>JAKZAP010000016.1:12072398-12672398 GCA_023053575.1 Branchinecta lynchi
TTGTCAGGGAAGAAAATACTTTTCACATAAGTGTTCAGCATGTCTTCTCACCCCTAAACTGAACATTTAATCAACTTCAAATCAAACTTTTACTTTTAACCAACTTTCCGGTTTAGCCGGATTCCAGAAAAACTACTCGTCCGGCGAGAAAATGGTTTTCACCATCGTGTTCAGCATGTCTTCTTACCTCGAAATTGAACATTTAATCAACTTCAAACTAAACTTTTACTTTTAACCAACTTTCCGGTTTTAGCCGGATTCCGGGCGAACGACTTGCCGGACGAGAAAATGTTTTTCATATCTGTGTTCAGCATGTCTTCTTACCCATAATCGACTAAAACATTAGCAGTTTAAAAATATTTTGTTTGCCCCTTAATTTGAACCCCCTCCTCCACCCTAAGTGTAGGGCTACAGACCCCATATACGAACTTGATCTTACCTTTCATCCAAAGAGTCCTCACACTAAGTTTCATCAAAGTATCTCATTTCCCTTCGAGAGTTATCGTGCTAACAGACGGACAGACGGAAAGATGGACAGACGGACGGACGAACAACTTTTACGATTTAATAGGTATCCCTCAACTTACGTTTTGGGATACGTTTTTGGGGGGGACGTGACAGAAAACTGAACGAATTGGATACAAGTCGGACAGTACCGAGTTTGTGCGGCCTAGATCTGTTATTTGGTGTCAAAACCGGATCCGGACACGGTAGGACGAGGATGAAGTGGGAATCAGGAATTTGCAGACATATGCTCCGATTCGAGTCAAGCTTGATGGACGGGACGAGGAAATGTCAGAGATGCGAAGTTTATGTTTATTCGGCCAAATACTCACTAAGGGACAGATTTAGGGTCTGAACCGGATCCGAGCACTGTGGGGGAGGGGGGGGGCGTACCGGAGTTTTCCTAAAAATGCTCAGATTTAGTGAAACTTGGTATGCGGTAAGATAAGATAGTTTAGATGATCCTGTGTCCGAACCAGATCCGGCCGCGGCAGGGGGAGTTGGAGGAGGGGGTGCCGGAATAGTGTGGCACGTCAAGGGGTCAGCGGATCTAAACTTGGAAGGTGGAAAAGTCATATGCCCTAGAGATCCAAGAGGATGTCGGAAATGCTCAGACTTGAGAGAAACTAGATATCCTATTTCTAGGAACCAAATTAAGGGGATTGAAGAAGAGGGTGGTTAAATTTTTGACGTTATCATCTGCTTTCTTGCAGCTCAAACTCGTAACAAGGGCCATATGAGCTCACAGCTCTTGTTTCTACATCTTGGACTTGGGCGGTCGAGGTAGTAAGGGTCACTATATTTGAGGCTTTGACGCATGTCATGGTAGGAATGCAAAGAAATATGTCGGAACGGATTGACAATGTGAATTGCTAATTCCTCCCGCAGCAACCTTCGCCAAATCACCCTTGTCGCCTTGTTTGTTCCTCTAAACGCCTGAAGACTAAAAACTCTGTGAAAAATTATTTGAGTATTGTTTCTCTGCGATATCCCACTACTTTACTGCCTGTTTAGGGCTTACCTTAGTGTAACCTTAGACTTTCCTACTACACTACCTGCAGAGTGTTCGAATATTGAAATTATTTGAGTATTGTTTCTCTGCGATATCCCACTACTTTACTGCCTGTTTAGGGCTTACCTTAGTGTAACCTTAGACTTACCTACTACACTACCTGCAGAGTGTTCGAATATTGATTCTTCCGTGTTATCTTCTATACTGTAATATGTATTCCGTTCTAACCTGTTTTGTACCAAACCTCAAAGCAAACCAAATAAAATGAACTATAAAAAAAATATAAAAAATTATTTTTTACTTAAGAAATCGGAAGAATCTTGGAGATGTAAATTTTCTATATTGGCTTCTTAGTTCAAATTCGTTTGGCCGGTAATATCCATCGCCGTACAACCTTCGCTTCTTCCTTCAGCGATTAAATCTGCTTTTGAGGTGAGATATTCGATTTTTATCGAATTTAATCTTCGGATTTTTCAGTTGGTTTCGACTAAAGGTCTCTTATTTTGGTTTGGATTTGATATTTCAACTATTTGGTTCGTAATCGCAAGCTCTGTTTCATTTTGTCTCGGTGTTATGGTGACTTACAGATATGTTTCAGTGATCGATCCGGCCTTTTTGATTCCTTATGGCTACTGTACTGTATTACGTACTAGACGTTCAGTTATGGACTTGATTAATTTAGCTCAGAAGGAACCTGGAACCTTTTGTCGGATCAAGAACTAAGGTGTACAACACATTCAATCAATGTATTTACTTGCTATTTTGCTTAGATTCTGGTCTCCTTTTGAGTGTATTAGTTGAAATTCCTCAGCAATCCTGACGCGACATCACTGAATAGTTTAAACATGAATCAATTGAGACCTAAGAGAAAGTTGTCCAGTAAACAACTGAATAGCAAATTTACCTTACAGTGAGAGTATCCTGGAGGTTAAAGTTGCACATGTCCAAAGGTGGTTTCAAGCGCCATTACTGGGGACTATACTATTTCCGTCTGTTTCGATTTCCATCAGCACCTGACGGAATTAGTTTTCTAGCTGAGATGTACCTGATATGCACCACAACCTGTCCGAAATAGTTAAACCTGTTGAAAGATGCGTGTTTAAAATAATATTCACTGATAAATCTTTTGAAGTTCAGATATTTAGGCACTGTTGTGACGGAAATAGACTCATGGCATCCCGCATTGTTACAGTATAAGAGTCAGCGTCAATCTCTTTAGTCAAAAACAGGTCTAAAAGACCAAGATCGCCTCTGTTTAAAACACTAAATGTTTTTCAAATATTGAATTCATGTTTGTTTCCAACAATCGTACTGTTTGATTTCATAGTTTTTCAAATACCTTGGTTAAACAATGATTATGTGACAGAAACAAAATTTGGATGACCAGCCGTAACGGTAACCAAGTCCTCATAAAATGTTGGGGTCATCAAAGAAAATCATGTACTGGCAATACAGCTTGCACGCTATTATCTCGTAAGAAAACCTTGGATGATGAAGTAGAAGATGGCTTTCTTTTGAGATATTTTCCCATTTTTGGAAATTTCCGTGGTGACAAAATGACAACCAAAGCTGACCAATGGAATAGGCAAGTTAAATTCTGATGGAAATAGTATAGGCCCCAGTATGGCTTATTTTTAGATCTCTTATCTGCAATTATCTGCTTTTATCCCTGGAAACTGATTAGGTGCTTGAAATGTCTCTGAAAGCAGTCTGAAAGGGAAGAAATTCTTCCATAATCAGTGTATTGCTAATTCTTGAGTGAAGAATCTCAGGAATGAGAAAGCATGGAAATATTAGTAAAATAGCAGGACTTGCTGTCATAATTTTTGTACTATGTGTTTAACAACCCCCAGGCTGAGGCACCACCCCAACCTAAGTTGCGTTTTCGGGCTTGGGATTCTCAACTCGTGTTTACCACAAGTCGTTTTTTATGGATCAATTGCGCATCCTAACTCGGGTCTGTGTTCTGTGGCTTCAAGCATTTTTAGCTTCCATGTTTCTTATGAGTTCAACACCGAATCCAAACTCAAACAGACTCGGTAGAGTATCAAATCCTGTACCGGGTTCTCTTATGCAGAACACGGGCATTACAAAAAAAAGAAGACAGTGCAGCATGTAAGGATTCAAATTCAACACATTAATTACTGAAAACGCAACTCTTTTGTGATTTTTAAAATATTAACCATTAAATGTTCAGCACAGCAAGCTTTGCCAGAAAGAGCCGAAAACTGCCAAAAAGGTATCAGCTGAATTTTCTGATCTCGTGATGACAAACTGAAAAATCGGCACATGCTTTTCTGCATTTCTTTTTGTTTCTTCTGCAATGCTTTTTATGCAATACGTTTCATCCATGACATTGACATTTTCAAAGTCATTACAGATTACATACCCAGTGTTTCTGTTCTGTGTTATCTGTTGAAGCTGCACAAATTTGAGTTGTCTGTTATGAAACTTGTGAAGGTGGTTACATCATAATTATAATGAGTATTCCACCCTACTTTCATAGTTACCATGCTTACTACGCTCCCAAGGATGGAATAGTTACTATTTCAGCAAAGTTAAAATGGTCAGCATAGTGACTTTTCATGAGGTTGGAAAAAAAAATGGTTAGTATTGTTTGATGGGTGGAACCTGTTTAGTGTGCAGTCTTTGAAGGTTCAACACAGTCTAGTACACTAGCCCTTTTTCAGTCATGGTGTTCAAGCGTCTAGCACCATTCTAGACATTCGAGCACTGTACCTTAAAATTCATGCATGGTATATGGATTTCAGCATACAATGCACACATGAAAAAAACGGTATTTGTGTGTAACAATTGAAATTGTGCTTTTTCATGTGTGCACTGTATGCTGAAATCCATGCATAATGCATGAATTGAAAAAGGGCTAGTGTACAAGACTGGTTCAACAGCTAACTGCTGTTGAAGCACCATGTAAAACACTAGATTTAGATAAATTATATTTTCATTTTAACCGTAACTAGTTAAATGAGTTCCATTTCTATGCACTGTAGGGAAATCTACTAAAAATTTGAAGGGAATTTCCTTTTTTAACAGCTTGCTTCAAGGCATTGTTCAAACTCTATATTCAATCCAAAGGTCAGGGCGCTGGCGTTGTCATGCCAGCAACATTGCCTTGTGTGAAAGTGTCATCAACATTTCTGTCACAATTGACCAAGCCCTTTCGCTTGCCTCATGCAATATTCTTAGTGACACTACATTCCCTTAAATCTTGATGACAAAGATAATAATTAACATTACTAACTGAATGTTCAATATGCATTTTATCAGTAGTGTATATTCCGCTTATTTTCGGGAGGGGCGAAAGCTCAGTGAAAATCTGCGGCCGCTGGCTACCCCCTTATCAGTTGAAGGGCGAAAATTTTTTGTATGTTTTGACCATTTTTAACACAAAAAATACCTTAAGGTGCAAAATACACCTTTTATTATCATGCACACTACAACTCATAAACTGTTAAAATCAATTACTGAACCATACAACAAATAATTTCGATTTAGCTTCTCAATTTGTATTTTCGCGTACGTTTTTTCCGAAAATAACTCCTTTTCCGAGTATTTCGGATGAAGATCGCCCGTCGCCCGTATTATGTTTGTGTGAGAAACTTTCTTATTCAGAACAAGATTTTGCTTTAAACTTTATTTTCCTTTCTCTCAAATTATTTTCTTTTCATTTCCCTTGAATGGACATCCCTGCATGATTTTGAACATCCGTGTGGTTTCGAAGGTTATGTGTTCATCTTGAAAGTCACAAGAAAGATTTACGCTGCTCTTGTCTGAAGTTTAAACTTGGCAAAAGTTCAGAAATGTAAAGGGGTCTCGAGCTGATATAGCTGTAGATGTGTTGGGTTTCTATGTGCTTCCTAGTATAGTATTTGAAGATTGACAAGCTACTCTGTCCTTGCTCTTCAATCTGAAGCTGACCCTGTAAAAATAATCTAATACAGAGTAGCCCCTACTAGGTCTTATATTCTATTGTGACAAACCAGAGTGCTTCACAATTTCATCCTTGTCTTCTTCCAAGAGAGACTATTGAATTTTTACACCTTGAACCTAGTTAGTTTTGTGCTTTGGAGAGCCCTGCTCCTTGGCCAAAAATACTTTGCCAGTCCATTCACATTTTCTTGGGTTGGGATAGATGGAGGATGTCTTGTTTTATTGTTGGCTTAGTTATTTTAATCTCTGATCATTTTAGATGTTCAGCAAATGTTAGAATTTATTGGGTAAAACATTTAAAAATCTGAGTTAGTTTTTACAGGGAATTGATGCAAGATAGAGATGACTTGGTTTTCTGTCGCTAAGCATGTCAAATGGTTAAAATAGCCAATAAAATAGTCAACTAAGTGTCAAGTAGATTAAGAACTTCGTACCTTGACAATATTGTATAAGTAGGCTTTAAGAGCCAAGTGTTAAGGTTTGTCCTGACAATCACAAAGAAATCAGATTGTTCAAGTTAGTCTCATGGTTGCAATACTTCTTGCCATAATATCCTGTTTCAGGTACAACAGCTAAAGGTAGAGCAAATGGCTTTAATTTGACCAAGTGTTTTTTAATTATTTAGTTTTTTTAATTTTAATTATATTTAATTATTACTCAGTATTGTGCAGGAATATTTGCTAGGTCTACCTTTATCTCATTATTGCTCGGATGCCGAATTGGTAAAAAATCAAATGAAATAATTTGTTTGCCTGTTTTCTGAATTTTGGTGTCATTTACTGTGTATGGCCTTACTAGTAAGGAATGGGACATCAATGATGTGGTGCAATTATTTGTGTTTTCAATGGTGTTTTGTATGAATGGATAAAGTTTTAAGGTGATGTTTGTTTTCGTGGACTATATCTACCCTAGCCAAACTGCCTCTTTATGTACCTTAATGGGTTATTGGGCAAAAGATGTCGGCCGAGTTTTATTAGTTATGTTTCGGCCGTATTTGGCACAACGGAAGATTATAGCTTCATAGAAATTCCAGAGATTCTAGCTTAGAAAACGATTTCGCAGTCATTTTGTGGTGAAGGAATATTATGGGATTATATAGGGAAGAAACGTGGTGAAACAAGAAAATACCCATAAAATTACTCAATCTGAATTTTATCTTAATGCGAAAATTGGCTTTAATCTAAAATAGAGCTTGTCTAGTTAATGTCCGGTTTGAAACTTCTTTGGCTTCCGGAACTTCGCTTGATTCTTAAAGATGGCTTTAAATATGACCTGGAATGCTAGCATTGGTGGTGATCTGTATTAGTTTCAGCAGTATGAGTTGCTGTTGTGGTGCAGCTTCTTTTCCTTTCCGGTGATCAGTTCTACCTCCTTGGGTTGCTCAGAAGTCAGTTGCTGTCTTTTGACTTCATGCTTTGTTGTTGTCTTCTATAGGTTCCTCCATCTGTCCTGGGTTTTGTATCCTACTAGTTACATTTTGTTTCCATCATTTTGCTAGTTCTTGTTTCTCTTTTTTGTGGTCGCCTTCCATGCGTGATCACATGGGAGCTTAAAAGATGGTCAGGGAAGAAACGCCTGCAGTTCTACTTCGCTTTCTACCGTGTGTTCTGTGGCAGCCAGTAGATAATAATTTTGCCTGGAAAAGGATAAAAATACGCCCACCTTAGGTGTGAAATCAACAGAAAAGCATCTGATTTCATCGCCGTTTAAATGACAGAACTGCCGGGCAAGAGTGCTTGGAAGGAAACATCTTCAGTTTTATTGAAAAGAGCAAAATCAGATAAACTTTTTTTTAAATCTTAAAAGTATAAGTATTTTACTAAAGGAAGGGTGAAACGTCCGTGTATCAGTAAAATGAGACAATGCGGGATCGCCCAAACAGGAAAGCTTTCTATTTCTTGAAAAGCTCAACCTTGATTTATTTCTGGCCAAAGTTTTATATAAAATGAAAGACTCTTGAATATTTAAAACTTGTATGTGTACGCCATCTTTCAACATCCTGCCGCGGATGCCATCTCCGTTTTAATAACCTCCACACGAAACCTTTGTTATATAGTGCTTCAGTAACAAGACCAAAGGTTCCGAAGGGATCCCAAAAATCTAGACGATTTTGTCCAGTAGATACAGGGTCTTCTCCAAGACTCCTTAACGTGTTGATGTTAAAGTGTAGGAACAGGCTCAAGATCATGACTATTCATCTGAGAAACCAAATTTAGATATGGATGTTTACCCTTGCACGTCATCTACTTTGACGAAATCAATCAAAACTTCCCTACTTCTGCCAATTTTTCGGTTTCGGCCGAATTCCCGGTTAACTACCTCCGGCAAAAAATTAAGCATAAAAACGAATTCAGCGTTTCTCCGAACACCTATACGAACTCTAATCAACTTCAGATAAAGCTTCAGCTTTTAACAAATATTCAGATTTTGGCCGGATTTCGGGCGAATTATTTGTCAGTTGAGAAAATAATTTTCAGCATTCCTTTGCAATACATCAACTTGAGATGCAAGTTTTACGTAAAACGATTTTCCGATTTCAGCCGGAGTCCGGGTGACAGTCCGGGTAGAAAATGAAAGTCATATACGAATTCAGAGTGTCTTCTTATCTTTAAGTCGAACAAAAGGTTTTCCGGTTGTGACCAGATTTCAGGCCAACTACTTGTCCGTCGAGAAAATGATTTTCATATAGAGATTGCAGCTTACCCAACGAAAACGATAGGAGTAGAATAAAAGTAATCAAACGTTCTGAAGTGTAGTACGACTTTTATCCTGATTTTCGCGTTTGATTATTATCCTAAGCCTGTAAATAGCCGGAAACATTTCTGCTGGCTTTTCCTTTATTGTACTATCACAGCTTTATTGAAATTGAGAGGAAGTTGAAAACATCGTTTTTTTGTCGTCTAATGGAGTCGCGGAATGATTTAGTGGAGTTCGCTGCAAACCCACTATTCTTCAATCTTCCGATATGGAGCCATTTGCTCGACCCTGAGCCACCATGATGTAGATAGTTTGTACTCGCTTGTTATATTTTAATTTTTTTGTGTTGTTTATATGGCTTACGCTGAAATAAAAAGTGTTATTATATTTATTATTATTTATAGACGGATCCTGATTCCTCTTGGTCTTTGCTGGTTTTTGAATGCCACATTATAACCGACCAATAAGATTTGTGTTCAAACTTTAAAGCCGTCGAGCTCTCATTATTGAAAATCAAATGCATAAATGGAATTCTAAAATCAAGTAATAGTCCAATCCCATTTCGAGCAAGGCCCTGGATCAGAATGATGACCGAAAGCTGATGATTTAGTTTGAAAGTCGAAAGTCCTATACCTCTCAACTTATTTGATATGCTCCCTTGATGATAGTGCAGAAACTCTGGTTTTGTCGGATAAGATGCGAGTCCCCACGAAGGGGGATGCTCCGATTATCATCGCAATCTTATAAAATCCCCCTTTCAGATTCAGAGGGGATACATTTTTGCTGGTGCGATGTAAAATTACATAAAAACAACTAAACAACTAAGGATAACCAAAACCAAGAATAAAGTGGATCCTATATTTTTTTTTAAAATCCATTAGATACGTAAATGTAGTCCGCGTGGAGTGTACATCCCTCTATTTTTTGCCGTTCTTTGGTTCCCCGATGAGTCCTTTGGGAAGGGTAAGAATATGCCTTGTCTCTGTCCACCCCTAAACGTAGGGCTACAATAGAGCCGATCTTCCTTGACTCACAGAATACTCCAATCAAGTTTCATCAAAATATCTCATTCCCTTCGAGAGTTATCGTGCTGATTAGAGGTATCCCTCCGCTTACGTTTTGGGAATGTGAACATTTTAAACTTGTACGCAGTGTTTCCACTTCTGTTTTTGAAAAATCCCAAATTCAGGTAGAAAAATCCCTAAGAATCCCTTTTTCTGCAAAGAATAATCCCTTGATAAATCCCTCTCCTGCGTCTGCAATATCCGATAATTACGACCGCCTGTGTTTGTGTCAGGAGGGGGGGGGGACTGCAAATATGTGTCTGTATAGTTCCCGTTAAGGCTACCGGCTATAAACAGTAGACTTAAAATTCTACAAATTTCAAGAAATATAAACACCAAAATCAAGCATGCCCTCATTCCAGCATTCGCTGACTAAAACCCACCTTGGGTTAGCTTTTGACGACTGCACGCAAGAGAATTTAAAACTGAGCGCCGCAGGCGAAAATTTTCAAATCCTTTTCTCAAAAATTTCACAGGGTAAAATTCATGATTTGTCATTCTGGCAAGATCCAAACATAGAACTGTCATTTTAACAATCTCTCAACATACGATTGTCTCGTAACGTAGCCTACGACAAGAACATCTCTTCGTATAACTAAATTACTAGAACCAGGTGGTTTACGGGCAAAATTCATTGTTCGTAACTTATGTAACTCGGGCAAGCTAAAACTATCGAGAGTAAGAAAACACAGAAGAAAACTTCGACATGTTTGCCAAATATCTAGGCCAAAACAAAAATAGTGGAATGAGGAGACAAGCGAACAAAACATCCTACATAAGTGCCCATACAGTTATTGTGAAGTTTACGGATTTTTAACTTGAGACTAAAAAATTCAAAAAATCTCCATTCTTCTATTAAAAATCCCGGAATATCTCAATTATCCCTGAAAAATCCCTTATCCCTCCGTAGAAAAAAAAAATCCCGAGGAAGGCCTGGAAATCCCTCAAAAAGGGATAAATCCCTCGAAGTGGAAACACTGCTTGTACGGGTAAATTTTCCTACGTTTTGCATTGGTAGTCCTCCGTTGAGCCAATAAGCGTATGATCAAAACAAAGATGACTTGTTAGGTGACGTAAGCAGTCCGTGGCTGTAGCGCCTCTGGTGGTTCGTTCATCAGCATCATCATCAAAAATTTCCGGCAAGCAGCGGCCATTTTTCTCACTTGTGTCTGGAATTGTGATCAGGAAGGTTGGTGTTTGTGAAAAGTTTAGTGAGACTGTTGAGATGGTTAACATATTGAAATTTGAAAGGCTAGAGAGGTTACAGTGTATTATTTCGTGGCTATGTCGTCGAAAGAGTTACCTTGAAGATATAAGAAAAACAGAATTGTTAATATTTTTATTTTTTGCCTTGGCTATAGACGTCAAGGTATTGTTTGGGATTAGACTTCCTTTACATGATAATTTTTGTATGGTCAAAAGTAGGCAAAAGTAATCGGAACAGATAGTTGCTTTATTAGCTTGCTTCATTAGATCGGAAAGGCAGCTCTTTTTCCCTAGATCAGTCCTGTCAAAGGGGCTGTATTAATAATATAGTTTATACTTTCTAATCATGTATATGTTTCTGATAGTTTTGCACTTGTCCTTACCCAAAGTACAATACAGGAGTGCTGCGTGAAGCCGCCACCCTAAACTCCTATTTTTGGGAAATGACTTAGGGAAAAGGAGTAAAGGTTGAGATAAAATTCAGTGGAGTATCCTGAAAGGAAGCTTAGAACCTTCACTTTCTGCTGGTACCATAGTTTACTTGTAATTGTTCAAGGCTAAGCTAGAGAACACATAAGAATATAGGCACCCAAGTGATCATGAAGTCGCCCACTTTGCTAAAAGTAGTACTTTGCTACATGGTGAAGTTAGACTTGGTCAGAGAGGTTCCTTGAACTTTTGCAAATAACAAAATTTGCTGTTTTCTTGGAATTTGCATGATTTTTCTGGGGTGGCAGCTTCATGATCCAAGGTGGCAGGATCATGTACCATGGCCAATTGGGGGTGGGCGGTGCCATAGTAAGGGCAGCTTCATGCAACACTCCTGTACAGGGCTGCTTTGTTTAATTTAAACCTCAGAATTTTTTTTCCTTCAGCGCAAGCCTGGCGCAAGCCGACATCTATTTAATGGTGCAAAACGGATGCATGAGCTACATTCTTACTAGATGTGTACTTTTATTAGAGCCTCATATTTTTTGAAGTCTTCTTATTTCTTGGTTAAATATCTTCTCCTTCAGAAATTCAGGTTTTTAAGTGCTTTTTATTCTGTATTTCACAATCATAGATATTAGTCGGGATCTACTTTTGTTTAGATTCTCACATTCATCATTGGATAGTTGGGCACCAGACTTTTTGGAGAATTCCCCTCACAGGGGAATTCCCTGCACAGGTGAAAAAGAATCCCCTGTGGAGGGGAATTCTCCAAAAAGTCTGGTGCCCAACTGTTGGATAAACAGTTGTTAATAGTAAGTTTTCGGAAGTCAATGGGGCAGAACGGTCAGCTGAATTTACTAGAGATTTTGTATCTCCTTTGAAAGGGTCCTCTTTAGGTTCAATAAGATTCAGCTGGGATATACTTATAGTAGGGAACAGTAAGATTCTTGGTCAATCTATAGCCCTACTTCTGGCTAGGGCCTGAAAACAATCCTTGCCAAGAACGACCAAAATGTAGCTCCGAAATTCAGCCGGTGTATCGGTCTTGAACTGACAGACCTTGATAGTAAATCAATTGTGTCTTCGACTGAAATCCAAAATAAAAGGTATTGTTGCTTCCAAAGTCTCTTAAAACATGTAAACTGTTTTTGGTTTATGTAGTTTCCTTTTTGTTGTGACACATGCCCAATGTTGTTTTCTGAAATTATATTAAAGAATTTTTTCCAGCTTCTTGTCCATTCCAAAGACTTAAAAAGCCAACATGGGAAAGGAAAAGATCCACATTAACATTGTCGTTATTGGCCATGTCGACTCTGGCAAATCTACTACCACTGGTCACCTTATCTACAAGTGCGGTGGTATTGACAAGCGAACCATTGAGAAGTTCGAGAAGGAAGCCCAGGAAGTAAGTAGCAGTAAATGTTTGAATTTCTGGTTTTGTAAATATGTTTCTTCAGTATGCGGTAGTTTTGTTCATACAGATCATTTATCATGTTGTTGCTACTTGATGGTGAGCTGATCTGTTTATTCAGAAGGTTTTAACTACATTTTTTCTAAAGGACCTTAAACCATTCTGAAATATTTGAACACATAAAAACTAGGCTGTGACTAATAATCCATGGTTTTGGCTGTTCTAAGCCTTTCCCGAGACACATTAGTTGAGTTTTTAATATAAGTTTTGTTCGTTATTCGTTTACCCGGTTGCTTAATTTCCGTTTTTGGGCGTGGTCGTTTTTGGGCTTTTTCGACGATTCAAGCAAACTTCAGACTTGCTAGCTCACCAAGTTCGACGGTAAGAGTTTGAAGGTCAAAGAAACTGAGCAGCGACCAAAAATGGTAGTTAAACAGCCTTTGGATCAAAAAACTATAAATTTACAGCTGAAGCTTTTCTGTTGTAGAAAATTCTCACAGAAAACCGATGACAAGGTTATACACTGAAGGTAGCAAAACATGCCAAGTGAGAAAAACAGTGGTGTTCCGTTACCATACGAAAAATGGGTCTCTCTGTGCTTACAAATATTAGGGGTGACAAGTCCAAAACTTTGCAAAGGTTTTGTACTTGGTGTTGAATTAGATGGGTACTTACAAGTGCGAACACACGATGAGGATTTCCCGGCCGGATTTCCTGCACTTTGATCATCAAGTTGAATAAATTTAAACTTTTCCATATGGAAGTGATGATGGTGCCGCAAATCCGGGCAGGAATTCCAGTCCGGGAGCTCCCGATCCTGATGGGGTATTCGCACGATTAGCTGGGATTTTGCTTCACCAACCGAAATAGGGTGTTGTGAACGAATGTTAAGGTTCTCTTCGTTAAGTCTAGCATGCTTCAATGTTCCATCTGGAGTAATTGATGGGTCTTAAAGAATTTTTTCTTCCCTAGATGGGCAAAGGCTCCTTCAAGTATGCCTGGGTTTTGGACAAACTCAAGGCTGAGCGTGAGCGTGGTATCACCATTGACATTGCTCTGTGGAAATTCGAAACTGCCAGGTACTACGTCACCATCATCGATGCCCCAGGCCATCGTGATTTCATCAAGAACATGATTACTGGTACCTCCCAGGTAAGAATCCCGTTTGATCTTCCCTCATATCAAGCGCTGTCAACGTTCTGGTAAATTCGGAGAATTCTCCAAATGCAACAAAGAAGTGCCAAGTTGAACTGAGACAATTAGTTGCGTTTGTGCAGATACAGTGGTATCTGTTATATGGGAAGTAGGTCTGAAATTAGTCATTTCTGCAGTTACTGGGATATCTGATACTACAATGTCTTTTTAATAATGGTGGCTGCCGGATTTGCGCTTTTAAAAGTCATCCACAATGAAATATTCGAGAGACGCAAGAATTAACTTATTTCTCACCATTTTGAAAAAAAAAACTGACTTTAGTGGTAGTGACGATTAAAGTGAGATGAATTTTTCATATACCATGATCTGACGATGGTATCTGGATATATATTCAAATGATCTTTACTACGGATATACGTCAGCTAAGATTCTTCGTCTGCGATATTTCGGCTCTCCTTGGCAAGGGTTTTCGTCAGTCTGTCAATTTTCTGGGTCAGCCACGGGGAAGGAAACGCAAAATCTCATTTTGACGATGGTATCAAGGTACTACGACAACTGTTAAATCCCATTTTGACCATGGTTTGAGATACGACGGTAGCTGCGAAAACGGCTTAGACCGTGCTGTCACATACCATGATATCTTCGAAAACGCAACTACTGTCCGAGAAGAATTTGTTAATCTCTGTTGTTATTGAAGAATTTGTTATTGTTTGACCTTTTATTGTCGTTAATCTTCTGATGAAAACGCGGGAAAAGAAGTTTGTTAAATTAAAGTTGTCTGTATGTTATTGCAACTAATTGCCGTTACCAAGTAATTCTGAAAAATCGATCATTTCTAGTTTCCACCCGTCTAGTTTGTGAATGCCGCAAGAAAGATTTTAAGACGAGTTTTTCTTACCAGGCTTAGAAATAGTCGTTTATTATTAATTGTTCATTATGGAAAGACACTGCAAAGAAGAGAAACTCGGTATTCTTAACTTTGATTCCAAACTCGCGAATTCTTTTTTAATTTGTCAGAAATAATTTCAGTTTTTGTAAATTTAAACTTGGCATTTAGGATGTTAAAATATTTCCTCATCGCTTTCAAAAATTTGGGACGACAGGGTCCAACCAGCGCACGACGTCGTCCACTGTTTTCTGACTGAAGATTAAAAATTAAGTGTCTATTTCTGTGTTTGTGTTTGTATGTGTTTTGTTTATTTTCTTCATTAACTCCGCCTTTCCAAAATGGCGGGTCAAAAAAAAATTACTTACTTACTTACTTATATCTTCTATTTTAGGCTGATTGCGCCGTGCTCATCGTTGCCGCCGGTGTCGGTGAATTCGAAGCTGGTATCTCCAAGAACGGTCAGACCCGTGAGCACGCACTTCTCGCCTACACCCTTGGTGTCAAGCAGCTCATCGTCGGTGTCAACAAGATGGACTCCACTGAACCTCCCTTCTCCGAGTCTCGTTTCGAGGAAATCAAGAAGGAAGTCTCCGCCTACATCAAGAAGATCGGTTACAACCCCGCTCACGTTGCCTTCGTTCCAATTTCTGGCTGGCACGGAGACAACATGTTGGAGCAGTCCGAGCGTCTCCCCTGGTACAAGGGATGGGCTGTTGAGCGCAAGGAAGGAAAGGCTGACGGCAAGACCTTGCTAGAGGCTCTCGATGCCATCCTCCCACCTTCCCGCCCAACCGACAAGGCTCTCCGTCTCCCACTCCAGGTAAATATCCGGTTATTTCTTGAATTCTCGAGCAGGAAGAGTAATTTTAAAGATGGGCGTCGTCCATTTTGATCTGAGTGGGCTTTGTGTATGTCCTTCTAAGGTAAAACGCTTTTGTTTGGGACTTGATTTTGTTCTGCAGGACAACGGTCAACGAGCGTGCGATTGAGACTTGGTATCTCTTTTTATTTGTCAGCACTAGTCTGATCTGGTTCGAAGAATCTGCTTCGAAGGGGAAAGCCCTGATGAAGTCTGATTTTAGCCAATTGGATGATTTCCGTATAGAGATGATTTCCGAATAGAGGGCTATGTATAAGGCCATATTGGAATATTAACTTACTACTTCTTGCTCTTGCAGCTGCTAGTCTGATTAGTCTGTATTTATCTTTTTGCTTGTTTGATGCTGGTTTTATAACAAGCTCTTTTCGTAGGACGTCTACAAGATTGGAGGTATCGGAACAGTACCCGTCGGCCGAGTTGAAACCGGTATCATCAAGCCCGGTATGGTCGTCACCTTCGCCCCAGCCAACATCTCCACTGAAGTTAAGTCCGTCGAGATGCACCACGAAGCCCTCACCGAGGCTGTCCCAGGCGACAACGTCGGCTTCAACGTCAAGAACGTCTCCGTCAAGGAACTCCGTCGTGGCTTCGTCGCCTCCGACTCCAAGAGCAACCCAGCCAAGGGAGCCCAGGACTTCTTCGCCCAGGTACGTTCTGAGGTTCTAGAACTAAATCACGTTAAGTTTAGATAACTTGGATAACATGAAAGATATATAATTTGTCTTGCCATAGAAGTAGATAGAAAGGGTCCGCGTACCAAAGTTTTTAAACATGTTCCCGAACTGATTTGAGAATTTAAAAATTTCGGCCTAGGCACCTTTCTCGATTTCGCCAGCAAAATCTCCGACCTGCAGCACGAAAGAGATTATCTGTACTAATATGCGTACAGAGTATGTTTTGTCACTCCCTCGATGTCGCGAATTTTATACCTGAAGTCCCTTTTTTACGGCTCACAATCCCCTTATCTGCTTTTTGCTTCTTTCAAGCATTTTTCGTGTTTTTGCGATCACAGAACGTAAGCGAAGGGATACCTATGACGTCGCAAAAGTTGTCCGTCTGTCAGTATGATTACTCTCCACGGGGATGAGATACCCTAATGAAACTTAGTCTGAGGATTCTTTGCGTCAAGAGAAAAGTCGGGTTCATAGATGGGCTACATGGCCCTAGATTTAGGGGTGGAGGAGGGCGTTTAAATTATAGGGCAAACAAAATATTGACGGGCTGAACGGTACGGGATGACGGAAAATGTGAAATATTGATCGAGACGCGAAAAAATTAAGTATAATGCCATTGAAACGGCGAGTGAAAAGGCGAACACAATCTTAAGTGATGATTGACGTGCGGACGCAGTTTTTTTACGTAACAAAACAAAAAGAAGTGCGAATAATCGCTTGCTGTAGTTTTCCGAGATTTTTCGAAAATAATCCGTTTTGATTTATAATTATTATTAACTTGTTTTCTTCTTCAAGGTTATTGTCCTTAACCACCCTGGCCAGATCTCCAACGGTTACACCCCAGTGTTGGATTGCCACACAGCCCACATTGCCTGCAAGTTCGCCGAGATCAAGGAGAAATGCGATCGTCGTACCGGCAAAACCACTGAAGCCGAGCCCAAGTTCATCAAGTCTGGTGATGCTGCCATGATCACCCTCGTCCCCAGCAAGCCATTGTGCGTTGAGGCTTTCTCCGACTTCCCTCCCCTCGGTAAGTGTCGAGCTCAGTCGTCTCTTTAAATCTTTGCTATTGGTGATCTACCGGGATTCCTACCTTGGAAACTATCCAATGGCTTATAAATCTAGATGAGCATTTACTAGGAATTCTATGTCCATCGAGATGTGCAATACACTTTAAGGATCTGTCACCTATAATGCTAATGCAACCTACTTGCATACACTTTATACATATGTCACAACCCGAACACCCCAATTTCGTAGTGTACATTCTAATCTCTAAAAAAAGACCAAAGGTTCCGATGGGACCCCAAAAATTTAATATTTGATCCAGACAATTGGGTCTTGCCTTTGCCAGATCCACTCTTAAGGCCAAATAGCTAATCATCTGAGAAAAGCAAGTTCAGAGATAGTAGCGTGTGTGTTTGACCCATAAGTCTTCTGTTTTGACGAAAACTTACTGCTACTTCTGCCAATTTCCCGGTTTCTGCCGAATTCCGAAACTACTTGTCCGGTGAAAAAAGAAAGCTCAAAAACGAACTCAGCGAATCTTTTTTACCCAATATTGAACATCTAATCAAGCTACAAGTTTTGCTACAAGTCAACTGGTCTCGGGAAAGGCTTAAAACAGCGAAAACTGTTTAAAGAACGGTCTAGTTAAATATATAAATATTTTAAAATACTGTAAGTTTAAATAGAGCGAGGTGTCCTTTGACGAAAAGAACAGCCCTGGCTTTCTGGCACTTGCCTTCCAACCAAGTGCTACGTACCTATCAGTTTTCCGTTTGTCGTTTGGCCAGGTGATCGCGAGTTAGGGTAATCTCAGATAAATAGTTAAAATATAACTGTTTTCGCATCTGTCGGTCTGAAGCTCTCTAAATACTGTCAACCGGTGGTTATTTGTCTTAAGGCATAATTCACACTTGGATGTATAGATGTTACTGAAATTTAAGAGCTGAAGCTGATCGCACAAATGTGATGACACGCATTGTTAACAAGTTCAGTTAAGAGCATCGACTGGTACACATTTTTTAGCTTCTTCTCCTTGTGCTATCAGAATCTTCGCCACAACACGCCCAACTGAGATACTAATTAGGCAAAAGTGATGATTAGCTTCGATACATTAACTTTCCAAAATTTAAAAGCGATTATCTGGTAACTAGCAAAAAAAAAGACAGATATTATCTTTGTGCATTTAATTTTTTTAATAACGTGCAGGTATACGTACTCGATATCATACTCTTGGTTGAAGAGGATTGTGTGTGCCGATGGAGATTGAAGTAAAATGTCAAGTTCGAATGCATTAGCAGCAATTTAGCTCGACTGAATGCGTCGAACCTTTTCGTAAGCCATTGAATTGGTAGCGGTTGAATTTTGTTTGACATTTTCTTTTTTTTTCCAGGTCGTTTCGCCGTCCGTGACATGAGACAGACCGTTGCTGTCGGTGTCATTAAGTCCGTCAACTTCAAGGACCCAGCTGCCGCCGGTGGAAAGGCTGCCAAGGCTGCCCCAGCCAAGAAGAAGTGAATAGCCATACCCTGCTGGCGAAACCCGCATCAGTCCCTATGGCGTCTAGTTCTGTGCATTTGGCTCTTGTTACATTGTTTTCATCGTAAAGAGTTTCGCAGAAAAGAAACGAGGCGGATTTTTGTTTCTTGCGTTTTTTAGCCGCTAGGATATTTCCGTTTTGTAATTACTTTCGCTGTACTATTGTCAGGCTAGCTCGTCAGCAGGGATGAATAAATTTTATCTGCGGTTATTCTTGGAGTTCATTGGTGTTTAGGTCAACGTCTCTTATTACTGCCAGCTGCTCAACCAGTTTTTTTTTTGATGATTTGGTATACACGGTCATAGGCAGAACCGGTATAGTCTTATTACACCAAAAGGTTCTATCGATAGAATGACTGGAGCTTTGTAACGACTGATATTGAGACTGCATCGGCAATAGGTACCTGAGAATGGAATTTTCGCTGGACTTGCCATCCGCATGTCCGGTTACTGTTGGCTCAATGGAATCAGAGGTAATGATACGATTTTCGACTAGAACGGGTGTCGAACTTCGAATTGCATTCTCCCTCATTGTGATAATTTAAACCGAGTTGCTGCTTGTTCATCGAACTTGGACAATAGCAGCCAAACGTTCGACGCATCGTGGGAGATGTCAAAATAATGTCAAGTGATTACCGCTTTGTCCCTAATTTATTTAAAATCACTCCAGATGGCGCGGTAACATAGAGCGTGTTCCACCCTCATAGTAATAGTTACTATTTCCATCCTCACGAAAAGTTACTCTACTCTGTTCCAACCTTGTCGGAATAGTAACTAATAGTTAATATTTGCTTACCATGCTTGGGACCGTAATAAGCGTAGTTTCTACGCATTTCTGTAACGTGATTGGTCGGGCTGCTGGAAAATAGAAAAACCGTTCCAGCCTTGGCGGCGAAAAGCCAGATTCGTGACGTAGTAACTACGGTAAGTAGGATGGAACACGCTCATAATAAACTTTCTGCCTGGCGGGAGTTTCAAGCCTCTGATAATGCTGGTTTTGTTTTGCAGATGAAAGCAATTTATATTTGTAGTTTCATATTGGCTAGTGCTGTTGAGAAGACATGTCAGCTTGGTAACGAGACGGTGGTATTGGTTCATGGGATTTTAGATGACCCCTCCAGCCTGAGAAATCTCCAGGACTGGATCAGGAATGTGAGTATTTTTGGTATTTACAAGAACAAATAAGAGCAAGAACTGCTGTCTCCCTATCTCTATCACACAACCAAGCTGAGTTGAGTTGCCCGACGCAAACAAGCGGAGGTGGATCTTACCGGGGACATCACCACTGAGGAAGAAAAATCGAATGGAGGTAGCAGTGATAAGCCTGTTCACACCAGTTCACACTGGGCTGGGCTGGCGCTGAAACAGTGGTTGCTGGCTCATTGATTCAGACAAGCTTTTGGGGGTTGACAAGAAAATTCCGAAGCAATTAAGAATATATCAAAATATACAGAAACTGCCATTTGATGCAAAGCAGATTTTACAACTGCGTCAAATTTAGTTAAAAATACGACAAACTGTATATATATCTGTATTGAAAAACCCAAAGGCCGTATACAGGGAACATAAGATATATGGTAACGTAAATTGTACCTTTTCGGGGTCAGTTCAATTAAGTAGTGTCAATATCCAGAACAAGAAGAGATAAATTTCATTCCAGGTATTTGCTCTCATCTGAGAATATCAGATGAAAACAGGCAGATTCTTTAAAAAAAAGGGCAGTGTTTCAGGTTTAATAGGCTCAGTGGAAATGAACAAATATCATGCAGATGCAATAGGCTTCTACTCTGACAAACTAACCAGAAACAATTTTGAATTAAATTTAAAAAAAAATAGGACTTCTATGTGGGTCCTAGACAAACTAGAACCCATTTGGCAAGGCCTCAGTACGAAATCCAAAGACTTTATTTGATGGGAAAATACACCGTTGACATCGAATTATTTGTAAGTAGTGAACTAAAAGACAAACGAGATAGACCAGGTTGAGGTGAACTTTCGTCTTTGGATTAACTACTGAATCGAAATCTAACTCACTAAATCGAAATGTATACAATTATACATTTCGGAAAAAAAGAAGAAAAAACACAAAATATACACTCACCTACTGGTACTATTTTCACTATTCCATGCTATTCTACCATTTCGGTAATTTCTGTAATCCTCGAAAGCCTTAATTACATTACTCTTAGTTTACACTCGTCTGACAAAATTAATACTACAGAGATGTTGAAACTCAATGGGTCATGACTTCAGTGATTTTACTTCAAATCCCGGTTTGCATTGTATGGTTCTCCCCAGAGACATAAAAAGGAATGTCACAAGGGATTTCAGTCTTCATATTGATGGTCATGGTATAACAAAAGCGATTATGAATGACCATCGTCAAGTTCGTTTTTATTTTTCGCATCACTAATGTTCAGTAATCAGACGCCAGCGTATACTCAAACAAAATCAACGCTGTTTCCTTCCCGTGTGAACAGGCCAGAACATCCGCCTCGCTAGTGGCTATGTTGTTTTCTTCGTAAATGACTCAAGTGTGTAATGGCGGAGACCAACGAGTATACACGGGCGATTAAGCAATGGCTCCACCTCCGCTCATTTTTGTTGGAACGAGAGACCATTGTTCTTACTCTTTATTTGTTCTTGGTATTTAGTCACTGTGGACTATGCAATAATTAATTTAAGAAAGCTGCACAGTATTTTTTCAATACATCTGGCTTTCATAACTGTCAGGAGTATCACAGTAGAAGATAAAGATAATCTAAAAAATGAATATGAAGTTCTTATTTTATTTTTCCATTCTGTGTTTTAGTGAAAGTAAAAAAACAAACCTAAGGTTGTACAGAATACCTTGCCATTTACACCACCCCTTGTGAATTAAAAATATGCATTTAACTTACTATGGCTATCTAGCCTATGCACTGTCAAATATTTGAAATTGGGCCTTGCTGGGGCCTTGGGCTTGATTGTAAGCTCTAATAATTAGACTAATTGTTCTCTGCAATATAATAATGTGTTTGTTCTACCAACTTTTCTCTACATATCTCCGTTTTGGAAATGTTTCACTCAGACAGATAAGAAAAAGCTTCATGTGATTTACTTTAAGTATGCGAAGTATTTGCTTGGGCTACCACCGTGGTCCAGTAGCCTACCCAGTATATGATTAAAAGATTTGGTCTGATAGACCCGGCTGTTGCTGTTCCTATGAGAGTTATTAATTTTCAAAATACGTTCCGGACTCTAGATCACCCTTGGGTGACTCTTCAGAGAACGTCTTAAATTGGAAATTATATATGATAGATGAATGTTGAGTGTATTGAATCCGTTGTATATATTCTTGGTAAATTGCATTTTGTTGTTTTTTCTTCTTTCTTTCTTTTTTTCTCTCATACTCTGCCCCCTATTGTACTTGTACAGTTTTGGCAGGAAATAAATCTATACCATATCATATCACTATTTTTTGAACAAAGCTGCAGCATTGCCAAATGCCTCTCTTCTAAATACCTGCTGACCATGGTCAAATTGTGTTTGCACCAGCTTCCATTTCCAATTTCCTTTTGCTGATGCATTTGCTCTACCAGGTTAACCCAGATAGCTTGATCGTGACTATTTGAACCAGTAATTTTCTGTTGCGTATATCTACATCTTTTCAACTTTGTTTTGCACCAGGCACTTCTTCAAAGAAGAAACAGATGTAAGTGGATGACATTTGATATCAATTAACTCGGCCAGGACGGATGTATTTTGATGTTCCACCCACACTCCTTGTGATTTTTTTGTTGTACACAAGTTTACTAGGGGTGGTTCAGTCTACCACAAACCCCTGATTTGGGACAGCCTATGCCAAACGCTGGGTATGTCTGGCGTTTATAATATTGATGATTTTAGTGAAGCTCCAAAATCAACCAATTAGAACTCAGCTGTAGTGAGGTAGGTCAGGGTTAGTGTGCCAACAGCTATCCAACGTTTGGCATAGCGTATCTAGCGTTAGCCATAGGCTATGCCAAACATTAGACAAACCCATCGTTTGGTATAGGGTATCCAAAAATCAGGGATTTGTGGTTTTCTGGGGTGGTTCAGATATATGGGTGGCACCACATAGCAAGGTATCCTACATAAGAACCAGAACAAATTTCCCCTAATTGCTCAGTGATTTTTTTTCAAATAGTATTTTTTTTCATGTTTCATTTTGTTTTGCTGCTGTCCTCAAAAGGTTTAGTAATACCAGCAAAAATCTGAATTAAAAAAGACCTGAACATTCTTTTGACTGCCGAAAATTTCTTCCAGTGTGTTTTGATCTGTTCAGTCAAGTTCAAATGCATGTTGACACTAGTAGGCCCAAGGACTTTATTCAAGAAGAAGGCTAAAGAGCTTCCATCCTGAAGTACATTATGATCAGATCCAGTGACATTGAAAGTGTTTTGGACCATTTCTGACCAACTTTCTTTCACAGATTTCTTTTAGGAAACAGGATATCAGGATGTTCACATTGCTGATATTCTTCATGGTTATCAAAGCCTACTACCTATATGGTTCCAGACAGTTGGGTTGGCCAATTACATCAGACGTACAGTGACAGGATATCAGCACGGGATTCATATAATTGGTAGGCTCTTCGTCTCTTTCCCAATAAGCTATTCCAGCTCAGTGAAGTATGAATATTTGCAGTAAGGCATAGGGAACTGCAAGTCAGCAAATCAGTCCTTAGTGACAGTAGATAGGCATTGGTCAAAAATCTTACGATTGTCCACTTTTAATCAGCTGAGTTAAAAGAGAACAGAGTATGATGCAGACTTATGCATCCTTGATGCATACTCAAGTCTATGAAATGGTTCACAGCAACAGATGGAATAATAAAATATTCTGCGGTCATGGAACCTTCAACGAGGGGGTAGTGGAGGTTTTATATGCTGACCCCGGAGCAGAGCAGTGTAATGGCTATTTCCTTATGCAGTCCTGATCGACTATAAAGGAGCCACCAAGTTTGTTGTTGTAGCCTAAACCCTAAACCCATGGGTATTGATTGCATTTATTTTCCAGGATATTCGCAAGGAGGACTGGTTGCAAGAGCTACCATCCAGGCGTTTCCGGACATCAAAGTGAAAACCTTTATTTCCTTGTCATCTCCGCAAGGTGGTCAGTATGGAGGTGAGCACTGTGCTTCATTCGTTAATTGCGTTTTTGATCCGAATAGTCCCTCGCGATTCTCCTCCGAATTCTCCTATTTGGCGTTTTTGGACTATTCCAAAAAGGATGTTTTTTGCTTGTCCTAGCATATCGGGGACCCGACCAAACTAACCTGGAAATAATCAGTTTCCCGATCCGACCATATGCGGGGGAGTGGGGGGGGGGGGGGGCTGGAAACTTGGAAATTTAGGGCATTTTGTCACACTTTTTCGAGTACCAGATGAGCTAGGACAATGAAACTTGGCAGGCATATCAGGGACCCGACCAAATCAGCCTGGAAGTAGTCAGTTTCCCGATCCGACAATATGCGGTGGAGTGGGGGGCGCTGGAAACTTGAAAATTTAGGGCATTTTGTCACACTTTGTCGAGTTAGATCGAGCCAGAGCCTACGGTATGCGAAGTGAGTGGAGTTGTATAGCCTATGTCAGAGTAGACTATCTAAAGTTGTGCAGCCAAGGTTTCGTTTCATCAAACCATGTTTCAGCTTTCGAGTGGAAAGCTCCGTTCTATTAGGCAAGCAGGCAGACAACAGCTACAAGGTGGACTAAAATCTATAAGTGCTAAATGTGTACGGCTGTTGCCCGGCCCCTCGCCCAGTTTATCTGCTTTCAGTGATAAATAGAAAAATTTGTAGAAACCAAAAAATTGCATTTCCCACGGGTCCGAAAGTGCTGTCATCCATTGTTTCTACCCAGTTCTGTTCGTGATTTCAGCTGAGTTCATCATTCCGTTTTTGCACTTTGGGAGTGCTGTAGAGAAATGGTATCAGATGTGCCTCTTACACATTTCTCTCATTGCTTAAGAAATCAGAGTTTATCCTTTGCTCTTTTCTAAGTGGTGATGTTAGAAAGTTGGCCTACGGCAAAACGGTCAACTTCTGAATATAACACATAACAAATTTTTTCAACGGCAGTCGATAGCCTTTGTTGAGCCGATCAAAACATGTCTAATGTTTTTTTAACACAAAAATTCCTTCATGAGATACACCAGTTTGAAAGTCTCAAGGAGTTGACAACTTCAGTAGTAAGGTACAGACTGAAACCACAATTAAGCCGATTGTGAGGCATGTAGGGGAACTTGTAAGCAACAATCGGCTGTTAGACCATAATCATCTTTGGCGATGAGGGATTTGCAACTTTTGCTAGTTGGTATACCTATTATTTGCTTCTGGTGTACTTGATGGTAAGAATAGGGACTTCGGCTTTAGGCTGTAATCATTTCGACGATGAGGGATCTGCAACTTTTGCTAGTTGGTGTATCTATTATTTGTTTCCGGCTTAGTTGATGTCTATCACGGGGGAGAGGGACTTCTAAGTAAGAGTCGGTTGATAGAGGGGGTTCATCAGGGGCTTGGAGTTTGTGCAAATTGGTGCACATTTTATTTGATTCTATAAATCTGAGGGTCAGAAAATTTGTCTCCGTGGTCTGTCACTGTAACCTAGAATTAAAGCACACCTCTTACTAGAAATGATCTTTTCACTATGAAATGGATCAGAAAAAATAACACTACTTTCCACCTGAATTTAGATATTTTCTTGTACCGCCTGTCGACTGTATCCAGCTTTCCTGCTCTCCGACGCGGCGGCAGGGCGCAAAACGTTTGAAAACTAAATGCGCCGTCGTTGAAAAGTGGGAAAACCAGGCAAATGTAAAACGTCTAGAACAGAAGATTCTCATATCCATATGTGTGAAAGAATTATCAGCGGACCTTGAAGATTCGGGTAAACTAGGTTGTTTTACGGGAAAAACTCGGCACGGCCGAAAAGCGTTAAAAATTTGTCGGCATTAAATGAAACAATGGAGAAAGGCGTGGATTCTAGAAGCTTCTAATTCCATTTCTAATTTCATGCACCCTGAAAAATGCAAAAGGTACGCCCTAGGGAAATGCCAGTTTGGTGTAAAATGCAACTACTTCCACCCAGAGGCGTTACTAGCCAAAATGTTGGGGGGGGGGGGGGACAAGGCATTTGGTAATTTTTAGAAAAACGACTGTTCTCAAGAAAAAAACTACAGTTTTTCGAAAAAACAGACTGTTTTGACGAAAAATAGACTGATTTTCAGAAAAACCGTTTTCATGAAAAACAAGACTAAAGGTTTCGATGGGATCCCAAAAATTCAATATCTGATCCAGACAACTGGATCTTGTCTTAGCCAGATCCAGTCATCGCCAGACTCCTTGAACATTTTTACAATTAAAACTCAGAAACAGATTAAGGCCAAATAGCTAATCATCTGAGAAAACCAAGTTCAGATACCCCTATAAGTCATATCTGTTTTGACGAAAACTTCATGCCACTTCAGCCAATTTCCGACTCCAGCCGGATTCCGGTCGAACTATATGTCCGGGTAAAATATGATTGTCACACACGGATTCAACATCTCTTCTTACCCCTAAACCTGTTATCTAATCTACTACAAATAAAACTTTAACTTCTAACAACTTTCCAGTTTTGGCCAGATTCCTGGCGAACTACATGTCCGGGTAGAAAATTGTTGTAACAAAAGTGCTCGTTATGTCTTCTTGCCCTAAATCGGACATCTGATCAACTCCAAATAAAACTTTTAATTTTAACAAACTTTCCGGTTTGGGCCGGATTCCGGGCGAACTACTTGTCTGTTGAAAAAATAGTTTTCACCATCGTCTTCAGCATGTCTTCCTACCCCTATATCGAACATCTAATCAACTTCAAATAAAACTTTTACTTTTAACAAACTTTCCGGTTTTGGCCGGACTAATTTTCCGATTACAAAATGGTTTTCACCATCGTGTTCAGCATGTCTTCTTACCCTATAATCGACTATCACATTAGCTGTTACAAAATATTTTGTTTGCCCCTTAATTTGAACCCCCTCCCCCACCCCTAAATGTAGGGCTACAAAGCCCATTTACGAACTCGACTGGTCCGCCGACCCAACGAATCCTCACACCAAGTTTCATCAACATATCTCATTCCCTTCGAGAGTTATCGTGCTTACAGACGGACGGTCGGACGGACAACCTTTGCGCTGTCATAGGTATCCCTCCACTTACGTTTTGGGATCCCCAAAATCAACTGTTCTGACGAAAAATCGCGGCGCCTCGCGTCGACTCGGTTATTTTTTACCGACTGCCGACCACACTGGGGGGGGGGGGGGTGTCCCCCACATCCCAGTTGTGACGCCCTTGCTTCCACCAAACCACAGAAATTAACAATGACCACCACCAAAAGGGACACACAACTTCTTCCTGCGCCCCTGGCAGGACTCATCAGCGAGTGCGAATTTTGAAAATACCGAAAGAACTGACGCAAAATTGACGATACCACCTACAAGAGAGTTGTAAGTTTGCCGACAACACCTTGTGTGGTGTTGGTGACAACACCTTGTGTGGTGTTGGTGACAACACCTTGTTGTATCAAGGTTAACAAGGAGTATTTCTTGCGGCTAAGAAAGCTCAGCTAATGAACCCGCCCGCTCATAGCACTGAGCGGTATTTTAACTCATTTGTGCCTTTTTTTATCCGTAATTTTAATATGAATTAATCCAATTGCAATTCGACAATCCCGTGCATTTTGTTTTATCAGAATTTTGGGAATAAATTAATTAAGGGAGCTAGGTATATTATAAAAGGCAGAATAGTGAGGTAGTTTCGCAATAATTGAAAGAGTGTCATCTATGGTATGTTGATCCTGAAAGTTGGATAGCCAACTAGGTTATATAAAATAATGTTCCAAGTTTCATCCGTCACGGTGTCCACGATTGAAAAGGATAAAGTTCAACTGTCTGCAAAGTCAATTTAGTCCCCTCTTCCGATGTTCTGTTGTTGTTGTTTTTTTAACGCTGAGGAATAGCCTCTGATCATATGATTACTGATTGTGTTCTTCTTAGAACATATCGTTTGAAAGCTTCGATGGGCTGACAACTTCAGCATCTAACCGATATCGAAGAAACAAACCTACTTCAGTCTGCGAAGCCTAACAAAAGTTGCCGCAATGCTCCACGTTGCTAAGGCAACGTAGATCTAGTTTTATTTTGTTCTGCCTTATAAGTTGAGTAGAAATCAAACAAAAAAGAAAATGAATTGAAACAGATTTTATTTGTTAGATGAACCAACTATTGACAGAAAATAACATACAAGTCAACGAGATTCCAAGAGCCAACTGTTTCTAATTACCCTATTAACAAGACCAAAGGTTTCGATGGGTTCCCAAAAGTTCAATATTTGATTCAAACAATTGGGTCGTGTCTACGCCAGATCCAGTCTTCGCCATACTCCTTGAACATTTTTACTATTAAAATTCAGAAACAGATTAAAGCCAAAAAGCTAATCATCTGAGAAAACCAAGTTCAGATATGGATTCATCATGTTTGTGTTTACCCCTATAAGTCATATCTGTTTTGACGAAAACTTCCTGCCTTACTTCTGCGAATTTCCCGGTTTCGGCCGAATTCCGGAACTACCTGTCCGGCAAAAAAAGAAGCTAAAACCGAAAAAAACCCTATATCGAACATCTCATCAACTTCAAATTAAAATTTTACTTCAAACAAATTTTCCGGTTCCAGCCGGATTCCGGGCGAACTGTTTGTCCGGGTACAAAATGACTGTCATACACGGATTCAGCATCTCTTCTTACCCCTGAATCGGATATCTAATCAACTACAAATACTTTTAAGAATTTTCCGGTTTTGGCCGGATTCCGGTCGAACTACTTGTCCGGCGAGAAAATGATTTTCACCATCGTGTTCAACATGTCTCCTTACCCCTAAATCGAACATCCCGTCAACTTCAAATAAAACTTTGACTTTTAACAAACTTTCCGGCTTTGGCCGAATTCCGGGCGAACTACTTGTCCGGCAAGAAAATGATTTCAACCATCGTGTTCAGCATGTCTTCTTACCCCATAATCAACTGTCCCATTAGCTGTTTAAAAATATTTTGCTTGCCCCTTAATTTCAACCCCCTCCCCCACCCCTAAATATAGGGCTACAAAGCCCATCTACGAACTCGACTTTACTATTGGCCCAAACAATCCTCACACCAAGTTTCATCAAAATATCTCGTTCCCTTCGAGAGTTATCGTGCTTACAGACGGACGGACGGACAACTTTTGCGATGTCATAGGTACCCCTCCACTTACGTTTTGGGATCCCAAAAAGTCATGGTAAGATTGTGATTTATTTGGTTAATTGATGTAGCCTAGTGGCAACTTTTGACTCATACCTGCTAGTTCAATTCCCCACTACTTCTTTAAAAAAAAAATCCAGGAGCGGTCAATAACGTGAACCAGTCGTATCCTGACCTGAAAGTAGGCAGCTCATCCTTATTCAAGGCCAAATTCGGCTAATACCATACTCTCCCTTTGTTAGCGTACAAGTTAGTACTATCACGCTGGGTATAAGAAATCTGGATGAGATCATCTGATTATTGGCTGTTTGATTTCTTTGAATTATTTTTTTATATTATGTTTAACAACATCGATGATATGTTCAAACAATGTATACAAAGGATACGTCAGCTACGATGCTTCGTCTGTGACATTTCGGCCCTTCTTGGCAAGGGTCCTGGTCAGGCTGTCGAGGACCCTTGCCAAGAAGGGCCGAAATATCGATGATGAAGCATCGTAGCTGACGTACCCGTTGTATACATTACTTGAATATATGTTTCAAAGTCATCTTGGGCTCAAGGAATATTTAACATTAATGATCGTTAGTATTTTAGTGTAGGCTAGTAAATACATTACGAACATTTTTGCCTAGTAAAACTTGAAACATATCAGGGGAGAGGTGGCAGTAATTATTTGTGTTATTTTGGGCAAGATATGCTCTCAATGTGCAAGAAATATCGTATTTTACACAGACTGTTGTACATTACTTGAAACCTAATATTTTGTAGGAAATTGTAAGCTATAGATAGTCCTTCGGCCCAAGCTGACTGCGAATCATGTTTGGCGGTGCAAAACGGATAAGTCAGCTACATTTTATTAAAGCTATATTTCGGCCCTTCTTGGCAAGGGTCCTCTTCAGTCTCAAGCCGCTCAAGCTGGAAAATTAACTTCAAGAAGAGGACCCTTGCCAAGAAGGGCCGAAATATAGCTCTAAACAAATGTAGCTGACTTATCCGTTTTGCACCGCCAAACATGAAATTGTAAGCGAAGCTGCAGTAGGCACAGTTTCTGTTCCAGCATTTTAACGTACCGGATTCCTTTGAAATTGACCCATCCCAGCTGTTTTAGCCTTGGTCTTTAGAAAGAAACACGGTAGAAAATTGCATAACCAGCCTTTCTGCCTAATGACTTCCTTGGGCTTTTATGGTGGATTAAACTAACACGAGGATGCCCGAAATTTGACTAGTGAGAATGGAAGGACTGAACGATTAGGGACCTGAGTTAGCAATATAGGTACGACACAAATGTAATTTCGTAAACTACACTGGCCTGACATATCATAAGAAAACAGAAGAACTCCCGAAATTTCGCTTCGTTTTTCAGTATTTTCGTTGGCCTTTAACAAAACCCATTTTCGTCTGTTTTCTTGGGATAGGTACGACACGTCCTTTAATTCATGTAGTATTTTCTTTTTCTTTAAACTCATCCAGTATTTTCTTTTCCAGATAGTTTCCTCAAGCTCTATTATCCATTTTTCGTAAAAAAAACTGTATACAAAGTATTCTACTCGAAGCTTGGCCAGAGCAATTCGGTTGCCAACTATTGGAGAGATCCGTATCATCTGGATTTGTACTTGAAATACTCAGATTTTCTGCCGTACTTGAATAACGAATTGGAGTCGCCAGATAGTTGGATCTACAAGAGGAGTATCGTGGATATTGGAAAGATGGTGCTAATAGGAGGACCGGATGATGGAGTCATCACACCCTGGCAGTCTAGGTGAAGTTTGTTTGAACGTAGAATATTGAGGGGGGAGAGTCGATCAGGGTTTATTCGAAGACAGATACAGTAGAGGTATGCTTATTTGAACACTTTTTTAACTGTTTCACTACCTTGGCTTTGCTACTTGCATATAAAAAAGTAAAGGAAAAGAAAAATAACAAACTTGATATCAGCTAACAGCCAACTATTTCAGGGTCATCCTGGCACAAACTTGAAGTAGAAATCCAGTTAACTTTCGTTGATTTCAAATTTACTAAAAAGGTCCTTCCTCTTTTGAAGGCATCGCAGGTTCGGACCGCCATTTTATCCATTGAAGGTGCTTTACTCGTGGCAATCTCTTATAAAAAGTGTCAGTTGAGTCACTGTCAGCAGTGAATTAGCAAAATATCCAAAAAGTGACAAAAGCGTGAGTGGTTGTTGCAAGTCATCATAGTAAAAAAAATGCCTGGTTTGGGTTTTAGTTTCTTCGTCTACGATCGTTCACTGTTAGCAGACGTTCACATAAGCATACCTCTACTGCACTTCCACATACATTAAACCAGCTTTGAAGAGAAGCAAACTTCGTAAAGACAGTAGTTGCGTTTTATATCTCGATTGTCCTCCCAGTTCTCATATTTCGCGTTTTTTTTTACTATTGAGATGAAGTCAGTTCTCCTTTTCTTGCGTTTTTGCCAGAATCGAGAACAAGGAAGCTTCGCGATTCTGCAGAACCGAGAAGTTGCTTCGAAAGTCACTTACTCGATTCCTGATTGGTCAGCAAAGGGCGGTCAGTATAAACAAGTATTAATGAGTGGCTAAATTAAAGTTTAATCGAATAAGTCTGAGAGCCGACAGTCTAGGTACACATCACTTATTCACTTAAATAGGCCTGCAAACCCGATAAAAATGCATTACTTCAGTTGTCGCGTTTTCCACAGCTAATCGATTTTTATCAAATTTATTGTCCCTCTACGCTTGAAATATTTATCAACTACAAATGTAAGCTATGCCAAAAACAAAAATGTTCCAAAAACAAAATAAAATTGTCTGATTTCTTGCTATATAGACATATCTTAACATCATCTTCCCACCTTGTACAGGCGTAACTTTTCCGAACTTCCCGTCTGTCACAGTGGAAATGCAGGCCTTTATTGATATTCCAATACCCCGTGTCTGAATTATTTTGCAAGCTGCGTCTACTCTATTTGACAGTGCAAAACGGTTAAGTCAGCTACATTTTATTAGAGCTATATGTCGGCCCTTCTTGGCAAGGGTCCTCTTCAGGCTCAAGCTGGAAAACGAACTTGTGAAAAACAATTGAAGATTCTTCTTCAGATATCCGATTTTGTCGAATCCGATAATTTTATTACTAGCGCCCCGGGTGAAAAACTGAAAAATCTCTTAGATGAAAATATTCTAGTGTATTCATATATCAGATGCAAAAATAATCTGCCTTTTCAGTTAAATTTTAATGTTTTTGTTAAAAGCGAAAAGAGCAAACAAGTTAGAGTGCACGAGAATCGAGAAGCTTGAATTGAGAATTCAGATAGAAAACGCAACTAGTGGATATATTTAAAGCACAACTCTTACTAGAAATGCTCTTTTCATCATGTAATGGACCAGAAAAAGTTTTTCCAAAATATCATTACTTTCCACCCGAAACTAGTGATTTTCTCGTTAGTGTTTGTCGATTCTATCCAGCCGTCATGCTCTCCGACGCGGCGGCTTGGACCAACAGATTTGAAAAGTGAACACGCCGTGGGTAGAAAATGTGGGAAAACTAAGCAATGAAAAGAAGTAAAAAACAAAAGATTCTCATTTCTTTTTTTGTGAAAGAGTTGCCAGCGGACGCTGAAGATTCCGGCAAGCTTTGAGTTGTGTGACGGGCAAAACTCGGCACGGCGGGGTCCTTTAAGCTAACGCGGTGGAAGCTGACAAGAGCGATTTCGATACTGCGACAAAAAAAAAGGTCTTTTGGTATCATATCTTCAAGAGTGCATCATCCGAATAAGCTTTGTTAGGATTGTCTCATGATCGTCATTCCTACATCCGTATTCCAAGAAGTCAAAGGACATCTGAAACCACGGTTGCTCTGCAAAAACAACAGTTGCCGAAATTGCTCTTCATCCCTAAAGAAAAACTGTGTATCCAGTTACATCACTAAGTTCCAAACTTCTTTCTCACCAATTTGACAAAATCCTAGTCTCTATTGCTGGTAATGATGAAAGTGAGATGACTTTTTCAGATACCAGGACCGTGGTATCTGAATACCAGAAATCACGATAAATACAAACACGCCTTTTGGCAGTGGTAAAAGAAATTTGCGGTTTCATTTCCGGGTTTGTGTTTTTGGGATCCCAATATGTAAGTGACGGGATACCTATGGTTCCCTAAAAGTTGTCAATTTTTCCATCCGTCCGTCTGTCGGTCTGTTAGTACAGTAACTCTCGAAGGGGTAGAGATCTTTTATTCAAAGTTGATACGAGGGCTCTTTGTGTCGAAGTACAGGTCAAGTTCGTAGATGAGCCCTGTAGCCCCATATTTAGGGGTGAGGGAGGGGTTTCAAAGTAAGGGACGGATTAGGCCAATGAGAGATGCTGAATCAATATTTGAAACTTATTTTCTCGTCGGACAATTAGTTCGTCTGGAATCCGGCCAAAACCGGAAAATTTGTTAAAAGTAAAAGTTTTATTTGAAGTTGATTAGTATTCGATTTATGGGTAAAAAGACATGCTGAACTCGTATCTGACACTCGTTTTTACCCGGACAAGTAGTTCGCCCGGGATCCGGCCGAAAACGGAAAATCTTAAAAAGTTTTGTTGTTGTTAATTGGAGATTCGATGTAGTGGTAGGAAGCATGTTGAAACTGTATATGAAAATTATTTTCTCGCCGGACAAATAGTTAAAAGTTCGATGTAGAGGTAAGGAGATATGCTGACTTCGTTTTGGCCCTAGTTCTTTGCCGGACAAGTAGTTTATCGGGAATCCGGCCGAAACCGAGTCTTTTTCCTAAGTACGGCAGGAAGCTTCGATCAGTTTCGTCAAAGTGAAGATGACGCATAGGGGTAAACATACATGCTGAATCCATCCCTGAACTTGGTTTTCTCAGGTAACTAGGTAACACTCTCAGGTAACACTCACGTATTTCTAAATTTTACTAGTACAAAAATGTTAACAGGTAAAAGTAAAAAAATTAGACGCAATTGTCTGGATTAAATACTACATTTTTGGGATCCCTTCGAAAGCTTTGGTCTTGTTTTCTGGTGCGAAACCTGGATAATTAAATACAAAAAATATTGGCCCACGGACACTAGAGATTGAAATTTCACAAATGGAAGCCTCGAGTCTCAACTCAGAAATGGCACTTTTTGAGGATCAGCTCCGAAGCCGGCCGAATGTCGGCAGTGTGTCACCATAAAAAATTCAGCGATTTGTCGGGGTCGACGACCCGCACCTAAATTGTGGCACGGATTTTTTGGGATCCCAAAACGTAAATGGAGGGATACCCATGACATTAAAAGAGTTACCCGTCCGTCCGTCCGCCTGTGCGCATTTTTTGCTGAAACTTGATGTGAGGATTCTGTGGGTCAAGAGTAATGTCGAGTTTGTAGATTTGTAGACCACGGTTACTGCGAAAAGGACTTAGACCGTGGTATCAGATAACATGGTATCTGCAAAAACGCAACTAACGTTGGAGGTTTGCCTACATTATTCCGAAAGAAGAATACATCTTTAGGACTGTCATAAATGTTCTTTGTTAAGGAGGGTTTTGTATCTGCATACACGCAACTATGGTAAATTCAATCAATCAATCAAATTTAATTCCAAATAGCTTCAAGCTAGAAGAGCACTAAAATACTTACAAAATACACAAAAACGACAACAAAACTAATTAATACACTTACAGATGTGACCAAAAATAAATGTTGGAATGAAACTTCATAAAAATTGGGCTGAAGAATTGGCAGGATAAGGAGGAAACTGATTGCTAGTGTTCCTCTCGGACCGACGCACGTCCCTATTCCGACGAGTAGCATTTTTGGAACAGAATAATCCGCAGAATGCTAAGAACAATTATTGACGACAAACTGCGAGAATCTCAATTTTCAGTGGGCTTTCTGTGGAAGTGGAAAGCGATTACTGCGAAAGATTTCGGTTTTCGTCATGAGCTCGCTTGAATTTCGGAATCCTGCGAAAACCCTTCTCTATAAGGCAATAATGAAATACAAAATGCAAGTTGAGCAAAGTCAAGTCAGGGCCCGCCAAAGCACGTAGCTTGTTCTTCAGCCCAAGCTGGATATCTTGTCGCTTTACTGAAGAAGTTGATTCTTTCCTTCCGGCAGCAACCCATTTTCTTGTTTTCACTGCGCAGATTTTGCTTTTCATCAAAGCTCGGGTTTGTTTGGTTGAATATTTTGACACCAGAAAATAGGTTTGGCCAGATTTCTTCAAAAGTAACCTCATTTTTACTTTAAGGGCGATATGAACGCGGGCGTTTTGTGAAAAGCAAGGATAAAAATCACCGTCATGACAATACTTTTGATGATAACTCTTTATGTCGGTGAAGAATCGCCGTATGCCCAGCGAAGAGCCAGAAACGTCAGTGGCGGGACACGCAACAAACTTTGTTGATTGGTTAACATAGGGAATGTGTCCGAAAGCTCCGAAACGAACGAAAATGCTGAATTAATTCAGCATTTTATGCAGCATTTCGCTTTCGGACTTAAATTTTCGCTGAATTAATGCAGCATTAATTCAGCATAAAATTCATCGACAAATTCAGCAAGAATGCTGTATTTTCATGAAGAAACTGAGGAGTACGGCGATTCCCTCAGTGTTTTTGGCGGCAAACGTAACAAATTCAAAAAGACAACTGACAATTCGGCAAAAACACCAAATCTAAGACAACTGGCGATCATGGTCAACGAAGAAAGGAAAGATAAGAAGGTTGGATATCAGTAGCTCATCCATTTTGTCAGCTTTATACAGCTAATTCTTTTTTCTTCTTCTTCTTCCTGACTTAAATTTTGCTATTCTAGAAGTGTCAGAGAAGAAAGAAAGGGAACAGCTTTCGGACAAAAAAAGAAAAGAAAAATGCAGCATTAATGCAGCATTTACAGCACCAAAAAGCTTTCGGACACGTTCAGGATTTCAATCAAGTTTGAGGATTCGTTTCTTCGAGGTTCACTGGGGTGTTTCGGAGTTAGTCATATAGAGCGTGTTCCAGCCTACTTACCGTGGTTACTACGCATCACTCACGGATGCGCTTTAATGAGGACAAACAAATCTGCCAGATTTTTTTTCTTTGGGAAGAAAGAAATATGGGTCGTGACAACCAGTCTTTGGCATGAGTTATCTTAGGAACTTCTTCTTTATTTCTAGTCAGTTCGGCCATTTTGGAAACGGGGAAAACGTGACCGAGATGCATCAGTCAGACTTGTTCATTCACGATCGTTTGGGACTTCGTTACTTGGAAGAAAACGGGCGACTTGTTCTTCACACTGTATCGGGGGTAAAGCATACCTCTTGGCACACAAATTTTACTGTCTTTACGAATTGTATTCTGCCATATTTGTAAGTGTTCAGTTCACGTACTGCCATTTTATTTTACTTTTTTATCGGTACTTTCCTTCGGAATAATAGTATATGCCTCAGAGTTTATCGTTTTCAACTCATTCCAGGCCAGGGGTGTAAGATTATATATTTAATACACGTTACATGCTAACAGAAGTGTAGTAACTTTCTGAAACAACGCCTGCATTGAGCGAGCGATTCATCGCAAAAATGGATTTGGCCTGTCAGGTACTTTAACTTTGGCGTCATTTTAGCCCTTCAGTTGAACTTTAAAGGGACACTTCATACTGTTTCTTTCCCAGTACTCGATAATGCATTTCTCCTTTATATTCGTCATTCAATTTCGGGAATTATCCCTTGTTTTTCGTCTCCCGTGTCTCCTACCAGTCACCTGTTAATGTGACAACTAAAGTTAAACCGGCGTGAAACAAAGCTAGCTACTAGTAAACATCGGTGGAAACAACGGTGGTTTCTTGTTCATATTTATTCTCAAAGGCCGTCTGTTAGCCTTTCTTCTTGGCGATCTTTTTGTAAACACTACTTGCGTTCCTGATCCGAACTCTCCTCGCGATCCTTCTCGCACTTCTCCTATTTCGCGTTTCTAGACTATTCAGATGAAGCGAATTCTCCTTTTCTTGTGTTTTTGTCAGAATCGAGAACGGGAATAGCCTCGCGATTCTGCAGAACCGAGAAGTTGCTCCGATTGTGAATTCTTGATTATACCTCCTGGAGCACTGGTTCCATTCGAGTTCATTTGAGATAGACGTTCCCTTTCTGCCTTGCTTTTGCGTAGGGCAGATTACCACTGTAATCGCCTCTACTGGTAGATTTTCTTCTTCGCGATCTGGTACTCTGTCTTCTTTGGCCAATCCAATCCAAAAAAACTTCTGGCTCCGACCCCTCGGAACCCTTTCGGCCTAAGGTTTTATGCAGCCAAATTTGGATTTCCAGCCAGATTCGAGCGGTTGGGGAAACACACTCTGTGAGCCAAAAACACTTTGTGGGATCGCGGAGAAACGCCTCAGGTAGTAGACTAAAGTTACACTAAACAAAGGTAGAAGAAGATCACTCTGTTAAAGGATAGGTGAAATGCCGATAAATGCAGAGACATAAATGTTGTACGAGGTCCGATGGGATCGAGCTTACGGGAGTGTCAATCAAGTAACTCAAGTACACCTCGCACTATCTACTCTTGATGTTCCAATATTCAAAACTATCTGAATACTCTAAAGCTAGGCTCTGTTTTTATCAAATTATCCACGGTCTTGGCTGTTTTAAGCCTTTTCCAGGCCCCATTGACTGCTAGAGAAATCTCGGCTAAATTCATATTACCGGTTTTACGGATCAGTAGCAGGAGACGCGAACACCCGTCGGGAGCACAATGCGCATGGAAACTAGTGAATCTTGGCAAGTGCAAAGATTAGTGAGGTGGGTTCAGACTGTAAGATACGAAATTTGGGTATCTGGGTTTTAGAACAATAAATGCTGTTATGGAGGAGGGTTGCATTGGCATTACAGAAATGACAGGTCCTTTAAGGAAAATGGTTAATCAATAGATGAGTACTGCAGTCAAACGGTACTATTTAACTCTTTGCATTTTGTAAACTGTTTGATGTAACAATGAACGATTCATACGGTGTGTTTCGGCGCCGACCGCTGTTCAGCGGAAACCGGTAACCGGCTGTCTCTAAAACACTTTACATCGGAACCAAAAACCGGTCCACCCAAAACATTTGAAATTACGCAAAAACACGGTCGCAAAAAAACTAAAATTACGCAAAAAAACTAAAACTAAAAATTAAAGAAAAAATTTAAATTTAAAAGTAAATATTCCTTCAGCCCAAGTTGACTGCGAGTCATATTTTCATAAGTATCGTTTTTCCAACTTGAGCGGCTTTGACCCTAAAGAGGACCCTTCTCAAGAAGGGCCGAAATATAGCTCTGATAAAATTCAGCTGACGTATCCGTTTTGCACTATAAAAATAAAATAAAAATAAAAGCTTGAATTTAAACGTAAATTTATAATTATTACAATTAAAATTAAAACTGAAAAACTAAAATTAAAATTAAACTGAAAATTAAACCTTCAATTTTATTAATAAAATTAAATTAAGAATCAATAAAAATTCAAGTTACATTTTTTATGCAAGTTCTTATTTTAATTTTAGTAGATTTTTCCATTTGCTTGTTTTTACTTTCTAGTTGATGACGGTGAAGCTCAATCAGAACCAAGACTCGTGAACGGTAACAATAACTGTTCCAAAATTTCCTGACCGAAGATCGGAACCGATTGCCGAACCAAATTCTGGTCGACGCAAAAACACCGGTTCATCAGAACCAAAAGTCGCGAATACACTGGTTACCCTGAACCAAAGTACATTGGTTGGCGCCGAAACAGGCCCATAAACCTGGCTTCCAGTGGTTCAGACTTGAATATGAAATAAGAACGGATTTAACAATAAAACTTCACAACACAGCATGGCAATACCTTAATCTACCACATGGCCTTCTGTACACTTGACAACTTGTTATAATCAGCAAGGGATCGCCAAACGATTCGGCTAAGGCGATAGCGCTCCACATTACCACGAGGGCGAGACGTAAGGGAGCAGCGGTTGACAACCCGAACATAAGAGGAGTCACGAGGAAACTCCTTCTCCACGGTGTGGGCAGCAATAGCCTAAAAAGCAGGGCACACGGTAAGGACAAGGAGGAGATAAATATTCTTCGAAACATATGTTAAAATGTATTTGAAAGTAATTTGCCTTAATAAGATATTTATATTCGGTAGAAGCTTCAGTTATTTATTACAGGTTTGTTTTCTTCACCGACGTTGATCCTGAAGATTGACAGCCTGACGAGGACCCTTGCCAAGAAGGGCCAAAATATCGCTGATGAAGAATCGTAGCCGACGTATCCGTTGTATACATAATTTGAATATACAAGTACGAGGTCACACATTGGCGCCATTTCAGTAAACCTGTGGGGGGGGGGGGGGACGATAAATATTGGGCCCCAATCCCAGGTTTATATCATTGAGGGGTAAATTCAAACTAGTTTTGCAATATACCTTTAAGTCATGGCTGTGCATTTTGCCTTTTGAATCATATTTCGAAGTACCATAACAATAGTCTTATGAAGAGCGTGTTCCACCCTTCTAACAATAGTTACTGTTTCCGTTCCATCCTTACGAAAAGGTACTACGCTGACCGTTCCAACCTTCTCGAAATAGTAACTAATAGTTGCTATTTGCTTACCATGCTCGGGAGCGTGGTAAGCGTAGTAACTACGCATCTCTGCAACGTGATTCGTCGGATTCGCCCGTGGCATGATATCCTGCTGGGAAAATAGAAAAATCGTTCCAGCCTTGACGGAGAAAAGCAAGAATTTTTGACGTCATGCGTGGTAGCTACCGTAAGTAGGGTGGAACACGCTCGAAGAGTTGCTATGTAAACTGCCACCTTACATGTACGAAGGCTGAAACTCTGCATGGAGTTTGGTGTCAAATCCCTTCTTTATTGAGGTGCCCTGCTAGGAGGGTTCTTTTCTTCTGATGTTTTCTAGGACAAGAAACTGGGATGGTTACTACAACTGAACAAATCATTCTCCGAATTCACAGAAATATTTTTTCCTTCTGAAAAGCTGGCGAAAAGGCTCCCACGTAAGGTAGCTACTGTGGCTGAAAAGTTGCAGCCAATCAAATGTGCCCACCAGAGGTTCGCAAAAAGTTGTAAACCTTCTTTTCTAAATTTGAATAACAAAGCATAATATGAGCTGTTATTATAAACTTATTATGATTCTTTTATACCTATTATGGTGTCCATGGGTTGTGTCTACGACTTTTTCAAACAAATTTGGCGTAAGACATGAAAATTGTTGGCGAATAAAAAGATTTATCGATCTATCTTTCTAACAAATATAACCGTTGAGAATGATTTTGAAATCTACGGGGAGCTCCCCCCCCCCGCCAATGGCACCTATGAGGCCATACGCAGTGTCAAATCTATGTTCCATATATGCGTCTACACTTATCCTGTAGCCTAAGCAACAAAATTCCGGTAGATTCCCTGAGCCAAATTCTGGTAGATTTTTGGGACCGGTAGTCCGGTAGATCCTCTGATCCAACCTCCAGTAAATCCAGTAAATTCCCTGAGACAAGTTCAGATAGATTCCGTGAGTCAAGTTCTCGTAGATTCCCTGACGAAGATTTCGGTAGCCCCAGAAAAATTCCGTTAGGTTACCTGAATAATCCCGTAGATTCCCTGAAAATCATTAAGTTCAAGTGAATATGACAAATTTTAACTGGAGGGGGCTTCGCCGCACCAGTCAAAATTTACCGGAGTTGATCCCCACCGACCTTCTGGGGGGCTGTAGCACCCAACCCCCCACACATCCCTTCTCTTTACGCCCCTGCCTACGGCTTCGGCTGTTTCAAGCCTTTTCCCATGCCTATCGATTTCTAGCAAAAACTCAGCAAAATTCAGATAACCCGCGGCTAGTGCAAAGATTAGAGTGGTGTTGTCGGCGGGCCTAGAATGGAACATAAGAATTCGGGTCTCCAGGCTTAGGAATTAATCAATGCGATTACGGAAGTAAGGTGTACGACAATTCCTTTAAACAGTAAAGCTTTGACATAATCAACGTATGCCGCCTCGCTTGCTGGAGTTTCAGTTGATGGGTGAGTTATGGGGGTGGGGGAGGGTAGGTGTAACAAATCAACTCTGGTTCATTAGCTGCTGCTCATGTTGGATGTTTGCTTGATCTGATCCTGCCATCTTAAGCAATTCTGTACGACATCTACTGTTAAGAAGATGAGTTATTGTCATGACAGTGGCATCTCCTTACAATTTGAATTGAAATGTGTCTGCCTTGATTCTGTCCTGACTCCATAAGAGAAAGGCTTCCTACCTGTAATTCATGTGGGAGGATTGTTGCTTTCTTGACAGCCAAATGCCGTATCCTCTCTTCATAATTGTCCTTCACACACTGTCGCCTTTTGTTGTCTTTTATCATTCTCCAGTCTGCCCATTTGTTTCTTACTTGCTGCTGAAGGACTTTCTCCTGAAATAAAAGCTATCTAATTTTCGTGAATCTAGCCTCGCAAAAGGGGCCCTTTGGATAAGAGCCCCCACCTCTCAACTTACTTAAAGAATACACAGGTGAAATTTAGTAAACCTCTAAGTCTGATTAACTCAAATTACAGGAAAACACGGTTCTGTTGCAGAAAACTCCATTAATATTCTAAGATACCAATTCAAATATTTTTTTTCAGCCAAGAACTTTCTTACGAATCTCTTTTCAGAACTAAAATCATACAATAGAACCAGCAACCAAGAGTGCAGCTTCACATTTTTGACAACCCAACTTAATTTTACATGAGCAGAAGCCAATTTAACAATCTCGATTAATTAAAGCTTCTAGAAGATGGGGGTCAATTTGACCATCCTAATCCAGGTCTTTCACTACTCTGACTACCCAATTATCATTCCTCAAAATAAAAGAATAAGTTTTGCCCCCCAGACCTGAAGCTCAAGTCTGGGCTCTAGGGCCTCCACCCGCCATGTCTGTATATGTCCTCTGTTCAAGTCATATGCTCATTAGTGACTGGGCTTGATCTATTACATTCATGAAATTTGACCATTAACCGTAATTTGTGCATGGTTGGACTCACGAGGCGTAAAATCTTATTTGGCCAAGAATCCAAGTTTAGCCATAAACACAGGGCACTAATGATTTATTAACTGTAGAACAATGACAAATAAGTTAAACTGGACTTAAGTTAGCAAAAAATGGATCAGCATAAGCCCTGGTTCAAGAAACATTTGAATGTTGGAAGACATCTGTATATTCAGACATAACACTCTTTTGTTCTGTCTCTGGTAGTGCATTCCAATCTTTACAAGCCCTCTTTTACATAATAAACTCGCCATCACATTGACATAGCTTAGGCTCATACAGCTTAAAACCGTTTTGACAGTTAAATCGAAAAGTAATGAAATCCTGACTGAGGGTTGCTACAGGAGGGGTTTCCAACCCTCGAATTTATACAACCCCAAACCTGGAATAAAAAGGTTGAAAGAAAAATTCAGTGCAGCCAAAAAAAGGTTCTAACTGTCAAGAAGGCAACCCTGAATGAGCTAAGACCTGTTTCGGACTGCACAGATGTTTGAGGTTATATAAACTCCAGGTCGGATACCCCTCCTGACATTCTGTACAAACGCACAACATTGCAGCAACAATAGACTAACCTGAAAGATGCCTAACTAATCTGACATTTAGTATGAACTGGAAAGCACAGCAATATGCTGGACTAGTTTCAAGCAGTGTTGCCAGATGCTTGACACGAGATCCCGCAGAAATGCTGTAAAAAAAAATCTTGCAGTATTTGCTACTGGGATTAATCTTGTCTTTATTGAGATAAGGTTGTCCCTAATTCGGATTAATTTTACCCCAATACAGATAAAATTAATCCCAGTAGTAAATACTGCATCCTTATTCGGAGAAACTTTTTACAGTAAAGAGTGCATTTCCCTATTTTCATTTTTGGGATGAAATTAGATGTCCCCCCCCCTCAATGTTGTCTGTCAGCTGATAATAAAAAAGAGTCAGCATGAAGCGGCAATTTTTTTTCTCAATATGGTACAGTCTTTTGTTTTGAAAAAGTCGGTAAAAATAACTAGCCAGCTCCTTAAGACCTTGACTTCCCCAACCCATTTTGGCTAGGAACGCCTCCGATTCTGTCATGAGCAGACAAGAGAAAAGTTAATAGGGTCCTGTCTTTTGTGGGAGGAGAAATAATAATGACAAGCTATCAATTTTCTGAAAATCCACTTTATAAAAGTGCAAACTGCTCAGACTATCGGCAAATTATGTTCTCTTCTTAAACCAGCAGAAAGGGGTTTTGTAAAAATAGAAATTACTGTATAATACACTTCAGCTGTTCAGTTTTATTTTAACTTTATTTTTTTAAGTAAAGCAGAAACACAAAAGAAAATCGAAACCACTTCCTACCTCAACTGGATGTCTCAGTAGTAGCCCAGTCAATTTTCTAGCGAGCGCCATGTTGTCTAAAATTTGAATAACCCGCCAAATGCCATTTGGGGACTTCGGTACCTTGGATTTTTGGTACGGATTTAAGAAGGATTTAGAAAAAATAAAAACAAAGCTTTAAAACTAAAACAAAACAAAGGAATTGGCTTATCCTGGCCCGTATTTTTGTGAATTGAAGGTATGCATTTGACAGGTGTTTCATTTCTGGTTCGGATCTCATAGTTTTCCTAGGGCACTGTCTATCCTGTGTACAGTAGAGGTATGCTTATGTGAACGTTTGTTGACATCGGATTTCGCTGAAGAAAACAATTAAACCATACCAGGCAACTTTTTGGGCTTTCTACTTATCAGAAACGCTGAATTTACATCTAGATCAACCAGATTTCATCACAAGTTTGAATCTTTTGGCTTTGTTTTACTCTGATTCTTCTTATAAGATCCAGACAGTCCGAAAAACGGCACCTAGCGTTCCGAAATTAAGCGCATTTTTGTCAACAGGTGCGCTAGGCTAGATCAAGCAGACCGAACGAGAGCGAACGGCAGGTGCCTCCCGCCACCTCCCGCTACGTTCCCGTGACGTGAATGGGGTTTCCGTGTGATTGTGAACAGGAGTTATAAACTCGAAAAAATGGGCTGACAAAGAAAAAATAACTAAAAACGGACAATGTAACAAGGGGACGTTTTCGCGTGGATGGCTGTACAGCTGAACGGGTGATCTTGTGCACGCGAAAATGAGAAAACGGATAGGGCCTTGAACGGCTGAGGAAGATGGGCTCCGTCCACGCAAAAATACCCATTTAGCTGGATGCGAGCATATGAGTGGAAGGTCTAAACAGTATCCCTGTTCAGCTAAACGCTGCCCTCGGAGCGGTGTTGAACTGGAGGCATCCGTCGAGCTGGATTGCCCGTTCACCTGTTCATCCGTTCACACGAAAATGACAAAAAGATCGACGACATCCCAGCGGCATCCACTCGAAAATGTCTGTCAAGCTCGACGGGAGGGCGACGGGACCAGAGCCAGCCACTCGAAAACGTCCCCCAACATTTGCGTTAGTGTGAACCCATTCGCAAGAATTTTGTTTACGCAAGAAACGTCCCGTAACAACGGACACGAATGTAAATAAAAATACGAAACTAGTCAGTACCTTGACCGCTGCTCTTCCCCAACTGACAAAGCTAATTTTGTTCATTCACACAGTTACGTAAAACTAATTAATCACACACAGATACACAAAAAAACATAACGCAATAAAAAACCATTAGCCACCGCGAATTGCATGACATCTGGCCGAGACAGCGGCGCGTAATTTCACTGTGAGAGTAGCGAGTCCGAACCGACAGGTGGCTCTATCCGAAGCTATTTCCTTCGCTAATGATGAATCCGAACCAACAAAAGGAAGAAAGAGAAGTTTTTAAATAGGAAACTTATTTCAGTAAAAATATTTTAGTTGTTCTTTAATGCCAGAAGGATTGCTGAAACAGTTAGCTGTTCAATGATATAAAGTTTTTTATTTTTCCTTTCTCTTTGGCTGTTTTAGAAGCCAGAAACAAAGACAAGGTATGGAAAAATCTAGAGAGGTGTTCACATAAGCATACCTCTACTGTATACCACCAGACTTGTAAACTGCTTGGAAATGATACCTCAGTTTCAAATAGGAGGGGTATCCCACCTCAAATTTATATGAGCTCAAACTTGGCATGAGAACCTTACAAGGGAATTTCTGTGCAGTCTTAAATAGGTCCTGGGTCACTCAGAGTTTCCTTCTTGACAGCTAGGACCTTTTCAGGACTGGGGATGAACTGAAATTGCCTACCATCCTTTCTAGGCCATGTTCTAGGTTCTGTAAATTCAAGGTTGTATACCCCTTCTGTAGGCTATGCTTGTTTGAACAGATACTTAAATGTGAACAATGCAGTTTTGGTCTAAATTGTAGGATGAAGACCCAAAATACCTACTCAGGTGTTTTTAGAGTCCCCTAATTACCTACTTTACTTCGGCTGACTGTTACAGGAGGGATACCTCATCTCGCTTTTACACTACCTCGAATGTTGCAGCCAAAATTTTAAAGTCAAATGTACATGCTGTCCTGACAGTCAAGAGGCATATGACTTTTTTCAGCAATCCAATCCAATCCAAAAATGTAGAGCCACTGGGTCCAACCTTGTGGGTGGTCCCTTTTGGCCTTTCTTTTGGACAGGGCCGATTACCACTGTAATCGCCTCTAGTGGTAGATTTTTTTCTCCAGGATGACGTTGATTAGAGCTTTGTAGATTTGGTACTCGGTCTTCTTAGGGAATATCATTGAGGTGGTTGTGCTGATGGAGCTGAGGATTTTGAGCTCGTTGCAGTCATGTGTCCGAAAATATTCAAATTATGTGCCTTTTCTTTGTTTAGAAACTGCTTTGAAAAAGTATTTTCTGGCTATTGATTTTGGTAACTCTACCTTTTCTCATCATTTTGTAAGTCACAGCAAGGTTTTCGAGCTAAGGTTAGAATAAGGGGATCTTGTTCGACAAGTAAAATATATTTAACTAGAAATATTGAAGCAATATTTGTTTATCCAATATGTAAAGCATTCAATTAGCTTCAATCTAGTATGTTTGTCATATTTGTTGGTTCCTTTTTAGCAAGATAAATTATTCTGAAGGAAAGACTTCTCTGGAAATATGAAATCTTGTCTTACCTTGGATACCTCCTGTAGGTAACTTTTGTCACAGCAAGTGCATGAGAATGGTAGAGTTCGAAGTCAACAAACGTTCAAATAAGCCATATCTCTACCAGAGGTGTTACTACGTGTGGGGACATCTGTGGGGGCGTATGTGATGCCCCTGAACACTACTGTACTAAAAGTACGGGCTGACAGGATACCTCCCAGCCTCTACTTTTACTAAGTGTGTGAAATTGTGTCTTGAATGAAAGCTCTAATTCAAATTGTTCTGTACAACATAATATTTTTCTGTTTCTGTTGAATGAAATTTCAGCATTGCTAAACACCTTTTTTCTAAACACCTGCTGACAATGGCCAAATTGTTTTTATGCCAGCTTTTATTTCCAGTTTTCTTTTGTACCTTTTGTGGATTGATTTGTGCTACCAGATTAAACCAAATAACCTGCGAATAGCTTGAGTGTGACTATTTGCACCAGTGTTTTTTGGTTCCATGTATTTGTGCCTTTTCTATTTTGTTTTATGCCATACAATTCTTCAAAGAAGAAGTAGAAGTATGGGGATGACATTTAATGTCAATCAAAATAGCTTGAGTGTGACTATTTGCACCAGTGTTTTTTGGTTGCATGTATTTGTGCCTTTTCTATTTTGTTTTGTGCCAGACAGTTCTTCAAAGAAGAAATAGAAGTATGTGGATGACATTTAATGTGAATCAATTTGGTCAGGATGGATGTATTTTGATGTTCCACACACACTCCTTGTGATTTAGTCTTTATTTACACATGTTTGCTAGGGGTTGTGCAAATAGCATGGTATTCTGTACGCAACCGGTTGAGTACCCTACCACGCAGGAGCTAATAATACTCGACCTGTTGATTAACAAGGTTCTTGGGATCTATTTGTACTCGGCCAATCTAGGAATCAACATCCAGTTCCAGACTTCACATTCCTTTATGTGAAAACTTAGTGAAAACAATGCTACAAATTCAAGCAAACCGAAGCAGATAAGACACAAATAAAACAAAACCCAAAAGTACCAAGCACTACTGTACTAAAAGTACGGGCTGACAGGATACCTCCCAGCCTCTACTTTTACTAAGTGTGTGAAATTGTGTCTTGAATGAAAGCTCTAATTCAAATTGTTCTGTACAACATAATATTTTTCTGTTTCTGTTGAATGAAATTTCAGCATTGCTAAACACCTTTTTTCTAAACACCTGCTGACAATGGCCAAATTGTTTTTATGCCAGCTTTTATTTCCAGTTTTCTTTTGTACCTTTTGTGGATTGATTTGTGCTACCAGATTAAACCAAATAACCTGCGAATAGCTTGAGTGTGACTATTTGCACCAGTGTTTTTTGGTTCCATGTATTTGTGCCTTTTCTATTTTGTTATATGCCATACAATTCTTCAAAGAAGAAGTAGAAGTATGGGGATGACATTTAATGTCAATCAAAATAGCTTGAGTGTGACTATTTGCACCAGTGTTTTTTGGTTGCATGTATTTGTGCCTTTTCTATTTTGTTTTGTGCCAGACAGTTCTTCAAAGAAGAAATAGAAGTATGTGGATGACATTTAATGTGAATCAATTTGGTCAGGATGGATGTATTTTGATGTTCCACACACACTCCTTGTGATTTAGTCTTTATTTACACATGTTTGCTAGGGGTTGTGCAAATAGCATGGTATTCTGTACGCAACCGGTTGAGTACCCTACCACGCAGGAGCTAATAATACTCGACCTGTTGATTAACAAGGTTCTTGGGATCTATTTGTACTCGGCCAATCTAGGAATCAACATCCAGTTCCAGACTTCACATTCCTTTATGTGAAAACTTAGTGAAAACAATGCTACAAATTCAAGCAAACCGAAGCAGATAAGACACAAATAAAACAAAACCCAAAAGTACCAAGCACTACTGTACTAAAAGTACGGGCTGACAGGATACCTCCCAGCCTCTACTTTTACTAAGTGTGTGAAATTGTGTCTTGAATGAAAGCTCTAATTCAAATTGTTCTGTACAATATAATATTTTTCTGTTTCTGTTGAATGAAATTTCAGCGTTGCTAAACACCTTTTTTCTAAACACCTGCTGACAATGGCCAAATTGTTTTTATGCCAGCTTTTATTTCCAGTTTTCTTTTGTACCTTTTGTGGATTGATTTGTGCTACCAGATTAAACCAAATAACCTGCGAATAGCTTGAGTGTGACTATTTGCACCAGTGTTTTTTGGTTCCATGTATTTGTGCCTTTTCTATTTTGTTATATGCCATACAATTCTTCAAAGAAGAAGTAGAAGTATGGGGATGACATTTAATGTCAATCAAAATAGCTTGAGTGTGACTATTTGCACCAGTGTTTTTTGGTTGCATGTATTTGTGCCTTTTCTATTTTGTTTTGTGCCAGACAGTTCTTCAAAGAAGAAATAGAAGTATGTGGATGACATTTAATGTCAATCAATTTGGTCAGGATGGATGTATTTTGATGTTCCACACACACTCCTTGTGATTTAGTCTTTATTTACACATGTTTGCTAGGGGTTGTGCAAATAGCATGGTATTCTGTACGCAACCGGTTGAGTACCCTACCACGCAGGAGCTAATAATACTCGACCTGTTGATTAACAAGGTTCTTGGGATCTATTTGTACTCGGCCAATCTAGGAATCAACATCCAGTTCCAGACTTCACATTCCTTTATGTGAAAACTTAGTGAAAACAATGCTACAAATTCAAGCAAACCGAAGCAGATAAGACACAAATAAAACAAAACCCAAAAGTACCAAGCATAATTCCCAACCAATCATACACAAATCCTAATTTTTTGGACATTATGCCTCCAGGTCTGGGCATGGACCAACAGTGTGCATGCTGCTCATAGGTTGGGTATGAGCATGTCCCAACAGTTGTGCAGGCTGCTCATAGGTGGGGTATGGGCATGCCGCAACAGTTGTGCAGGCTGCTCATAGTTTGGGGCATCATGCCCTGCAGGAAGGGCATGTTACCATCATGAAAATCTGTTGAACTGAGAATCTGGGATAGAAATTAACTTTTCGATCAGATTTTTCATGGTGGTACCATGCCTTTGCTACAGGGCGTGGTGCCCCAACGTATGAGCACCATGCCGTATTGGATTGAAATTGGACCAAAAGTTTGGAATAGATAGCAAATAGTTATGGATTGATAGCTTAGTCGGGATTCGGTAAAGTGTCGTCGAAATCGGAATACTGCATCCTGGCAATTATACTGCATAAACTGTATACCGAATAGGTTCAAGGTTCAAGGTTATCTTTATTTGCAAAAAAAAAGTCTATCACTATCACTTTCCGCTGCTGAGAGCAGAGCTCGAGCGCACACAGAAAAAAGAAATAAAACCAAATTAACTTAAACATGAAGAATCATACCCAATAACATCCATCCGCTATATAATCATACAGCTAACCGAGAGCAAGGCCAAGGCACATTCACAATTAAACAAAAATAAATATATAAATAATAATTAAAATTAAACAAGGATGGGAACGTCGATAGACTTTATATAAATAACAAAAGAAGAGACAACCGGAAAGTGAGAATCACTTACCTAACTTCTGAAATTCTCAATCAGCATTCTTCTAAGCCGTGATTTTATAGCAGCTATTCCTACCGTTAAATCCATAATTAACTTCACACTCTCCCAGTGAAGAGGAATGAGATACCGAAGACAGAACCTGGACCTTTCAGTAACAACCCGAGGCATTCGTAATTTATGTTTGGATCTTGTTTCAATCTGAGACGAATCAGAAAGACACAACAGATTCATTGATGAAAAGTATTCGGGTAGCAATGATCGATCAAGCTTAATTTTAAAAAGTATTACTAAATACTGCATTGCACTTCTTACTGGAAGAATATTATGTAATATAAACAGGGTCTCGGTTGAAGTTTTATTGGGGAACTTGGACGGGGCTGGAAGAAACAATTTCAGAACGCGCAAAGCTTTATTCTGTATGATTTGGATTGGTTTGATATGACTTATAAACGTATTAAGATATATTATTGACGCATAATCAAAATGGCAATGAACCAGAGAAAAATAAAGCGATCTCAGAGCTGAATACGGGAGAAGATGCTTAAGTCTAAACATAAGTCCAACACCACGAGAAGCCTTAGTCCTAACCAAATTAATGTGCTCTTTCCATGACACATTCTGGTCGAAAATAACACCCAAATAACGAATAGAGTCAGCTCGCTCAAAAACAATTACACCTTCACCTGATTCTATTTCTACTTTCCTTACACTGTCAAACTTACATCCAGTTCTACTATAAATTAAAAATTTTGTCTTTTTCTTGTTTAAAGCTAATTTATTATCAGACATCCATTCTATTAGTTGGCAAAATGTAGTCTTCAAATTTAATACCATAGCATGCTCGTCCGTAGCCGATAGTGTTGCTGCGTCGTGCCCGGTCATTCATCCGAGGTAGTCGCTAACGAGGCGCCTTAGTTGTTCTGTTTTACCTGGCGCGGAGAAGTTTTACGTCATTGCTAACGACGCGCCTGAGTTCAGCTTTACCCGCAGTGAGTTACTACGTCATCTGATGACACGATCAATGTTATTCTGAAGTAGCCGAAGCGGATTATCGTTACAATAATGTCTGTGACGCAGAAAGTCTTTGAGGAAGCCATCAGATCTCTTCAGAAAAAGCTTGACTCTATATTAACCGCCCAGAAGGAATTCTCTACTACACTCACGTCAATTAGTGCTGAGTTAACTGAACTTAAAAGTGAAGCTTTAGCCCGGGATGCCCGAATATCTATCTTGGAGCTAAAAGTTGAGGAACAGAATTCAAGATGTGAGCTGTTGGATGATAAACTGCTGGAAATGGATGTAAAAGGCCGGAGCTTAAATTTTGTAATCCATGGATTGCCGAACGAACGCCAAGGACAGACTGCTGTTGCCAACGTCAGCAGCCTACTTACCGAAAAGATGGGTGTTACCGGTGATCTCAACATCACTAAATGCTATCGAATGCCCACTAAGTCGAACATCACAAGCCGTAAGCCCAGAGTAGCTCCGGTATTCGTCTCTGTTGGTAAGGAGAAGGACATCCAGACTGTTTTTAGTTCAATTGCTATGCTGAAGGGGTCTGGAATCACAATCTGTACCGACTTGCCACCTAAACTGAACACTGTTCGTAATGAACTGTTAACGCAAGGAAAGGCCCTTCGTGACGCTGGGTCTGTTAAGGTGACTCGGGTCAAACAGAAAGGTGTCAAACTTTGGCTAGAGTTTAAGTCCGACACTTCATCAGAGTGGGTCAAAGCCTAGTGATGAATAAATACTTGCGACTGTGTAGAATGCTCTCCCATTAGATGTTGTGTGCTGACAACGAGACTTTCGGTATGTGGTGATTATTCGGTGATCTCAGTTTATTAAAATGTTAATGTTTGCGTTGCGAAGGTATGGTAATGCAATCCGCTCACTGCTTCAATAATCATGTGTGTGTTTCATCTTGCTGTCACTGTACAGCTCATTTTCTTCAGCGTGCTTTTTTCATTGTTAGGCCTAGTGATTGTTGAATGGTATCAAGGTTTCGTTTTGGTTCTACCCTCGTCATATATTATTGTTAGGAAGTCAAATCTGAGTTATGTTGATTCCGGTATTTACGAGATTTGTACTTCATCTTCATTACCCGAGCAAGCAAGGCAGTGGCACGTGATAGCAATTATGTTACTTTTTCATTATTTTTATAAATGATCAATGTGGATTCTGGGAACGATAGACTTCGATCTCTTCGAGATAATCAGCTTAATTTAAAAGAAATATGCGAAGAATCGGGTTCGCTTAAGGATAATATATTGGATTCCTATTTATTTAACCTCCCGCCTACTCAAATTTATTTTCAACATGAGCTTCCTAAGATGTCAAATCATGGTAAGGATTTTAGATCAGCATTCTTCAATTGTCGTGGTTTACTTAGCAGTCTGCAATTTGTCACCAATTTACTATGTAATCACGGGCTGAGGATTCTTGGTGTGTGTGAAACGTTTCTTGGTGATGGTAATGAAAGTCTGGTGCATAGTGAAGGGTTCAGTTTTATTTCTAATAACCGACAAAAAAGAAGAGGTGGGGGACTGGGCATTTTTATAGACAGCAATATTCCATTTGTTGTCCTGGAACAACTCTCTACACATGATAAACCTATGATATTTGAAACCCTTTGTATAGAATTCACTGTGGCTGGTACAAAAACTCTTTTTTGTGTTGTTTATCGTCCACCATCTTCTTCGATGAATGATTTTCTGGATCAGTATGATATGTTCTTAGAGTCTGTTGCCGGTCGCAATTGCAAACAAGTTCTGGTGGTGGGTGACTTCAATATCAACCTGCTAGAATTAAATGTTCCATCTAGTAATTATTCCAAAGATAAAGCCCTTACTTTTCTGTGCACTAACCTCTCACGCATGCTTATTCCAACTTGTCGGGTGGCTACACGTATTGCGGATGATTCTGCGACACTAATAGACAATATTTTTTCGTCTATACCAGTTGTATCGTCGCATGTTATAATGAATGATGTTTCGGACCACTGTGTACTTGTTGCTGATTTTGCTTTTAATTATCGGCCAAGAAATAATATTTCGAAGAAATGTAGAGAAGTGAGTAATGATAATATTATTAAATTGAGAAGTAAGTTGTCTTCGCATGATTGGTCACCTCTATTTAAATGTTTTTGCCCGGATGTTGCCACAGCCATATTTTTGAAAACTTTCCGCGAATATTTAGATGACATTTGTCCATTTGTGGAACGATTTGTCAAGAAAAAGGTCCCCAAAAATCCTTGGATTTCTCAAGGAATATTACGATCTATTCTGGTAAAAAATAAATTATTCAAAATATATATGACTACGCCGAACGTTGATAATAAAGTTAAGTTTAAAAATTACAAAAATATTCTGTCGTGGGTAATACGCAAAGCTAAAACGCAGTATTATGAAAAAGCATTTGTAAAAGCACAAGGTAACCAGAAGAGTACTTGGCGAATAATTAATTCTCTTATGGGAAAAAACAAATCGTCTTCGACACTGAATGAGATAATCGATAGTGAAGGTAATGTTGTTACGGATCGTCAAGGAATTGCGAATCTTCTCAATGCACACTTTGTTAGTATTGGAGAGAAGACAGCTGCAGGGTGCCTACCCCCTTCGAAAGAGTCATTTAGGCGGCACATGCCTCCCCCGATGGATACATCCTTATTTCTTACTCCAGTTTCTATTCTTGAATTAAAAAATATCATAGCTAAATTAAAAGATGGTTTTTCTGAAGCCCTGGATGGATCTTCAACTTATTTAGTTAAGGCAATATCTCCTAGTATTTTGCATGTTCTTTGTCACATTACAAATTTAATTATTCAAACAGGAGTCTTTCCGGGTTCTTTTAAATCAGCTAGAATAGTTCCCCTGCACAAGGGTGAAGATTCGCGGCTTTGCACCAATTACCGACCAATATCGATACTCTCTGCATTTTCAAAGATAGTAGAAAGAGCCCTTTATAATAGAATTTATGGATTTCTTGATAGATTCAAATTTTTTTCAACACTTCAGTTCGGATTCCGCAAAAATCATAGTACGATTCACCCAATGACTGTCATCGTGCAACACGTTCAGGATTGTCTGGATCGTGGCGAGACTCCTGCAACAATTTTTCTTGATATTCAAAAAGCATTTGACACGATATCACATGAGATTCTTTATTGTAAACTTAACAACGCGGGTATTCGTGGCAATGCACTGGATCTCATAAAATCTTATTTGTCGGATAGAAAACAAGTAGTTGTTCTAGATAATCACTCGTCAGATGATTTATCGCAATCAAGAACAGTAGGGGTTCCACAGGGATCGGTACTTGGACCACTATTGTTCTTGATATATATCAATGATTTGAGTTTCTGTACGGGTGATTCTTCATTGAATACTCAGTTTGCAGATGACACAGCAGCAACCGAATAATTTTGGGCCAATAGCCTCTTCGGGATTCTGTATAATTACCGAGTCCCAGTTGTACCTAGCAAATATGTATAATTTCGTCAAAACTGGACCGAAGTTTGGGATTTGTTATAACTACCGAATCCTGTCAATTATAGGCCCATAGAGTGAATTACTGGATTCCTTTATTATACCGAATAAGTTTGGACCGATAGCCTATTCGGGATTCTGTATAACTACCGAATCCCAGTATTTATGCCAAATAGCTTTGGTATCGAACAACTACCAAAGAATATTCTGATTCGGTATAATATTGGCGAAACTGTACCGGAAAGTCGGGATTCCTAGTAACTGCCATTGATCCTGGTAATTATAGCCTCCCGAACAAAATACCGAACCACAATTATGATACCGAATAATTTTGGACCGAGAGCCTATTCGGGATTTTGTATGTATACCGAATCGCCAAAAATATACTGTGTAGTTCTGGCATCGAAAAACTACCGAATAATTTCAGTAAATTCGTTCACCGAATTCGTGATAACTACCGAATCCTGGCCATTATACCGAATCCCGATTACTATACCGAATAGATTTGTACAGATAGCCTATTCGGGATTCTGTATAACTACTCAATCCCCGTAAATATACCGAATAGTTATGTTAATAAATTTAGTATAATTTTTAGCCTACGGCCCAAATTTCTACCGAATCTCAAAAGTGGGGGTGCCCCCCCCCCCCCCCCCCCCTGCAACACCCCTGGTGCTAGGCATGAACTACTGACAGTGGTTTTGGTTCTACTGATTTATAAAAGTGAAATCCGTCAGCACATCTTAGTCTTGGTTCGACTCCTTACAGATAGGCTATATGTAAAACTACTGAATGGTTTCTTTCTTTTCTTTTTACCATTTAGCAAAAAAATGCACCACCCAGATTTGAGTAATGTCCAGCGTAGTTTACCTCTAGAATAAACTAGAGGTGTATTATCTGGTTAGGTGGCTGTTTCTGTTGTGCATCTACTGGGTAAGTTGCTAAATTAAAACCAAAAATACCCATTCGGATACTTTCAGTAGACCTTTGACTTTTCTTTATCACAATAGAAATGACACTCCTCGAAGGACAGCTTACTTGATCATTAAAGGATAGCCAATAATATTGAGGCTATCTTTCCAAATAACTGCCAAATGATTTTGAGAGTGAATCTCCGTTTTTAAAGTCCTAAAGCCGTAGTTGGTGCTCTTACATCGTGGAACCTGTTTGTCTTTTATTTAATACCAGAAATGGCAGACCAAGGAAGTACCTTGGACCAAGTTTCAGATTTCCAAAAATACCTTGCCTTTGCTTTTATAGACAATGTTTGGGGCAGTTACCACATTGTCCTGAGAATTCTGAGCATGGGTATCTCATACTCAAAGGCAAAGGACTGTTAATGCCTTAGTTGCAGTAACACCCTTGATTACACACTATCTATTTACTTTCTTGTATGATCATTTTATAACAAGCATCTTACCAGTTCATAGTGGTGAAATTTAAAGTTTAACCGAAAAGTGCCGAGATAGGATAGTCTACTTACCCCTTTCTTATTCACTTAAAGAGGCTTGAAGACCCGATGAAAATGCGTTACTTCGTTGCTCCGCTATCCACGAACAACCAATTTTCAAATAGTGGAATGTTCCTGTCGGGTTTGTAGGATCTCTATGCGCTTGTGCCTGTGTTGTAAAAAGAAGTGTTCGCGCAGTGAGCTATCGTCCGCAAACTGATCACTGGCACTTTGTATTGAGATTCATGTTTACCGCATCATAGTAGAATTTTGCGGTGTGGGGACGGCCGTACATATTCTGACCGTCATACTAGAGCAAATACTGAAAAAAAAAAAAAAATCGCTTAACACAATCCAAATAATGCAGCGTATCCAGTCAAATCACACATACATACGTTGGCCTTTCGCTTGAACTTGAAGGTAAGGGATCCAGAGGATATCTAGGAAATCTCCCTGTCAGTAGAAAAAGTATCACCGCCATAACTGTGACGTCTCTTTCAGTTGTCAAAAGATGGAACGCACAGCAATTGCAGAGGGATCTGTATCGATTACCACGACAGAGCCTACAGAAACAGAGGCTAGTACATTTTAGTACCTTTTATTCACAATATATTCCCCTGCAAAGTAATCAGGAAATCAGACAAGTGATGGAGAAGGCGATGCATATTTCTAGAGTACTGAAGCGCTGTTACAAAAGTGACAACAAAGTGATGATGAATAGATATAGCTGTAGCGCTGGTAAAAATATTGACCAAATGAAACCGCTACATGGAATAACAATACTGGACATGACCCGAGTTCTGGCTGGACCGTACTGCACCATGATATTGGGAGATTTGGGGGCAGACGTAATAAAAGTGGAGAGGCCGATTGTAGGTGATGATACGAGGGGATGGGGTCCTCCATTCGTTGGAGACCAATCGTGTTACTTTCTTAGCGCAAATCGTAATAAGCGGAGCATTTGTATTGACATGAAAGCTAAGGAAGGTCAGTCTTTACTGCAAGATTTGGCATGCAAGAGTGATGTTCTGGTTGAAAACTTCGTTCCTGGAACCTTGGATAAATTTGGAATGGGGTACTCGCAGTTGTCCCATTTGAACCCTAGTCTCGTGTATTGCTCCATTACGGGATACGGACCATATGGCCCCTATAGAGATAAGCCAGGGTATGATGTTATTACAGCTTCAGTTGGTGGCCTCTTATCCATAACTGGAACAGAAGATGGAGAGCCCTGTAGAGTAGGAGTAGCGATGACGGATTTGGCAACTGGTCTTTATGCCCACGGGAGTATCTTGGCCGCACTTTTTCAGCGGAATTCTACTGGACTGGGCCAAAAAATTGATGTTGACCTTTTATCTACCCAGTTGGCCTGTCTTGTCAATGTGGGATCCTCATCGCTAAATGGAAACGTTGAACCTAAAAGATGGGGAACGGCCCATGAGAGTATTGTGCCTTATCAAGTATTCAAGACGAATGATGGCTACATCACAGTTGGCGCAGGGAATGATGGGCATTTTAAGTCTCTTTGTGAGAAGCTCGAAATCCCAGAACTGTCAGTTGATCCGAAGTTTAGCACTAACAGGCAAAGAGTCGTCCACAGGAAGGAGCTGATCCCGAAGCTAGCTGACTTATTTGCCAAAAAGTCAACTAAGTCGTGGCTTAAGCTGCTGGAAGGGAGTAACTTCCCCCATGGACCACTGAACACCGTCTCTGACGCCTTTTCAGATGAACATGTAAAAGATATTGGTTTGGTGAGAGAACTGGATCACCCTGCTGGCCGAGTAAAGGTTGTAGGACCTCCAGTGCGGTACTCCAGTGCAGCTAATGAGATATACCTTCCTCCCCCAACTCTTGGTCAACATACTGACGAAATTCTTGAAGAGAAGCTGAAGCTGGAACCGATGCAGATCACAAGGCTGCGGGATTTGCGAATTGTCAGCTGAATTTTCTAGTCAGGCCTGTGATAGTGTGCTCTTTTACAGACAAACCACGTTCGACTTACACTAACCAAGCGAAAATCGGACAAAAAAGTTGTATGGGCGAACGAAACCGTTGACAACGAGAACCTCGGCAAAAAGAAGTCAAAATGTAAGTACATTGAAAAGATCATGATCAGTAGTTCAAATGTTCGGATGTAATCTAGCGTGAGGGAGGTTTAGTGAACTGAAATGCAAAGCCAAAATTACGTCCCATTGATTTTGCTGCTGTGGAAATTGCCTACTGAATTCATTTGTAGCCGGTCTTACAGAGCTACAGACAGAGTAAACAATAAATAAAGAAGTAATTGCACTAGTGCTTTCAAATGACGCCCCCCAAGAGCAGGGGCGCCGCAAGTGGGGGGGGGGGAGGTACTTGGGGTGCAGCCCCCTCCCCTCCAACTTTTTGCGATTCTCTAAGTACCTTAAGTACCAGAACTATATTTACGGGGATTCGGTAGTTAAACAGCATCCAAAATAGGCTATCGGCACAAATCTGTTCGGTATATTGATGGGGATTCGGTAGTTATGACGAATTCGGTGAGTGAATTTACTGAAATTAGTCCGCAATTTTTCGATGCCAGAACTATTCGGTATATTTATGGAGATTCGGGAGTACTCCCAAGTCCCGAATAAGCTATCGGTCAAACATTATTCGGCATCATGATTGGGATTCGGTATCATTTTCAGGATTCGGTACTTACCACGAAACCGGACTTTCAGTGCAGCTTCGACGAAATTATACCGAATCTGAATTTTGGTCGGTAGTTTTCCGATACCAAAGCTATTCGGTACGATAACTGGGATTCGTAGTTATACAGAATCCTGAATAGGCTATAGTTCCAAACTTACTCGGTATAATATCGGGATTCATTAATTTGTTCGATATAATTACCAGGATTCGGTGTTCGGTATAATGGACTCGGTAGTTATAAAGAATCCCGAATAGACTGTCGGATTAAAATTATTCGTTACCAATAACTGGGATTCGGTAATTTATTCGGTATAATTGCCAGGATTCGGTAGTTGCCACGAATCTCGAACTTCGGTCCCATTTCGATGATATTCTACCGGATCTCGAATGTCATCCCATGATTATTCGCTATATGCTTACCCCGAACTTTGGTCCAGTTTCGACGTCAATCCTAAAATCAAGTGACCCCCCCCCCCCCTCCCCCACGCCACAGATAATCGTATTCTCAGTTGTATGTTTTGATCTTGTCAGGATATTAGTCTTATGTTAACAGCTTGCCAGAAACCTAGAGTTTCACAGTCTGATTTTGTACCGAAATCCTTCTGTCGTAAAGCGGAAAGAGGCCGCTTTTCTTGCCTGCGGCGTATAGTTTCAACATTATTTTTTAATCTTCTGCAAAAACCTTATATTCTAGCAAAGAAGTCGTTTAAAAAAAAAAAATCTTTCATGCATGCATCGGATTTGTTAGCATTTTGAGAAGAGGTCAAGTTGAAGAACTGGTCACAGACAAAAGGACTGATATACGATACTTTTATTTTGGCACGCTCTAAACAAAAATGTTTATAAAAATTCCGCCTACTGCGCTTTTCGTAATATTCCATATTTTGGGGTTTAGGCCAGTTTTAGGCTTCGGATCTCCATCGAAATATTCATGTTTGGCAAGAAAAAGCGAAGTTAAAAAATCTCGCCTGCGGCGCTCACTTTATGTGGTCATGGCTAGTATTGGCTAGCCTGCAGTAACTACAAGCTGCTGCCAGGACGCCGCTCCATTCGGTTTTAATGTTACTCGAAATTCATGGGATCTCGGTGTTCAACAATTTAAAATAGTTTCAAGCTCGAATTCTCAGTTTCTAGGATTCGGTAGGTTTATTGAAAGATTCGGTAAAAATTTTTGCTCTGCAAACGTCCAACGAAAATGCACTTATGACCCCTGCCCAGAGGTAAGGTTTCGAGTCAGATCACCATTTCCCATACTATCGGGTAGGCAGACCTTCCATGTCCTTTCACTAACTTAACGGCTAATTAGCTGGGTTGTCGATCGGAGTTTGAGGTTGCCTTCAAACTCCGAGGTCTCTTCTTAAATAGCGTTTATGGTCGCCTTTCCCTTGTCCAGTGACGGGAAGTACTTCATGTACTACTTAAGTACAAAATCAGGGTACTTGAATTTTACTTAAAGCACAATGGACACTTCTAATGCTTTACTTTGTATTAAATGCTTCACAAATAAACATTTCCGACTTCCTTTGGAAGGCGCTACGAAAATCGGCCGTTTTCTTGTTGTCCCGTGTCTTTACCTCTCTGGCATTTCGGCGATCCAAATCTTAGGAGCTGGGATATCGTGGTAGGAAATTAAAAAACTCCACGCAATGCTTGATAAAAAAGGATATATTTGAGATGTCACCAAAGTCAAGCCGCAGATGCAGTTTACCTGATTGCTCTAGTGTTTCATCAGAAGTTCCATGGCTTAAAGTTCCTATTAAAAGTTTTTCTTTGTGGAATAGTGCTGTGAAGCTTGATTCGCTTGCTTTATAAAATGTACCAGAATATGCAGTAAGCTTATAAAAAATAACATAGCTACAAAAATCATTCAAAAACAAATAACCTATTCAAATCTGGATTATACAAGCTGATTTACGCATAAAATAAAGATCTACTAAGTATTTCAAGAAACATCACTTTTAGCTTTGTCCAAGCTAGTAAATTCAGCATGTACTGGCCCAAAAAATTACGCTTTGAAATATCACATAGAGGAAACTGTTGAAAAAGCTGCTGGTCTAGGGGGTATGCATTGTTCCTAGGTTGTTACAGAGTGGGATTGGGGTAGTTTGATGTGCCCATTGAACTTTAAGTACATTTTTCCTGGAGTACTTAATACTTAAGTAAAATAAATAGGTACTTGAAGCTCTCAAGTACCAATAAATTCTTAAGTACTTTCAAGTACTCTCCCAAGTACATTCCGCTTCGATCGAATAATTTTTTTTTAAACAGAAAAGGGTTTTTCAGAAAAGGGAATTTCAAGACTCAAGTAGTTAGATTTCAGGATTGGCAAAAAATGCTAAAAGCAGATTCCCAGTACCATCATCTCCACCAGAAGACAAACCATTAGTCTCAAGCAAGGCACACTTCTTTGAATGTTTTTGACCTAGAACATGCAGTTCTGACTAAATGTAAAAAGAATATATCACCAGTTGAGGAATTCCTAGATAGTTACTTTGGTAGACTTTCGTCAAGTAGATACAAGTGGAACTGTTCAAAACTAACTCACGTTCAAAGGAGCGTAGCTCTAATATCTCCCGTGGTACTTAATTCTTTGTTTAAACTGCCAAATGCCTTTATTTATATGACTTTCTTTTATTTGCTATTATACAACTGAATATGACTGAGCTATAAGTAATGCTAGTAGAGTTATACTTAAGTAGTACTTAAGTTATTTGTACTTAATTAGTACTTAAGTACAATTGTGGTCTGGTACTTTATACTTGATACTTAAGTGTATTCTTGAGTACAAATTTGAAGTACTTGTTACAACACTGCCCTTGTCACCGTAGCTAGTCAACGTTAGCTCAATTCATTTTGTGATCCGCAAGGGCCCATGATCATTTGTGATTTCCGAGGCTGTTATGGCGCTCGGCTAGATTTGGAAAGTGGATTCGGCAAGCCAGCGAGAAGTTGTGAAGGCGCTACGACTTTCCTTTTGTCCTGGTGCTCTGCGGATTCTCGGTTTGCTTTATGGAAAGCGAATCCTGATATCACCAGAATTCCCTTTTAGTTTATTGATTCTTACAGGCTGTTGTATTTACACCAAACCGACCAAGTTCGGCGAAAGCTCGTCTGAATCTGAAGATGAATGCGATAATTGCTTTGGCCATGTTGAGAAGAAGAAGGAAAATGTAAATAACCCGAGCAGTAATGATAGCAATAATGAGAATCCTTTAGAGAAAGGAAAGCCAATCTAGCTCGCCATATGTAATTTGGTGCATTTATTTATACACCGTACTCTGTTAATCACTATTCTACCCATGTCGAGAAAAGTATAGTTCGTGTTCGCCCATTTTATTATTCCAAATTTTGTTAATAAAAATGTAAGCGATACTAGCGTTTTAATTCGAAATAAAGCTTTGAGTATAAACTGTCACGCAACAGGTACAAACAGACGCTAACTCCGAACCAAAAACAAGACGTTCCGTAAAATTTTAATAAAACAAAATCTTCGGTAGACTACATACCCATCCCACCAGTTACTTCGATGCTTGCTCCAGTGATATAGCTGCTTCTGTCTGAAGCCAGAAATAAGGCTGTCTCAGCAACCTCTGAAAAGGGAAGAGTAATTAACTTATTCTTGCTCTGGTAATTAGTTTCATGCTTGCTACCTTCACCAGAAATGTCAGGCTATACGGACCACAGTGAGGGTACCATCAAGGCCCGCGACCTCCTGTTTGTAGTTGTTAAAAAGGTTCTTCCAACAGCATGATTTCTACGTCATCTTCTTCCCCGGTTTTAAGTTTCCTCGGTTTCAGCTAGATGAAGCGCGGCTAAAATGATCTTCTGTGTGCTCCAGTTTGGGATGGCAAGAATCTGATTTGTTCTTGTTCGAAAACGGACTTTGACTTACTTTATTCTGTTTGACTGAAGTCTTTCATGCAGCCCCATATGCGGTAGTAGGCAAGTTACCTTTAATAAAGGTGTAAAAAGATCGCTCTATTAAAGGTCAAACGAATTGTTAGTCACATTCTTTTTGTGGCACCTGAAAATCCCGATTAGAGAAATCGTATCGAAACCCAGCTCAAAAGATCAGCCGTTAGGAAACCTGATTCAAGTAACGAACGTCTTCAATCACTACTAAAGTTTCAGTTTAATTGAAAGCATCAACAAAAGTCGTTGGGGTCAAATGGCGTGTTGTCTAATTCAAGATACATCATATCAAAACAATAATGTCAGTCAAAACAACAGAATAAATAATTCAGACTGAAAATGGTCTAACGCAAAATCATAAAAGTAAAACACACACAAGACAGACTGAGAGTCATTTTTGAAAACGTGTACAAAATTGGGCATACAACTATTACGGTACCGCTCCGTACGGTAGGACCGGGGTTCCAGCTTGGGTACTCGCTCCGCATGCTCTCTTTGTGGACGCAGACGTTGAGGTTGGAAGAGAGGTGGCAGGAGGGACCGGAAGGAGGTGTTCTGTAGGGATTTCATACTATACTCTCTATATAGCCTCTCCCGTTGACGATGGAGGGTCTCAAGTTTAAAAAGCTGTAGAAGAAAACAGTAAGGCATTTTAGGTCCTCTAGATATTATTCTGAGACCACTTTCTGAACACTTTCAATGGAATCTGTAACTGAATCTGTAAACACTAAAGCAGTAAATCTCCTCTGCTTTACAGGTTTGTATTAGGGACAAAGTGGCCGTTCTTGGAACTCTCCGGAACTCCCTACTAGACGATATAGTCGATGTTTTGTTTAAATCTCACGAATCTCATGATTCGTGGTGAGCTGAAATTTCGTGCTAGCGTCAAAATTTATCTTTAAGTTAACTAATTTTATGAAGTAAGAAGCGTAAGAGCCTTATTTCAGCGCCTGTTTTTATTTATTTTATTTAAGTTTGGGCCTGGCGGGTCTAATCCCGATCGGCGCGTCTGACAGAGTGTGTGATGTCAGCATAAATTCGTTCAACGAAACCTATTTCTGCGGTAACTGTATCGAACCTGCTTCAAACGAAAATTCACTTACAGGAAATATGGGCCTTTATCAAGTTACCTTTCAGCGGAGACCAAGAGGTAAAAGCTCATTTAACACTTGCGAGGGTAGTTAGGAGGTATTCGCAGACTCGTCTTTCTAGCAAGAGCATGAAGCCAAGAAGGGCTGAAATATCGCTAGAATAAACTTGAGTCGACTTATCCGTGTATCACAGTCAAATCTGATTCGCAGTCAGTCCAAGCGGAAGGAATGCTTATATCAACTAGGTTCACATTGTCAAATGTGGATGGCTATTCTAGGAACCCGGATTTATAGGCCCCTCCCCATACCCAACTCCCCTGCAGTGCCCGAATCCGTTCCTGTAAGTGGAACGTCTAAGACGCGTGGTCTTACCAATCCAGTTCTAACTGCATCATTCGTTCGAGAATAAAGCATGTCACGAGATTTCCCAGTTGCCACTCCCCCCAACCCAACCACAGTCCCCTTCTTCAAATACCCACACATCAGCTGTGAATAGAACTGCCGGCATGCTCTCTTTGCAATTATAATGTTTCATCTAGACACTTATTCAACAGTTATGCGTGCCACACGATTCCGGTCTCACCCCTCTCTCCACTCCCCTGGTTGGTCATAATTGTCAAGTTCGCTAATTTGCCTGCCTGGTAACTTTCATTTTCTTAGCTCACCAACTCGCTAACAGCGGACAGACAGACGGAAACACGATCGATATATGGCACTTGAGTCGTGGGCCGCAAGCGCCAAATAAAATATGAGATACTTACCTAGGGGATGTCCAAACCTCGCCAGTGGTATCAAGGTTGTGATTTTGTCCTTGACCTTATCTGGGACAGCGTCAGTCATGGGCGTCTTTATATAGCCCGGCAGTATCGCGTTACATCGAATGTTGTACCTAAAACGGTATCATCTGTTCACACAGTTCATCAACGAGTGCAAAGAATCCAAGACAGCACATATTTCCCCCATTTAGTATAATCAAAGGTTTACACGCTTATCTAGTAAATTCCGCGTTCAATTCCAGGCTGGCAGTAGTCCCAGATCAGAGGACTTTGCCAAATGATGTCAAATAAAGCTGATGAAATTAAGAACAGTATTCATGAAACCAAATTTTCTAGAAAGTTGACAAAGTATTGTACTACTGTCTCAGCTTCTTATTGCTGACATTAAACTGGACGTTCCTAAATTAACTGACCGCAGACAATTTTTGGAGCAAAGATAGTGTCTCGTTCCCCCCTCCGCTCCCGTCATCCATGCGTCGGTCCGAGAGGAACACTGGCAACCAGTTTGCTCCATATCCTGCTAATTCTTCTGCCCAATTTTTACATGGTTTCATACTATCATATTTCTGATCATATCTATTAAGTATGTTAGCTAATTTTTTTCATTGTTTTGTAATTCGTAAATATTTTATTCCTCTTCTAGCTTTGAGCTATTTGGAACTATATTTAATTGACTGATTGATTTAGAGTTCCACTCCAGCTATGGACATTCAAGGTATAGTCCGGTTGGGTCGCATCCCCCTCTCTCAAACTGCAAAGCTGATTACTGTGTAGATTGTAGTTCAGTACATTCTAAAGAGCCTGACAACCATGATTAAACCAACCTGGCAAACTCTTTTGCGGCAGTCTTGGTTAAAGCTTCAACTCCTGCTTTTGAGGCAGCATAATTGGATTGTCCAATGTTACCCATCTTTCCAACAATACTGGCCATATTCACAATCGAACCATTCTTGACTTGGGCATCTAGCATGGCAGCTACAGCTGTTTGCATGACTAGGAATGTCCCTTTCAGGTTGACATCAATCACAGCTGCAAATGCTCTTTCATCCATTTTTAAAATGAAATTGTCTTTAGTGATGCCAGCGGAATTTATTACCACTGTTGGAACACTACCATCTGTGAGTTCACGGATTTGTTGAAACAGGGCTTGAACACTTCTGATCGATGATACATCAACAGCAAGACCATAGTGCCTCAGCTCACCACTGACTAGAAAATTAACTATTAAAATCTGCACTGTGTAATCAGTTAATTTTTCTCAATACAGAGTGGAGAACAGAGAACTCAACTGGTCCATATGAAAAGCTACTTTGCCTCACCTGGTAATTCTTTTGCAACCTCCTCAGCCAGGTTTCCTTTGAGATCTGCAGCAACTACTCTTGCACCTTCTCTTGCAAAGCACTGTCCAACTGCCTTACCGATGCCACTTGCAGCACCTAGAAGAAACCGTAGACATAATCCTCTTGGGGTGCTTTGGCAGGTTTCAGATGATGTCTCATAGGCTATCATCCTTCTATTTGAAAAGAAAGAAGGACTGCACAAATTCTGTGGCCAAGCCTAGTAAGATGTCATTTGCATGCTGCTGCAGCATCCATGCACTTATTGCTAGCCGTTGTAGTTTCCATAGATAAGATTTAATTGCACAAAAAGCCAAAAGATCATATCATCTACCATTGTAAGTTTCCATAGATAAGATTTAATTGCACAAAAAGCCAAAAGATCGTATCAACTAGAGTGACTGTTCCCTGTGTGAAAATGAAGAAACTGACCTGTAACAAGAACCAATTTTCCTGAGAGCATTCTTGATATGTTTAACCTGTGTCAAAGTCTGGTCCAAACAGATTCCTTTTATTGAAAGGGCACCAGGTGTATAAGAATCTGCCAGCTAGAAAAGTAACAATAACTTTTTTCACTCCAAGTTGAAAGAGCTTTTGTTGCATTGCAAGATATCTCAACCTCCTCCACTGACAGCCAACACAGATAACACAAAAACTCAGGAACATGGTCTGGGGGAACCTTTGGGATAAGTGCAATTCAAACACAAAATGATGAACTTGTTAACACAAAATGAATTTTTACAACTTGAATTTCTCATGTAGAACATCTTTCATCCTCCGGGGTGGGTGTATCCCAAGTTTCCATAGCAAACAGAATTGCATAGAGCAATATGCTCATGTACTGACTGTTTAAGTGCCTGAAAATTACAGGGGTTTTAGGTACAGTACAGTTCAGATCTAGCAGATATTTAGGATCACTCACTTTCTGCATAAGTTTTAATTCTGTATATATGCAAAACATAGTTGTGAATACATATGTTGTCGACAATGATGCTGACAATGAGTTGCTGTTGAGGTTTAAGAAACAATAGACCATAAGAAACAATGAGCCAATCAGGTTCAAGACTTCTTGATGTGATGGAAACACCAATTGATCCTGTATGCACTTGAAAAACATCACAATAACTTTGAATGGTGCCAAAGAAAGAATATGATGGAAATCAGACCTAGAAAATGCTTATCCAAAGTCACTAACAGATAAGCTGAATGTAATATAAGTATAAAAGCCGCGTTTGATTTAGCCTTGTCCCGGTCCTGGCAAGCCAAATGTTGTTTTATTCAACTGCCTTGTCCCGCTTAATGCCGTTGTATTTGTCCTGTCAGATGACAATTGTCAGTGCCCTGTCAGACAGGAAGCCGTGAACGAGGACATGCTCTCAGAGCAAGTTTTGGTCCTGTCTCGGTTATATTTATCGGCTGCATTTTATTTGTGATGGTTGTCCACTGAGTCATTCACCTGACAAGGGTAAATAAAACGGGTTTAAACCATGACAGGGCAGTAACAAGAAGACAGGACCAGACAAGACCTGGAGGAATCAAATCAATGCAGCTAAAGTACTTTTAGATTTAAGTAAAATAAAGATCAAACTGTTTTCGCAAACCATTCTACCAATTTCAACCAGTTTCTCCATGGCAATACCCAAACAAAGTGACAAATTAACTTATCCCAGCTGAGGAAAATGGTAATTGAACGAAAACCAAGTCAAAGAACAAAAAAGAATTTCGACTTCAATCTTGATATCAAAGAACGCTGAAACATTTGCCTCCTAGTTGAAATTGAGTTCTTTTCTTATTATCTCCATATGGGTTTTGACTGGTTTTTTTTTTGGCTGTTTAGGGGCAAACAATAAAACCAATGACCCAATGTGGTCTAAAGATTCAGAAAAAGTTCAAAGAGGAAGATTTTCCCTACCACGAGCGGTCCTTGGAAGAAAGATAAATTTGATCTAAGAGAGTATTATAAGCTATATTTGCTTGCATGATTCCCCAGTTATCAAGGGCAGAACTTACAAATATATACAGCTTCTTCTTCTTCTTCTTTATGTTAGGCCTCTTTGGACGGCGTGACGCTCCATTTAGGCCTCTTCCTTTTGCGGCCTTGCAGTCTGACTGCTCAGGACTGCAATGGTCTTCTCAGGGTTTTCTTCTTCTGTTGTGGTGATTGGTAGAGTAACTGTAGTAGTCTTCATTGGGTTTTAATTTTGGTCATACTAGGTGGTCAAGTTCCATGCGTCGGAGAAATGAATGGATTGCTAGTATGGCATGCTTTTCCGCGCCTTTTGGTGGTGGTGGTTGTTTGGTGAGGGAGTAGGTGGTTTTCTGAAGTCGGAGTGATGCGAATATTCTTTCAATCTGTTGTCTCTCGTTTCTTGTGGGTAAGCTGGTACATTCGAAGAGCAGGTGGTCAATAGTCTCATCCTTTCTCGAGCAGAGGCGACAGAGTGGCGATGTTGGTACAGTTCCATCTGCATTGGGGATTTTGTAGTGGTGCGCTTGGTGGTTCAGGTTGTTGGTGTTTGCTCGTATACGGTGGTAGAATGCTGTCAGATGTCGGGATCGGAAAGGTGACAGGTGTGGTTCTTGATGGGGTCCTCGAATTCTGTTTGTTCTACTTCTCATCTGCTCATTACATCTCTGATAGGGAGTGGTCTTCCACTTTCCACCGGGTTCGACAGCGCCTTTTTGGCTGCTGTATCGACAAGTTCGTTTCCAGGAATCCCCATGTGGCTTGGAATATACTGGAAAGTGGGTTTGTTTCCTTGTTCATGGACATGCTTGAGGAGGCTTGCTGTGTGGTGCAGATCTATGTCTTCAGATGGGAATGTGGGCCTTTCGATGAGGTGCAGGGCAGATTTTGAGTCTGAAAAGCGGTCCTTGGAAGAAAGATAAATTTGATCTAAGAGAGTATTATAAGCTATATTTGCTTGCATGATTCCCCAGTTATCAAGGGCAGAACTTACAAATATATACAGCTTCAAAAGTTCAAAACTTGCATTAGACTGGTCAGAAACGTAAACAAATCCTTTGGTCGGACTGGCACTTGACGATGTCATGCCGCATTCGGCTTGTGCCAAACCTACGTAGTTAGCTTATGCCCGTGATCTTTTCAAATTACTGGAATTTCTAAAACAAACAGGTTTTAAGCCTAGGGCTGTTTTTAGAAATAGATTGGCGGGTTAACAACAGTAGTCTAACAACACTTTTTTGCGGAATGGCTTCAGAATTCATTGGATGTCACTTAAGCATTGAGTGCTGCAATGGCTTGGGTGTTTATCAGGGCAAGCTTTTGTCAGTGTCTAGTGACAGTGGTAGCTTTCAACTTGGCAATAGTTTGCGGAATGGGAAGAAATGTGAATTTCCTACCGTAACAATCAGGTAAGAGGTATTTGTTTTTGGAATTTCAATTGTCATAGAGCGTGTTCCACCCTTCTACAAATAGTAACTATTAGTTACTATTTCCATTCCAACCTCACTAAAAGCTACTAGGCTGACCATCCAAACCTTCTCGAAACAGTAACTATTTGCTTACCACGCTCAGAAGTGTAGTAAGCGTAGTTACTACGGATCTCTGTAACGAGATTGGTCGGATTCGACAGTGGCATGATATTCTGCTGGAAAATAGAAAAATCGTTCCAGCCTTGACAGCAAAAATCCAGATTTCGTGACATCATCCGTAGTAACTATGGTAAGTAGGATGGAACACGCTCATAGTGAATCATGGACCATGGTCCTTTCCGCAGTTGCTCCAGGTCAACTCCAGTCTAGACCGCGTTCTCCTCTTCCCGGAGCGCGACTCCGGCGGTACGGGGACGCCTCTTACAATACAAAGAGCCAGCAGGCAGGGGACACCTCCTCTCTCTAGAAGACCCGTTCCGAAACCGCGAGATACTCTGGGCACAAGAGGACGGCTCGAGCGGAGTGATCCAGCGGGCCAGAGATGACTTGGGGACAAGAGGGCGGCTCGAGCGGAGGTATCCGCCGGGCAAGAGAGGATCAGCGCGCGCCGAGAGCCTCCGGAGCAGCCTCGTGGCACGACAGATTGTTAATACTGTATTCCGCATAGATTGCGGCGACGCAACTTGAGAAATAAGAATTGAGTTGTTTTTTTTTCTTTTTCAGGGGTCGGACGAATTAAGAAGGAAAACACTAAAGACAGAGCTTACACAATGGGGATCATACGAGTACCAACATTTGTGTCTTGTTCATTCTGTTACCGTCAAGTCGTATTGGTTGTTCCATTTTACATAAAGCAAATCAAGCTACTGTTTTGTCGATGACCGACTCTTTTCCTCCAAACGTGTATTCCAACTTATTTTTCAACATAACAGCAATCCATCCATGATTTTTAGCATCATCTATCGGAACTTCTACGATTCTGCGAAGACGAACTATTTTCAAACGAGGGGCTGCTCACTGCAGCTGTGAGCCTACATCGGATACGGGCAAGACGGAGATGACCAACGCCGTTGATTTGAGGACAGAATTTGAGTCTTCGTTCAGGCGACGTTTCTCGTACCCGTGACCTCACTATTGCTCGAAAATGGATTAGGTTGAATACAACGAGAGATCAAAATGTGACAGACATAACCGTTGATTGGTTGACAGAGAATTAGAGTCATCGTTTAGGCGACGTTTCTCATACCCGCAGGAGGACGCTGACTTATGCAGCTGTGAGTCTACACCGGTAAGGGGTAACATTAGATAGCGAACGCCGCTGACTTGTTAACAGAGAATTAGAGTCATCGTTTCGACGACGTTTCTCGAACCCATTCGAGGACGCCGACCTCACTATTTCTCGAAAATGGATTAGGCTTAAAACGTGAATACAGCGAGAGAGCAAAAATGAAATAGTCAAAGAGTCGTCGTTTAAGTTCTCCAACATTCACTAGCGTGTTTTTGGACAGTCATAAAAATATTAATCTATAACAAAATTCTGAGTTTACCTAATATGGCAATATTGTTACCCCACGGGCCTCAATCAACGCCGTTGATTGGTTGACGCAGAACTTCTAATGTTTACAATTGCCTTCTTAAAATACAAAAGTCAGCGTAGTACCGTATCGTTTGAAGTGGGATGACACCACTCTTATGAGAGCTATTCCGGCGATCTCCGAAAAGTAAACCGAGAACCCACCAAACGCAGGAACAAACGGAAAATCGTTGGGTACAGCAGTTACAACGTAACTTCTACAACAAATCTATTTAAAACAAAAAGCCTCCACTCGACGCGCGCTTTGGTGTAAAACAAATGTTCACTTTGGAGTTCCGTTGACCTCACTATTGCTCGAAAATGGATTAGGTTGAATACAATGAGAGAGCAAAATGTGACAGACATAACCGTTGATTGGTTGACAGAGAATTAGAGTCATCGTTTAGGCGACGTTTCTCATACCCGCTGGAGGACGCTGACTTATGCAGCTGTGAGTCTACACCGGCAAGGGGTAACATTAGATAGCGAACGCCGCTGACTTGTTAACAGAGAATTAGAGTCATCGTTTAGGCGACGTTTCTCGTACCCATTCGAGGACGCCGACCTCACCATTTCTCGAAAATGGATTAGGTTTAAAATCGTGCATACAGCGAGAGAACGAACATGAGATAGCCAACGCCGCTGATTTGTTGTCAGAGAATTTGAGTCATCGTTTAGGCGACGTTTCTCATACCCGTTGGAAGACGCTGACCTCACGATTGCTCGAAGATGGATTAATGTTTAAAATCATGAATACAGCGTTAAATTTTTTCTGATTCGTATCAGTATTCAGTTACATGCTTTACCGGTCAGTTACAGTTTTAAACCTTTCTCGTTGCCGGCTCTGCACACGCGGCAATCCGTTTAATCTTTCTTTTCGTAAAAACAATTTTGTTATTACGGCTACGGCTCCCGGCTTTGCGTTGTACAGATCGGTATGCGTGAAGCAACCATAGGGAGGTTCCGACGATGGGTGTCAAAAGGCGGGCGGGTGGCTAGAATACGACTGATGACGCGGTGACATTTGTTCTGGGTGGACTTATGCAAGCGCTGTGCAAGATAATAAGGGAAATAGTGTTGTTTTGCTCTGAAGGGAAAGCATAGAATTTTTCGAAAAGCAGATATGTGTCTTATAAACGGCAACTTCACCAACACCGAGACACGGCCGGGTGGGGTATAGAACTAAAATCTGTTCACATCTAGTTAAGAGAAATATAATCAAAATCAGGCTGGTGAACAAGATCGAAGGTACCAATGGATCTCAAATATGCAATCATTTATTAGGTTCAAGGTTTAATCTACATTTCTGCATAAAATCAAAATAAATAGGGTCAAGCCGGGGACACAAGGTCGATTGACAAAAACCCGGTACAATATATAACAAACATATTTTACATATAACTAATTATATAAATAAATGTTAATAATTCCATGACTCACCACCAGACGGGAACCCGCCCCACAAACCCACAGAAACTCGGCAAGATCAACCCGAAATCCCACAAAAAAACAAGATCTACGAGCTCATATGGCACTTTTTACGAGTAGGTGGTACACGAAAGTAGATGAGAACGTCTCGAAGTACACCCGCCATCCAAAAATGCGGTTCGAAGAGAAATAGGATATTTAGTTTCACTCATTTCTGAGCAGTTCCGGCATAATCTCGTATTATCTGTAGCATACTGTTCTGTTGCAGCCGAGGTTGCAGCACGACTGTTCAAACTTCCAAATTTCAGCGCAATAAATCCACTCGTTCGACCCCTAGACGTGTTACACCATTTCCGGTACTCCCTCCATCTTCCCCTACCGTGGTCGAATCTGGTTCGGACTAAAAAATGGATCATCTAAAAAGCATCTGCTTTTATCCCATCTATCAGGTTTGACTCAAATCTGATCATTTTTGGAAAATTCCGGTACCCCCCCCCCCCCCCACACACACACCGTTGGACCTCTGAATTCCCTCTTCCCCTCCATCACGTTTTATTGAAATCGGAGCATAGCTTATCTGCAAATTTTCAGTACCCCCCCCCCCCCAGGGTTCCCGGGTGGCTAAAATACCAGCCGGTTAATACCGGCTAACTAGGTGATTTCTGCCGATACGGTTAAAATCAAGTGGCATGGATAAAATCAAGTAACTGGCTAAAATCAAAACTGCTACTATGTGATTTTAATAGCACTCCGCTATTCTAAGACTGTCATACTTCTTTCATGTATTAAAGATTGTAGTTCATGTTAGCCTAGAGAGGACGGAAGTATGCAGAATAATGTCAACGCTGAATAGGTGTAGGCTAAGTCATATCTGCCATTATAAATGGCACTGAAGCTAGGTTCCTTCATTTATATGCACAAGTTTCTGCTGAGAATCCCTACAGAGCTACCGTATAACATACTATTAACAAAACAAGAAGGACAAGCTATAAAATTACAAGCTCAATTCTTGAAGTAGCCTATTTACTATCCGCGTATCGTATCAACATGTATAACAAATCGCCTCCGCAGTTTCTAATAGCCTCCTCGCTTTAATATAATACGGTACGAACTCCCGGTATAAATAAATCGCAGGAAGCAACGTGACCTGATGACTCACTCGTGTCAACCCCAAACCGGTTTTCTGGATTGGAGTAGGCGAGCTAATTAGTCCGGGAATCAACCCTGGTTGAAAAATAGTCGGAAAACAATGAACAAACAACAGTAAAGATTGATACGTAGAAAAGATCAGTGCGGTATGATTTTAGCCAGTTTTAGCCGGCAAAAATCGGTTTTTATTAATAAAAGCCGATTAAAACCGCAGGTATGGTAAAATTCAATTTTAGCCGGCAAAAACGGAACCCTGCCCCCCCCCCCCCTACCTTGACTGAATCCGTCCCTAAAACCAAATAACAAATCTAGGCCGCACAAGCTTGGCACTGTCGAACTTGCATCTCATTCGGTCCAACCGTTTGGTTTTTGTGCATGTAAAAATTTTCCAACCCCAACTCCCCCCACCATGGTTGCATACAGTTCGAACGCATGTCTTACATGTCGAGTTCATAGATTCGTATCACCCATTAAGTTTCACTCGAATCAGACCACTCGTTCGCAATTTGCAGCAGTTTCCATATTTCCCTTCCCTCGCTCCCCCCAAGATGCTGCCTGCAAAGTTTCGTTCTCTTAGTACATCTAGAACTATTCTAACTCGCGACTACCGGAATTCTAGGACCCCCCCCCCCCCCCCAGAGCCCCGAAACCATCTGGCTCCGTCAGTTTCGTATATAGGCCTAATGCATGTTCTCCCAATTAAGTTCCGTCCCAATCCCTTTGCTTTAAGCGTTTTTTAGTTTTCCGCCCCCCCCCCATGCCCGCAGGTATCGGACCCGATCCAGACTTGACACCGAACATCTGAGGCGATAGCTCTTTCGAACTGACAAGTTTCATTTAAATCCGATCACCCGTTCAAAAGTTATGCATGCCACTAGATTCCGGACTCCCCATCCATCCACTCCCCCACGATGGTCGGATCGGAGAAACGACTATTCTCAAGTCAATCTGATCGGACCCCTTACATACCTGCAAAGTTCCATCGTCCTAGCACATCAAGAAGTACGCCGGACTTGCGGGATCACTAGAAGTCCGCCCCCCCCCCTAACTCCCCCACAATGCCCGGATCCGGTCCAGTTATGTCAATGACGTATCTAGGACTTGTGCTTTTTCTTCCCACCAAGTTTCATCCCGATCCCTCCACTCTAAGCGTTTGTCAAGATTTCCGGTTCCCTACACCAACTCCCCCCCCCCCCAAGTGTCATCGGATCCGGTCCGGATTTAAAGTGGGACGTCTGAGACACGAGGTCATCCTAAATATCAACTTTCATCAAGATCCGACCAACCGTTCGCAAGTTAAAAATACCTCAATTTTGGCTTCCCCGTCCCTCCCCCCCCCCAGATGGTCGGATCGGGGAACTGACTATTTCCTATTTAATCTGGTCGGGTCCTTGGCATGCTTGCCAATTTTCATTGTCCTAGCACATCAGGAAGCTTCGAACTCGCGGGATCACTAGAAATTAGGACTCCCCCCCCCCAACTCCCCCAAAGTGAGCGGATCCGTTCCGGTTATGTCAGTCAGGTATCTAGGACTTGTGCTTGTTCTTTCTACCAAGTTTCATCCGGATCTCTCCACTCTGAGCGTTTTTCAAGATTTCCGGTTTCCCCTTCCAACTCCCCCCAATGTCACCGGCGTCTGAGACATGAGGTCCATCCATATATCAAGTTTCGTTAAGATCGGACGACCCGTTCGTAAGCTGAAAATATATAATTTTTCAAAATTTTTCCGGATTCCCCGTCCCTCCACTCCCCTCAAGACCCACCCCCAAGATTCATCGGATCCGGTCCGGACTTGAAATGAGACATCTGAGACACGAGATCTTTCCAGATATCAAGTTTCATTAAGATCCGATCACCCGTTCGAAAGTTATGAATGTCCCTATTTTCCGGATTCCGCCCCCTCCCCCACGATGGTCGGATCGGGCAAGTGACTATTTCCAACTTAGTCTGGTCGGGTCCCTGTATGCCTGCGAAGTTTCATCATCCTAGCTTGCGTGGAAGTGCCCAAACTATTATTTATGTTTCTTGACTATGTCCAGGTTAATCAGGTCGGGTCCCCGATTCAATCTTTTAACAATACATACTTCCGCATTCTCTCCCTAATACATCCAATATTCCTGACTTGATGTAATTTGTTTAGATTATCTACTTTCTGCATAGTCCCGCATTCGCTCTCTCATACACGGAGTCTTGGCTCAGTTGGTGGAGTGGTCGCTTTACAACTCGGAGGTTCGTGGTTCGCTACCGCATTCGGGCAGCGCCTTTTTTTGCTACGTTTCGCTCCACGTTTACTTTATATTTTCGGGACTCCCGGATCCGGGGAAAGCCGGATTGGGGAAATGATTAATTGTAAGTTGATCTGGTCCGGTCCCTGATATGCCTGCCAAGTTTCATCGTCCTAGCTTATCTGGAAGTGCCCGAACTAGCAAAACCGGGACCGACTGACGGACAGAAATTACAACCGCTATATGGAACTTGGCCGAAGGGCAAGTGCCATAAAAATACCCAGTGCGCAAGCGAGGGTTACCGATGGCCGGCAACTAATATGGACCACAACCAAAACATATCAACAACAAACAAATAAAAATTTACTTTAATTTTTTTATTTTTATCGATGATTCTTGAACTTATTTGTAAGTATAGAATGAAAGTTGCTTTTTTATATTTGGAAGTGATTTATTGATATCAATATATTGTAAATAAAGATGCCATGAACCGTGATTGAAAAATATGGTGAGAACCGCGATCTCTCAGTGGTTAATTTAAGGTGCTGCATTTTCCGTTGATGACGGGTTTCATAAGCATGGTCAGGTTGCTCAGGGAAAAAATTACTCGAACGAAAGTACGAAGGTAGTTCCGACCGGTCATATTTTACCTTAAATAAAAAAGAATGTAGAGTGAATAATTCTGAAACAGGCAAAATATTAGTTAACAAATATAGAGTTTCAGTTTTGTTAGGATAAGAAGAAGGGGACGGTAAATATTTTTTTTAAATTCGAAGAGCCCGGTTTTGAAGAGTCTGTATCGGTTTCACATGATATTTGAATGTTGCCAAATAAATCAAGGGAGAATACATAAGATGGGAGTGTATCAAAGCAAAATAAATCATCAAAAAAATAATTCTTTATACGATAGATTTTCATCAATAATTATACCAAGATACCGGAGTGAAGTTACCCTTTGAATTTGGATATTTGTAGCCTGATCATTTATTGTCGACACTTCTTTTGCTTTGTGTCCAATTCTACTATAAATGATAAATTTCGTTTTGGCGGCATTTAATGACAAACGATTAGCTTTTAGCCATACAATCAATTAGGAAAACACGATGTGCTTCTCTTTGACATCCTCTTCCGACTGTCCTGCAAGTGTTGATCCGGTATCATCGGCGAAAAGGACATTCAGGCTGTTGTTTTCTGTCGCTGATGAAAGGTCATTTATGTATATTAGGAAGAGCAGTGGTCCCAGAATTGAACCCTGAGGGACACCAATATGACAATAAGCAAAAGAAATAGAAAACCGTGATTTTCGGGGTTTTTGGGATCCCAAAACGTAAGTGGAGGGATACCTATGACATCGCAAAAGTTGTCCGTCTGTCCGTCCGTCCGTCCGTCTGTAAGCACGATAACTCTCGAAGGGAATGAGATATTTTGATGAAACTTGGTGTGAAAGTTCGTTGGGTCGTCGGACCAGTCAAGTTCGTAGATGGGCTTTGTAGCTCTACATTTAGGGGTGGGGGAGGGGATTCAAATTAAGGGACAAACAAACTATTTTGAAACAGCTAATGTGATAGTCGATTATGGGGTAAGAAGACATGCTGAACACGACGGTGAAAACCATTTTGTCATCGGACAAGTAGTTCGCCCGGAATCCGGCCCAAACCGGAAAGCTTGTTGAAAGTAAAAGTTTTATTTGAAGTTGATTAAATGTTCGATTTAGACGTAGGGAGACATGCTGAAGACGATGGTGAAAACTATTTTCTCGATGGACAAGTATTTCACCCGGAATCCGGCCCAGACCGGAAAGTTCGTTGAAAGTAAAAGTTTTATTTGAAGTTGATTAAATGTTCGATTTAGAGGTAGGGAGACATGCTGAAGACGATGGTGAAAACTATTTTCTCGACGGACAAGTATTTTGACCGGAATCCGGCCTAAACCGGAAAGTTTGTCAAAATTAAAAGTTTTATTTGGAGTTGATTAGATGTTCGATTTAGGGCAAGAAGACATGCTGAACACTTGGGAAAACAAGTTTCTACCCGGACATGTAGTTCGTCCGGAATCCGGCCAAAACCGTCCCTGTCCCTGTGTGACAATCGTATTTTACCCGGACATATAGTTCGACCGGAATCTGGCTGGAATCGGAAAATTTGTTATAAACTAAATTTCTATTTGAAGTTGATTAGATGTTCATTACTGGGGAAAGAAGATACCCTGATTTCGTCTTTGAGCTTTCTTTTTTCGCCGGACAAGTAGTTCTGGAGTTCGGCCTGAACCGGGAAATTGGCAGAAGTGGCAGGAAGTTTTCGTCAAAACAGATATGACTTATAGGGGTAAACACACATGCTGAATCCAAATCTGAACTTGGTTTTCTCAGGTGATTAGCTATTTGGCCTTAATCTGTTTCTGAATTTTAATTGTAAAAATGTTCAAGGAGTCTGGCGAAGACTGGATCTGGCTAAGACAAGACCCAGTTGTCTGGATCAGATATTGAATTTTTGGGATCCCATCGAAACCTTTGGTCTTGTTTCTTGATCAGCTAATTATTCCTCTAGGATGATGTGCGAGGGATAAACATAATTCGGATATTTCGGTTGCACTTCCGGCAAACCGTCCTCAGCGAAAAACAAAATAAAACTAAATCATAAAATCCACATCATCCTAGAGGGATAATTAGCTGATCAAGAAAAAAAAAAACCGAAAATCACGGTTTTCTATTTCTTTCGTAATGAATGGTCAGCTTAGCTTCAAACCTTATATTTGACAATAAGCATGGATCCAAAACTGTCTTATTAATAGTTGTTACTTGGGATCGACCTGTTAGGTAAGATGCGATAAAATCGTGCGCTGGTCCTCGTATCCCACAATGGCTTAATTTATATAACAATATTTCGCGACAAATCGTGTCGAATGCCTTCTCAAGGTCCAAAAAGATACTCGCCGGAATCAATTTTTTATCAAGACATTCGTGAATAAATTGGATCATAGTCAGGATGGCATCTTGCGGACTATGTCCCTTTCTAAACCCAAACTGATTTTTTGAAAAATAATCCTTCGAAGTAAGAAAATTATACACTCGATTATAAAAACATCGCTCCATTAATTTAGACAAACCTGAAAGGATAGACTTCATAATCCCGCATTTCTAAGTGGAAAGCTTCCTTTCGCCATGGGGTTGGACGTTCGCCATGGGGACGTTCAGCCACTGGAATGTTTTGTCATCGGAAAAGTAGTTCGCCCGGAATCCGGCCAAAATCGGAAAGTTTGTCAAAAGTAAAAGTTTTATTTGAAGTTGATTAGATGTTCGATTTCTGGGTAAGAAGACATGCTAAACACGATGGGGAAAACCGTTTTATCGCCGGACAAGTAGTTCGCCCGGAATCCTGCCAAAACCGGAAAGTTTGTTAAAAGTAAAAGTTTTATTTGGTGCTGATTAGATGTTCGATTCAGGAGTAAGAAGACATGCTGAACACTTATGTGACAACAATTTTCTACCCAGACAAGTAGTTCGCCCGGAATCCGGCCAAAACCGAAAATTGTTAAAAGTTAGAGCTTTATTTGTAGTTGATTAGATATTCGATTCAGGGGTAAAGAGATGGTGGATCGGTGTATGACAATCATTTTTGTACCTTCCTCAAACGGGTACGAGAAACGTCGCCTAAACGATGACTCAAATTCTGTCAACAAATCAACGGCGTTGGCTATCTCATGTTCGCTCTCTCGCTGTATGCACGATTTTAAACCTAATCCATTTTCGAGAAATAGTGAGGTCAGCGTCTCAAACGGGTACGAGAAACGTCGCCTAAACGATGACTCTAATTCTGTGTTAACAAATCAACGGCGTTCGCTATCTAATTTTTTCCTCTTATCCGGTGTAGACTCACAGCTGCAGTGAGTCAGCATCCTCCAGCGGGTATGAGAAACGTCGCCTAAACGATGAATCTAATTCTCTGTCAACCAATCAACGGCGATGTCTGTCACATTTTGCTCTATCGCTGTATTCACGATTTTAAACCTAACCCGTTTTCGAGCAATAGTGAGGCCACGGGTACGAGAAACGTCGCCTAAACGATGACTCAAATTCTGTCCTCAAATCAACGGCGTTGGCTATCTCCGTCTTGCCCGTTCGCAGAATCGTAGAAGTCCCGACAGATGATGCTAAAAATCGTGGATTGCTGTTATGTTGAAAAATAAGTTGGAATACACGTTTGGAGGAAAAGAGTCGGTCATTGACAAAACAGGTAGCTTTGTTTGCTTTATGTAAAATGGAACAACAAATACGGCTTGACGGTAACAGAATGAACAAGACAAAAATGTTGGTACTCGTATGATCCCCATTGTGTAAGCTCTGTCTTTGGTGTTTTTCTTCTTAATTCGTCCGATCCCTGAAAAAGAAACAAGACCAAAGGTTTCGATGGGAGTCCCAAAAATCCAATATTTGATCCAGACAATTGAGCCTTGTCTTCGACAGATCCAGTCTACAGTAGACTCCTTGAACATTTTTACTATTAAAATTCAAAAACAGGTTAATCTGAGGAAAACAAGTTCAGGTATTGAATCAGCATGTGTATTTACCCCTATAAGCCATCTCTGTTTTGACGAAAACTTCCTGCCACTTCTGCCAATTTCCCGGTTTCGGCCGAATTCAGGAACTACTTTTCCGGGGAAAAAAGAAAGCTAAACAAGAGCTACGAGCTCATATGGCACTTGTTACGAGTAGGTGGTAAACGAAAGTAGATGAGGACGTCTCGAAATACACCCGCCATCCAAAAATGCGGTTCGGAAAGAGAAATAGGATATTTAGTTTCACCCACTTCTGAGCAGTTCCGGCATAATCTTGTATGATGTGCAGCATATGCGCAAGACTGTTCAATCTTCCAAGTTTCAGCCCAATAAATCAACTCGTTCGACCCCTAGACGTGTTACACCATTTCCGTACTCCCTCCATCTTCCCCTACCGTGGTTGAATCTGGTTCGGACTAAAAAATGGATCATCTAAAAAGCATCTGCTTTTATACCATCTATCAAGTTTCACTCAAATCTGATCATTTTTGGAAAATTCCGGTATCCCCCCCCTCACACCCCGTTGGACCTCTGATCCCCTCAATCACGTTTTATTGAAATCGGAGCATAGCTTATCTGCAAATTTTCAGTACCCCCCCCCCCCCCCAGGGTTCCCGGGTGGCTAAAATACCAGCCGGTTAATATCGGCTAATAGGTGATTTCTGCCGATACGGTTAAAATCAAGTGGCATGGATAAAATCAAGTAACTGGCTAAAATCAAAACTGCTACTATGTGATTTTAATAGCACTCCGCTATTCTAAGACTGTCATAATTCTTTCATGTATTAAAGATTGTAGTTCATGTTAGCCTAGAGAGGATGGAAGGATGCAGAATAATGTCAAGACTGAATAGGTGTAGGCTAAGTCATATCTTCTATTATAAATGGCACTGAAGCTAGGTTCCTTCATTTATATGCACAAGTTTCTGCTGAGAATCCCTACAGAGCTGCCGTGTAACATACTATCAAGAAAACAAGAAGGACAAGCCATAAAATTACAAGCTCAATTCTTGAAGTAGCCTATTTACTATCCGCGTATCGTATCAACATGTACAACAAATCGCCTCCGCAGTTTCTAATAGCCTCCTCGCTTTAATATAATACGGTACGAACTCCCAGTATAAATAAATCGCAGGAAGCAACGTGACCTGATGACTCACTCGTGTCAACCCCAAACCGGTTTTCTGGATTGGAGTAGGCGAGCTAATTAGTCCGGGAATCAACCCTGGTTGAAAAATAGTCGGAAAACAATGAACAAACAACAGTTAAGATTGATACGTAAAAAGATCAGTGTGGTTTGATTTTAGCCAGTTTTAGCCGGCAAAAATCGGTTTTTATTAATAAAAGCTGATTAAAACCGCAGGTAAGGTAAAATTCAATTTTAGCCGGCAAAAACGGAACCCTGCCCCCCCCCCCCCTACCTTGACTGAATCCGTCCCTAAAACCAAATAACAAATCTAGGCCGCACAAGCTTGGCACTGTCGAACTTGCATCTCATTCGGTCCAACCGTTTGGTTTTTGTGCATGTAAAAATTTTCCAACCCCAACTCCCCCCACCATGGTTGCATACAGTTCGAACGCATGTCTTACATGTCGAGTTCATAGATTCGTATCACCCATTAAGTTTCACTCGAATCAGACCACTCGTTCGCAATTTGCAGCAGTTTCCATATTTCCCTTCCCTCGCTACCCCCAAGATGCTGCCTGCAAAGTTTCGTTCTCTTAGTACATCTGGAACTATTCTAACTCGCGACTACCGAAATTATAGGCCCCCTCCCCCAGAGCTCCGAAACCATCTGGCCCCGTCAGTTTCGTATATAGGCCTAATACATGTTCTCCCAATTAAGTTCCGTCCCAATCCCTTTGCTTTAAACATTTTCTTAGTTCCCCCCCCCCCCCATCCCCCGCAGGTATCGGACCCGATCCAGACTTGACACCCTGAGGCGAAAGCTCTTTCAAACTGACAAGTTTCATTTAGATCCGATCACCCGTTCAAAAGTTATGCATGCCACTAGATTCCGGACTCCCCATCCATCCACTCCCCCCACGATGGTCGGATCGGAGAAACGACTATTCTCAAGTCAATCTGATCGGATCCCTTACATACCTGCAAAGTTCCATCGTCCTAGCACATCAAGCCGGACTCGCGGGATCACTAGAAGTCTGCCCCCCCCCCCCCCCCTAACTCCCCCGCAGTGCCCGGATCCGGTTCAGTTATGTCAATGACGTATCTAGGACTTGTGCTTTTTCTTCCCACCAAGTTTCATCCCGATCCCTCCACTCTAAGCGTTTGTCAAGATTTCCGGTTCCCTCCACCAGCTCCCCCCCCCCCCCCAAGTGTCATCGGATCCGGTCCGGATTTAAAGTGGGACGTCTGAGACACGAGGTCATCCTAAATATCAGCTTTCATCAAGATCCGACCAACCGTTCGCAAGTTAAAAATACCTCAATTTTGGCTTCCCCGTCCCTCCACCCCCCCCCCCCAGATGGTCGGATCGGGGAACTGACTATTTCCTATTTAATCTGGTCGGGTCCTTGGCATGCTTGCCAATTTTCATTGTCCTAGCACATCAGGAAGCATCGAACTCGCGGGATCACTAGAAATTAGGACTCCCCCCCCCCAACTCCCCCAAAGTGAGCGGATCCGTTCCGGTTATGTCAGTCAGGTATCTAGGACTTGCGCTTGTTCTTTCTACCAAGTTTCATCCGGATCTCTCCACTCTGAGCGTTTTTCAAGATTTCCGGTTTCCCCTTCCAACTCCCCCCAATGTCACCGGCGTCTGAGACATGAGGTCCATCCATATATCAAGTTTCGTTAAGATCGGACGACCCGTTCGTAAGCTGAAAATATATAATTTTTCAAAAAATTTCCGGATTCCCCGTCCCTCCACTCCTCTCAAGACCCACCCCCAAGATTCATCGGATCCGGTCCGGACTTGAAATGAGGCATCTGAGACACGAGATCTTTCCAGATATCAAGTTTCATTAAGATCCGATCACCCGTTCGAAAGTTATGAATGTCCCTATTTTCCGGATTCCGCCCCCTCCCCCACGATGGTCGGATCGGGCAAGTGACTATTTCCAAGTTAGTCTGGTCGGGTCCCTGATATGCCTGCGAAGTTTCATCGTCCTAGCTTGCGTGGAAGTGCCCAAACTATTATTTATGTTTCTTGACTATGTCCAGGTTAATCAGGTCGGGTCTCCGATTAGTACCTACAAACCATTGGTACCTTCGATCTTGTTCACCAGTCTAATTTTGATTATATTTCTCTTAACTAGATGTGAACAGATTTTAGTTCTATACCCCACCCGGCCGTGTCTCGGTTTTGGTGAAGTTGCCGTTTTTAAGACACATATCTGCTTTTCGAAAAATTCTATGCTTTCCCTTCAGAGCATAACAACACTATTTCCCTTATTATCTTGCACAGCGCTTGCATAAGTCCACCCAGAATAAATGTCACCGCGTCATCAGTCTATTCTAGCCACCCGCCCGCCTTTTGACACCCATCGTCGGAACCTCCCTATGGTTGCTTCACGCATACCAATCTGTACAACGCAAAGCCGGGAGTCGTAGTCGATCGGTCGTAATAACAAAATTCTTTTTACGAAAAGAAAGATTAAACGGATTGCCGCGTGTGCAGAGCCGGCAACGAGAAAGGTTTAAAACTGTAACTGACCGGTAAAGCATGTAACTGAATACTGATACGAATCAGAAAAAATTTATCGCTGTATTCATGATTTTAAACATTAATCCATCTTCGAGCAATAGTGAGGTCAGCGTCCTCCAACGGGTACGAGAAACGTCGCCTAAACGATGACTCAAATCCTGTCAACAAATCGACGGCGTTGGCTACCTCATGTTTGCTCTCTCGCTGTATCCACGATTTTAAACCTAATCCATATTCGAGAAATAGTGAGGTCAGCGTCCTCAAACGGGTACGAGAAACGTCGCCTAAACGATGACTCAAATTCTGTCCTCAAATCAACGGCGTTGGCTATCTCCGTCTTGCCCGTATCCGATGTAGGCTCACAGCTGCAGTGAGCAGCCCCTCATTTGAAAACAGTTTGAGCTTGTCTTCGCAGAATCGTAGAAGTCCCGACAGATGATGCTAAAAATGGTGGATTGCTGTTATGTTGAAAAATAAGTTGGAATACACGTTTGGAGGAAAAGAGTCGGTCATTGACAAAACAGGTAGCTTGGTTTGCTTTAAGTAAAATGGAACAACCAATACGACTTGACGGTAACAGAATGAACAAGACACAAATGTTGGTACTCGTATGATCCCCATTGTGTAAGCTCTGTCTTTAGTGTTTTCCTTCTTAATTCGTCCGACCCCTGAAAAAGAAAAAAAAACAACTCAATTCTTATTTCTCAAGTTGCGTCGCCGCAATCTATGCGGAATACAGTATTAACAATCTGTCGTGCCACGAGGCTGCTCCGGAGGCTCTCGGCGCGCGCTGATCCTCTCTTGCCCGCCGGATACCTCCGCTCGAGCCGCCCTCTTGTCCCCAAGTCATCTCTGGCCCGCTGGATCACTCCGCTCGAGCCGTCCTCTTGTGCCCAGAGTATCTCGCGGTTTCGGAACGGGTCTTCTAGAGAGAGGAGGTGTCCCCTGCCTGCTGGCTCTTTGTATTGTAAGAGGCGTCCCCGTACCGCCGGAGTCGCGCTCCGGGAAGAGGAGAACGCGGTCCAGACTGGTCAACTCCAGGCAGGCTCCTGGAGTCGAGGTCCTTTTGACTGCCTTTCTCTCACTCAGATGTAGTTTCTTTGTCCTAGCTCTTTTGGAAGGGCCAGACAGAACTAGCCAAACCTGGTAAGACATGTCTGTTACAAACCCTTGATTTTTCGATACCCTATGCCAAATGATGCAAAATGGAGGGTATATCTAACATTTAGCATAGCCCATGTCTAAAACCAGATATCCTATGCCAAATGCTGCATAGCTGTTCGTACCTTAACCCTGATCTACGCAAACCATAGTCCTCTACTCCAATAGAAATGAATTCTGATTGGTTGATTTCTGAGCTTCATTCAAGTCATCGGTATTTGATCGCATTCGAGTATTCAGCTTTAGCATAGTGTATGCCAAATGCTAGATATGCCAGCATTTGGCATAGGCTATCTCAAATTCATGGGTTTATGGTAGACTGGGATAGACAGACAGAGACAGAATGACAGATATCACCTATATGACCTCAGCTGGCTCAACTCAAGTGCCAACTTTGATCAGAACATTTGCGAGAAAAGTTATGAAAAAGAAAGTGAATAAGGTAAAGTCACTGCATTTTAAATGGGTGAATAAGGTAAAGTCACTGCATTTTAAATCTTACAAGGGGTTGAATATGTCGAAGCTACGTTTTCTATTGCCGATAGAATTTATGGTTCAACATTCTTTGTGGCAACAGGATTTCATGGTCTACACGTAATTGTAGGGACAACCTTCCTAATTATCAGACAAGGATCAAAACCTTCCTGTGTTTTAGTGCCACAATTTTTTTTTGTGCAACCTAAACTGAAAGTTAGCTCTTATAGATAATAACAATAGCTACAGCTCATATGGCACTTGTTGCAAGTTGATGCTACAAGAAAGTAGATGAGAACCTCACTAAGTACCCCCACCATCCAAAAATGCGGTTTGGACCTATAAATAAGATATGTAGTCTCACTCAGGCCTTGGCATTTCTGGCGAATTTTTGGTATCGCCTTGGGTCATTTAGGACAGATGACTTTTCTAACTTCCAAAGTTCAGCCGGATAGATCCACTCGTTTGATCCGTAGATGTGCCACAGGATTTTGATATGCCCCCCCCCCCTCCAACTCCCCTTACCATGGTCAAATCTGGTTCGGACACATAAATGGAATCATTGAAAGCATCTTATCTCCTTGTCCTATCGTTTTCGCCTATTTTTTAGCTAAGCCTGCCACTGGTATGATTGGCATGACAAATGAGTGTTTGCTAATGTTCCAGGTGTGGGTTATTTGTTATGTTTGGTATTTACAGTTGTTTGTATTTTTTTGTCAGTGTATAGTTATGGTCCTTGGCTGAAATAAAGGCAGGGGCTTAATGTATGGGGGTGTGAGGGGGGATGCCCCCCCAAAATGTTGTTGATCAGTCTATAAGAAATAACCGAGTTGGCGCTAGTCTTAACACAAACTCATTTGAGTGCACCACTTGTTCCCCAGAAGGGTAGGCTAGGCTATGACTATACAACCTTTTCAAATACGAAATACAATACTGGTTTGTCTTGGGAATAGGCTAAAGGGTTACACAGACCTATGACACTATGCTCACCCCTGGCAGCATGCCCAGTGTCATGAGCATGGTTATCTAAAAAGGACATAGTGGGATAGGGTCCGATACTGATACAAGACTGTTATCCTATGCCCAATGCTGGATACTGTGCCCCAGTAAGCTATTGATGATTTTAGTGAAGTTAGGAACCAACCAAACAGAAATCCTTTGTATGAGATTCTGTCCGTTGATATGGTCTACTTTACCTTCGCCCTGCCTCCAACGAACAGTGTTTTGTGGAAGTCAGTGTATAGTTATGGCCCTTGGCTGAAATAAAGGCAGGGGCTTAATGTATGGGGGTGTGAGGGGGGATGCCCCCCCCAAAATGTTGTTGATCAGTCTATAAGAAATAACCGAGTTGGCGCTAGTCTTAACACAAACTCATTTGAGTGCACCACTTGTTCCCCAGAAGGGTAGGCTAGGCTATGACTATACAACCTTTTCAAATACAAAATACAATACTGGTTTGTCTTGGGAATAGGCTAAAGGGTTACACAGACCTATGACACCATGCGCACCCCTGGCAGCATGCCCGGTGTCATGAGCATGGTTATCTAAAAAGGACATAGTGGGATAGGGTCCGAGACTGATACAGGACTGTTATCCTATGCCCAATGCTGGATACTGTGCCCCAGTAAGCTATTGATGATTTTAGTGAAGTTTAGAAACCAACCAAACAGAAATCCTTTGTATGAGATTCTGTCCGTTGATATGGTCTACTTTACCTTCGCCCTGCCTTCAACGAACAGTGTTTTGTGGAAGTCTACCTTACTTCACATGATGATTACGAGACAAGTATTGGGTCTCCACAAACGCATGCCATACAATACCTTGGAGAGTGGGTGTTCTGGCTATGGTAATTTTGTTGTTTATGATTTACTTAATAATCTTTTCTGACGAAAACATTCTTAGACGGAATTTTGATGCAATTTAGCCTATGGTACACAAGTAAAGATTATTTTGAAGTTGATATGTTAGTTCTTATATTTGGCAGAATAAAGGATGTAAGTGCCCTTACTCTATTTTTTACTTACTTCTGTAGGCTGGAAAGAATTACAGGAATAAAGTCAACATTTTTTATTTTCTTGTTAGGGACTGGTCATTTCTCGCCGTGCTGTTTGTCCATATAGCGATCGCAGTTTCTGTCTATCTGTCGATGTATCAGTCCGGGTTTTGCTAGTTCGGGCACTTCCGCATAAGCTAGGACGGATAGTCACTTCCCGGTCCGACCATTTGGGGGGGTTGGGGGTGGAGGGAGGGGGAATCCGGAAGGTATGTATAACTTTTGAACGGGGGATCGGATCTTAATGAAAATTGACATTTGGAAAGACCTCGTGTCTAAGACGACCCACTACAAATCGGCAAGCATATCAGGGGCCTGACTAGATTGACTTGATGATAGTCCTTTGTCAGATCCGACCATTGTGGGGAGAGCGGAGGAATGAGGAATCCAGAATCTAGTGGATACGTAACTTTTGAACGGGGGATCGGATGTGAATGAAACTTGGAAAGTGGAATGAACTGTCGTCTCAGATGTTCCTTTTCAAGTCCGAGTCGGATCCGATACTTGTGGGGGCGGGGGGGGGGGGGGGGAAGGGAGCACTGGAACCCTCTTGAAACACTTAAAGTCGAGGGTTTGGGATGGAATTTGGTGGGAAGAACAAGCATGAGCCATTTACTTGTGTGATGACCTGAACGTTATTGATAGAACCAAATCATATTGGGGCTAAATATACGCAAGCTACATTTTATTAGAGCAATATTTCGGCCCTTCTTGGCAAGGGTCCTCTTCAGGCTCAAGCCAATGAGACCTGGAAAATTAATTATTTATTACTCTAATAATGTGTCATAATTCGTACCTGACGTATCTGTTTTGCACTGTAAAATATGATATCGTATTGGGGCTCTGTGCGGGGAGTTGGAGGCATTTCTCGGAATTCTGGTGATCACGAGTTAGGATACTTTCAGATGTGGTAACCCGACACAGTGCCCTATGAAACTTCCGTTCTGGATCCGACTATTTTTGGGGGATTTGAGGGAAGGGGAATCCGGAAATTACTGAATTCCATTGCGTTGCGAAGCGGGTTGTGCGGTTCGAGCGTAACTTCATCGGTGGTAAGAACTGATGGCCAAGATTTGCAAAACATTTGTCCTAACCACATGTGGCCGCGGTTGGGGGAGTTGGAGCTGGAAGGGGGGGGGGGGTATATTTTTGGCATGCTCAGAGACCAAACAGGTGGACCGAACGGAATGCAAGTTGGGTAGTACCGAGTTTGTACGGCCTAGATTTGTTATTTGGCGTCCGGACCGGATCCGGACACTGTAGGGCGTGTGTGAAGTGGGTACCTAGCACCGTGCTCCGATTCGAGTCATAGTTGATGGACAGAAAGAGGAGATGTCAGAAAGGAAACGTTTATGTGTCTGAGTCGTATTCGGCCGCATTGGGAGAAGCTGGAGGGGGAGTCCCGGAGAGTTTGTGATTCGCATAGGAGTCAAGCCAGAGGAGTGATTTGAATGAAACTTGAAATGTAGAGAGATCATGTGCTCGTATGACTTTCTTAGGGTCCAGACCGGATCCGACCACGTGGGGGGGGGGGGTCCGAATAATGCTCAGATTCGAGATAGGTGGTTAAGATAAGATGTTTAGATAATTCCATTCATGTATCCAAAGCTAATTCGGCCGAGGCAGGGGGAGTTGGAGGGGGGGGGGTACTGAAAATCCTGTGGCAAGTCTAGGGATCAGACGGGATGATCTATTGGGCTGAAACTTGGAAGGTAGAATAGTCGTTTGCCCTAGATGATCCGAGGGCGATGCCAGAAATTTGTCTGAAATGCTCAGACTTGAGTGAAACTAGCTGGATATCCTGTTTCTAGGTCCGAACCAGATTTTTTGGACGGCGGGGATATTTTGTGACGGTCTCATCTTCTTTCTTGTACCACCTACTCGTAACAAGTGCATATAAGCTCGTACCTCTTATCTACAAGCACTAATTTTCAGTTTAGCACAAACTAAATTGTGTCAGCAAAGCACAGGAAGTTTGTCACCCCATTACATTTTTAAAAATGGCTTTACCCTATTCACTTTCTTTTTCATGACTTTTCTCACAGATATTCTGATCGAAATTCGCACTTGAGCCAGCTGAGGTGCCATATAGCAGTACTGATATCTATGACTCTGTCTTGTCTACCCAGGTTTCGCTAGTTCTGGCCCTTTCACAAGAGCTAGGATGAAGAAACGGGGAAAAAACAGAAAACGCTAATGATCTTGTTCGAATAAATCATGTTGAGTGGTAGGAGTAGATGTTCTTATTGTGTGTCCAAACCGCATCCCAAGTATCCCGAAGGCGGGATTAGGAGGGGGCGTCCGAGAAACTGTCTGAAATGCGAGGACTGAAATGATGGAGAGATCAGGATACAACTCGGAAGGTACAAAGTTCGTTGTCCCTAGATGTACAGTAGACGTGCCATTTTGTAGTCCGGTCGGGATCTGGCGTTGGTAGGCGGACTAGGAGCGGACAGAATATTGAACCGGAAGTGCTACGGTTCGGGTGAAACTTGATGGATGGCAGAAGCAATGCCCGTGATACGCAATTTGTGTGTCCGAACCGCATCTGAGCGTTGTCCCAGAGGGGGGGGGGGGGGGTCCCAGACATTTTTTGACACGCGCAGCGCAGCGAACAAGCGTGTTGAGCGATCGGCATAAAACTTGGACGGTACGAATGTCGAATACCCTATATGTACCATCTGTAGACTATGTAGAAACCACATGTGGCCATTGAAGGGTGGTCCAGAAAGTGTGTTTTGACGTGTACGGACCAAAACAGGAGAACGTTCCCGGGAAATTGCCGTAGTGTCATATAAGCTCGTAGTGTTTGTTTCAGTTATTGCAGTTCCTGAAACCTGGAACAACTGTGTATAAAATCTGAAGAGACTGTTAATTTCTCTTTCAGAGCAGCTGATATTGTAAAGCTGAAGATAATCCGAGATTCATCACCTCCTAGTGGTCAAGGAAACAAAGGAGAAAAGCCACCCCTTTCGCTGAACGATATGCCCAGAGTAAATTCACAGCCAGCTAACGATGAAGGGCGGCCAAAGCCTTTACAAGGTTAGTTAGTAGTTTACCATTTTCTTTACTGCCACCAAGGGTAAAGAGAGCCCATGAGGATGGTGTCAGAATATCTAAAACGGGACTGGGAAGGAGATAAGATAAATATATGATTGAAATGAGTGCAGATAGTTCTCCGCTAGGGGCTAAACTCTATTCTTAAAGGAAAGGGGAAGAAAGTTTCTTACTTTTGTCCAGTGTGTGGTGGGGATGATGAGATTGTGGTACGTTTTGATAAATGACTCAAGTCAGTAGTTGAAGACTATCCTAGCTACAGATGTAAAATTTCAACATCTCCATTTTGTTGGAAAATTGGAAAAAATTGTGAAAAATAAAAAAAAGCTGAAAAATAAGATGCTGAGCTCGAGTATCGTGTCCGTACAATTTTCATCTGTGTCAGACCACAACCAAGGAACTCAGTCAAGGTTGTGCTCTCACCCCGTATAACTTTATCAGAAGTATCTCTCTGCAAGTGAGCAGATCAACTCTGTGGCAGTGGCTTGCTCACTTTAAACTCAGATCACTTCCTCTGTAAAAAGGGTTCAGAACATTCTAAATTTTCGCGGCTAGATGAGTTGGTTTTACGCAGAATTCCTTCTTGCTAATCAGAATCCGTTTGGCCACCACTTCTTCAGTTTTTGGCCAACGAGGGATTTTTGTTACATGCAATATCCGTTGAAGACATTGTCAATGCGCAAACGAAGGAGTTTCGGGTCCCGGTGTCCCCTCCCCATAAAATGACCTAGTAGGAAGTCCCATTATTTCGAGGCTGGTCCCATTATTTCGCTTGTGAGGAGTTCATGACTTTTTCACTTGTTTACTGATTATTATGGCGGGTTTTCATAAGAAATAAAAATTACTGACGCAAAACAAGTTCAAATGAACGACATGCATATCCTTAATGGACCTGCAGCACCCGGTAACATCGACTGACAGCGCAGAATAATTATACCCCACTAGCAACATGAGGTTTTTTTAAGTCTGCAATCCCTTTTAATATGCCAAACATCCTTTCTGCTAAGCTTAATCTACAGAGGAGTTAAAGGCAGGTTATTTCTGACGTTCGTCAAGTCGATCAGTACAAGAGTCTAATTTGCAAGACAAACAAGAATTCCGTCTTCCGGATATGAAACCGCGGCCCCTCCCCTGCCGATCCTGTTATTTCTAACCTAGTAATCAAATAAAATACAATAACCAGATACAAATAAAAAAAACTTTCTTTTCTTATCATACGTATCCTTCGTAGCCTATCTAAATCGCACACTAATTGCCTTCATATGCAATGCAATCCTTCACCAACCTGACTCATCCCAGTTATCCATCAAAGTTTCAAAGAATCGCCTTCCTATGAACCTGTTGGACATGATTGCGTGCCGCGTTTGGACATGACTGCGTAGTGGGGGGGCGCTAACTCCCGAAAATTGCAGCGAAAATTGCATTTTTCTTGCGAAAAATCGCCATATTTTTCAATTTTTCCGTATTTTTCAATTTTGTGAAATATTTCAATTTTCCGGAATATTTGCAATTTTCGAGATGCCTCCGAATATTTCAATTTTGCGAATATTCGATTGAATTTTTCAACTGAAAAATTCGCTTTTTTCATCTATAACCCTAGCTGACTTTTACGTCTTGAGGCATTTTTTAAGTGATTCCGTGTCCACATGGACTAAAGGACTATTTTGGTACATGTAGTGTGCAAGTGCAAGGAATTGAGTGAATGGAGAAGTGAGATATATCGAGAGCGTGTTTTCAGTGAATTATGGATGGTAAAGACGATCCTTTTTTTTTTTTTAGTTAAAACATTGGAACGTTGCTTGTGGTTTGTATGGAGGGATCATAGAACAAGGTTCTCAGATTAAGGGGGATTAGGATTGATTGTTAGTGTTTACTTTGTACTTTTTTCGGCCATATTTCTGGGCTTTAGCGTTTTACATTTGTCCATTGTCTATTTGAAAAGTTGAGACTCAAACTTACATCCACTATGTGAAGGAGTCAGTTAAATGAGTAGACAGACATACATTTTGTTCGAGGTTGTCCAGGATGGTCGAGACAAGAACCGGGATAGTTCCAGTCCTTGAATCTGGATCTGCATGCACGTATTGAAAGCGGCACGTTTGAAGGAACTGTTAAAAGCCCTGTCAGCTGGCTGGTTAAACCGGATAAGTTTGGATAAACCGTTTGTGCCAGACTAGAAAGTTGTGGCAGAGAATCATGAAGATGAAATTCAGTATAAACACAGTTTGTGCAGCTTCCCCTATCTCTCTCTTGGCTCCGGCTTCCTCCCCCTCCTTAAAGTTTAACTGAAAAGCCAACTTATTTTTGTATCATTCAGCTGAACACACAGCATTAGTTGCGTTTTTGATCGAAGTTTGAAGTTACCTTCAAACTCAAAGGTCTCTACTTAAATACCGGTTTTGGTCGCCGGTCACAGTTTCTTTGACCTTCAAACTCTGACCGTCGAACTTCGTGAGCTAGTAAGTTCGAAGTTTGCTTGAATCGTCGAAGAAACGTCGACCGAGCAAGGATCGCCGGAGTAGTAAAAACACTAATTAAACGGTGAACTTCGGCGGCGTTCGAAAACGGAAATTAAGCAACCGGCTAAGCGAACGGCGAACAAGACTTCGATAAAAAACGCAACCATTATATGGATTCTGCTAAGGGATTATTTTATTTTCCACTATCTGCTCTAGTAGACGTTCAGAATATCTACAGCTGTCCCGACAACGCAAATTCTACTGTGACGCGGAAAATTTGAATCTCAACACAAACGCGGCTTTTCAGTGACCAGTGGTGATCTCTGTGGACTGCTTAGTGCCTGAACACAAATTTTCGTAATCTCTTTCAGGTACAAGCACGTAGACGTACCACAAAATCCGACAGAGAAATTCCACTGTATTAAAATCGGTTATTCGTGAATAGCAAACCAACGAAGTAACGCATTTTCATCGGGTCTTCAAGCCTATTTAAGTGAATAAGGATGGGTAACTAGATTGTCATATCTCAGCCCTTTTCGGTTAAACTTCACACCACTGCTTCCTCCCGCTGCAGCTCACTTGTACTCTTGCAGGACGGTGCACTCCTACGACTCCATCCAAGAAAGGTAGAAGGTTCAATGACTCCACGTTTGACGTTCCAGTTTCACAGTTGGCGGAATTCGATTTTGAGGCTAACTTGGCTCTCTTTGACAAACAGGTAATTTTTGTGTCAATAGATCGCCAAGCGAGTAAAAAGTTGATCAGGTTCTAACCCTATTTGACGGAGCAAAACAGATAAGTCAGCTACATTTTATTAGAGCTATATTTGGGCCCTTCTTCGCAAGGGTCCTCTTCAGGCTCAAGCCGCTCAAGCTGGAAGATAAACTTGTGGAAAAACAATTACAGATTCTTCCTTAAATCTGATTTTGTGAACTTCTTCTCTGAAAATTGGTTAGAGTTAAAGCTGGTGCTGTGATTTCATTTTGGACAGGGCTACTGTTTTTGGAATCCCAAAACGTAAGAGGGATACCTATGACATCGCAAAAATATCCGTCTGTCTGTGGAATGAGATATTTGATGAAACTTGGTGTGAGGTATAGCTTAAAAGCTATTGAGATAGTTGATTTAGGGGTAAGGAGACATGCTGAATCCCAATATGTAAGTTATTTTGTTGCCGGACAAGTAGTTCACCCGGAATTCGGTGAAAACCGGACACAAAAGTTTTCGACCAGTTTTCGGCTATAGCGGTCCTACCCCTTTATTCTCAAACGATTATAGCTCTGCGAATGTGGCCGCGAATCATGCATTGATTCAGTGACGTAGTCGAAGGTCGAAGGGGGCGAGGCGAAAGAGAATGTGTTTATTTTATAGCGGGTTTCGATAGAGAGGAATTGAGTGTTTGCGACATCTAATGGGGTTGCTCACTGAAAAAGGTGTACTTGTTAAGGGAGGGGTTGCTCACTGGAAAAATATGTACTGGATAAGTGAGGGGTTGCTCAGTGGGTGTACGAAAGTTGTTTGGGGAGGGGGTGGAGTCAGCCGGTCCCAGGGACTCGTGAACCAATCCCAGGTGCACGCGAGGGGTTAGGAATTGGGTGTACCCGTTAAAGGAGTACTCGAGCGGTTAGACACTTGGGTGAGCCAAGCGAGGGGGTTGATTCATGGTGTACCAAAGAGGGAACTTGCTAGGGTACGCGAGGGGCTAGTCACTGAAAGAAGGGTGAACTGGGTAATTGAGGGGTTGCTCACTAAAAAAAGGTGTACTTGGTAAGGGAGGGCTTACTCACTGAACAAAAGTTGTACTGGATAAGTGAGGGGTTACTCAGTGGGTGTACTAAAGTTGCCCGTAAGCAAAAAACTTCAAAATGCTAACATTTTTGTTGTAGGCTACATATTCAAGCGGTTGATTATGGATAAATAGCAAAAATGTTAAAGGGGTCTAGCGAAGACTTGGAAATGTACAAGATTCGAATGCCTGGATCAAGAAGTCTGATAAACATTAAAAGTTTTGCCCCGTCAAATATGATTCGCAGTCAGCTTGGGCTGGAGGAACATTTCTAATTGAATAATAACAATAATAATAATTTATTTATGACCCATCACACACTCACAAAGAGAAAGACGGAGCATAAATACAAAAAAGAGGAAAAAGTAATATACGGAAAGACATAACGCCATACCAAAAAGAAACGAAACCAACTTCTAACAAATTGACCTAATATAAATGAACCAAAAAAAAGAAAGAACAATACAAAGCAAGAGAAAAGGCTTTCGCCTCTAAAAAACTCTGAGTTGTCGAACTGATCAGAGTGAAAAATCTCATCAACAATGCACTTAGTTAAAAATCTCATCAACAATGCACTTAAAAAACAATGCAAACTTAACAATTGTTAACAATCGTTAACTTTACTTCGGGGCGGAGCTAACTGTAGCTTTAACGATCGTTGACTTTTCCCAGTTCTACAATTGTTAACTATTTTGTAACGGTGCTCACCGACCATCGTTACAGAATAGTTAACAATCGTTAAGTTCTGGAACGCAAATCGTAGGAGGCGGAGCTTAAATTTAACAATCAGAGTCTTGGAACGGGAAACGTTAACGATTGTTAACGATTTGTTAACAATCGTTAAGTGGCGGAACGCAACCGCTATTTCACTTATCTTTGTTGTTATCCAATTCACCTTCCCAATCCATCTGCGTCTTTATTTTGTCCGTCAGACTCGTCGCATCGAATCGGTTTTGGGGGTACACCCGGTGCCCTAGACGCTGGTTGGCTTCATCTTCTGGATTCTGGATCCTCCTCGACAAAAACAGAAATTTGGAAGCCGCAAGGAAAACTTGAAGATGCAGACATGTTGAGCGTGTTCCATCCTACTTACGGTAGTTACTACGCATGACGTCACACATTCTTGCTTTTTGCCGTCAAGGCTGGAACGATTTTTCTATTTTCCAGCAGGATCTCACGCCACGGGCGAATCCGACCAATCACGTTACAGAGATGCGTAGTTACTACGCTTACTACGGTCCCGAGCATGGTAAGCAAATAGTAACTATTAGTTACTATTCCGACAAGGTTGGAACGGTCAGCGTAGTAACTTTTCGTGAGGATGGAACGGAAATAGTAACTATTGTTAGAAGGGTGGAACACGCTCGTTATTTCCTCTTTTTTTTGTAACAAATTCCGGACTTTGTGATGATGATGATAAAGTTTTTATCTACGCGGTATACGAAAAAGGGAAATAGCGCAGTACAGAGATGGAAAAAGGAAAAAATTACACTGAGCTTTCAGTAACGGAGTAAATGCGCACACAAAATAAACACAAAAAAGAGAAAAAAGGACTAATCTGGTCTAAAAAATCTTTTTCCTAGATGGAATACAGAAAAATGGTCAAGGACAGAAACATGGAGGTCCTGGACAATGGAGATACTTCGCACAAGGGTCAGAAGGCAAAAAATGTGCAGTTATGTGGGATGTAATGTTGAGAAAGGTACAAAAGAAATTTATAGTATTTGAAAGAAATCCTGATACTTTTCAAGTCCTTCATCTCAGAATGCCAAAATTCCTGAAAGGTTGCAAATACATGAAGAACAAAAAGTATTATATAATATTAGCAAGGGCTTTTTCTGTTGTACCTTCCTTAGTTTGTCGCTATCGTCCCCTCTTTGAAAAGACTTAACAACACCGGTAATGTGGATGGTCCCACTTGAATGAATGTATAAAATTAAATTTCTATTTTGTATGTCAATTAATTTTACTTAGTAGCCTAATTTATTGTATTGTTTTGTTATTTTTAGTTTAGTGTTTGAACAGTAGTTAGACAAGAAACCGAGTATTTTAAGTTGATTTGGTTTTAAAAATTGCACGCTACAGTTTTTACATTATGACTGTTACGACACATCTAATTCGCAATTGTGGATATATCTGTTTCTCATATTTATTCCTAGACAGTCCTAGAAAGTCGCCCAGAAATTCTCATCTTTGTCGCTAGACAATGCGATTTAAGATAATTTAAGGTAAGATGAGAAACAAACTATCGACTGCGTCCGGCTACGGTTCTTACATGAAATGATTGATTGATTGACGATTCTCTATTGTCTGTAAGTAGATAGTAGCCTACCTTTTTTATTTTACAGGCTTTCAAAAATGAAGTCGGAGGACCGCAACAGGAACCCCCCAAGAAGCAAACCAACTTTAAGCATAATGAAAATGTGATATCGTCGACAGTGCAAACCTATCGAGAAATAGGAATGCCAGAAGTAGCTGAAAAGGAGTTCCTTACAGGTGATTTAAGGCGTATTCTCGCCGTTCCCCTAGGACTCCTCGGGGAATCGAAGGGAACAGCGAGAATAGAGGGAGTCACTCTACGCGGACTCCGCGTACAGAAAACAGCGGGAACACGGGGAATGTTTCCAAAGCGGATTTTGTTCGAACAAAAAATATGCGGTTGACGAAATTCGTCTGCATCCACTTTATTTTTTGTTTTGTTTATTCTAATTGTTTTTTATTAACTTTATATTGGACCTACACCAGAAAAATTGATTCCCCTCCGAATCTGAAAAGGAGTGCTTTTTGATGATGTTGATGATAACCGGAGAATTCCCCATCCGGAGAATTCCCCGACTCGCGAGAATACGGGGAGTGAGTCCTCGGGACAAACAAAAACGCGGGACTCCTCAAGTGGAGTCCTCGGGGAACGGCGAGAATACGCCTTTTAGTTTGTAATAACGTACGTGTGCCGTTAGTAGGCTACACTCATAACAGATAACTTTTTTGCGATCGCTTGGAACGAAAGTTGCCGTTTTTTGCGATCGACTGTCGACTGGAGGTCCAGTCGATCCGTTTTTTGTCGCTTGACTGGACATCGACTGGGAACAAACAGTCGATCAGATGTACTTTTCTCTTGGAGGTCCATGCAGTTAAACTTGGTGCCAAATTTTGAAAATTGAAACATGTGGACCCAAAAACGTACAATTTACACCTGAGGAAGCGCCAGTACTGCAGCAGTTTCAGAGACCGCCGAGGGAAGAGTTGTGGGGATGGAGGGGGGGATGACTGATTTAGACCGTTTTTCGAAAGCTTGTTCTCGCTCCCCTATCAAGCGACAAAAAACGGTCAACTGGATGAACCCGGGACCAAGTCCCAATCGCCGGTCGATCTGTAAAAAACGCGACTATAATTCCGACTGGTAGTCTATGTCTGACTAAAGACCAACCAAATGTCACAAACGTTATTCAGTGAACCTTTGAGAACACTCAGGGCTATGGTCGTAGGGGTGATTTCTGACGAATGATATATTGCACGCTGAACACGCAACAAGATTGATATCGCAGGGGCGGATGCAGAGTAGGCCGCGACTTAGCACACATCACATGGGTGTTGTCCAAGTGTTGTCTATTGAAATTGCGCATCCTTTTGTTATCTGCTGTGAAACTTCCGACAGTGTACGCATTCTTCCCATCTGATGTGTGCTAAATAGTGGCCTACCCTGCATCTGCCCCTGAATGAATGAATGAAATGAATTTGTTACATGTAACCTAGTAATAAGGCGTTTGCACAGTACATGCAGAAAAAAGGTAAATGAACGCGTAACAAAATCTACAACAATAGCAAAAGATAAATAAACACAAAACAAGAAATACACAACAAAATACGAAAAGAACAATAAATTTACTGCATCTGGGCTATGGGCAGGAAGGCGATTGGATGATGGTAGAAGATTTTCACTGATTTCTTTTAGCTTTTTAGCCCTGCGATACCAATCATGTTGCTTATTCACCGTGAAGTTCGAAATTGTTATTAGCTTTTCTTTCTTGGTCCTATAGCCTGTTCCTACTTAGAAGACGTTTGCTGATTTTCTTTTTTGTTATGTTCACAGATAGTGGACTCATTGTGTCAAGTATTAGCCCCTCATTACGTATTCGACTAGAAAAAGTTGTGGAGGAAGCTGGGATCGGCCTGGCGAAAAGAGTTGAACTCACTGCGAGGGCAGTTACGGAGCTGTCGGTCCAATTAGTCGGTAGTCACTATAGGTAAGTCATCTTTTTAGACCATGTGCTGGATGGCGCCCGATACAAAAATTTATCTCAAAATAGTAGTAGGAAGTTGAACGAAAAAGTAGCATGCAGGAGAACTGATGCTACTATGCTTCTATGTCAAGGCTGCTGTTTTAATGCATTCTACGGCATGCTACTATTAACAAGACTGGATGCTACTTTAGCTGGACAGGATGCTTTTGCATGCTACTGCGTAAGATTGGCCCAGTCTGAGGCGCACTAAATAATAGTATTCTATTGTATTATATATCATTACATGCAACTTTTTCATACAACTACGCAGGCTACAAGTTTTTCATCGGGTGGCTAATAGTGCAGTGGATGGATAAAAACCTACTTTAAGTTGCTCACCATAGCTGAAGCCGTAGCGAAGTTCAAACCTACCTAGAGGATTTTGGTGACAATATGGGGTTGGAAAGCGGTATTGGAAACGTGGATGAGAACGCTGATTGTTCTCAAACTTAGTGCAAAGGGCAACACGTCGGGCTTCTAAGGTTGGGAGTCGGAATTCTTTGAGGAGGATGCTTTAGGACTCGGATGTGCAGTTCGTCATTAGGTATTCCTCCATTTCAGCGAATGTGTTAATTTTTCCATATTAGGCTACATATGGTATAGTGCTCGTGCTGAAAATAGTGATTTTTTTTTTTTATAATGTCCATTTTGTTTCAATACTTATGGTAAATTCAGTCCTTTATTTCAGGTTTGAGCCAAAGAACCGACACCAGTTGCCGAAGGCGGTCATCCTTTGCGGTAAACACAGTGGGAGCGCGGCAGGAATCTGTTCCGCGCGCCATCTAGCCACTCAGGGGTTTCAGACGATACTTTTGTTATCCCCCGACCATATTGAAAATCCGGTGGCCGTTGCGGAGCTGTTGCTGTATACGAAAACGGGAGGACTTGTTGCGAGACAGCTAGGCGGTAAGTCACCTTCTTTTGCTTGGCTTTTCTGGAATCTCTGTTTTACCCCGGAAAATTTGCAAGCAATAGTTTGAAAGCATGTGTGACGCGTTATATAGTCGTATCCGAGCGTCCAGCATACATACATAAATACTCTTTAATCCGGAAAAAGAAATTCCATATTGACTAGCCTAATTCAGAAATACAAACAAAAACAGTAACAGCTACATAAAGAATATCACCTACCCACCTGGGAAACCAAAAAGATTTATGTAGGGTATCCCAGACCTTTGGACACCCTTACATAAGTTTTGACCGAAACACACGATGTAACAGTTTGGATATATACCTGACTTATGCCGATATAACAGTCGGTGCTGAATTTTGGGAGCTTAGCCGGGCTCTCCCGTAAGCCCATTCTTTCAAGTAGTTCCGGTCTCTGCCGAACAGGGGCGTCCCGACACCTTCCTGTTATGGGGGGGAGGGGCGGCTTCAGAATTTTACCGGAAGTTTTCAAGGTGTTACCGGAAATTCTCCGTACAAACTCTAGAATAACGTTGTGTTCTGACTTCGATTATGTGTTTTCGAAGTCGTTCTATTTTAAGCAAAAATAGGTTCGTTCAAGTTTAACTGAAAAGGCAGCTTATTTTTATATCTGATATTCAAATACACTGAAATATTTTGAGTCATCTGAGGGATTTTGTATTTTTTCCACCAGGGGCTCTAGGAATAACGTTCAGAGTGTGCGCTGCTTGCACGACAAACCAAAATTCGTCCAGACGCGGAGAATTTGATTTTAAACAAAGGCCTGCATTTCCAGGGTTAAAGGTAGGAAAATGATTTTAGGATATGTCTTGCATTGAAAATGACAGATTACATTTTTAGTTGGTGAATATTTCAAGCGTAGAGGGACAAGCACATAAAGGTACCACAGATCCGTAAGAATTAGTTCATTCTATGAAATGGATTATCCCTGGATGACGGACAAACGTAGTAACGCATTTTTATCGGGTTTCAGGAGCATTTAAGTTAATAAGTGAATGTCACTAGACTGCTAGGCCATATTCAGTTAAACTTTTAGATTGTCACCTAAAACTATAAAGCCTTCGACCTATAACCCACCCACCCTACACATTTATTCTTTGCGTTTAAGCGTCTTCCTATTTGTCCACAATACTTCTAATTTTACATTCGTCAACTAGATCAGTTTCACATGCGATTAGTAACAGACTTACAAAACGCTGATCAGCCATTGTTGAACACAAGGTGGTCTTAACCTTTTTTATCTTGCTAAAAAAATTTCTTCCCTTTTGCTGAGGTATCCGTAGGCATGGGCACTGTTCTGTTTTTTCATTCAAACAGGAACAGGCAGAAACGGGTCACATAAGAACAGAAACAGAAAGAAAACAGGAAACTTGAAAACAGGTCCTGTTCTGTTTTAACAGAAATGATGACTTCGAAAACAGAAACAGCTGTTAAACAGGCGAAAAAAAAACAGAACCGGCTGTTTAAAACAGGCATTTTTTTATTATTTGATTTCCCGTATTTTTTAACTATTTTTTCTGGTATAGTTCACCTGTAGTTTGCCCTGTACCAAGAAGTATCTTAAACAGTTCTTCCTTGCACGGCACAGATGCCTTTATTCGAGTTCTTTTCATGGAACTAGAAATATCTTGGTCCAGAATTCCAGCTGCCTATACCAATGAATCACACTTTCTCCCGATGGAAAATGAGCCATGGAAGTTTCGTTTGTCTTAACAACAAATTTTCGCATATTTTTCCAGTTGGATTGTTTGTCATAGTGATTGGTAATAAACTAAAGTTCACGGATCATACAAACTCAAAGTAAAGCAAGCTTCACTTCGTGACCGCGGTAGGTGATGATGGTCATTTTTTCTGTGAGGGTGGTCGCGAGGGATGCAAGTTCAACCAGAATACCGAATAGCTTTTCCTCAGTGGTTTCTTTTGAGCATGATCATACTAGGCTAAAAACGCGCGGATTTCTCGGCTGAATGTGAGTCCACTATTCTGCGAAAATCCGTGAAACGGATGTTCACTTGCATCATCAAGTTCAAGAAATCTCAAATTTTCTGTATAGAACTGATGTTGTGCCAAATATACTGTCAGGAAGTCCTGTCGCGAACCACCGGTTCTGATTGTTTGTTTGCATCATGAACCGGTGCCGATGTTGTGATGTCGCTAAGCTAGTTTCAGCCTTTTTACTCTTTGAGTTAAAAGTACTAGTTTTTTAAAATCACATTTACCTTCGCTGCATAGATTAGACGTCATGTGAGCCCTTCTTGGTGATCAAATGTTCGGTTTTTAGTCGAAAGTTCATTTATGACAAATCCACTCTTGCGGCCACGATAGCCGGTTTTCCGTTTTCGGTTTTCAGCGTTTTATTTTGTCATTCTTATCTCGTGAACCATGACAGATACTAATCTGAAACTTGGTGTACTTATGGGCCTTGGGGTCTAGTTGTGCCTTTTGCGGACTCAACCACCCATACACTCTCGGTTCAAGGACAATTGGTCACAATTCCCCCAGTGACTAATGTTTTTTTTTTAAGTTTAAGCGTAAAGGGCTGGGATAGGACAATCTAGTTAACCATCACTTATTCACTTAAATTAGCTAGAAGAGCCGCTGAAAGTGCGTTACTTCGTTGTTCCGCTATTCACGAATAATCGATTTTCAAATAGTGGAATTTCCGTGTGATTTGTGGTACCTCTATGTGCTTGTATTTTTCTTGTACGCCTTACGAGAAAGATTTATGATTTTTTTTTTTTTTTCCGGCACTAAGCAATCTCCACCAATCTCACCACTGCCCACTGAAAAGCCGCGTTTGTGTTTATATTAAAATTTCCCGCATCACAGTAGAATTTACGTTGTGGGGACGGCCGCACATATTCTGAACGTCATAACTAGAGCAGATAGTGGAAAATAAGAAATTCCCTTTGCAGAATCCAAATAATTCAGTATATTTAACTAAATGACACACAAAAATAAGTTGGTTTTCAGTTAAATTGTAAGGGCTTACCACGTTTTTGCGAATTATGTGCAACTGGGCCCGGATTGCCCAGAGTATATACCGTGACCAAATTCGCAAACTTGCGAAAAATGACTGGTACTATGGTGAAATCTGGAATGCGTCTGATCACTGTCCAGATGTGGCTTCGGAGCCCCCCCCCCCTTCCGATCCAGGGGCAAGTGGGATGGGCCCACTGCGCAAACTTGCGAACCATGACTGGTGTCAAGTTGAGATTCGGAATACGTGTTAACATTGGGGTGTAGATGTATCTTTCGGTGATCCCCCCCCTCCCCCCCCCCCCCCATCAAACGCTGGCAACTGGGCCAATATTGACCAATGAATTAAAAGCCAAGCGCGAATGGTTATTAGGCTGTTGGTTCACAATATATGATATACGTTTTACTTTGACACATCACGTTTGAGCGCTTGCGCACTTGTTCAGATTGGACCCGAAGACGGCTGCTGCCACGAAGGGTCGGAATGCTGCACTAGTAGTCTAAGACTTAGCTGACTACGTATCGATTTAGCTCGGTCAAATGTGATTCGCCGTCAGCTTGGGCTGAATAAATATTTACGGTATCTGAAGTTCCCATTTTTTTACGATTTCGAATAAATAAGAAGAAATATTTTAATTTTTTGCTTTTGTTCACTATTGCTTGATTCTTGCTTAGTATTTTTCATAGCCGTCATCGCATCCACATTCCGCGTGGGAATGGTAAGGTTGACAAATTGCCCTCTTTTGGAATGTGGCATTTCAATATGATGGACATCTTGAGTTAAAAGATTTATTGTACTGATAAGGCGGGTTGCCCCCAAAAAACAGATTTTGCTGTTTAAACAGGTAAAAAAAAACAGGAACAGGGCAAAACAGGACCCACCAAAACGGAACAGAACAGGTGAGAAAAAAAACAGCTGGCTTCAAAACTGTTCTGTTTATTTTGGGTCCCTGAAACAGAAAACAGTAAACAGTAAAACAGGAGGAAAAAAAACAGAAACAGAAACGGAAAACAGGAACAGTGCCCATGCCTAGGTATCCGGGATTGTCTGGGCCAGCTTCAACGCTTTCTACAGGGTGGGGAATGTGGTCCACCAGTCTCACGGCCGTTTTGAAAATCGAACACACCAGTCTCACTGTTTCGGACCACCAGTCTCATAAAAATGGCGCCGGGAACCACCAGTCTCGGAAACGAGACCAACAGTCTCAAATTCAGACCAACAGTCTCATCTAATTCCCAATTTTTTTAAGTAAAAAAGTGTTTTCTTTGTGTTTCTCTGTCAGTCCCTTGAATTACGCGCTTGTGTCAGCACTACAGGTAGAGTGAAGCTTAGGCTTTCAACACATGTATTCATCTCTGCTATTGGCTTGGTACTTCTCAGTGAGTAGGGCTCTCAAAAAGCAAACAAATTTATTTTTTTGTTTTCTGTGTTGTTTAATAGAATTCTGCTACTCTGCCAACTACAACAGGTAAAGTGAAGCCTGGGCTTTCAAACGATATATGATTCACTGTTACTGGATTACCAAGTGTCACATTGGGTGGCTTTGAAAAAACTGTTTTGGTAAACTGGTTTCTAGTCTCTCTATGCGATTTCTTGGAATTTTCCAACTTTGCGACCAGTTTTGGTAGATTTAAGCATGAGTTTTCCACAGATCCATGTCTCTCTGATACTGGCTTAGTCAGTTTGTTGCTGGGTTCCTATGGTAAACTCATTAGCTATTTTTTTTAACTGCCCTGCTTGATACTGTTGAATGTTTTGTCGCCTCACTGTTCAGTTCACCTGACTGACTGGTCCGGTATTAGTTTGTTCCATTCTTTTTCCATGCATTTTCCATGCTTAAAATACTATTCTGAGGCTGTCTCTACACAACTACAGCAAGCGGTCAAGTATCGCTCAATGGAACCTATTATCGCTCACCAGAGCTGCGTTTGATTTGCATTGACTGATAGCGTTCGATTTATCCAGTCGACTGAGATTTTGGACTAAAATTTGACTTTTGTCAAATCGTCAATTGTCAAATTGTCTTAAATCGTCATTTTGCAGTTTTAGTTCCTATTCTCAGTTGACTGATAGGTTCTATTTATCCAGTCGACTGACATTGTCCACTAAAAGTTGACTTTGGACGACCGACAACAAATGGTCATTCGTTCCATGGAACGTTAACCAACAGTAAGTGGTCAAGTATCGCTCAATGGAAACATTTTATCGCTCACCAGAGCTGCGTTTGATTTGCATTTCCAGTTGACCGAAATAACCTTTTTGCTGTTTTATTTGCTATTCTCAGTTAACATTCAATTTTCCAGTCAACTCAGATTGTCTTTCTTGGGATTTTCTAACTTTACAACCAGTTTTTGTAGATTTAAGCATGGACTTTCCACAGATACGTGTATCTCTGATATTGGCTTAGTCAGTTTCTTGCTGGGTGTCCTTTGATAAACTCATTAGCTGTGTTTTTTTTAACTGACCTGCTAGACCCTGTTGAATCTTTTGTTGTCTCGCCATTCAGTTCACCTGACTGCCTGGTCCGGTACTAGTTCGTTCCATGCATTTTCCATGCTTAAAATACTATTTTGGGGCTGTCTCTACACAACTACAGTAAGCGGTCAGTAACACTCAATGGAACCTATTATCGCCCACCAGAGCTGCATTTAATTCGCATTTCCAGTTGACTTAAGTTATCATTTTGCCGTTTTGTTTGCTATTCTCAGTTGACTAATAGCGTTCAATTTATCCAATCTATTGAGATTGTCCACTAAAAGTTGACTTTGGGACGACTGACAACAAACGGTCATTGGTTCCACCGATAACCGGTTAACCAACAGTAAGCGGTCAAGTATTGCTCAATGGAACATTTTATCGCTCACACAGAGCTGCGTTTGATTTGCATTTCCAGTTGACTGAAATAATCTTTTTGCTGTTTTATTTGCTATTCTCAGTTAGCATTCAGTTTATCCAGTCAACTTAGATTGTCAACAAAAAGTTGACTTTTGCCGATCGAGATAAAATGGTAATTCATTCCATGGTTAACCGGTTAGCCTACAGTAAGCAGTCAAGTATCGCTCAATGGAACCTATTAGCACTCACCAGAGCTGCATTCTAATCGCATGTCCAGCTAACTTTAATCATCATTTAACTCTGTTATTTGGTGTTCTCAGTTGATTCATATTGTTCGATTTAGCTCTTGGCAAGGGTGTGGAAACTCAAGAAGGTAAGGGAACATCACTAAAACAATATGACAAAGCGACCTAATCATGTTCTATAACATTTAGACAATTACTAAAATTACCCTTTGCTTGTCTCCTTGATGATGCTGTACGTAGCAGCTTCAATTTGAGGGTCTCATGAAGAGGACCTCTTACGTGGACCAATCTATAGTACTTCAACCTACAAACAATAGTATATGTTCCTATAACAAGAGCAACATCTGTAGAGGAGATAGTACTTCAACAATTAGAAAAAGAGTGAGAGGAATATTCATGGAGGGACTAGTAAAACATATGCTATGTGAAAAAAGTATCACCAAAAAGTTGACTTTTGACATTCGAGATAAAATGGTAATTCCCTTCCGTGGTTAACCGGTTAACCTACAGTAAGCAGTTAAGTATCGCTCAATGGAACCTATTATCACTCACCAGAGCTGCATTCTATTCGGATTTCCAGCTAACTTAAATCATCATTTTACTGTTTTATTTGCTGTTCTCAGTTGATTCATATTGTTCGATTTAGCTCTTGGCAAGGGTGTGGAAACTCAAGAAGGTAAGGGGAATATCACTAAATTAATATGACAAAGCGACCTAATCATGTTCTATAACATTTAGACAATTACTAAAATTACCCTTTGCTTGTCTCCTTGATGATGCTGTACCTAGCCGCTTCAATTTGAGGGTCTCATGAAGAGACCTCTTACGTGCATCCATCTATAGTACTTCAACAAACAAAACCAATAGTATGTTTGTAACATACAATAGTACGTTCCTGTATCAAGAGCAACATCTGTAGAGGAGATCAACAATTAGGAAAAGAGTGAGAGGAATATTCATGGAGGACTAGTAAAGAACATATGGTATGTGAAAAAGAATCACCAAAAGTTAAAATTTGACGATCGAGATAAAACGGTAAATCATTGCATGGTTAACCTACAGTAAGCCAGTCTAGTACACTAGCCCCATTTCAGGTACGGTGCTCAAACGTCTAGCACCATGCTTGGGTGCTAGACGTTCAAGCACTGTAACCTTGGATTTCATGTATGGTGCATGGATTTCAGTATACAGTGCATACATCAAAAACACAGTTTCTGTCATCACAACTGAGCACCGGCTCGGACAGGGCTGAAATTACTACTATGAATTAGAGAAATCAAAGACAGTCCTTTATATCTTTTTCACAACCAAAACAAAGGGCTCTAATCATAATGGAGATGAAAAACCTAACAGCACCCTATCTATTTTCCATGTATTTTCACCTATCTATTCCCCAAGAGCCAATATTCTGGTTGGCTGCTAGGTAGAAAAAAGCTGAGGCACAGGACACTTTGCCATGCAAAACCCTTGACTATGTAGAAAAGGAAATGAGGTTTTTCACATCTGTCATCAGCTGAGCCCTTTTGTTTTTGTTGTGAAAAAACATATAAAGGGATTGTCTTTGGTTTCTCTAATTCATGGTAGTAATTTCAGCCCTGTCCGAGCTGGTGCTCATTTGTTATGACAGAAACTTGTGTTTTTGATGTATGCACTGTATACTGAAATCCATGCACCATACATGAAATGCCAAGGGTACAGTGCTTGAACGTCTAGCACCCAGGCATGGTGCTAGACGTTTGAGCACCGTGCCTAAAAAAGGGGCTAGTGTACTAGACTGCAGTAAGCAGTCAAGTATCGCTCAATGGAACCTATTATCACTCCCCAGAGCTGCATTCTATTCGCATTTCCAACTAACTTAAATCATCATTTTACTTTTTTATTTGCTGTTCTCAGTTGATCCATATTGTTCGATTTAGCTCTTGGCAAGGGTGTGGAAACTGGAGAAGGTAAGGGAACATCACTAAAACAATATGACAAAGCGACCTAATCATGTTCTATAACATTTAGACAATTACTAAAATTACCCTTTGCTTGTCTCCTTGATGATGCTGTACGTAGCCGCTTCAATTTGAAGGTCTTATGAAGAGACCTCTTACGTGCACCCATCTATAGTACTTCAACATACAAACAACAGTATGTTTGTAACATACAACAGTATGTTTCCTATAACAAGAGCAACATCTGTAGAGGAGATAGTACTTCAACAATTAGAAAAAGAGTGAGAGGATTATTCATGGAGGACTAGTAAAGAACATATGGTATGTGAAAAAAGAATCACCAAAACCAACAAAACAAAAATTACCAGAGTGGGTGACTTTACGTTAGTTCATGTAGGTTAACTTGAACACTTTTAGCTAGGACTTTCTATAGCCAGTGTAAAACATTAAGAATAAGCTTATTTTTTTTATCTGTTGTTACCATCATTGGGTAGGTAGCGTACTCTGTAGCACCAGATTTGTTAGAACATGAAAAAATGTTGGCCTCATGGCCGCAATTTAAGATGACCAGTAAAAGGTGCCCGGTGGGTTTGGAATCCGCAATCTTTTTCTCAACCTACGCTTAACCTTGGAATGAATGACCAATTGTTCTCAGTTGTCAAAAGTCAACTTTTACTCGACAATCTCAGTCAACTGGATATATAGAATGCTGTCAGTCAAACTGAGAATAGCAAATAAAACTGCAAAATGATGATTTAAGTTAACTGGAAATGCGAATTGAACACGGCTCTGGTGAGGCGATAATAAGTTCCATTGAGCGTTACTTGACCGCTTACTGTAGCTTAACCGGTTAACCATGGAATGAATGACCATTTGTTCTCGGGTTGTCAAAAGTAAACTTTTAAGCAACAATTTCAGTCGACTGGATATAGCGAACGCTGTCAGTCAAATGAGAATAGCAAATAAAACAGGAAAAAGATGATTTAAGTCAACTGGAAAGGCAAAATCGAACCCATCTCTGTTGGGCTGCAAAGTTGATGATTTGAGTCAACTGGAAATGCGAATCGAACGCATTTCTGGTGAGCGATAGTAGGTTTCATTGAGTGTTACTTGACCGCTTACTGTAGTTTAACCGGTTAACCATGGAAGACCATTTCTTCTCGTTTGTCAAAAGTCAACTTTCAGGTCGACAATCTCAATAGATTGGACAAATTGACCGCTATCAGTCAACTGGAAATGCGAATCAAACGCAGCTCTGGTGAGTGATAATAGGGTTCCATTGAGTGTTACTTGACCGCTTACTGTAGTTGTGTAGAGACAGCCCCAGAATAGTATTTTAAGGCATGGAAAATGCATGGAACGAACTAGTACCGGACCAGGCAGTCAGGTGAACTGAATAGTGAGACAACAAAACATTCAAGAGGGTCAAGCAGGTCAGTTAAAAAAACACAACTAATGAGTTTATCAGAGGACACCAGCAAGAAACTGACTAAGCCAATATCAGAGATACGCGTATCTGTGAGAAAGTCCATGCTTAAATCTACCAAAACTGGTTGTAAAGTTAGAAAATCCCAAGAAATCGCAGAGACAAACCCGAAATTACATTTGCTCACCAAAACAATTTTTCAGAGCAACACAATATGACACTTGGTAATCCAGTAACAGTGAATAATATATCGTTTGAAAGCCCAGAGCTTCACTTTATCTGCAGTAGTTGGCAGAGTAGCAGAATTCTATTAAACAACACAGAAAACAAAAAAATAAACTTGTTTGCTTTTTCAGAGCTCCTACTCACTGAGAAGTACCAAGCCAATTGCAAAGATAAATACATGTATGGAAAGCTCAAGCTTCACTCTACCTGTCATGCTGACACAAGCGCGTAATTCAAGGGACTGACAGAGAAAAACAAAGAAAACACTTTTTTACTCTAAAAAAATTGGAAATTAGATGAGACTGTTGGTCTGAATTTGAGGACTGTTGGTCTCGTTTCCGAGACTGGGTGGTTCCCGGGCGCCATTTTTCTGAGACTGATGGTTCAAAACAGTGAGACTGGTGTGTTCCGCGAAAGAGACTGGGTGGACCACATTCCCCCACCCTGTTCTATACTAGTGGTAAGAAATCTTTCAGTTCACGAAACACTTCGAATAAAATCTTCAAACTTTTTGTTGTGTTTCGAGGCTCTCCTGGCGACTTTCGACATCGCGTCGGAACAAGGCTAGCTCGTTTTTTAACTCTTCTCGGCTTGTCGTGGGAAAGGAGTCGAGAAAGCTGTCGAAACCTGATTAGACGGTACGGTGGTATTATTCCTGGAACAGTATTTGTAGTTGGAAAATGATGTAACGTGTGTGATGTAATGATGTAAACGTCTTTAAAGCTACATAAATTCGGAGATTACCGGAATCACCCAGTGAACGTTCCGGTACGCTGTGTTTTCGGTCTGCACGAATCACTCTGGTAGGCTGTGTGTCGGGGTCCGTCCTGGTAACCTTTGAGTCTATACTTATCCGGTAAAGAGCAAAATTCGGGTAGATTCCCTGAGCCAAATTCCGGTAGATTCCGTGGGGCAAAGTCCGGCCAGATCACCAGATCTGACCTCCAGTAAACTCCCTGAGACAAGTTCCGGCAGATTCCCTGAGTCAAAGTTCCCGTAGATTCCTTGAGCAAGATTTCGGTAGATTCCCTGAGCAAAATAATGGTAGGTTCCCCGAGCAATAATAATAATCGCCGCACCAATCAAAATTTACCGGATTTTTTTCCCGCAGACCTTCTGGGGGGGGGGGCAGCCCCCCCCCCCTCTCGTGGACGCCCCGTCTGCCGAATGATTGGGTCGTGATTCACATGTCGTGCAAGTTTCCCCCCTCAATGGCTGCTTGGAGATGTGTAAATTAAGGGTTATGCTCAGATGGTGGTAGCAAAGTCAAACATAGTGCATATGTTGTGTGGTTTTACACTGACAGAAGGTTGAAACGTAAAGCCCGGCTTTTTAAGGCGAACACAGTGCGCGTGAATCAGGTATTACGTGTTCATGATCTACCGAGAACAGATCAGTAGCTCTTCTCAAAATGTCTTCTCTTTCCAGCCCTGAGAGATGAAGACCCAGACCTCATAATTTCCTGTCTTGAAGAAGCGATTCCACGTTTCCCCCCAGTTCCTGACCACTTCGTCACCGCTGCTGTTGATTGGGCGAATCGTCAACGAGCCCCCAAACTGGTCCTCGATCCGCCATTGCATAAAGCAGCATTATTAGACGCGAAGGCCTCTGTGGTCCCCTATCTACCCCTAGCACACGGGGAGGAGAGGGGACAGCTTTATTTGATGAATTTCTCCATACCTAAGGGTATTTTCGTTAGTGCTGGAATTTCGTTTTCCCCACCATTTGGCGCGAGGTTTTTAATCGCTTTGCATCCTGCTTAACAGTGTAACGACTTCGAGGGGTTTTACCCTCCTTCTGACTTTTCGTACGTGTGACCGGCAGCCAGATAGCTGCGTCATGTGAAAAGCTACCCTCACGGTATGGTAGAGATGTGATTCTCCGTATGGTTGTTGTGCAGTTTAAACAATAAAACCCCAAAAGTACTTCATCCTGTGTTCTTGAACGATTATTTGTGTGTGTTGGGGGGGGGGGGGCTGAACCCCTTCCCTGGATACGGCCCTGACCGCCAGGTATGATTCGCACTCAGGTTGAGCCGAATGAATAGATCTGAATGTGCTGATCTCTGTGCGAGCAGGCTTCTGGGTGGGAAAATGAAAGTTCTAAGTTCTGCACGATACCATTGGTTTGTGTTGAGAATCTCACGTATATGTCACATATATAATCGCCGGGCTGATTGTTCAAATTGTGTAAATCTGCTTCCTGCTGCTTTTCGCTATTTCTTTCTGAATCGGATGTATTATGTATAACTATCGCCAATCAGATTATATAATTTTTCAGATTACGTTTTCCTGTCCTGTAGAAAGGGATCGCAAATGATAAAATGTAATTTTTTATGTTAAATTTTCCTGTTCCGTTTTCAGCACTTGACGTGAGCTGCTCTCGAACCAGTGCTAGGTTAAAGTCCTTGGTTCACGTGGGCCGAGAAGGTGGGAGACACCATCACTTTTCGATGGGTCGGATTTTTACGAACACACTGTTACCTTTGTTTTCTTCAAAATCCTCACGGTAGCTAACGTTATCCACAAATTACTTGAACACAATCAACTAATTAACTATTCATTGATCTCCCGTCGGAGTCAAAAGAGTTACTAAAACCTTCGAGAAGATAGAGTGGTGTGTAAGAGGATTAAAACAACTAAGTATATCACACTTGTGGACGTTGAGATATGTCGGAACAAGAAATCATCGGCCAGTTTGACATTTTTGGGTATCGGAAGCTGAATATTATTTAGCTCAATTTCACTATCTTCAAGAAATCGAAATAACGAGTTTAGTATAGTTTACGGCGGTTGTTTATTGTGATCTAGTTTACATTCTTCCTTCTTTGGACTTTTTACCAAGAAAAAACAGAAAACAAAATACTTGAAGAAAGTGACAATGCAAATAATCAGTTTGATTTTCCTACACATTTTCCATTTTCCATGTGCCTGCTAAAATAACATTTTGTTATGGGGATGGAGTCCCCTAGGTGTTTTGAACTACGCACAACTTGATGTTACCGGTGTTTTTTTACATGGCGAAATGATCGATTCTCATAATGCGTTTCTTCATAATTTTTCCCGTACAAACCAGGAAATCAGACACTACACGGTACAACATTATCCAAAAAATTTCAGTCAGTTAGCTGCCGTTTTTTAAATATTATGTATCTGAATGTTTATTCACATTTACGGCTAGCTGTTTGTGTTTGGGATTGGACGAAGAGTGGTGGTCACTGTCGACCAATCAGACGACAGCAAAGCTTGTTGCAACCCTTTCTCCGTCGCTAGGATGCCATATGACACTATAGATGTGGACTGGCACAGGACATAGAGACATTGCATTGTGCAAATACAGGCACCGTTTCGCGCTTGAATCAAAATTCGTGGTAGGAATACGAAAGCAGCACTCCTCCATCTAGCGCTACTTTTAGAGTAAAGTAAAAAGTTTGGGACGCCTGCGCCATCTATGGCTCTTGGCTTTAACTTGGCTTATAAACCGCTAGTAGTGTTGCCCCTCGTTAAAGAAGGTAGTTGTGTAGAAGTCAAATAGATGGCATACGAGAAAAAGTAAAAACAAAGAACTCACTTTCAGAAAAAGCGTGGCCAGTATATATGCTTTTAGGACTCCATCACCTGCCATCTAGTGTTGCTGAAAGGCCGATCATTAGTGAGGACGGACATTAGATAGCGCGTGCGCAGCTGGTGCCATTGATGCTCATCAGTTAAGGTGAGTCTGCACCTTCCGGAATCTGGGTTCCCAGATTTTTCTTTAATTTCTTCTGCGATACTTGAAAGTTCCGGAAATCTGGAAGTTCAAAAGCCATTTTTTTCCGGATTATTTTGATATACGTTTGGACCGGTTCATATTCCAGATGCAATTTAAAGAAGACGTCAAAGAATAATCTGGAAGCCCAGATTCCGGAAGTTCCGGGAGGTGAAGACCGGCCTTTAGTTCCAACTTAGATCGATAGTTCCGAAGGAATCCAATAGTCGGCAAACAAGAGGCCTTAAATAGGCTTGCCAGGCCTACTTTAAAAAAAAAACGCGTGGCCAAGATGCAAGCTTTTAGGCTCCAACCGCTTGTGAATTTTAAAAATCACTTGGCCGTCTAGCATTCTTGGGAGTCAGACTTTCAGAAAGAGCACTGTGCTGGGAATGGTGCTACTTAGCAAGGTTCTTTTAAAACCTGCATCAGGTTCGTTTTCCAAAAGGCTATGCTAGGTAGCGAGTGGTGCCTATTAGTTGGTACCAGAGGCGTTTATTATTGTGTGAATTTTCTCATAGATGGTATAACAGGGAAATAAATATAATCAAACATTCTAATCAAATCTACGACGGAATCGGATGGAATCTTCAAGTTCTTTTTTCTAGACATCCATACTGAATATCTGTACATTCGATACTGAACATCTGTATCCTAAGCATTACATTCGAGTCAGAACATAAGAAGTTATTGTGTATTACAAACGAACTTATTCCAATTCCGTTAAAGAGATACTGAAAAATTACTAAATAATATATTTTCTTTCTGAGGACGCAGATCCAAAAAAAAAAAATGAATACGAACTCGAAAAAATATAAAAACACTTCGAGGGGCTCCCATTCGACTATCAGTATATATGGCGTGTGATGTACCTGCCGGGCCGTATGTCGAGTTGGGCTGTGTGGGAATCCAGCCTAGGCGCCGATCCGTCAGCTTGGACAATCCGGCTGTCAGTTTGAGTCGGTAGGTGTGGCGCCCCTTGGACCAACGTAAGTCGGCGCTATCCGCCGAAATGGCTTCCTCCTTCTACTGTTTTCTTTTGAGCGTGGCGAAGATCGTCGCCTACTCGTACCGCTCGATGGTGACACCTCTGCTGAGTGTTCTGGCTCCACCTGTTCTTTGACGACTGTAGCGAGTTTGAGACCTGATTCGGTTCTGATGTAAACTTTTCCGTCGGCAAACTGAAAAACAAAACAATTTTCAAATAAAGTTCCGTCTTCTCCCCAGCCAAAAAAAAATTGCATAAGAAATTCCATCGCTTTCTTACTACGTCGTGCACTGTCAGAATTTTCATAAAATTTAACACAAGGATGCGCTGTTTCAACAGATAACACTTACGATGTTAGCTGTCATGATTTGGCAAATGTAACGTACTGAACGTATGCATATACACGAAGAGTGGAAACACCGCCGGAAAACATATGTTGCTTTTTGGGTTTATCATCATGATATCGGAATGTCAGCAGATGCTTTTTTGACTATTATATGCATTGCCTGAAATACCCAACGTGTATATAACCAAGTGTAATCTCTTTCTTGATGATTATGAAACTTCTGACAGTCCAGCATGTCATTCGCGCATGCGACGCCATATCACGGCCAACCCTTCCACTTTTTAAGCATGGACCATCTTTGAACTCTGACGGGGAGAACTGTGACCTTAGACTCGTCACTTACGGAAGCGGTTGGAAATAATTGGAAAAGTCAGCAGAATGTTAGTGGTAAAACAGTGGTCAACAGAAAATATGGAAAAACCATAGGAATCATTGAATTACTTCCTCTAATCGCGAGTATCCCTGCCGGTCGAACACGGCAAAGAATGAATTACGCCTGCGCATAACATCTTCTTATTCTTCTACTGGTTATAGTCGGCGGGATTCACTGACCCTCTGCGACTTCTTCTTTCTTCACCAACTGCTAGAATTCGGTTTTGACGTGGTCGGACGGGTCATGCCGGTCGGACACGTCTATAGGGTTACTTGAAGGTTGTTCAGGAACTGGGAGATCTCGGCAAAGGCTGATGATCTGCTTCTGGGATCCCAAAGCATGTGTATGGGATACTTTAGAGCAAATCTGTCCATCACTTTATGAGCACGCTAAAAACGCACTCGTTACATTTTGATGGAATTTTCTGTGCACTCGTTGCATTTTGATGTAATTTTCATATGGGTATGCAAGGGCGGTACAGACTGAACAAACCAGACAAATTCTTACAACGTCAATGCAGGGGTAAGAAGACACGCTAAATCGAACAGTTTGATTGGCGGGCTCGTATTCGTTGTACTTAGTTTTGGTGAATTCAAACATAAAACAAAGAAAATCCCCCAATCAACTGCGGACAATTCAATCAATTCAATTCATTATAATCTAAAAAACAGATAACGGACAAGCCGATGGGTTGTTTTTGCGTCAAAACATAACGTAACAATCTGTTTACTGTTTACCGCTGTGTGGTGGTATTCGTGGAAATCTAGGTGTCCGGATCCGGACGGAGCGTTTTAGTCCTCTTTGCCATCTTGATGGGGATGGTCTGGATCATTTTCTTTTCAGGTGCCAGGAGCTTTCGCACTTAAGGGGTTCATTATTTTCTGGAAATGGTGTGCAGCTTCTTGGTATCTTACGCTCCACGTCACCAAGAGTGAATGTTTCTTTTGGTAATTTTGTGCAAAAAGCACTCGAGTTGAGAAGTGCTGTTTCTTAGTTTGTTATTTTGCTTCGTTTCCTGTGAGTTGTTTGTTTATCCTGTATATGGCCTTTTTTTCAATACAGATATATATATATATATACAATTTTGCGACATTTATACCGACGTCTTGTTATAAATATGGCCATTAAATAATAGACTACAATTAATAAAATACAAGTAATATAAAAGTTAATGTTCAAAAGACGATAGAAAACTAGTAGAGTATAAAGCATTCCTTCAGCCCAAGCTGACTACAAATCATAGTTGGTGACGCAATGGCAAAGTCAGAAGAGGTAGAGTATCCAAGCCCTCAAGAAAATCCACCAAGAGGGAAATGTACAGTTCCCATCGGGCCATAGCAAAATAACTCTAGAGAGTAATGCGAACTTTGAAAAAGTGACACACAGAGCGTGTTCCACCCTTCTAATAATAGTTACTATTTCCGTTCCATCCTCACGAAAGGTTACTACGCTGACCGTTCCGACCTTGTCGGAATAGTAACTAATAGTTACTATTTCCTTACCATGCTCGGGAGCGTAGTAACTACGCATCTCTGGAACGTGATTGGTCGGATTCGCCCCTGGCACGAGATCCTGCTGGAAAATCGAAAAATCGTTCCAGCCTTGACGGCAAAGAGCCAGAATTCGTGACGTCATGCGTAGTCACTACGGTAAGTAGGATGGAACACGCTCACAGTCAAATCGCAGCGACACTAGCTCCGCTAGAGGACACGAATATCCCTACTGAAACTCCACCAGTCGTTAACGAGCGCTGGCTGTTATCTGATCCTCGATGTTTGCACCGCATCTTAGCCTTGCTAGAATTCTCTACGTCCGCCACTGCACAAACGAACAAAAAGAGCTGGGCGGCCTGCGACGGAGGCCCATTTTGTATGCATGGGAAGGATAGGTTTTCACATTACTCTCTAGAGTTATTTTGCTCTGCATCGAGCGGATCAGATATATGTCCGAAAAATACATACTTCCCCAACCCCGTTTAGAATCTCAGCGAGACCTTTGATCTTTTACGTTTAGCACAGTCAATTCTGATTCACCCTTCGATCCAGGGTTGCCACGAAAGTAGTTATTTCACGAGAAGTTTTGTTTTTGTTTTTAAAGCGACTTGAAAAAAGGGCTTGACTATTCGGCTCACCCGATTTGGGACCATTTCCACAGGGACCAAGATAAGGTACGAGAGGTACCCTCCCCCTAACGGGTAAGCAAAAAAATGTGTGTTAAAAACTACTAAAATTAACGTATGGGACACTGTTCCTCTAATTAGATTTGTACCTTTAAAGCAAAAAGCAGCGGGAGCAGACTATAAGTGTTATCTTGAAGAAAACTTGTTAGACTAAAAAATGCTCCAATAGCGATGCGATGCTCTGCTTACATAACAAAAAGGGTGTTTTTGCCCGTGGCATCCATGCCAAAAGAAAACATGTTTTCTTACCTTTAATCCGCAATCGTAGCAATGTGCTTCTGGATTTGCTGAAGCTCCCTGATGGCAGACGCAGGAGCACTGCTGATTGGCCGACGGGTTTTCCGGAGGCTCTTCCTCGAAGGACGGGTCTTTCACGACTTCAAAATCGTTGGAGCTATCGCTGCTGTTCATTACGACTTCTTCTGCTCGGTGATCCCTGAAACTCAGATTCGATCAGTCTAGCTGTCAAGGAAGAAGAAGAAGAATTACACCAAAGCAGGGGAATCACAACAGAGGTCCTGCCTTTTAAAGCCCCATTCCTAGAGGCTAGAGGGGCTCAAAAGAAATAAAAAACCGTAATTTTCGTTTTGTAATGAATGGTCAGCTAATCAGCTTGGCTTCAAACCTTACATTCGTCAAGCTTACGGGGCTCAAATCTTTTACATGATCTCAGTCTTAAGCTTGGTTCACTAAGCTTCCGAAATTTGGAACCGAACTTGGACATTCCAGTCGAATCGGGAAAATCGGATTTACTGTGGACACCTAATACAGGCAAAAGTAAAAATACACATTTACTAGACTAGAAGACAAATTTACCATAGAAATTAAGGAAAAGAAAATTCAGTCGCAAACATCGATCATATCATTTTCGAAGGAAGACTGTCGAACAAAAGCTTTAAATATACGTTCTAATCAAGCACTTCTGATGTGGGACGCGATGGATGGTTAAAGTACGTATCACAATCTGGATCTAACTTTTAGCTTTTGCTTCGTACAAACGCACCCTCACTGTCAACAAAAATGTTGCAGTATTCGCTATTGGAATTAATCTTGTATCTACTGAGATAAGATTATCTCTGATTCGGACTAATCTTATCCCAGTAAAGATAAGATCAATCCCAGTAGCAAATACTGCAGTTACCTTTCTTTTTACAGTTCTCTGTTCTTTGCGGGTCGAGCGTGCCTCGACAGGGCACACTGGACCGCGTGCGGAAATTTCCCGCCTGAAATCGACCCAGACAAAGTGAAACAGGTTTCGACCCGATTCCAGGTTAGTTTTTTCCTCGGATCGGCCCGAATTCGGGCTCGATGTGCCCGACGCCGAAATTCCGATCAAAATCGTTCTACCAAATTCCGAGGCCGACATTTCGGTTCTTCCGAGGAAGAAACTAACCTGAAATTCACTAATTAAATAGTGACTATAATGATAATATAAAATGAAAATGAATATAATTATTCCTTCAGAACAAGCCGACTGCAAATTTGTGGAAAAAACAACCATTTTTTCGTTCGTTTTTCCAACTTCAGCGGCTTTGAGACTGAAGAGGACCCTTGCCAAGAAAGGTCGAAATATAGCTGTAATAAATTCAGAGGGCGTATCCGTTTTGTACTATCAGTTATACAGTAGAGGTATACTTATGTGAACACTTTTTTAACTGTTCCACTACCTTGGCTTTCTTACTTGCATATAAAAAACTAGAATGGAAAAGAAAAATAACAAACTTGATATCAGCAAACAGCCAACTATTTCAGGGTTATTCCCTGAATATATATATATACAAACTTGAAGCAGAAATTCAATTAACTTTCTTTGATTTTGAATTTATTAAAAAGATCCTTCCTCTTTTGAAGGCATCTGACGGTTCGGACCGCCATCTTCTCTATTGAAGGTGCATTTCTCGCGCAAACTTTTCAAATTATAAAAAGCAGACCAGGTGTCAGCTGAGTCACTTTCATAGATGAATTACCAAAATAATCAAAAAAATGCCTGGTTTGGGTTTTAGTTTTTTCTTCGGCGATCGTTCACGGTTTGCAGACGTTCCCATAAGCATACCTCTTCTGTACAAATGAATCATCACTAACTTCACTCTGCCTAGGTTGATTTCGGCGGGAGGTACGGGACCCTACGCAGTGAATAGTCCCAACTATACTATACAGATGCAATTTTTTTAGAAATTCCTCCTCATTGTATTATTTGTTCCTCTATATTCAAGAGATTATATATGCAACCTGTCAGGCACCAATTTGTACCTTAAGGTAATGCAAAATGTACTTACTCGGGAAAATGAGGCTCTTCGGAAGGCAGTAGACTCAGGAACAAGTTATTCAGATAAATATGGCCACGTAGCAAGGGAATAACTTCCCCCTTCACCGCTTCCATTGTAGCCCCTTGTGCTTGTAGGCTTGTCAGGGCTACGATAATACGCTTGACGTGACCAGGCTGTCCTTTGAAGTATGTCTGAAAGTGAAAGCGTTTGAAGGAAGACATTTTTTTCCAGGATTTTCTGCGAAGATCAGGAGTGCTAACGGGGCTTCACACGTTCTCGAAAATGTCCTCGAAAAATCCCCCCCCCCCCCAAAGTCATGACTGATCAACCCCGATGAAAAATTTTCAAGAATTAGTCGTATGGAGTTGTACGAAAGAGTAGCATGCAGTAGTAACTGTTGCCACTGCATGCTACTACTAGGAAACTGGATGCTACTGCAGCAGGATTGAATGCTATCGGATACTACTACTTAAGATTAAAATAATTTTTCATCGGGACTGATACACTCAACCCGGCAGAATCCCGAAAGGATAATAGAGAGAGAAAGATGAATCGTTATTAACGACATGTTTTAACAAACATGAACCGGGACCGCCCCGTAAAGCTTCCCGGGGGGGGGGGGGGGGGACTGTAGAAAGTCGTACATTTCCTTGAGTCTGAAGAGTACCCTTGCCAAGAAGGACCAAAAGATCGCTAGAAAGAATCTCTGCTGATCGTTTGCCGCAGTCGAATGTAAGCTATGACCACCTTATTGTGGCCTGGCACCTCAACTACATTACCATGTGTTCTTTCAGCCGAAGCTGACTCTAAACCATGACTGCGCTCAACAGACAAGTCAGCTGAAATTTAATTTAGAAGGATCATTGTTCAGGCTGAAGGTAAACAAAAATTAATCTGTGATCATCCTTGTCAAGATAGGCCGAAATATCGCTAGATTAAATATCAGCTGACTTATCCGTTTAGGCAGTCGAATAGGATTCGCAGTCAGCTTGGGCAGAAGGGTACTTGTTGATACACCCAAGAACATATTAGCGACAGAACCTCCGTCTCCCTATCTCTGTAAAACGACCATGCGGAATCAAATAGACTTTTATACCCTGCCCGATTCAAACGAGCAAAGGGTACGAGCTACACGGAACATCACAATTCGTTACCTCTACAAACAGCTATACAAATATCACCTTTCGCTGAAATAAAGCTATGATTATTATTAAAGCCCCGGAGAAAATTTTTTCCAAAGTAAAGGCCGCTTGGTTGTATGGACGCGCTGCAGAGCGGGTCAGCGCGCCTCCTGCACTTTTTTCTCTAATATGCGAAACGGCGAAGAGGGAAGTATACGGGCATCAACTCGAAACGCAAATACCCTCTACAGGAGTGTTGCATGAAGCTGCCCTTACTATGGCACCGCCCACCCCCCAATTGGCCATGGTACATGATCCTGCCACCTTGGATCATGAAGCTGCCACCCCCAGGAAAATCATGCAAATTCCAAGAAAACAGCAAATTCTGTTATTTGCAAAAGGTCAAGGAACCTCTCTGACCAAACAGCTGGTCTCTAACTTCACCATGTAGCAAAATACTATTTTTAGCAAAGTGGGCAACTTCATGATCACTTGGGTGCCTATATTCTTTCGTGTTTTCCAGCTTAGCCTTGAACAATTACAAGTAAACTATGGTACCAGCAGAAAGTGAAGGTTCTAAGCTTCCTTTCAGGATACTCTACTGAATTTTATCTCAAACTTTACTCTTTTTCCCTAAGTCATTTCCCAAAAATAGGAGTTTATGGTGGCGGCTTCACGCAGCACTCCTGTAGCTCAGCTCAGTTCTGTCAGGCTATCCATAGCCACTGTATGGGACCAGAAACGGAGGTTGTTTCGGCTTATTTGTCCTTGAAACAGACGTGCCAGGCTACAATAAAATGGTCATAGCTGCGCTAAAGGGATAAGTTAGCTAAGATTTGTCTAGCAAAAATTCGGCCCTTTAAAAGAAAGGGTATACTCTTCTGGCTCACGCTAGACAAAGTTAACCTGCTCAGATGACTTATATACGTCAGCTTGGGTTGAAGGACTACATTGTAAAAAGTTTTTCCGTATGGAGATTAAAGTTAACTGCAGTATTTTCTACTCGGATTATTCTTATCTCTACGCAGGTAAAAATCCGAAATAGAGATAAGATGAATCCTAGTAGCAAATACTGCAGTAAACTTTAATCTTTATACTGAGAAAGTTTTTACAGTGTGTACGCAAGCCAGTTATTCACCAAGCCCACAAAGGCCCGTTTTCTATGGTAGCAGGGACCCATAAATTTCCTGTAATGTTTCCTTACAGGGGGCCAGTCATTTCCTATGCTTCTATGTTGCCCGAGCCTCAGCTAGTTTCCAAAAATTCCGCTTGCGTCGAATCGGCGTTCTTGTCAGATAGAAAAAATTTGTTCCCACAAGTTTCAAAGAACACAGAAGCCATTGGCAAATCGGTTTTTTTTATACGCAGGAAATAAAATCCTGCAAACATTTTTCGGGCAAAACAGTGAAGAAATCGAATCCTGCATGCTTTTGTTGCGCCTCACTAATCCAGAAGAAATAATTTTTTAATGTTTTTGTTGCGCATTGGTCGAATCGTTGGCACATCGGGTTCTTCTTATACGCAAGAAAGAAAATCCTGCAAGAAATCGAATTCTGCATGCTTTTGTCGTGCCTCGGTAATCCAGAAGAAATAATTTTGTATGCTTTTGTTGGGCATCAAACTTTTTCGGGCGCACCCGGGAAGTTCAAGTCTTATCAGTCCAAGGCGTTAATTTTACACGTAAGAAATCAATTTCTGTACAGTCTAGTCGAGCAAAACATAGACAAAATCAAATGCTCGATGGGCATGTCAGACGTCGGCACATCAGGGTTTTTTTCCACATAAAAAATCAAATTCTGTACATTTTTTATCGGGTGCATGCCGAAAGACCACAAGACAACTTATCACACATTGGGCTGCATCTTTGACACAACACAACTCTTCATTCATGCACAAAAATGATTATATACCAATAATACCTTTCTGTATGAGCCATCTTCACTCTGGACTATTCAGCATGCCACCAGGTACCTAAGCTAGGACAAAAGATCCAAAGACACTCTTCCATTCCAGAGAAATAATATTCCCTAGTTCAGCACAATAGCTGTGACAAATTTTTTCTATCTGGATAGTAGGGTATTTTTTATCCCCGTTGGTACTTCTCGAACTATCCGATGCTCGGTCAAGAGCGCATCAAAAATCTCTTAATGACTGGCCCCCTGTAAGGAAACATTACAGGAAATTTATGGGTCCCTGATGGTAGTGGTATGCTTGTATGAACGTCGCGTAAGAGTGAATGGTCGTCGAAGAAAAAAACTAAAACCCAAACCAGGCATGTTTTACTATAAACTTCTTGCCAAAAACGCGTTTTCCACTCACATTTTTTTGTTATCACTTTCTGAATATTTTGCTGTTGGTGACTACACTGCCACCTGGTTTTCCTTTTGCCAGGAGGAACGCACCTTCAGCCAAAAAGATGGCAGTTCGAACCAACAGACGCCTCAAACCACATCTAGAAATTCAAAGTAAAATAAAAATTCTTACTCAAAGCTTATGCCAGGATACGCCTGCAATAGTTGGCCATTAGCTGATATCAAGTTTGTAATTTTCCCTCTCCGTTTCACTATTTTGCAAGCAAATAACAAAGCCATGGTAGTGAAACAGTTAGAGAAGTGTTCAGATAAGCATACCTCTACTGTATATTAAAAAAAAAAAATTCTTGCAAGCTTTTACGACCAGTGTCGTAAAGCGATTTTTTTTCGCAGTCCTCTAAAGGAGGGGTATCCAACCTCGAGTTTACATAACCTCGAACTTGGTCTGAAAATGTTACTGCACAAACTTTTATGCAGTTCTAAAGCCATCTTAGATCATTCATGGGGTATTTCTTCACAGTTTGGACCTTGTTAGGACTGCACTGATCTTTCCTCTTAATCTTTTTAGGTCAAGTTCCAGGTTGTAAAAATTCGAGATTGGATACCCCTCCTGTATGCATTAATAAGGTTTTGCCTTACCATCAATACAGCGAAGAACTCTCGCATCCTGTCAACCAGAGACTTCTCAAACAGCCTCCCACACCTCTGCGCTTCCTCTGGCGTGAGGAAAGCTATAAACTCATTACACAGCTCATCATGACCTGTCAACACCTCCAAAACCATCTTATAAAGCTCCAGGGCGCCCTGGCTTTCTTCGAATGAGTGAAGAAGTGCCAAGAACTGGTTGTAGGTCTCTTCGGACGTTGTGCTTTGCACCCGCTCGATGTACGCGTGAGCGAACGTTAGGGCGTCAGGACGTGCGTTGAGGGACGCGAGGACGTGTTCTGGATCGGCGGGCTTCTGCTGGCGCTTCTTCTTTGATTTTTTTAGTTCTTGTTCCTAAAAAAGAAACACGTTTTCAAATGAATGAATAGTTTTTTTTTTATTAATATCGAAATCGCGGACACGCCAAGTACATATCGTAGCCTACTCGTCAAACTACAGTAACGTAAAATTAATAAAAAAAATCATCAAACTAATCAAAAAACAAGGTACGCTACTTACTTTAGTACTATTTTTTTGTAGCAGTATTTTATGTCACTGAATGAATCAGCCGATTTAGGCATAGTTTTGTTTTATGTATTACATTTTGTACTCCTTAGTTTTGAGGGAAATAAATGAATAGATAAATAAATAAATATATATAACGAATCGATTATAATGAAGTGTAAACCCTAAAGCTTCTTGGGATAAAACTATCTATATCGTCACGACCTACCCCCCCCCCCCCTTGGATGTACGGATAAAGAATAAATGAGGTTAACGGAACAAGGGGCTGCTCAGTCGAGTAGCAAGGTATGCAAGGGTCTGCATCTTCTCGTACTCCTAAATTTTCAGTGAGTACCCCCTCGGAACGGAAAACTGAGGAAGATTTATGGAGATAGAGGAAGATTTGATAACTTTCTATTGAGTGAGGCCCATTTGCGAGAACAGCAGGAAACCCTTTCAGTTTCTGTTTTCATCATCCGCGAAGTCTGCCATTTCCCCTTAAAGGGCCCTCTTGCTAACTCTACCTTCTTTATTATCCCTCGCTCCCTTTTGGAATTATAAGCTTCTGAAATCAAAACTTTTCGCCCTTTTTTTATTATTTTGTACTCGCGCCTTTTTAGCGCTTTATTATTATTTTATATCTATTTTAATTTATTATTTATTTAGGCCACTAGCCGAGTTTTGCCCGTTATTCAAAACGCCGAAAGCGAGGCCGAAAGTTTCCAGGTCCGCCGACGACTCTTTCACACATAAGAATATGAGAAGCTTGAAAGTAATGTTTTCATTTTGGAAGACACGGCAGACAATCAGGTCTTTCTTCTGTTTTATCCTTTTGCTTTGCTTGATTTTCCCACTTGCGTTCGTGTTCAAATATTTTGCTTCCGTCCGTCGTGTCTGAGAGCTCGAAGTCAGTAGTGCCGAGAGTCGCCAACAAGAAAATCTGTAATATCGTGTGGAAAATAATGGTGTTTTCGGAAACAAGGTCATTCTATTAAGAGTTGTACTTTAATTCAAATTCGCATGTTTCGTAATTACGTACTTGTTTGAAACTCTTGGGACCTATTGGCCTCCACGAAACACAGCGAGACAGCGCCGACAATCTCATGCGCGAAAAACTCAGTATAAACGTACTTCCAGACTCGCGAAAATCTCTACGTTTTACACACTCCCCGGCAATTAGGCGATTTATCTTTCAACGTTTCTAAATATGTTGATTTTATTATTTGAAAACTTGGCGACGGGTGCCGGCACGGGGTACTTGGTATACACCAAAGTCTACAGTGTCCAATCCCTCATAAGCTTTTCGCTGGGTCAAGTAAACGAAGATGAAGAGAGGGGATCCATCATCCATCGCACACCAATCAGACTAGAATAGCCTACTCAACCGGAAAGTGGGATGTCAAATCCGTCAAGAATGCAGTAGAAATATCCAATAAGGCTAATAAACATTGGCATCCAGAACAATATTGAAAAGTAAATTTTTTCCTGGTTTTATTTTGCTAAACTGCTTAGGCATGTACAGAAAATTATTACTCTGTTCTGGGTGTATCCCTTTAAGTTGCCGGTCATCGGTTCCTGTATCACCCCTAAAACACTGTTGCGTGTTCTCAGACGTAGTAATTGTCCACACAAAGCTTTAAAACCATAGAAGCGAATGGAACCTTAACTTTGTCCCTTGTTGCTTCCAGCATTTTTATTTACTCGCAACCGACAGAAAATCACATTGAACAAAAAGTTTCCTTCGAACCGGATTTGAACCAGTGACCTATGGATTTCAGTTAGCCTCTACAGTCCACCGCTCTACCAACTGAGCTATCGAAGGATGTCTTTACGTCACGTAAATCAGAGTGCACCAGTTACTGACTAATCCTATCCTATAGTGCTTTTGATTGCCGAAAACGACTCGGCTATTCAGATTTTCGAAGTGTTTGCCTGTTGTCCACAATTTGCACACAAGTCTGAGTATTTCAGCACAAAACAGGATTTTTATTTCATAAGTTATGCCTGCGGCGCACAAGGTGCATTTACACAAGCGCAAAATCCGAGCACAACAAGACCAAGGTTTCGATAGGATCCCAAAAATTTGATATCTGGTCTAGACAATTGCGTCTTGTCGATAGGCATATCCGGGAAATGTAATTCTTTTATTTTTACCTATTAACATTCGTACTATTAAATATAGAAACAGATTAATGCCGATGGCTTTTCACCTGAGAAAGCGAAGTTCAGCTATGGATTCAGCATGTGTTTCTTCCCCTATACGTCATATCTACTTTCACGAAACTGATCGAAACTTCCTGCCTTACCTCGTGCCTTACTTTTGCCAAATATCCGGTTCCGGCCCGATTCCGAATGTACTACTTGTCCAGCAAAAAACTAAAGCTAAAAACAAATTCAGGATATCTACTTATACCTATATCGAACTTCTGATCAACTTCAGATAAACTGTAACTTTTAACAAATTTCAGGTTTTTGGCCGGGTTCTGGGCGAACTATTTGTCTGGCGAAAAAATAATTTTCATATAAGGTTTCAGCATGCCTCCTTATCCCTACATCGAATTCAGATAGAAATGTTTAAGATTTTCGGCCGAATTCCTGGCGGACTATATGTCCGGGTAGAAAATGATTGTCATGTACGGATTCACCATGTCCTCATACCCCAAAATCAAACATTCAATCAACTTCACACAAAAACCATTTCCACAAATTTCCCGGTTTTTGCCGGCGGGTGATCTACTTGTCCGGCGAGAAAATAACTTTCATATTCCGATTCAGCATGTCTGCTTACCCACAAATCGACTATTTCATTAGCTTTAAAAAAATATTTGTTGTTTCCCTTAATTTCAAACCCCTCCCCCTCCCCTAAATATAGGGCTAGAGGACCCGTTTTCGAACTTGCCCTGTACTTTGACCCAAAGAGTTCTCATGCCAAATTTGATCAAAATATCTCAACCCAACCGAGAGTTATCGTGCTAACAGGCGGACGGACGGATAACTTTTTTACGAAGTCATAGGCATCCATCCACTTAAGTTTTGGGATCCCAAAAAGAATGGATCGAATAATTATGGGAAGTTTACCGGAACGACGGGTCATCCAAAAGAAACAAAAAAACAAGGTGAAATCGAGATACCTGGGTCGATTCCGGATCAGAAAGGGATCCAAAATCCGTAAAAAAAATAACTGAAAACCACCAAATCCCCGACTCTGCACGCAGCCTTGGCATTATTACACCCTACAAATTCGGTTAGTTTTGTGTGAAACAACTGAGCTGCAACACAATCCGCCCGGAAAAAAAAAATCCTTCGAACCGGATTTGAACCAGTGACCTATGGATTTCAGTTATTCCTCTACAGTCCACCGCTCTACCAACTGAGCTATCGAAGGATATCTGTTTTCCCGTATAAACCAATTTATGGTCTATATAAATAATGAACAGCTCCAGGCAAAGGTGTGGCCCATCAAATATTCAAAACGACACAGTAAATCGCAATGTTTATAACTTGAACCTTTAGATGGCAACACGGGTAGTTCTAGGGCAAAGGAGGTAGATGGCGTAAGCTCAGTTGCATTGATCTCAACTTTAGCAAATACTTTAGCACAATTACTCATGCTACAGCGAAAGCCTTCAGCTTCTCGGCATCGAAAAGTTATCTGAAAGAAGACATAATCTTCTCCGACCTTCTCATGCGTTCTGAACATCAGTTCGAATTCTGGACACCGCAGGATCCTTCTTTTGATTCGTTCCTTATTAATTGTACCCCATTTTTATCTACACAGGCGACAATCGTGCGAATTTCAAGAAATACTAACACATTTGGTTTGAGCAAAAGGTCATTCGCAATAATAATAATTCCAGCAAGATCGTCATTTCAGCTTTGCTGAATCTATTCTGAACTTGGTTTTCTCATCTGATTAGTTGTTTGGCCGAATTTGTCAAAAACTCCAAAACGGTATAATTTTTTTTTACATTTCAGCGATTATGGATAAATAGTAACATGCTGAAGAGTCTGGCGAAAACTGGAAATCTACATGACCCGATTATCTCGATCAATAAGTCTAATAAATATTCGTTTTTTTTGGATCCCACCGAAACCTTCGGTCAATATTTTTTCTGGCAAACTTCAACTACTTTCCAAAGAAACTCGAACTCTACCCAAAATCCGAAGGCGCAAGCCCGAGCTAGATGAGGCTCCCTTCTGTCAAACTGAGATTTTTTTTTTAAACATTTGCGGTATTTCTGGGATCCAAATATAAGTAAGGGCTAACCATGATACCATAGATCCGTCAGACAGTCTCTGACCACGATAGGTCCCGAACGGTGAGATACTTTGACGGAGGTGGTGCTTTGACTCTTGTGTCACCACGAGTGAGGTCTAGTTAGTAGATAGGCCGATATCTCAGTATTTAAGATAGTGGATAGGGGCTTAAGTCATGGACGGAAAAGTATTTCTGTCAACACGATTAGAAACTCAGAATTGGGTAAAAGACGTGAATGAGTCAGGAAATGTATTAGTTTTTGCCCCGGATGAATAGTTCGTCAACTTAGGCCGGACTCCATAAGTTTCCAGATGAAGAATTTGGTTGGGATCCGGTAACCCGGATATTTGAATATCGACAAAAAAGGAATCTAACAGAGGTTGAAATATGGGAAAAGAAATCTTGATCCAGGATACGATATTCGTTTTCCGCTCGGATGGTTAATTCGTCAGGAATCCGGAAAAATGGAAAGTCAGGACCAAAAACTTCTGCCTACAACACGAAAATAACTGAATTTGCTATTATTTTTTACCAAATTAAACAGGGAATTTAGCGTTTTTCTCATACTGACAAGCTCAAAACATACAACTGTCATTCTGACAAGCACGTAACAGACAAGAGTATAATTCTCTGACGCATGGGAGGGGATAAGCCAACACACCATGTCGAACCACCTTTGCCCGCACTTCATACATTTTTAGCCCGATTTCACCTCTGGTATCTGGAATATCTGGAAAAAAGCCAGTGAAGCCGGCCTTTTAGGGAATATCTTTGAATCGAATATTGCAAGGTACACAACGACCAGTTGCCGTGATTTTCTTAAAATTGTGTGGGGGTGGAGCTGAAACTCGCAGTATGGTAGCCTACGCCCCCCCCCACCCCGCCCAATACACCACGATCGGCTCCAAAAAAACTTTTACTCCGATATTGAATGAAGTGCGACGAATTGGCGAAAACTAATCATTTCCTCCCTCGGGCTTCTGGCAGCGCGGTGGAGGAGGGGTGAAAAAAATTCCTTCGAACCGGATTTGAACCAGTGACCTATGGATTTCAGTTATTCCTCTACAGTCCACCGCTCTACCAACTGAGCTATCGAAGGATGCCTTTTCATCCGTATACATTGTTTTACTCAACGTTCTATCAAGAACAAATAACGAGTAAGAACAATGGTCTCTCGTCCATGCACCGACTAAAAATGTTCCGACATCAATGAGCGGAGGTGGACCCATTTCTTGGTCGCCCGTGTATACTCGTTGGTCTCCGACTCTCTGCCGTTACACACTTGAAGTCATTTACGAAGAAAACAACGTAGCCACTAGCGAGGCGGATGTTCTGGCCTGTTCACACGGGAAGGAAACAGCGTTGATTTTGTTTGAGTAGACGCTGGCGTCGGATTAGTGAATAGGGTGTGTTTAGGGTGTGTTTCGGCGCCAACCGATGTTCAGCGGAAACCGGTAACCGGTTGTCGCGAAAACAGTTTTTTATCGTAACCAAAAATCGGTTCTCCCAAAACATTGGAAATGACGCGAAAACATGTTTCAAATTTGAAGACGATGACGTGATGAAGAAAGATATTTGATAATAAAGATGGAGGAAGAATTTGTAGCTGCAACTGGGTCTATATCAGCAGCTGACTGGGTTTTGTGTGCGGCTGTATCTGTCACGATAATACAAAATCATAGTAATAATAGCAAAAGAAAAAATTAAAGGTGAAACTGAAAAATTAAAAACTGGAAATTGTAATTAAAAATTAAAATTAAGACTAAAAATTAAAAATTTAAATTAAACATTCCTTCAGCTCAAGCTGAGTGCGATCATATTTGACAGTGAGAAACGGATACGTCAGCTGAATTTTATCAGAGCTATATTTCGGCCCTTCTTGGCAAGGGTCCTGTTCAGGGTCAAAGCCACTCAAGTTGGAAAAAGGATAATTACGATCAGACTCGCAGTCAGCTTGGGCTGAAGGAATATTTACTTTTAATTTTTTATTTTTAAGTTTAATTTTTAGTTTTTAGTTTTATTTTTAGTTTTAATTTTTATTTTTATATTACAATTTTCAGTTTTATTTTTTTTTTTTTTTCTATTATTTTTTATTATTATTACAAATTAAAAACTGAAAATTTTAAATCAAAATTAAAATTAAACTTGAAACTAAAAATTAAAAATAAAATTAAACTTAAAAATTAAAAGTTAAAAATTAAAATTTAAAATTAAAATTTAAAATTAAAATTAAAAACTAAAATTAAATATAAAATTCAAATTAAGAATCAATAAAATATTCAATTATATTTTGGACTATGTAAGTTCTTATTTTAACTTTAGAACATTTTTCTATTTGCTGTTCCGCCTTTGTTTTTATTTTCTAGTTGATGACGGTGAAGCTGAATCAGAACCAAGAATCGTGAACGGTAACGATAACCGTTCCAAAATTTTCTGACCGAAGATCGGAACCGATCTCCGAACCAAATTCTGGTCGACGCAAAAACACCGGTTCATCAGAACCGAAGGTCGCGAAAACACTGGTTACTCTGAACCGAAGTACATTGGTTGGCGCCGAAACAGGCCCTTAGTGATGCGAAAAACAAAAAGCGAACTTGACGATGGTCATTCATAATCGCTTTTGTTACACCATGACCATACGTATGAAGATTGAAATCCCTTGTGACATTCCTTTTTATGTCTCTCGGGAGAACCATACAATGCAAACCGGGATTTGAAGCACACTCCCTGAAGTCATGACCCATTGAGTTTCAACATCTCTAGTATTAACTTTGTCAGACGAGTGTAAACTAAGAGTAACGTAATTAAGGCTTTCGAGGATTACTGAAATTACCGAAATGGTAGAATAGCATGGAATAGTCAAAATAATACCAGTAGGTGAGTGTATATTTTGTGTTTTTTCTTCTTTTTTTCCGAAATGTATAATTGTATACATTTCGATTTAGTGAGTTAGATTTCGATTCAGTAGTTAATTGAAAGACGAAAGTTCACCTCAACTTGGCAGCAACTTGGTCTATCTCGTTTGTCTTTTAGTTCACTACTTACAAATAATTCGATGTCAACGGTGTATTTTCCCATTAAAGAAAGTCTTTGGTTTTCGTACTTAGGCCTTGCCACATGGGTTCTAGTTTTTCTAGGACCCACATAGAAGTCGTAGTTTTTTTTTTAAATTCAGTTCAAAATTGTTTCTGGTTAGTTTGTCAGAGTAGAAGCCTATTCCATCTGCGTAATATTTGTTCATTTCCACTTAGCCTATTAAACCTGAAACACGGCCTTTTTTTTTAAAGAATCTGCCTGTTTTCATCTGATATTCTCATATGAGAGCAAATACCTGTAATGAAATTTATCTCTTCTTGTTCTGGATATTGACACCACTTAATTGAATTGACCCCGAAAAGATACAATTTACGTTACCATATATCTTACGTTACCTGTATACGGCCTTTGGGTTTTTCAATAAGATATATATACAGTTTGTTGTACTTTTAACTAAATTTGACGCATTTGTAAAATCTGCTTTGCACCAAATGGCAGTTTCTGTATATTTTGATATTCTTAGGAATTTTCTTGTCAACCCCCGAAAGCTTGTCTGAATCAATGAGCCGGCAAACGCTGTTTCAGCGCCCGCCCAGCCCAGTGTGAACAGGGTTATCACTGCTGCCTCCATTCGATTTTTCTTCCTCAGTGGTTTACTGCGTTACACCTTCTCTGTAGAGGTAACGACTTTTGATGTCCCGGGTAAGATCCACCTCCGCTCGTTTGCGTCGGGAGTCGACTCGCCTCAGCTTGGTTGTGTGACAGATATAGGGAGACAGCAGTTCTAGCTCTTATTTGTTCTTGGTTCTATATAGGAGCTCGAGGAAGGGCGTGGCTGCTGTCATTTTAAAACCGAAAGTGACACCTAAATCGCAATCTTTTTAAATAACCCACTAAATGGCACTACGAAAGAAGAAAGAACCTAGATGGCGGGGTATCCGTTCGGCTGAGAGCTTGGTCACACTGGGCTCAAAAACCAGCCTATTCCACAAACAACTGAAAATCCCTAGGGGACGTGAGATTTTGATGGGCTTTGTGGCAGCTTGGGGATAATGAGCAGAGTGCAATTAGGGGTTCCTGTAACATAATTATACATGTTTTTTTTCCTAACTGATCTCCTGAATTTAAAACGACAATATTCAGAATTAGTTGTATTTTGTTCTTTTTCTTTTTTTCCACTTTTGCAACCAAAAAAGCCAGGAAATAAGCCCAGTGTGACCAAGCTCTGAACCCCATGACCCGGAAACAGACACAAGATGTAGAAGTTTAGAACATTATAGTTTTAACACAGTGACGTTCTAGGCGTTGAGATACGCCTAGCAGTCTAGGACGCCATCTTTTGCTAAAACCACAGCTGGAAAATATCCTAGTTAGTATTACCGAAGCATTTTTAAATATTTTGCGTCGAATATCCGCCGTCGGAAAAATGGAGTGCGGTCGGAATCGGCAAGCGATAACGCCAAAACCCCTAATTTCACGCAGCAAGTAATGGTATTTCCGAAAAATAATATTGCTGGACCATTTTTATTATGAAAAATAAATTTCTAGTAAGTTCTGAGCTTTAAAGCCAGGTTTCACCTTCCAGACTGCCAGATATCTGGAAGTTCCGCACTGTCGGGCTAACCCAGTACACAAATCCTAAATTTTCAGTCACTGTGCTCCAGCGTTACGGCCGAGGGGTTGCCCATTCTCAATTTGAGTGTACAGCAAGTGCCCGGTGCGATCATTCGTCATCGGTTGCTGGTGTTGGGCGATATTAGGATTTTTAGATATACGCCTATCGATATTTCCAATTTCGATACCTTGATATTTCTTTACCATGTTTCGCTATAGGATACGTCTGGTTTCGCCAAAATTTAAGAACAAAATTGTCGTTAAACAGCATCTTACCTCATCTCAAAATTCGTATAAATAAGAACTGAATTACGGAAAACAAATTGCTCCAATTTCGGACATTTAAGCTGCGTTTTTTTGGATGTAGTTTCGGCGTGGTTTCGCTTAAAAGCCGTTTTATTTGTCCATTCCATTTGCTGTAGTTTCGAGCCTGAAACTACGGAGCTCAAACTGCAAACTACCTCGGCGACGTAGTTTGTTGTAGTTTGACTTTTCGGAAACAAGAACTCAATAAAACGCAAGTAAGACAAAACAAGAGCCAAACTACAAACTTTGACGAAACAAAAGTGAATCCAATAAAACGCAACTTTAATCGGACACTTAACGTTGAATTATTTACAATAATTATGAATGAGCAAATACCGTTTTCGATATCGATATTTACGTTTCGATATTCGATATTGATAACTGGTCCGATATACCGTCATCGATATCGAATATCGCTCAACACTATCTGTTGCCATGTGTTACAACATACAAATAAATATGTTTAGAAGCGTCTGAGATGAATCGCCTAATTTATGGCCAGCACCGCTGATTTCTGTCGGGGCCGAAAATGGTGGACAACAGGTGCCGAGAAGTGGGTAACCACTCAAGGAGGGGCTGCCCCAAGGGATGAGCACTGGCGAAGTTAACTTTTCTCTAAAATCTGTGCCTCCATGACACCCTTACAGGTTCCGGAATCTCGGGGGTCGAACACTCCGGACTTCACCTTTCTGATCCACATAGACTAGAACTGATATCTCGAGTCCCCAAGACAAATCTAGACTAGAGGGTGAAAAATGGCTCTTCGGGAATATCTTTAAGCCGAGGATTTCAAGGTACCATAGACCAGCTGGCGTGAGCGATTCAAAAATGTGGGGGTTGGGCTTGGACTAGAGGAATGGTACGGCCGGTAGCCCTTAATACGCCACACATTTCTTCTTTTCTTTTTTTTCTTTATGTACTCCGCTTTTTCCTTTTTGCAAGCGGGCAAAAATAAATATATAATATATATACTGGCTCCCAAAAAGCATTTCCTCGACACTGAATAACGCGAGGCGAACCAGCGAAACTGAATCATTCCCTCCGTAGGAAGACAGGAAGGGGCCTATGATAGGTGGTAAAAAAAAAATTCCTTCGAACCGGATTTGAACCAGTGACCTATGGATTTCAGTTACACCTCTACAGTCCACCGCTCTACCAACTGAGCTATCGAAGGATGTCTTATCATCCGTATTAACCAATTTATCAATTTATGACTAGATAGTAAACAGCTCCAGGAAAAGGCGTGGCTCATGACAACATTCAAACCGCAATTCTCGCTGGCAATGGCAGTGCTTATTAACTTTGACGGATAGATGGCACGAAGGCAGAACCTACCACAAAGTAACTAGGTGGCAGAATGTTAACTAATACGAAGTCTGCACCGTAAGCGCGTAGTTTTGGAGTTGGCTTATTTTCGTTTGGTAGTTACTGATATACTAATAAGTTACTAACAAGTTCGACTAAACTGCAAACAATGCCAAGGATGCATAAAGGTTTCAGCTCTCTTATTTTTTTTTAAAGGACCCGTCGTACTCATATTGCCAATCCAACCTACTTCCGGATTGAATTTGTTAATTCTTAAACCTGAAGACCCAAACTTTATATATTACACTCTAAACCGCTAACCAAACAACAATAATCTTGCACTTGCTACGATTCCCGATTTTCCACACGAGTTATGCTCCCGAGAAGTGTTGCGTATCATGCTACCAAAACCGGTTATCTGAACTATGCCGAGTTTTGGCTAGAAGTCAATGGGCCTGGGAAAAGGCTTAAAACAGCCAAAGCCGTAGATAATTTGTTAAAAGCAGAGCCTAGTTCTACAGTGTTCGAACAGTTTTGAAAATTGGAACATATACAAATTTTCTCCGCTCGCGCACTACGCAGTCATTGCAATACAGGTATGCTTCTCTCAACGTCGCCCAACTTCGAACGGCGCCGAAGAATATGATGAAATCCAAACGTAAGGAATACTCATGTACAATACTGACTGAGAACTATGAGTTAAATCAAGTAAAGTCAATATAAAGCCATTAACTGTTTTTGGGATCCCAAAACGTACCTATCACATCGCAAAAGTTGTCCGTCCGTCCGTCTGTAAGCGCGATAACTCTCGAAGAGAATGAGATATTTTGATGAAACTTGGTGTTAGGATTGTCCGAGTCAAGGGTAAGGTCGAGTTCGTAGATGGGCTCTTTAGCCCTATATTTGGGGGTGGGGGTTCAAATTAAGGGACAAATAAAATATTTTTAAACATCTAACATGTTGAGCGCGATGGTGAAAATCATTTTCTCGCCGGACAAGTAGTTCGTCCGGAATCCGGTAAAAACCGGAAAGTTTGTTAAAAGTAAAAGTTTCATTTGAAGTTGATTAAATCTTAGATTTTAGGGGTAAGAAGACATACTGAGCACGATGGTGAAAATCATTTTCTCGCCGGACAAGTAGTTCGTCTGGAATCCGGTAAAAACCGGAAAGTTTGTTAAAAGTAAAAGTTTCATCTGAAGTTGATTAAATGTTTGATTTAGGGGTAAGAAACATGCTGAACACGATGGTGAAAACATTTTCTCGCTGGACAAGCAGTTCGTCCGGAATCCGGCAAAAACCGGAAAGTTGGTTAGAAGTATAAGTTTCATCTGGGATTGATTAAATGTTCGGTTTTAGAGGTAAGAAGACATGCTGAGCACGATGGTGGAAACCATTTTCTTGCCGGACAACTAGTTCGCCTGGAATCCGGCCCACTTCGGAAAATATGTCAAAAGCAAAAGTTTTATCTGAAGTTGATTAGATGTTAGATTTAGGGGTGAGAAGAAACGATGAGTCTATATATGACAATCATTATTTACCCGGACATACAATTAGTCCGGAATACGGTTGTACCCGCATTTTTTTTAAGTCAAAGTTCTACTTAATGTTGATTAGATGTTCTTATCAGGAGATACGCTGGATTTGTTTCTGAATTTTCTTTTTTGCTGGACTAGTAGTTCGCTCGGAATTCGGGCGAAACCGCAAATTTGGCAGAAGTAAAGCAGGAAGTTTCGGTCAGTATCGTCAAAATAGATATGGCCTATAGAGGTATAGATTGATAGATAGATGGAATATCTGAACTCAGTTTTCTTTGATGATTAGCCTGGCGAAGACTGGATCTGGCGAAGACAAGACCCAATTGTCCGGACTCAAATCTTAGATTTTTTGGGATCCCATCGACACCTTTGGTCTTGTTTTATTTTCAGTCCTTTGCTGATTTTTGCTCGGTTGCTTTTGCATCCTCAGGGGCAAATATTTTCCCCAGAGGCAAGATTAGCATTGCGTCGGAAATATTTCAACAGTTTTGCAACAAAATAAACAGAACAAACAAAAAACAGAGAAATGAAGCCGGTTTCATTACGTGCATCAAAAGAAACTTGAAACACAATTGGCCCTTGGCAGATACTAAGTTCTTATTTATAATTCTCATTTGACTGTCTAGAGGCGAAAACCTCACAAAAAACAAATCAAGGTAGCGAAAAATTAATCTTAATATCTTTTAATATTTAATTATTATCTTTACTTATAAAACTTGTAATATTAAAATGTTCATACCGAAAAGCTCTAGGCAGCAAGGTCCTAGCGGTCTGTCGTACATGAGCTTGTGCTAGAACACCACTTCGTAGCTTGTGGGGATAAAATTTTGAAATGCAAGATTTCGAGGTGCCATTCACCCACTGGAGTGAGGTTTAGTTTAATAATTTTGGGTGTTGGCGAGGAGTTACACACTCTCAATTTTAGTGAAGGCCTACAGCAAGTGCCCGGTGCCGCCGCGTCCGGTCGGTGCTGGCACCGACTGAGACCAGCCGGTGCCGGTTGCCACGTGTTACAACATCAAAATAAGCATTTACAGAAGCGACTGAAAGATGAATGGCGTAACAAAAAATAATCACCGTCAATTTCAGTCGGTGCTGGGAAAGGGTGCACAGCATGTGCTAGGGAGAAGGTGACTCCTTGGGTATTGGAAGCCTGGGATACGGTACGGTCAGCCCCCCCCCCCCCCCCCAATTGCCAATCATTGACCAGTGGCGAAGCATTTACTCGCGCATTGAAGAACGTCCGACGAAGCATTGGCAATAATTGTTTTCTCCCTTGGAAGACGGCATGGGGCTCTTTGGTAGGGGGTAAAAAAAATTCCTTCGAACCGGATTTGAACCAGTGACCTATGGATTTCAGTTATTCCTCTACAGTCCACCGCTCTACCAACTGAGCTATCGAAGGATGTCTTGTTACCCGTATAAACTACTTTATGATCTATAATAAATCGCTCCAGGAAAAGGTGTGGCCCGTGCGATTTTCAAAACCGCAATCCTTCTACTTTCGATGGGACCACGAGAAACTAGACAGCGGATCACTTGGCTCATCTCTGTTGCGGTGGTGCCACCTGCACCCCGCACTGCTTATTTGTGCTGCCGTTAGGCAGCGCTAGTCCCTGTCCGTTCAGTATGTTTAATCTTTTATACTGTCGTGACTCTTTCTTATTTTATTAACTCAGGTGCATGACTCATCAGGCAAGCATGAGTCATCTTCTTCCGAAATTCTTTTCCGGGGTCTAGACCGGGAACAACCCTTTCTACTTAAAGGTTGTTCATATTATTTTGTAAGTAACAGAAAATAAAATTTAATAAAACTTCTGTTTATTTACGGACTTTAGGTCATTGTTATGAGTCTTGGTTAAAGCTCCTTAGAGTGGGCTAGCCTGCAAGGCCTAGTGTATGATGGGTTTATAGCCTATTGTGGTTCGGTACGGAAACCTTAGTGTGAATCGATCTGGGGGGGGGGGAGAGTTGGCCACCCGACGCCCTAGGCTGTCCTGACTCCGATGACTGTATCTAAGGACATTTACCATCTATGTTCGGCAACAAACATTATTAGCTTCTGCCAGCATGACATGACTAGTCTTGACAAATGCGCTGGTGTCATCTCCGTAAATAAATCCTTAGCTTAAAAAAAAAAAAAATGCCAGATACCATGTGGCCACCTGGGGGGGTGGGCTGGGACTGAATACGCCCCCCCTCCCCAGTACCACATGAACAGTTTGTGAAAACTAAGTTACTGGGGGGACACTGAATGGAGTGCGACAAAATGGCAAAAACTTCCTTCTCGGGGCTGCTGGTGGCAGGGGCGTCGCGAAGGGGGTGAGGGCACAGCGCCCCCCCCCCCCTAGTTTTGGGCATTTGGTCAAATTTTCGCCGAAGGCGGGCGAAAACTCGGTCGAAACGGGCATCGCGGCGAAGCCGTTTTATAAATCTTCCGTCCCACATTTCCAAATTGGGTGATTTAAAATGTTTATTGGTTCCCATTCTTTATCGAATTTGATAATTCATCCAACTTTTGTTCAGCCGGCAATGATTTCCACCGCATTCAGTCAGTCCGTTGGTAAATTCGGTGATTAAACGTGTTTATCTGGCCTCATTCGTTGCCGAATTCGGTAATGTCAACGGACTTTTCTTAAGTCCGTATCTGTTCTCTCGCATTCGGTCAGTTCATTTCATAGTTTGGTGATTAATCCGATTCATTTGGTTCTGATTCGTTAACGAATTCAGTGACTCACGCGATCTATTATTCCTTTTTTTTCGGTGGTTCTAACAAGAGTTTTATTCCATTACGAAATTTGGTTGTTATACCGCTCCCGATCTGTTCCTTATTTCTTTAGTTAGTTTTTGGGTGGTACGAATTAATTATTATTTTTAAGGGCATTTATTGAGCTCTTGATCTTACCATTTAACGGTTGCAGTACTTCCGGAATAAGCACGTCTCTTGACGTGAAAACTAGCCTGCTTTTGTTTGCTGTAAATTCAGAATAATATACTTTGTATCTACTTTACCCTGGATGACCCCTTTTTTTCGCCAAACAGCTCTGTGGTTTAATAGGTGGCCTTAGGACCACAAAAAGGCACTTTGATTATCAATGTTTCCACAAAATTTTGCCTGCGGCGCATTTCGCAGTCATTATTATTCAGAAAAGGGTGCGTTATTTAGTTGGCGTTGGAGGCTTGGAATTTTCGGGGGCTTACACCAACATTAAAAGCTAAAAATTTGCATGGAAAGTAGTTAAATATTGCCAGAAAAACAAGAGCTACGAGCTCATATGGCACTTGTACGAGTAGGCTGTACAAGAAAGTAGATGAAAACGTCACAAAATACACCTGCCATCCAAAAAGGCGGTTCGGAAATAGAAATAGGATATTTAGTTTCACTCATTTCTGAGCAGTTCCGGGCATCGTCTCGATTGCAAATGCACATGACTGTTCAAACTTTCATCCCAATAAATCCATTTGTTTGATCCCTAGACGTGCTACACGATTTCCGGTACTGACTCTATTTCCACCTACCGTGGCCGAATCTGGTTCGGAATAAAAAAAAAATCGACCACCTAAAGCATCTTCGTTTATACCATCTACGAAGTTTCACTCGAATCTGAGCATTTTTGGAAAGTTCCGGTACCCCCCCCCCCCTTCCTACCAACGTTGTCGGAGCCGGTTCGGGCCTAATCTCTTAATTCCCTCATCAAGTTTGACTGAAATTGGAGCATAGCCTATCTGCAAGTTTCCAGTACCCCCCCCCCTACCTTGGCCGAATCCGGCCCAGACGCCAAATAACAAATCTAGGCCGCATAAACTCGGCACTGTCGAATTGCATCTCATTCGGTCCATCCGTTTGGTTTTTGTGCATGTCAAAAGTCCCCCCACCCCCAATTCCCCTAATCGTGGTCGCATATGGTTCGAACGCATGTTTTACATGTCGAGGCCATCGATTCGTATCACCCATGAAGTTTCACTCGAATCAGACCACTCGTTCGCAATTTATAGAAGTCAATTTCCATATTTCTCTTCTCTTGCTCCCCCAAAAATGCTCGGATCTAGGAACGGAAGTTTCCGGGGGTATGTTGTGTCAGGTTTTTAAGTCAAGATAATTCGGGTCGCTAATATGCCTGCAAAGTTTCGTTGTCGTTTTACATCTGGAACTATTCTAACTCACGACTACCGGAATTCCAGGAAACCCCCTCCAACTCCCACCACAGAGCCCCGAAACCATCTGGCTCCGTCAATTTCATCTAGGCCTAATGCTTGTTCCATCCATTAAGTTTCGTCCCAATCCCTCTACTTTTAGAGTTTCTTGAGTTTCATTCAAATCCGATCACCCGTTCAAAAGTTATGCACGCCACTAGATTCCGGACTCCCCATCCACCCACTCCCCCCACGATGGTCGGGTCGGGGAAACGGCTGTTCTCAAGTCAATCTGTTCGGATCCCTGACATACCTGCCAAGTTTCATCGCCCTAGGACATCAGGAAGTATGCCGAACTCGCGGGATCGCTAGAAATCCGGACCCCCACCCCAACTCCCCCACAGTGCCCTGATCCGGTCCGGTTATGTCAATGACGTGTCGAGGACCTGTGCTTGTTTTTCCCACCAAGTTTCATCCCGATCTCTCCACTTTAAGCGTTTCTCAAAATTTCCGGTTCCCTCCTCCAACTCCTCCCAGTGTCATCGGATCCGGTCCGGTTATGTCAATGACGTGTCTAGGACCTGTGCTTGTTTTTCCCACCAAGTTTCATCCCGATCCCTCCACTTTAAGCGTTTCTCAAAATTTCCGGTTACCTCCTCCAACTCCTCCCAGTGTCATCGGATCCCGCCCGGATTTAAAGTGAGGTGTCTGAGACACAAGGTCATCCTAAATATCAATTTTCATCAAGATCCGATCACCCGTTCAAAAGTTATGCACGCCACTAGATTCCGGACTCCCCATCCACCCACTCCCCCCACGATGGTCGGGTCGGGGAAACGGCTGTTCTCAAGTCAATCTGTTCGGATCCTTGACATACCTGCCAAGTTTCATCGCCCTAGGACACCAGGAAGTATGCCGAACTCGCGGGATCGCTAGAAATCCGGACCCCATCCCAACTCCCCCACAGTGCCCTGATCCGGTCCGGTTATGTCAATGACGTGTCTAGGACCTGTGCTTGTTTTTCCCACCAAGTTTCATCCCGATCCCTCCACTTTAAGCGTTTCTAAAAATTTCCGGTTCCCCACCCCAACTCCCTCACAGTGCCCTGATCCGGTCCGGTTATGTCAATGACGTTTCTAGGACCTGTGGTTGTTTTTCCCACCAAGTTTCATCCCGATCCCTCCACTTTAAGCGTTTCTCAAAATTTCCGGTTCCCTCCTCCAACTCCCCCCAGTGTCATCGGATCCGGCCCGGATTTAAAGTGAGGTGTCTGAAACACGAGGTCATCCTAAATATCAATTTTCATCAAGATCCGATCACCCGTTCGCAAGCTAAAAATACCTCAAATTTTGGCTTCACCCTCCCTCCACTCCCCCCCCCCCCCAGATGGTCGAATCGGGGAATTGATGATTTCCTATTTAAGTTGGTCGGGTCCCAGACATGCCTGTCAATTTCCATCGTCCCAGCACATCAGGAAGCACGGAACTCGCGAGATCACTACAAACTCGGACTTCTCCCCCCCCCCAACTCCCCCAAAGTGAGCGGATCCGTTCCGGTTATATCAGTCACGTATCTAGGACTTTTGCTTGTACTTTCCACCAAGTTTCATTCGGATCCCTCCACTCTAAGTGTTTTCCAAGATTTCCGGTTTCCCCCTCTAACTCCCCCCAGTGTCACCGGATCCGGTCTGGATTTAAATTGGAGGGTCTGAGACACAAAGTCCTTCCATGTATTAAGTTTCATTAAGATCCGATCACCCGTTCGTAAGCTAAAAATATCTCATTTTTCCTATTTTTTCCGGATTCCCCCTCCCTCCACTCCCCTCCAGATGGTCGGATCGAGGAAGCGACAATTTCTAATTTATTCTGGTCCAGTTCCTGATATGCTTGCCAAGTTTCATCGTCCTAGCTTATCTGGAAGTGCCCGAACTAGCAAAACCGGGACCGACAGACCGACAGACCGACTGACGGACAGAAATAACAATCGCTATATGGCACTTGAGTAAGCTCAAGTGCCATAAAAAGGTGAACTGACAATTTCGCCTGAGGCGCTTTAAGTCCTGGGTAGCCTACGGCAGTTAGCGACGTTGTCACTTTGCAACAACTGCGTTTTTTGTCGGCACATTTTCAAGTCATGTTGGCAAAATAGGACGTCCTCCAAAGGTAAAATGCTAGTGACGACGTATCCATGAAAAAAACAGAAGTGGAAGAGCGTGAAAACGCGCCAAATTTTCTCTTTGGACTTTATTTTGTACAAACTATGCAACTTGTTACATTGTAGCTTCTTGAAGGGAACTCGCTGTGTTTTTAGAAACAAATAATAAATTCGGTCAAAATCAGGTTACCGATTCGGTCAATTTTACCAGGCTCGCCCCCCCCCCCCCCCCCCAATGAAGAAAGGCTCAAAACGCCCCTGGTTGGCGGAGGGCTAAAAAAAACTCCTTTTTTTTTTCTTTTCTCTAAAAAAAACTCTTCGAACCAGATTTTAACCAGTGATGGTAGCCTACGGTTGGGATCGGCTCCAAAAAAAGCTTTTACTATGGAACTGAACGAAGTGTGACAAATTGGCGAAAATTAATCATTTCCTCCATCGGGGCTTCTGGCTGCGCGGTGGGGAGGGGTAAAAAAAAATTTCCTTCGAACCGGATTTGAACCAGTGACCTATGGATTTCAATTATACCTCTACAGTCCACCGCTCTACCAACTGAGCTATCGAAGGATGTCTTTTCATACACATGAACCAATTTAATGATCTATATATTAAACAGCCCCAGGAGAAGGTGCGGTTACGTGGTTTTCAAAACCGCTAAATTACGATAAATCGGAATGAGCGGCTAGATGGCACCATCTGTGACTACGGCAGAGGAACTAGATGGCGCGACACGGCCGCTTCTGTGACAATCAGAAGGATATTTCCATTTTCACACTATCTGGATTTCACACAGTGACGCTGTAGCAAAACTCCCCACGCTTTTTCCCTGCTGAAATCTACTCGTATCGTATGATACTTTCCGTAGGTTACTATTTTTATCCTGACAAGCTACTGGCAGCAAGTTCGCCTATCAGCCTGGCGTACGTGACCTAGTGGTACAACATTACTGTGTGGCATTGGTGTGTTTGGGTGCGAAAAAGCCCTTAAAGTTTAACTGAAAAGGCAGCAAATTTTTTTGTTTGCCTATCACTGAGTAATCTTGACCCACGTGAGGTATTTTGTATTTTTTCACCCGGGGCTCTAGTAATAGGGTTCAGAATGTGCGCTGCTTGCACGACAACCCAAAGTTCATCCAGACGCGGAAAATTGAATTTCAACAAAAGCGTGCATTTCCATGCGAACGAATGGTAAGCTGGGACAAGTCACGGTTCAAGAAAGTAGGAAAGTGGTGATAAAATATGTCTTTCTGCTATGTGTTACTTCTCGGCAATGGCCTACCTTTGTAATTGCTGGCAATTTCAAGCACAGAGGTACCACAAATCCAAGAGAATAAAATCAGTTGAATCTGTGGATAGACTAAGTAACGCATTTTTATCTAGTTTTCAGGCCTATCTACGTAAATAAATGAAGTTTAACTAGGCTGTCGGATCTCAGCCCTATTCGGTCAAACAAAGCGAGCGAAAACAGCGGCCTCTTGCAAGGAAGACCAGGCCTCTTGCAAGGAAGGGGGGATGGGAGAGTAAAAAAAAAAACTCCTTCGAACCGGATTTGAACCAGTGACCTATGGATTTCAATTACCTCTACAGTCCACCGCTCTACCAACTGAGCTATCGAAGGATGTTTTTTCCTTCGTATAAACGGTTTTATGTTCTATATTAAGGACCTTGAGGAAAAGGTGTGGCTTCCGGCTTATGTGATTTTCATAACCGCAAGTCGATGGCAAATCGCACTGTTCTCAATCTGGACGGTTAGGTGTCACTACGTGCGACCTGATGGGAAAGGAAATAGATGGCGGAATCCAGTTGTCGATTGTACTAAAATTTATCTGTGTAGTGTAAGTAGGTAGTCATATGGTTCTCCTATTTTTGGTAGTTTACTTGTCGATTCGAACGGAAAGAAATGGAGCAAAATAATAACGACTTCGACTCATTTGCATCCATGATCCAAAACAATCCCAAGGATGTATACGGGCTTTGATTATCTTCCCTTTCCCATAATAATCACATTTTCGCCAACAGAGATCACAGGCCACTCTCCAAAGTCCTCTGTCTTATCTCCTAATTCCGCTTTTAGGATCCCAAAATATGTGTGATGCGATGCCTATGACTTCGGAAATGTGTGATGCGATGCCTATGACTTCGGATCCCAAAATAAGTGATGCGAAATTCTTTGGGTCAAAGTACAGGTCGGATTCCTAGATGGGCTCCCTAGCCCTATATTTAGGGGCGAGGTCAAATAAAGGGGCAAACATTTTTTTTTTAAAGGCTACAAATGAGAGTCAATTTAGTCGATTTAGGGGTCACAACATGCTACAGACATGCTGAATCTGTGCATGGACATCATTTTCTCTCCGGAGATATAGTTAGCCGGTAATCCGGCCAAAACCGGAAAGTTTGTTAAAAGTAAAAGTTTTATCTGAAGTTGATTTAGAAGTTCGATGTAGAGGTAACGAGACTTTTTCCTGCCGGACAAAGAGTTTGCTCGGAATCTGGACAAAACCTGAAATTTGGTATGTGAAGTTGGTCAGAGAGTCGATATAGGGGTAAAGAGACATGCTGAATCCGTTTTTGAACTTTATTTTCGTATCGCAAAAGTAATTGGCCCGGGATACAGATAATCAAGAACTTTTGTGAAAGTAATTACTTTTTTCTAAAGTCAATTAGAGATGAGACATTCATAAACCATAACCAACCTGTAAAACTAACCATAAATGCAGAATCCATTTCAGCTGGTTAGCCGTTTGGAAGCAGTTTGTCAAAAAACAGAACTAATTTATAATTTTTTTTTACACTTTCAAGCGGTTGGTTAGGGATACATACTACATAGTAACATGTTGAAAGGGATTGGCGAAGATTGGAAATCTAAAAGATTGAGTGTTTGAATCAAGAAGTTCAAAAAAAAAGCCTATTGAATTTTTGGGATCCCATCACTTTGGTCTTGTTTGTAGGGAGGAGTCTGGCCCCGTTCTCTTGAGCAGATTGGTCAACTCACCTCGGAGTTGCTAATCTCCTTTCTTCGCAGGCATGGGAAGAAAGGAAAAAGGGCTTGGTAAAAAAAAAAGTCCGAAAGAGCAGTGACTGGTTGACGTGTAAATTAATCACTTAGTGCAAAAAGGGGAAATGAAGCAAAGCCGTGGTAGATAGATGACAAAAAAAGGGGACTAATGAGGCTGTAGCGCTAGCTCTCCTTGTTTGATCACTACCCCCCCCCCCCCCCAACTCGCCCAAAGCCACTGATTAGATGCGGAGAACTTTTTACTATGACAGAGAATAAAAGCAGCGATTATATAGCAGGAATAATCTTTTCTTCCCTCGGCAGGACGGGCGGGGGCATGTGGCGCGATGGGGTAAAAAAAATTCCTTCGAACCGGATTTGAACCAGTGACCTATGGATTTCAGTTACACCTCTACAGTCCACCGCTCTACCAACTGAGCTATCGAAGGATGGTTACTTCCTTATTGTAAGATCGTAACTATAAAAATATCGCTCGAGGAGTGGGCGTGGTCTCATCTTTTATTTTTCTGTAGTAAGGCACTGAACAAAACAGCTCGTACCTAAAGTTGTAGATGGCGCAGCGGTCGTAACAAAGAATAGGAAAGACAGCGACCTTGCCAGGCAAATACCCCCCCCCCCCCCCCACCACCACCCACACACACACACACACCAAAGAAAAAGTGATTGAGATGGCGTAAGGCCTATTAAGAGTATATTCTGAGAAAATGTACTGAGAAGTGCATACAAACGGAAGTAACCAATGCGAATAAAAAATACGCACCATTCGTGAGCGCTCCATATTATTTCGACCCGAACCTCTTCAATTCGCTAACCATTACTGAATCAGGACTGGTTCAGACCCCACCATTGCACATCTTATGCACACGCTGCCCTTTTCATGTTTCTGGTCAGGCGAGCTGTGTGGTAGGAAGTTTCCGTCCCTCCACCCTTCTCCGTCCACAGACAGAACGACCCGAAGAATCAATATATTCCGATTACTGGCCAGGACGGGTTCACGGTTTATAGATATTCCTTCCGCCCAAGCTGACTGCGAATTATATTTGACAGTGCAAAAGGGATACGTCCGCTTTCTTTTATTATAACTATATTTCGACCCTTCTTGCACTGTCAGAAGTTTCATAATAGACAACAGAAGGAAGCTTCCAACAGACAATGTGTAAGAGACAACACTTGGGATGTTGTCACTTGGGTTTGAAAATGCTATGCATAACAAGCGTTGCCATCGGGAAGAGCCGAACAACCGCCAAAAAGCACCTGCTGAATTTTCCGACATCATGACGACAAACAAAACAAGACCAAAGGTTTCGATGGGATCCCAAAAATTCAATATCTGATCCAGACAACTGGGTCTTGTCTTAGACAGATCCATCAGCGCCAGACTCCTTGAACATTTTTACAATTAAAATTCAGAAACAGATTAAGGCCAAATAGCTAGTCATCTCAGACAACCAAGTTCAGATATGGATTCAGCATGTGTGTTTACCCCTATAAGTCATATCTGTTTTGACGAAAACTTCCTGCCAGTTTCGGCCGAACTCCAGAACTACTTGTCCGGCGAAAAAAAGAAAGCTCAAAAACGAACTCAGGGTATCTTTTTTCCCTAATAATGAACATCTAATCAACTTCAAATAAAAATTTAACTTCTAACAAATTTTCCGACTCCAGCCGGATTCCGGTCGAACTATATTTCCGGGTAAAATATGATTGTCAAACACGGATTCAGCATCTCTTCTTACCCTTAAATCGGTTATCTAATCAACTACAAATAAAACTTAAGCTTCTAACAATTTTCCGGTTTTGGCCAGATTGGGGGGGAACTACATGTCCAGGTAGAAAATTTGTTCACATAAGTGTTCAGCATGCCTCTTGCCCTAAATCGAACATCTAATCAACTCCAAATAAAACTTTTAATTTTAACAAATTGTCCGGTTTGGGCCGGATTCCGGGTGAACTACTTGTCCGTCGAGAAAATGGTTTTAACAATCGTCCTCAGCATGACTTTCTACCCCTAAATCGAACATTTAATCAACTTCAAATAAAACTTTTACTTTTAAAAAACTTCCCGGTTTTGGCCGGATTCCGGTCGAACTACTTGTCCGATGACAAAATGGTTTTCACCATCGTGTTCGTCATGTCTTCTTACCCCATAATCGGCTATCAAATTAGCTGTTTCAAAATATTGTGTTTGCCCCTTAATTTGAACCCCTCTCCCACCCCTACATGTAGGGCTACAAAGCCCATCTATGAACTTGACTGGTCCGACGACCCAACGAATCCTCACACCAAGTTTCATCAAAATCTTTCATTCCCTTCGAGAGTTATCGTGCTTACAGACGGACAGACGGACAACTTTTGCGATGTCATAGGTATCCCTCCACTTACGTTTTGGGATCCCAAAAATAAGTGGATGCTTTTTTGGCTCTTCCTGGCAATGTTTGTTCTGCATAGCATTTCCCGTACAACGTTTTCCAACACAGATAACATCCCAAGTGTTGTCTGTAACGCACCGTCTGTTGAAACCGCGCATCCTTCTGTTGTCTGTTATGAAACTTTTGACTGTGTGGCAAGGGTCCTCTTCAGGCTCAAGCTGTAAAATCAGCCTAGAAAAAGCTGACGTGTCCATTTTGCATTGTCAAATGTGATTCACGGTCTATTCTCCAAAACATGAGACAGAAAAAAACGGATGCACAAACCGTTCTTATAAGTACACCCTCGTCAGCCAAAGTACTTCTTTTCAGGATCCATGTAAAATAAAATAAACATCCATGCACCCTCGGAGAGCTTGATTCAAGAATGTCATCACCATCAAAAAAAATAAAAAAAAATGAAATAACCAAACTAAGGTAAAATGAACTAAAATCTCGAACTACACAAGAGGGTTCAAACACAGCTTACCTTCAATTCTGGTTCCCCATCGTCCGGTAGTTTCTTCGGCTGCCATCTTTCCTCTCCGCCATCTCCTCCCGCTCCCCCCTCGCTTGAAAAGGCGCCACTGAACGTCAAAAGAGCAGCACCTCCAACAACATTACCACTGATTTGACCAGCTGTAACTTGCACACTATGGCCCTCCTTCTGTCCGTTCGCAGTATTTCCACCCGTGTAGCTTATTGGTACTGCATCGACATCACTACAGTTGGGTGTTTGTCCCCCCTTCTGACTGACTGCGGTACATGCACCTGCAAAACTTATCGGCTCTGCAACTGCGGCAGTACAGGTAGGTAACACTGCAAGTGCTTCAGTATGGGCTTCGTGAGTCCTCGTAACAATGCTGCAGCTAGCACTTGTAATAACTGCAGCAGCTGGATCTTTGCACTTAGCTACAGTATCATCTGCGGCAGTTGGGTCATCGTTTTCAAGCCCAGGTGTTGGAAATGGAATACCACAACCGGATTTGCCATCTGAGATAAGGAAAGTTTCACTAGGGCCACTTGGTCCGGATTCGCACGATAATCGGTGTTTGGACTTACGACGTTTCCGCTTAGAACTACTGCATTCTGCTTGGGAGGCTGCAGTATCCCCAGTATTAGCAGGACTAGACGGGGCTCTGTTTACACGGACAACGCTCTCTTCCACTCTTTCAACGCGCTGTGTTGATTCACAAGAATCCTCTCTGTAGCTCATATCCCTTTTACTACTTTCAAAAGTATCGCAATTCACAGAGCCTTCATAGTCCCAATTCGCACCCTCACTTCCACCATTAACAAACCGATTTTCCGCCGACTCTTTGCTATCCAAATATCGGTCTTGCTCACAAGACCTGATGCGGGCGTGCTTTAATATTATTTCGCTATCCTGACGGCCAACTTCTTGGACAAGGCCCGCCACTATGCTATCCGACCTCGAAGTCGCGTCAAGGTTATGACTTTCACTCTCATCACGTCCCTGGTTTGCGCTGTTCTTTTGTTCGCTATTCCGAGGCTCACTAAAGTCCAGGTCTAAGCTTGGAGCAAGCGGGGGTCTAGACATGGGAACTGGGGACATGACATATCTCTGAGCGAGGTCAGATCGTTCAAAGTTCTCTTGCGTCGTGCTATCAGCCTCCTCTTTGACTACAGAGTCTACGCGCAACGGCGACTCCGTCAATACTTCAACTATCCGGATCCGGTTTGTTGATGGAATGCAAGGTGACGGAGGCAGATAGTTTCGACCATGATTCCGGCCGGATACAGATTCGGTATGCTGACCCATTAGATTTACGGGTTCAGTCTTCTTTGACTTTGATACTCCAGCAGCAGCTGATTTCTCAGGTGTTGATGGTTCATCTTGTTGTGGTACCTTATTGTGTACTAAAGTAGAAGGAATTCCTGGATTCGACAGTTTTTTTTCTGATTTCCCACAGTTCACATTTGGTGACTCCGATGGAGACGTGTATCCAGCGCAAGACCCATCATTCATATTAGACGTTAAACGATCCGCTTGATCCTGCATTACCACTAAGTCCTTGTGTTCAGACGCGCTTGGTCTCAAATTAGGGTCCTCACTGACAAGAAAACCTGTGGAGCTAAAACTCGTAGAGGTCTGTGATATTCTGAAACAGGTTGGCCCTTGGTCATCCCCACTTTTCTCTTCAGCATTGATTAAAGAAGGCTGATTAGGGGACTGCAAATTCACTCGCTCAATCATGCTATCATCGGACTTGTACAGAGTAACAGATCCCCGCAGGTCACTCTCCCCAGCCCCGTGCAAGGTCACAGAAGTAGGGACAAGTTCAGTCTCCTGGAGAAGAGAGAAGTGGGACGAAGTGGTAGCCCAGCTTGAGCTAGTTCGAGTCGAGCCTTCCTCAACTACACACTTGCTTCTTTTGAACTGCGTTGTTCCACTAGAAGCTACCACTGTTCCTTTTCGCCCCTGTTTTTGGCAAGTCACGCTATGCTTTGGATTCAAACTTTCCCCCGCGTCCGCTTCCTTCCACTTTGATGGACCTACAACGGACACCACAGTATCGTCTCGAGTCGGAGAAGCTATTAGGAGATTCATAGTGTCACTATCGGCACGGCTTACGGAGCTCTGCGTTTCAGTGCGCGCTAGCCAGTCCTGAACGTTCTTAAAATTCGCTCCACCGCATTCCGATTGAGTTTTGAGCCAGTTTTGATACTTCTTAGAAAAACTGGATTCCACTGACTCCTCCGTTTCGTCACTGCTATATTCGAATCCGTCCGTATTGGTTGAAATCTCACGCCTTTGGGGCTGCAGTGTCCAATCAGGGTGCTTTGGTTGGTGAGGGGAACATGCGCACTTGACTTCTACTTTCTGGGATAAGTTGATAGGCCTGAAGACGGGCGCTCTCTTGTAGCTTCTACGCTCCTAGAAGATCGAGAAGGTTAAAGAGCATGCAGCTACAGATACTATTTTGTTCTCTACGTTATCCATCTACTTTCGGCTCGGCGCATCTAAGATGAAGACATCAGCCTTAGACTGTCGGTAGTTGACGCATCCGTTTTGCACCGTCAAATGTCACAGGATGTTAGCTATTATGTTTTGCAAGCGTTCCCCATATTGACGTCATGCATACGAGAAGAGCCGAAATCTGCAGAAAAAGCATCTGCTGACTTTTCGATATCATGAATCATGATGATAAACAAAGAATAGAGCAGATATTTTTTCCGGTGCTGTTTCGTCTAACATCTTAAGAACAATTTAGGAAGTTTCTCTTCGTTCATATTACTTTTATTTCTGGATTCAGAATTTTTTATTCATTTTTGATTCATAATCTAGATTCAGAATTTTTTATTCATTTTTGATTCATAATCTAGATTCATTATTTTTTCTATTCTTTTCTATTTTGTTTACTCCGTCTAGGTCCCCTCGTGCCAATTTTGATGGGAAATAAATTTTTCATTCATTCATTCATCCATAAGATTACGTCATAATTTAAGCTTCTACGACTAAAGTAGAGTTAGCTGGCTCATTTGAGCTTGAGTCACAAGCGGCTGCGATCCTGGACATACTTCTGTCCTCGAGGCAGAAAAGGGGACATAAAGAGATAATTATCAGCATCAACGGGGTCTGCGCACGGCTCGTCTCCGGAAAGTCGCGATTGAACTTGAAGATTCTAGCGTACTCCTACAATGAATGTAGTGCCACGGCTCTTCCCTACGTTCTATACTTTTCCCCTTTCCAGACAATCTTCAGTAACAAAAATAGGCCATTCTTTTAATTTTCTTTCTGCTTGCCAAATATTTGCTACGCCTCTCCCCCCCCCCCCCCCCGGGACAAGGAACAGCCATCTCATAGAGAAGTTTTGTATAGCTGATCCGTCTGGGGCTTACATGAGGTCCATCAACAAGATGAGACCAAATTATAGTCATCCATGGATCTCCATGATCTTTCGATTTAACGACTTTTAATTATTTTGGTTAACGTTTTTGTGTTTTTGTATTTTAAATTTTTCACCACAATACAAAGCAAGAGCAAAAGCTTTCGCCTCTAAATAACTTTAAGAAATTTTGAGTAGTCGAACTGATCCGAGTTAAAAATCCCATCAACAATGCACTTGAAACTATTGATCAATTCAGCATTAACTGCATCTTCGGTAAGGCTGTTCCAAGGATCAACAATTCTGTTGCCAAAACCCTACTTAAAAACGTTCTGTGGAATCTTGATTTTGCAAGCTTGTACGTCTACCCCCATGATGACGGTTAATGCTGAATCTTATTAAATCAGTCATTTCAAAATTGTCATAACTTCCATTAATTAATTTGAATGTTTCAATCAGGTCTACTCTAAAGAATCTGTATGCAATAGAGGGAAGGCGCAACTTGGCTACTCTCACTTGGTAGGGAAGATCCTCGGGGAAGATCGCGCAGATCTGGTACGAACTTCTTAGCTCTCCGTTGAATTTTTCATAACTATTCTATATTTCGGCTCTACCTAGACGGGTTACAAATAAAATTCAATTCAACATACCTTTCCATTGACAACTCCGTAGCCTTCGATGTCCATGCGATACCTCTGCCACTTCTTCGGGAGGTCTTCAATAGATATACCCAGCAACGTTTTCGCCTCAGAGTGAAAGAATGGTTCCGGTTCGTCAACAATGGGTGGTGCTGTGCCAAAAAGTCGATAGAACTAAACAAACATGACAAATCATTATTTCCAGTATCCTTAAAGCACAACTCTTAATTGAAATGATCTTTTGCCTATGAAAGGGATGAGCCAAAAAGTTTTCCAAAAATACCATTACTTTCCACCTGAAATTTGCGATTTTCTTGTTAGCGCTTGTCGACACTCCAGCCTTCCTGCTCTCCGACGCGGCGGGTGGGAGCAAAATGTTTGAAAACTGAACACGCCGTGGTTAAAACTAAGCAAATAAGAGAAGTAAAAACAGAAGATCCTCATATCCTTATGTTTAAAAGAGTTGTCAGCGGACATAGAAGACTCCGACAATTTTTGCTTTGTGTGACGGGCAAAACTCGTCATGGCCGAAAAAGCGCTAAAATTCGTAGGCACAAAACGAAACAATGGAGAAAGGTGGTGATTTTAGAAGCTTATAAATTCCACAAAGAAGCTGGGTATATTGTAAAAGGCAGAATGAGTAAGACGGATCCTTTAAATCTGTTTACAAATGTGGGATATTTCTGATCGAGCTGAGGTTTTCCGTGTTCGTGAACTCGTGAAGCCCTGGACCAGATTTCCGTCATTTTATACACGATTTCAGAGTAGATTTCTGGCAATTTCTGGCAAAAATCAAGATCAAGGTTTCTCTTCGGTGGAATTATAAACGAGGATATGTACTTTGACATAGGCTACATTCTTGGCCTTGCCAATATGGTGGATTTCTGCCTGCTGTTTTACAAATAGAATTGTTACACCGTATCTGTCTGACCTGGAAGGCAAAAATGTAACAAGACCAAAGGGTTTCGATGGGATCCCAAAAATTCAATATTTGATCCAGACAATTAGGTCTTGTCTTCGTCAGATTCAGTCTTCGCCAGTCTCCTTGGACATTTTTACTATTAAAATTCAGAAACAGATTAAGGCCAAATAGCTAATCATCTGAGAAAACCAAGTTCAGATATGGAGTCAGCATGTGTGTTTACCCCCGCGGGACAACTTGTCCCGCGAAAAAAGAAAGCTCAAAAACGAACTCAGCGTATCTTCTTTCCCCAATACTCAACTTAAAATAAAAATTTAACTTATAACTCCTCTCAACGAATCAAGAAAACGAGCTCCTGGAGACTGACCCTTCCCACATAACACGAGGACACCCAAAACGTATCCGCAAACTTCACGCAAGGACTGGAGCAAGATGCAACTTCTTCTCAAACCGGATCGTGAACCTCTGGAACAACCTCAAGGAGGGCACTGTTGCTGCTGAATCGACAGAAGCATTCAAACGCCGTTTGGATGCTGAGTGGAGAGACAAACCGTGGAGATTTGACTGGGATGCACCAGAATCTTCCACTAGACTGTAACCAACCACAGATGCAACAGTCATCACAAGGAGTGATTCAACAGGATGAAAAGTCCTTATTTCACTCCAAGCTGTGATTTAAGGTAATTTTAAGGTAATAACAAATTTTCCGGCTCCAGCCGGATTCCGGTCGAACTTTATGTCCGGGTAAAAAATGATCGTCATACAAGGATTCAGCATCTCTTCTTGCCCCTAAATCGGATATCCAATCAACTACAAATAAAACTTTAACTTTTAATAATTTTACGGTTTCGGCCGGATTCCGGGCAAACTACTTGTCCGGGTAGAAAACTTAAGCGAACTTAACTTAAGCGAACTACGTAGCCTATCATGCAAGAAAATGGTTTTCACCGTCGAGTTCAGCATGTTTTCCTACCCCTATATCGAACATCTAATCAACTTCAAATAAAACTTTTACTTTTAACAGAATTTCCGGTTTCGGAACTACTTGTCCAATGACAAAATGGTTTTCACCATCGTGTTCAGCATTTCTTCTTACCCCATAATCGACTATCACATTATCTGTTTAACACACCAAGTTTCATCAAAATTTCTCATTCCCTTTGAGAGTTATAGTGCGCACAGACGGACAGACGGACGGACGGACAACTTTTGCGATGTCATAGGTATCCCTCCACTTACGTTTTGGGATCCCAAAAACAGCATCACTTGACAGTACCTGCTATTTTACCCTCCAGATGAAAAATTTGTAGCTTGTGTAGTTGTACGGTAGTTATATGAAAAAGTTGCATGTAGTACAGAATACTTTAATTTGATGTGCCTCACACTGGGCTAATCTAAAGCAGTAGTATTCACTCGAATCCCGACTCGCTCCAGTAGCATCCATTCATGCTATAGTAGCATGTAGTAGCATCAGTTGGTACTGCATGCTACTTTTTCGTACAGCTTCATACTACTATTTTAAGATAATTTTTCATCGGGCTTATAGCAGCCCCTTGTTCAGTCTCATGAGGCAATTTAGTTTAATCTTCGAGTTTCACCCAATTTTGACCAGCCTATCAAGCCTATGATTCTATATTTAATATGGTTAAGAGTCACACATTGTTGGGTGTCACTTTCACCGAAGATTTGATTCTATATTTAATATGGTTAAGAGTCACACTTTGTTGGGTGTCACTTTCACCGAAGATTGCAAATTCAGTGACCATGTTTGCAACCTCGTGAAGAAAGGGAATGCTGCACTCCAGTCTATCACGACAATGAAGGGATTTGGATTCGGTGTAGAATCTTTGAAATTAGCTTATGTGACGTACGTGCGACCGCTACTGAAGTATGCCTGCCCAGTTTGGGGACCCTTTGTGCAAAGAAGCATACAACATAACGAAGAGATTGAATCACTGCAAATCAGAGCGTGCCGCATTATGCTAGGACTGAAATACAATGGTTACGAAGCTTCCCTCCTCCTATTAAGACTTGAGCCACTCCATGTCCGCCGGGAAAACTTAATTTTACGTTTTGGTCGATCAATCCTTGCCAGTGAAAAACACAGAGATATTCTGCCCGATCTAGCACTGGTGACAGGACGGACACGGCATCAAAATCTCCTTGTGCCAGTTAAATGTCGCACAAACCGGTATTCAAATTCCTTTGTACCATATTTCACTGAGAAGATTAACAAAAAACAAGTGAATTCTAAGTGATTTATTTTCTTTTATGCAATAATTGTATATATTCAAGTATTTTACTCAAGTATTTAAATGTAATGGTCGACGTATTTAGTGCCATGTCGGCGCTACGAGTTGAATCAATAAGCATATCTATCTATCTATCTATCTATGCAAAAACTAAAGCCTTCACTGTTTAAGAACAAAAAATCCGAATCTTCGTCTTTCGCTCCAACTAAAACTTTTAACCGCTTACAGAAGGACATTTTAGACAGTTCCAGGATTTCCGGGTTTCTGATTCAGCATCTAGCCCCCCCCCCCCCTACCACCACCAGACGTTGAAGTCAGGCAATTTAAATATACTTTCAGCCCAAGCTGACTGCGAATCATATGTGACAATACAAAACGAATACCTCAGCTCCATTTTACATTTTTTTGTAATGTAGCTACATCTATCTGAGATCCCAAAACGTAAGTGGAGGGATACCTATGACTTCGTAAAAGTTGCCAGCTGTCCGTCCGTCCGTCTGTAGGCAAGATACCTCTTGAAGGAAACGAGATATATTGATGAAACTTGGTGTGAGGGTGCTTTGGGCCAAGACGGGTCAAGTTCTTAGATGGGCCCCAAAGCTGTATATTCAGGGGTAGGGGAGGGGTCTGAAATTGAGGGACGAAAATAATTATTTTTTAAAAGCTAATGCGATTGACGATCTAGGGGTAAAGAGGCATGCTGAATCCGAACAGATAGATAGATAGATAGATACTTTAACTTTAGCCGTTAGGTCATACACAAAATCATACATTTTTAAACACTTCGAGAGAGCGATTATATAAACTCACATGTAAAACGATTTAAACTCCCACTACCAATAACTATTTACATCTCTTTAACGCTTCTTTGACAAAACCTGTTACTGCCATTATCACTGACCGCGAAGATGACTTTAGGATACCAGGAAAGAGCAACCCATCTTCACCAAAAATCTTACTCTCAAATCCAAGAGCCCCTTGCATCTTGACAGGAAGTGAGACAGATTTTCCTCTTCCAAACCACATAACGAGCAAGTATAACATGACTTCGGGTTTCGGGAATTTCTTTCAAATAATTTAACCCTACTCTTAAGAGGGAGACTGTTCGCTCGGATCTGGAACCACAAACGCAGGTTTTCAGCCGGTAAACGTAACTTAAAATAAAATTCAAAACCAACCGACTCTTTAATATTCCTATAATCTTTCAGAGTCTCTGAATTAACAGTCTGTGCATGCCAAAGTTGAATTTCCTGATCCTCCTGAACTCGCGCAAAACTGCGACAAAGTTTATCTTGATCAGTTGTAGGACCGAGACCCTCATTCCAAGCATAAGACAGCCCTGCTTTATCAAGTAGGGCTTTCACTTGAAATGGCCAGGATCTCTTCTTTCCCTGCTTTAATAGTTCCAAATACGCTGCCTTCAACAGCCTCTCATCTGGCAGTTGAAGAAGTTTTATCCAAAACCTAATAACCTGGACAGCTCTATCTTTCTGCAAAGTACAGAGCCCTAAATCCCCCTTAAGGGCTAGCGTGGGAGTTGTAGGATGGAGCCCAATTAATTTCTTATAATGTTGCAGCTGAACGGTTTCAAGTTGCGGGATAGCCTCATACCCCCAAAGCTCAGCCCCATAATGGATAGTAGGGCGAATTTTTGACTGAATATTTGCTTATGCATTTTTAAATTTGTTATTCCACTTATCACTGAATTTCTCAACACAGCAGCAGACACTGCTTTACCTCTACGAATCATTTCTTTAACATGATCTTTCCAGTTTCCTTTTTCATTCAACAAAAACCCAAGATACTTGAAAGTATCACTTCTTTTTAAATCAGTACCTTTATAGAAAAATTTGTGATTATTTTTATTATTACCAAAAACTACTATTTCTGTTTTTTTAACATTCAACTTCAGCTTCTTATTGTCCAAATAATCTGCTAATATATTTAACAACATATGGATTTGGATTTCTGGTCGGCCGAAACTGGAAATTTGGTTGAAGCTCGACATCGTTTCTGAAGTCGATTAGAATTCGGTATCGGCATAAGGAGACATGTTGATTCGAACTTTGAACTTTACTTCCTTGACGGATGAGCTGGCAAAATTTGCAAAAACCTGGAAATTTGGATTGAAAGGTTCAGCTCTCAATGTCACTAGATCTTCTGCTCTAAGTCCAGTTGGCAGGGAATGTTGCTAAAATACGAGGAATTTGGCAAGAAAGATTCTAAAAGACCTTTTTGAAGTCGATTATAGATGCGATACTGAAGTAAATGTGCTTGTTGAATCCACATCTGAACTTGATTTCCTCATTTGATTAGTTGCATGGCCGTAAGCAAAAAACATCAAAACGGTAACATTTTTGTGCATATATTCAAGCGCTTGATCGTAGATAAATAGCAAAAATGCAAAGGGGTCTCTGCAATGTGCAAGATTCGACTGTCTGGGTCAAGAAGTCTACTAAATATTACATTTTTGGGATCCCATCGAAACCTTTAGTTTTGATTTAAATGCAGCTGACAAATCAGTTTTGCATTGTCAAATATGTCAGACAATTTGATGCATTCTCAAGCTCAATATTTCTGCAGAAGGGCTTAAGATCCTAGCTGTTGCTGGTGTATTAAGGGAAGCATTCGAGTAAACTACCAACCTTGACAGGATTCGGTGACGCTTTATCCATAAAGCTCCTCTTAACCTTATTATACACATCATCTTTGCTATGAGCAGGGGTGACGTAGTGTGCTACCATTGAGCAGACGCTTCTTCTAATCTGACGAGAATCGTTGAAAAGTGAATTATCCTTCACCCAACCTGTGAACATTTCCATTCCATGAGCAAGCAGCCTAAAGAAAAGAATAAATACAACAGACTACACTAAAAGCGTTTTTCCGCGTCACGATTATGGGCTACAGAAACTTCTGAGTGTTCGCGGTTTTTTATGTCTTACGTACACTTTAAAAAGTTTCTCCCAGTAAGGATTAAAGTTAAGTGCAGTATTTGACACTGCGATTAATCTTATCTACACTGAGATAAGATTAATCCTAATTAGAGACGAGAATATGTCAGTAGAGACAAGATAAATCCCAGTAGAAATCCTGCAAGATTTTTTTTTACAGCGAATTGGTGCCCACTGGATTTTCGGCCGGTGGTGGTTGCATCATGGTGGTCAGTCAGTTTTCATTCGGTGACCAGTGCGAATCAGGGTTGCTATACTTGTCGCACGACAGTGTGATTTACTCTGTTTTGTGTGTGTCTCTATTGTCCTACACTGTAAAAAGATAATAGTTGCGTTTTTGCCACCATAGTATTTGATACCACGGTCAAAAGGCGTTTTGGAAAGTCTTCATCTCTTTCATCAAATTTTGTCAAATTGGCGAGAAAGAAGTTTAGCACTAGTGATGTAACTGGATATCAGTTTTGATTTGGGGATGACTTCGAAAAGTGCAATTTCGGCACTAGTCGTTTTTGCAGAGCAACCGTGTATCAGATACCACGATAACTGCAAAAACGACTAATTGCAGATCCAGTTACCGTGGTAACAGATACCATGGTATCTGCAAAAACGCAACTAATGTCATCTCTAATTCGGATTAATCTTATCCCAGTAGAGATAAGATTAATCCCAGTAGCAATAACTGCAGTTAACTCCCAGTAGCAATAACTGCAGTTAACTTTAATCCTTAATTGGAGAAACTTTTACTGTATAAGTGGATGCAAAAGGCTCCAGAATGAAACCTGTCAACCGTGAGTCCGAAATTAACTTACATGACTTCTGACGGCACCCACACGTTGTCTTTCACAGGTTCCTCCTTGAAAAACGTATGTTGGGGTAGTAGCTTGGGATAGAGAAAAACGCGACTACTGAATATCCTCTTCAACAGCTCGGGATGAGGTTTGGGTAACATGGGCTTGCTGGCAAGCATCTTACTGAAAAGAGAATCAAGCTATATCATACTTATGAAACCTTCGGAAATGTACACTTCAGCAATTGTAAAGAATCAAAGGTCATCACATGCACAAGAATAATGAGCAACAGTTTGGAGTTGATGATCTATGCAATAAATATCACCCAAAACGTCACTCAGATCCCTCTGCCGTTCAAATTAGTGAGCCAGTTGCGCCACACACACACATGTATTAAAGTTTACAGCAGGGGCAAATTATTTTATTTTTTCGTTATTTGTTTGTGACCCGCTTTTTGCATAACAGCGGAGTATGAATAAAATAGACAAAGTAAAATATACTTATTAAAACACTTAAACAAAACAATGTAAATAAACATGACAACGGTTGGAAGATTTACACTCCCTACATCTCCTCATACCATGCCCTTCTGAGAGTCACAAACCCCTAGAGACGATTCAAAACAGTTAGCATAGATAGATAGATAGATCAGTGTGTTTCGAAAAGGCCATATACACAAACAAACAAAAACAAAAATAGAACTTAAACAAGGTTCAAGGTTCAAGGTTCAAGGTTTAATTTACACTTCTGTATAAAATCAAAATAAATAGGGTCAAGCCGGGGACACAAGGTCGATTGACAAAAACCCGGTACAATATATAACAAACATATTTTACCTATAACTAATTACATAAATAAATGTTAATAATTCCATGACTCATCACCAGACGGGAACCCGCCCCACAAACCCACCGACACTCGGCAAGATCAACCCGAAATCCCCCCCAAAAAAAAAATACCCAATGCGCAAGCGAGGGTTACCGATGGCCAGCAACTAATATGGACCCCAACCAAAACATATCAACAACAAACAAATAAAAATTTACTTTAATTTTTTTTTTATCGATGATTCTTGAATTTATTTATAAGTATAGAATGAAGTTGCTTTTTTATATTTGGAAGAGATTTACTGATATCAATATATTGTAAATAAAGATGCCATGAACCCGTGATTGAAAAATATGGTGAGAACCGCGATCTCTCAGTGGTTAATTTAAGGTGCTGCATTTTCCATTTATGACGGGTTTCATAAGCATGTTCAGGTTGCTCAGGGAAAAAATTACTCGAACGAAAGTACGAAGGTAGTTCCGACCGGTCATATTTTACCTTAAATAAAAAAGAATGGAGAGTGAATAATTCTGAAACAGGCAAAATATTGGTTAACAAACACCTTTGCTTTCTTAAACGAATCAGGAAAAGTTCCCGATCTAAATGACAGATTTATTAAATGACACATTACTTTATTAATACTCGGTAAAATGGCTTTCACAATATTCGTCGACGATTCGTCAATCCCCGGGGAATTTCCACTCTTTAAAAGCTTGCCAATATTAGCAAGCTCTTCCTCTGTTACAGGTGTTAAAAACATAGACTTTTCAGAAGGCTTTCCGAGGTATGTACGATAATCACATTGACCATGTGGCATATTATGTTGGAGCTTGCTGGCTACCGACTGTCCAATTGACGCGAAATGTGAGTTCATGTAGTTAGCTATATCTAGCTCCCTTTCAATTGTATTACCATGAGCGTCCTTTATTTCGGATGGTGTAGAAGATGTTCGCGATCGATTCAAGCATGAATTTATTAGCTCCCAAGTTTTCTTTGGTGATTTATTTACTTCACTAAAAGAATCAAAATAATATTTCATTTTAGCATTACGTATTATTTTTGAAAGTAGGTTTTTGTAATTTTTGAAAGTTGTTTTATTTCCTTCACTTGGGAATGATAAAAAAGTTTTATAGAGAGCGTTTTTTTGTTTTATTGACGTCAAAAGGGAGGGCGATATCCAGGGTTGAATGGGTTGATTATATTTCCCTTTATGTTTTTTTACTCTGGGGCATGACTCATCAAAAGCAGCATTAAATGCTTCTAAGAAATAAGCCGTTGCAGAATTTACTTCTTCTGCATCAAAGACACGAGACCAATCAGTAATATTCAATTTATCTTTTAAACATTCTAGATTTTTTTTATTGATAATCCGGTTTGTTGTTTCTGGTGCTTTTCTTGTCTGAAGCTGGTACTTCACGTCAGAAATTAACAAAAAATGATCAGAAAAATCCGTTAGAACAACTTGTGAAGACGTTGCTGGTGTCGTTAAAAATATGTTGTCGATAAGAGTGGCACTAGTCGACGCAACACGCGTTGGGATTGTACATGAGGGAATCAGTAATTTCGATGTCATTAGGGTAATAAATTCTGTTGTTTGAGTGTTTTCTTGAAATTCCAGTAAGTTTATGTTAAAATCCCCCATGAGCACAACATCATTATCGTCTAAAGACGCTAATAAAGATTCCAGGGATTGCAAAAAAAGCGGGACTGGGGCTGACGGAGGCTTATATACGACACAAATTTGTAGTTTTTTTGTTCCGGTCCGACATTCAACAGCCAAAATTTCACACACTTTTTCAACGTCATATTTTTCAAGCTCTGGCATACGTTTAAATTGTACTCCTTCTTTCAAAAATAAACCAAGCCCACCTTTTCCATGAACTTGTCGATTTTTATCAATGAAGTTATATCCCGGAATTTTAACATTATGTTTTGTCGCATCATTAATAAATGTTTCACAAATTCCCAGAATATCAATTTGATTTCTTGGCAATAATCTTGTTAGTTCATCAATAGAACTGGCGAGTCCCTGTATGTTCATAAATCCAATTCTCTTTGAATTATTTTCAAGTCTATTTATTTTATCAGGAGAAACATACAATGATTGTTTTATTTCTGAAAAAGTGTTATTTTCTCTCTGGCCAAAAATATTAAAAGTTTCAGAAAATAATGAAAGGTTAAGAGGTTCCCCCATTAAAGCTGCCAGCCTATCGGCACCCCCCGCAACCGCAAACTTAAATGTCAAATAAAAAGAGTCGGAAAGATCCTACCTCGTGCCAGCAAATCCGCGCGACAAGGAGCCCGTCCCACTGATGAGTCATGAAAACTTGCCATCCTTCGAGTAAACTTATGTTGAGTTGGTATAGCTGTAACAGAAATAACTGGGGCAGAAATAATGAAGACAAACTTGAACCGAACTAGCCTAAGTAACACACGAAAGTAGATAATCGACATCACACAAACACAAAAATGCAAAAATTACCAATCAAGAGCGGGATAGACCTAATGTTTTCACACTAGTCGCCTCTGCTGTTTCTTACGCTTTTGCCCACTGCGACTCTGAATCCGACTTGTACTCAAGCCACAAGTTGGCACCTTTGTGCTTCACTCGTGTAAGCTGTACGGATCCATTATCACGTAATTCCTTACCCTTAGCCAGTAATTCGTTTCTCACAGCGTTTAGTTTGGTCGGCAAGTCCGTACAGATCCGGACCCCCGTTCCTTTCAACTTTGATATTGAGCTGAAAATGCATTGGATATCTTTTTCGGAGGATACTGAAAGGAAAACTGGAGGGGCGGTCGGTTTACGGGTAGACACGTTCGACTTTTGGGGCATCCGGTAGCACTGCGATAGTTGAATGTTATCCGTGATTTCCATTTTCGATGAAAACAATGTTGACACGTTTGCGAGAACTGTCTGTTGATGTTTTTCTTTCGGTAATCCGTGGATGATTAAGTTGAGTTTCCGGTCTCTAACTTCAATTTCGAGTAATTTCGCTTCGATTGCATCACATCTTGACTTTTGCTCTTCAAGCTGGTTTGCTAGAATGGCAATCTTCGAATCGCGAGACTTCGATTCATTTTTCAAAATCTGAACCTCGTCCGAAATTGACGACAGTGTAACAGCAAACTCTTTTTGCTGGCTAATTATTAGATCTAGCTTCTTTCCCAGTGCCTTCATTCCATCATCAAACGTTTTCTGGCTGACTGACGACATATTTGTTTTGCTTTAAAATCCGCTCTCAGGTGAAATTTATGCCTCCATAAAAAACATCAGCAAATGCAGACTTACTGGCAAGGGGGGCTTTTGACACCCCCCACTTTCCAAATGATGCACAGGATTATGATTTCCCGTAATCCAACTCAGTTGCTAAGCGTATCCAAATGACAGAGACTGGGCTACCGTCAGTAGAACTAGTCAAACAAGTTCACTCGATGAATGACTGATCGAGACTGCCAGACTCCTTCTTTACTCTACAAAACAACCAGACTCCTTCTTTACTCTAAACATTTGTCTATGTACACGCCCACTCGAGTAATAACGGTATAGGGTTAGTATTACTGAAAATTTTGGGAAGTGACAAAATTACACCCTCTATTCCCTTAAATCAGAAAGCTTCTGGCATCTACGGAGGAAATGGTCCAAATTTTCTTCCTCCTCACAAAGTGGGCAAGCATACCTCCCATCAGGAACCACACTGCCTCTCTAAAAAATGATACGATGCGAGATCTTCCAGACACCGAACGCCTCTATAGTCCGTAGGTCGGACAGGGAGTCAAGGCGGGGTACGATGGCTGTATCATATCCTCCAGAGCTCCATCGACCATCTAATAATAAAAAGACAAAGCTCGTCCGGACGAACCGCTCTCACATCGACGAGCGCGGGAAGAAAAGGGCAAAAAGAGGAAGGCTTACTCACCCATCTTTTTCAACGAATGTGTAAGCTGTTCTGGCATCACTACTGATCTCCGAGTGTTTCTCACAGTAAGCCCGCCATTCTGAGGTAAGTTTCATCGCTTCTGGTAAGTTATAAACATTCCAAGGGCTGAACGGCAAGCTGATTACACGTCGGAAGTCCAAATCGTTCTGCAATTTCAGTGTCACGTAATTTGGAGTAGTTCTTAACCGCTGGCTATACAATATTTACTATTGACAGATCGTAATATCTCTGAGTTTGAGTCGTACGGACACGCTTACTCCTTCTTCCTGAGGATCACTGGCATGTTTGGGACTTAGTCATTTAGAGTATAAGCGTTACATCGGTTGATTTCAATCAATTAAGTTCATTTACCAAAGAGCTTAAACCTATAACAGGTCGTCGAAGATACTTAGGGTTAGACAACACAAACAACAAGTATCAAAACAACAAATTAAACGGGAAACGATCTAAAACATATTATTTATGATCTATTCTGTAAATTCCTGTTACAACCTACGTCAATGGACTAGAAACTAGGTGATTAGTGGAATATATGGATTAGTTTGATTAGCTTTTTATATTTTGAACTTTGTCTTTTCCACTGTATTTCGTTGTAGATTTAGTAGGCTAATTTATCTTTAACAGTCAGCTGTTTATTAGTATTTAAGTGTGTTTGAGTTTGATTGACATGTTTGTTCCTATTTAGTCTTCTTTTTAGGATAGTTGTATTTTTTTCTTTTCCCTTTTTGTGTTTTGTTTTTTTCTTTTCCCTTTTTGTGTTTTGTTTTTTCTTTTTGAATACTCCCTTTCTTTCTCAAGTGTAGTGGTTAATAAGATGGACACATTCACTACCTAAATCACGCACATACAAACATGTATAGTAACCTACTCAAATTGCTCAAATCCTTATTTGGCTCACATCCGAGTAAAAAATAACCTGGATCTGCTATAAACCCAATTTAAAAGTAGCTTTGGCCCTTGGCGTCAAGTTCAACTACTACGAGCCAGTCTTTTAAGGAACGAGCCATCCAGCAATTTTCATATTTTTGGGCTCGAAATCCGCCGAAACTCAAATAATCGGTGGGGCCACCCACTGGGTTGGCTCCCTCGCAAGGGATCGACTAAAAAGAGGCAGGGCATGGCCCGACAAAGTGCAGGAGGCATGAGTACTAAAAACAGGCAGGAATAATGTTCTAACGTGCATTCTTTTAGGCTCTAGAGTTACGAACTCTCACTTGTCTACTTCTACTACTTGCGAATCTCTTTATAACTCTTACAGGAAGTTATTAAGTCTTCCTTCTCCATTATTTATAGAGCTTCGAAGCTGTGGAATAAACTAAGCAAAGGTATTAAGGAAGTAGGTAACTTTAACCAATTTAAGTCTGATTTACGTATGGAGTTGCTCGGCAGGTATACCTTCGAAACTGATTAAAGAATTTTTTTTTCAGGTTTGGTTTTTTGTAAGATTTATATAATTTTTGTTTGTTGTGTTTTGTTGTTTGGGGGTCACGTAAGGTAATGTTTTTCGTTAATGTTTTTGTTTTGTTTTGGTATCGGTACATGGTCTCAATCTCCATACTCTCTTCTTTTCTTTTTTTTCTTACAAGTTAGCACAGCCTCGCAAGCCCCGCTTTTGTTGTGCTATGGAAAACAAAATGTTTATTTTCAATAAAACTGTTCTACTACTACTACTACTATGACAATTACTTTTGTGGAGGCTGATACGACCTTGTATCATCGTCCAGAGAGGCTGATACACTTTTCCTCAAATACTTAATTCATCGAACACTTTTCCTCAAATAATGAAAAGTAGAACCTGATCTCCAAATTTTTTTAAAAAACAATACTTTTGAGAAAAAAAAACACAAAAAATACTTAAAAAATACAAGAAATACAGAAAAAAAATGAAACCAAAAATGAATGAATGTTGAAAAAATGACAGGATATCTTACTCTCTTAGACATGCCCTATGCCCTAGTTCATACCTTGTCACAATCAGATTTCCACTGAAAATACAGCTTGTCAGCTGAAACAAAATCCTATGATCCCTTGCTTTCCAAAATCCTTTTTTTGGCATTGATCACTGTCTTTATTCTCGATTTTTTTTCTTTCTTAAGAGCCAACACGTGGTTTTGTTACTATTTACGTTTTACTTCCACGACCCCTCAAGTAGTCATTATGGTAGATCTGCAGAAAGCTTTCACGACAGCTAGCTGGCTCTGATCTGTCAAAAAAGTATAATACTATATTGGTAGAAACTGAAGTGCTAGGGTCCCAGCAGTAGTCATTTTAGTAGGTCTGCAGTACCCTTGAGTTGCTACTTCACCAAAAAAAAAAATTCCTTATCCCAGTAGCAAAAAAGTACAACAAAGACGAATAAATCCTACCTATAAAAAAAATTCTGTTCAAAAAAGTTATAATAGTTAACAAATCTCCATCTCGGTTCATATCAGAATAACAACCTTGACGGCCATTTAAAACTATCAACCTCTCCTTCGGCTCGGATAGGTTATTTTCAATGGCCATCTCAATGTTATTTTCCGACATCAACCTCAATGTCTGTATTATTACTCCTACCTCCAGCAACCATGTGGTGCCGTGCCTCTTTTTAGTCACACCCCCCCCCCCCCTCCCCCCTCGCAACAGAACTTACGAGCTTCAAATATATGGTATTTTTAGCTTTCCACGAGGGTTAATATTTTTAGCGTTTCACCCACCCCTTCCACATCCAAGCACAGAAGAACAGAGGAACTCACCAGCATAGTTTGGCATTTGTCTCTAAGTTCAAAGAGCTTTGGTTGTTGACAAGTCACCAGATAGTTCTGCGTTAGTAGTTGGACATGTTTTCGCAGCTGATCTTCTAGTCTTAGCCTAGTTTGGGCGCTAAACAAAGCGGCACTGGCTGCCGAGTCGGAGGTGGCGGCTGGTGTGGCAATGAACTCACTGGTTGCAGAGGGTAGACAAATCTGAAAAAGACAAATACACGTCGCAACAGAATGATATCCACTATTTTTTATGAAAAATCCCGAATTGCTGTTTGCTTGTTTTTTTAACTTTCACCATCTGTTAGACGGCGCTTGGTCATTAACTAGTTTGTCCGGGACCTCCGAGCTGTGCCAAGTATTATATGGTGCTTCTCTCTGGTCGCAGACAATTAGATAAGTAACGGATATGTAGCCCATAGCCTCTTTAGCCGTTCTGTTACAATACTAGACCAATAATTTTCTTTGAACTCGAGCAGTCAAGAGCAAAAAAATAGTAATGACCGTTTTTTTACTTTTCTTTCTTTCTTACTTTTTGCTTTTCCTTCATACACTTTCAAGGTTACAAATGGGTTAAACCGAGAGCTCAAGTTCTAATGATGAACAGGCCGTGCAGAAAATACTCGCGTAGTGTCGCGCTCAAAGCAAAATAGCACTAGGGAGTAGCGCCAAGACTTGAACAAAGTGACACACACTCGGAACAGCAGCGACACACTAGTGATAGAGAACGTCCCTACTGAAACTCAATCAGTCGTGCACCAGCGCTGGCTCTGATAACTTCACATTCTGAAAACCGGAAAAAAAAGATACAACCTCCCCTGTTTCTTCAATTCTTCAGGCTGCATCTTAGCTGTGACAGAAAATTTCTAACCCGCAAGTTGCCTCACTTTGAAGTTTTCGATGCATGGAAAGCATAGTTTTTGGCGCAACTCCCTATTGTCATTTTGTCTCGTCACGCTCGTGCAGCGCCACGAAGGGGAGACCCCGTAATAAATACTGGCAAAGAAATAGAAAACGTGATTTTCGGGTTTTTTCTTGATCAGCTAGTCATCCCTTTAAGATGACGTGCCATGTGCGATTCCGCATCGTTTTTCTGTTGGTATTGTGTTGGATCTTATGACTTAGTTTTTATGGCACTTGCCCTTCAGCCAAGTGCCATATAGCGATCGCAATTTCTGTCCGTCCGTCGGTCTGTCCAAGTTTTGCTAGTTCGGGCACTTCCACATAAGCTAGGACGATAAAACTTGGCAGGCGTATCAGGGACCCCAAATGATTAAGTTGGAAATAGTCACTTCCCCCAACCGAGCACCGTGGGGGGAGTGGAGGGAGCGGGAATCCGGAATCTTGAGGTATTTATAACTTTTGAACGGGTGATCGGATCTCGATGAAACTTGATATTTGGAAAGACGTCATGCCTCAGACAACCCACTTAAAATCAGGACCGGATCCAGTGACTTTTGGAGGGGGGCTGGAGGGGGCAACCGGAAATATTGGGAAACGCTATGAGTGGAGGGATCGAGATGAAACTTGGTGGGAAGACACCTAGCAAACACTAGATACATCATTGACATGACCGAGCCGATTCGGGCACTGTCGAGGGAGTGGAGGGAGGGGGAATCCGGAATCTCGAGGTATTTATAACTTTTGAATGGGTGATCGGATCTCCATGGAACTTGATATTTGGAAAGACCTCATGCCTCAGACGACCCACTTAAAATCCGGACCGGATCCGGTGACTTTTGGGGGGAGCTGGAGGGGGCAACCGGAAATCTTGGGAAACGCTATGAGTAGAGGGATCGAGATGAAACTTGGTGGGAAGACACCTAGCAAACACTAGATACATCATTGACATAACCGAGCCGATTCGGGCACTGTGGGGGGAGTGGAGGGAGGGGGAATCCGGAATCTTGAGGTATTTATAAATTTTGAACGGGTGATCGAATCTTGATGGAACTTGATATTTGGAAAGACCTCATGCCTCAGACGACCCACTTAAAATCGGGACCGGATCCGGGGACTTTTGAGGGGAGCTGAAGAGGGCAACCGGAAATCTTGGGAAACGCTATTAGTGGAGGGATCGAGATGAAACTTGGTGGGAAGACACCTAGCAAACACTAGATACATCATTGACATGACCGAGCCGATTCGGGCACTGTCGGGGGAGTGGAGGGAGGGGGAATCCGGAACCTTGAGGTATTTATAACTTTTGAACGGGTGACCGGATCTCGATGAAACTTGATATTTGGAAAGAGCTCATGACTCAGACGACCCACTTAAAATCCGGACCGGATCCGGTGACTTTTGGGGGAGCCGGAGGGGGCAACCGGAAATGTTGGAAAACGCTATGAGTGGAGGGACCGAGATGAAACTTGGTGGGAAGACACCTAGCAAACACTAGATACATCATTGACATAACCGAGCCGTGCCTACTCATAACAAGTGCCATATGAGCTCGTTGCTCGTTTTTTTTTGCTGACGACGGTTTGACGGAAGTGCAACCGAAATTTCCGAAATTATATTTATCCCTCGCACATCATCTTAGAGGATCATCATTTATTTTTCTTCATCTATTTCTTTCGTAATTAATGGTCAGCTTGGCTTCAAACCTTATATTAAATATTGGCAATGACATCAATTAAGAAGAGCATTCCTTTTGTGACGATAAAGCGCATTGCACGGTTACTGTAAATCCTTCTCAATCGGAATCTCTATAAGCTCTTTACAATGGTGTCCACTGTATGTTCCATCTTGTCGCGCGAATATGTCAGTTTATGCTTAAGCTTGCGTTAATGCGTTTAGGATTGAGCATCGGTAAATAATGGCTTAGGAAAGCTTTCTTTTTGGGGGCGGGTACTGGCTTCCAGGCCTAATACCACAGAAGGGCTTCGGTAGAGGAGGTAACCCACGAAAGATTTCGCTTATTTGAGGGGGATGAACTAATTAAAATTTGAGGGACCTTCTTATCAAGGACCGGGTGGAAACTTGCAGCCCTTAAAGGACAAATCGCAGTACATTATATTTCTGCTAAGATGATCTGAGATAGTTGGCTATTTTGAAACTTAGCCATATGCTTACATCAAATTACACATGGCTTTGGTGGCTTTTAGCCTCTTTCGATGTCCCTTGCCTTGGATGACAATCTTGACAAAATTTGCATAACCGGTCTGCTGACCACAATAAGCTTCTCCAAATAACAATCAGGACACGTCACGTATAGAGAACAAAAGTGGCAAGCTACAATCAGAGTATTACCAACAGAAACGATAGGATACACTTATGAAGTGAAGAATCTCGGGAACGAAAATCGATGGAAGCGTTATTGAAGTAGCATGAGTAGAGTATCATAAGTACCAGGTGTCCTTTAAGGTACGTGTACAATCGGTCCAATTTTCGCAGATGGATGCGAATTTCTTCCTTCGCTCCAAATTTTGCAGCATCGCATGCAGGTGCCCGCCTAGTGACATGAATTCCGCATGCGTTTTTTTTAGCATGGGAATTATCTTGTCAGAATTTGTGTTTACGTAGCTTTAGTATAAAATCATATAGTTTGCATTTTGCATCTGGTGGGTAGATGCGTTGAGCTAAATGATTTGCGTAAAGAGATTTTTGGGCATGATAGGATGGAGGAAGAGGATTTGATTAAGGTTATTGGAAGAATAATTTTGGTGACCTTCGCCGGCTTGCGAGGTTCCTCAAGCAGGCTACGGAGCATCGAGAACGGGAGCGTTTAGTAGGGCTTCCCTCCTTTTGGTGTAAATATTGTGTTTTTGAGTGTTATTTTGTTTTCCTGCCATGGCCCCACGGGCTTTTTGGAAATAAATTCATTCAGATTCATACCGTGACGATGATATTCGGCGTCTGCTTAACCGTCCCATCTTCCGAAGCCACAGCTTGTGGTGACAGCACCTTTCCTTCTATCAGAGGGGTGGTAGGGCAGCTTTCAATATCCTCAATAAGACTTCTTTCTATAGGGACTCCTGGGACTTTGGCTGGGTGAGATACTTCAACAGGGTGCACCTCCTCTTCGAGGTCAAAGGTGTCGATCAGCTCTTCAATCAGCTCTTTGACTTCTTGTTTGGAAATACGTACCGACCGATCATACCTTAATTCTTCCCGGTCTGTCAAAAGAAAGTAAATGAGGAACAAGTTAAGTATCTACTGCTACTAAAATATAAAAACAACATAGATATGAGTGAGTAAAATATTTAACAATAAAACAAAATAATAAATATAAAAATAAACAGTGGTAACAATAACACAAGTCGTAGCCTAATTATATCGCCTTTTGTTTGGTAGTAGCCATTGTTTTGTGTTGTATTAGTATTTACCTATTTTTTGCCACTTGAAGTGTGTTTATGTTTCTTGTATTATGCGACAAGCCGTATGGCTTACTCCTTTATTGAATAAAATAAATAAATAAATGATCTGAAGATGCCTCGAGCGAGGCCATTGCTTTTATTCAGTTCAAAACGGGCCCTACCCAATTACCACAGAAACAGAGTTACTTATGAATTCAAGCCACATATAAATTTATCAGACCTTGCTTAGATTTAAGGGGGAAAGCACTGGCGAAACTATAAGGGGGGGCCAGCTGGGGGGGGGAGGATAAATCAGCCGTGTTTGTCGGTGGTAAAAATCTGCCCCCCCCCCCCCCCCCCCCGCCCCAAAACACACACACAAAAATGGACTAGTTTCGCCACTAAGGAGGATTAACGTTCGGAATGGAGATTTTAGGAGTTCGGAAACGTTTAATAAAAGGAGAATACTTAAAAAGCATCCTTGGTGCTTTTTTAACTGATACTAATAATATTATCAACTATCGGAAACACTGGCACCCAATGTACTACATAATCTTTTCGACCATACACACAAAACTGTTGATCATTTAGCCCAACTACATCTTCGGTATAAGGCTGTTCCTGTTCCACTGTTTCCAAAAAATCACCTGTAAGACACGTTGAAACGTGACAAAAAAGTAAGGAGAAAAGATAAAGCAAGGAAGGATCTAGTTCCCCCACGTCTAAATAACGCTTACCAAATGTGGGACGCACACAAATATTCAGATGAAGTTCTGTCGACATCGAAATGGCTAAAAATGACTATAAATTATGTTGCCTTAAAATAATAGTTGCGTTTTTGCAGATACCATGGTATCTGATACCAAGGTCTAAAGTCGCTTTTGCAGTTATCGTGGTGTCTGATACCAAGGTCAAAAGGCGTTTTTGCAGTTATCGTGGTATCTGGGCAGCTATCGTGGTACCTAATATTCGGATACCCACGGTCGGACCGTGGTAACTGGTCGTGGTATCTGAAGAAGTCATCTCACTTTCATCAGTTTTTGTCAAATTGGTGGAAAAGAAGTTTGGCACTTAGTGGTGTGACTGAATATCAATTTTTCTTCTGGGATGACTTCGAAAAGCGCAATTTCGGCAATTGTCGTTTTTGCAGAGCTACCACATATCAGATACCACGGTAACTGCAAAAACGACTAATTGCAGATCGAGCTACCGTGGTAACAGATACCATGGTATCTGCAAAAACGCAACTAATGGCTTATTGGTTGTTCAGTTCCACAACATTCAAACGAGATGACGTAATCAGCACCAAGTGCAAGACCTAGTGTGAAAAATTCCTCGTGGAATCTAACAGAACAAATTGGTTTTAAAGCAAGGAATATATTTTTGGCCTACCAACATCCTCCTTGTCTTCTAACACGTTGTACTCTGGGTCATGTTCTTCGTCTTCTTCTTGTGCAGGAGTCCGCTGTACACCTAGACAGAATAACATCATGAGCAACGGTTGTCAGAATTAACTGATGAATAAAAATATAGAAATAACTGACTCATAATTTTGAGTACAATTAAACTCCGTCATAGCCGGTCCCAAGTCCGGTTGTGAAGGTAGGCGGCTTAGGCGATAGGCTCGATACCTATCCCCATAAAAATTCCCAGCAACTGGCCAACTGCATTGTCGAGAAAAACCTCAGATATAATTTGTACTTCCCTAACGACACCAAGATGGGAAGATATCGCTGCAATAGCACAACTACTTGTCGTGGAATTTAATTTTTACTTATATAACTAATTCAATGTCAAATGTTTGTTTTGTTATTGTACCAGGCTTTTGTCAATCGACCTTGTTTATCCGGCTTGACCCTTTATAAATTGTCATTTTGTACAGAAGTGTTAATTAAAACCTTGAACCTTGGTCGACGCCCTACGGGCCACTTATGTCTAAGGAGGATCTAAGTTCTAAGGTAAGAGACGGACGGGTACTATATCGTTTCGGACGGGTGTAGAATAGAACAGAACAGAATGTATTACCCAATAAAGCCCGTGGGCCGTGGCAACAAAAATTGTACAAATAAATCCACTAACGTATAGAACTAACACACTGATCCTATTCTAAAAATTTTGTTCTATGCTACGAGCCTCAAGTAACGTCCAAGTTTTTCACAGTAACAAAACGTTCATCCTCCATCATCCTTGCCAACCATTCTTCATTATACACTCTCTCACCAAACGAGGCTGTTATATTCGCGCAAAAAGGATCTAAAGCACGTTAGTGCGTAAAAGTCAGGCCAATATAGAGCGTGTTCCACCCCGCCCGTGTTCTAGCAATAGCAATTTTTAGTTACTATTTTCGTTCCAACCTCGTGAAAAGTTACTACGCTGACCGTTCCAACCTTCTCGAAATAGTTAACCATTGAAATAGTAACCGAGAGCGTATTAAGCGTGGTAACTACGAATATCTGTGACTGGATTGGCCCGATTAGCCCACGGCATGATAGTTTGCTGAAAATAAAAAAATGCCTTCCTTGACGCCAAGAATTCCAAAATTCATGACATCATGCGTAGTAACTATAATAAGTAGTGTGGAACACGCTTATAAACATCCGAAACATCTCTTTCAGTGTTATTTCTTTCTTTTTCATCCAGGATCATGAACACACCATACAAAATCAGTTCATCAGTTATAAATATTCCTTGATCCCAAGCTGACTTTAAAACATATATTCAAATAATGCATAATGTTTTTCAATAATGTTTTTTGGCTGCACGATTGGGACGACGAAATGAAAGGTTTTTGTCTTTATTTTGATCAACTTCGGTTCTGTAAATAATAAGGGACTGAAAGATTAAGCAGCGGCTTTGCCAATAATAAAATCTCAGGACTAGTTTTTTTCCCTATAGTAGTATTTAAAAGTAATTTGCCGGAATAAAATATTTACAGTCGGTAGAAGCTTCAGTTATTTACTGCAAGTGTGTTTGTTCCCCGAAGTTGACCCTGAAGATTGACAGCCTGACGAGGACCCTTGCCAAGAAGGGCCGAAATATCGCTGCCAAAGCTTCGTTGTAGCTGACATATCCGTTTTATGCATAATTTGAATACATCAGTTATACTTACGCGGAAACTGGAACTCAACTAAGAACTGCTTGAAAACGTCGTCCACATCTGAATCGTACATGTCGGCAGTGATATCTGGAGGTACGAACGTAGCTTCAAGGTGTTCTATTGGAGTATCAATCTGATGTTTCGACCGGGTGCGAAGACCAATAATATCCTACAGGAAGGGTTTATACATTAAGTTTAGGAGTATATAGATGGCACTTTACACAAGGGACTTGTACCATCACCAATAAACCAGAAATAATTTTTTCAATTTAATTTAGAATGTCTGAGCCATTATCGGAGCCACGTAAACATACCAAGACCCACAAGGCGGGGCCTCATGGTGAAAACCAAATAAAACCAAATATATAATTTTAATGGGGAAGACGCCCTTGAGATGGAAACATTTTATATGTAGTGAACTGAAAGACAAAAATGCTCCTCAGCTGGGATTTGAACCCAGGACCCTCTGCTTACAAGGCAGGCGCTCTTACCAATTTGAGCTACCGAGGGGCTTGTGAACGAAATTCGCAAACCCCTACAATAGTCTCTAAACTGCCATCTATGTAATATTATTAATTTCCGTGACATGGGGATGTGAACTGGTTAGATGAATTTGCCTTCGGGCGGGATCATTGTTCCTATGGCCGGCTTCTACCAGACTATTGTGGTGATTTGCAATTCTGATCGCAAGTCCCTCGGTAGCTCAAATGGTAAGAGCGCCTGCCTTGTAAGCAGAGGGTCCAGGTAAATCCCGGCTGAGGAGGATTTTTGTCTTTTAGTTCACTACTTATAAAACCAATTAGGACTGAAACCCAGCAGTCAGGAACGTGCTACTATTAACACTATTTTCTAGAAGTAGTGCTTTCAAGAAAAATAGCACTCTTAGTCAGGGTTGCCACGGGTAGCACGAAAGTGCTACTTTTAACACTATTTTCTAAAAAGAGTGCTCTCAAGAAAAAGAGCACTTTTTAGCAAAAATAACACTTTTTTCTTAAAAAGAACACGTTTCTTCTTTTCAACTACTCCACGATTAGACAGAAAAATAGTGGTCCCATATGGAATTAAAGTGGATTTGGCATTTCGGTATCCTGAAATGTACGAACCCCAACTTCATTGTAGAAGTATGTAAATATGTGATTAAAGCGTTTACTAAACAGCAGTCGTGTCCAAAATAAAATCACAGCAATTTAATTCCAAGCAAGTCTCACCAAGGAATTTTTCGAAGTTAAATACTCAACGCTAAGCTAGAGCCTTTAGATTTTGTGTTTTCCAAAAGTTCGTTTTCCAACTTGAGAGGTTTTGAGCCTGAAGAGGACCCTTGCCAAGAAGGGCCGAAAAATAGCTCCAATAAAATTCAGCTGACGTATCCGTTTCCCACCATCAAATATCAAGACGAGAGACCAGCAGAGACAAATAAAGAACTTATCTGCGAACGAATCTTATCAATCCTATACAAATCCATTTGCTCTAACGTCTAACGTGGTGCTCTAACGTCGGGGCATGCCTCAGCATAAGGACATGGTGTTCATATGATGTACCCTGCCCTACAGCAAGAGCAAGGTACTCCCATAAAAAACCTGTTGATTTTTGCTACCTAAAAAATATTTTTTTTTCCAATAAGCTAAAATAAGAGCATGATTCTGTCGAAAACTTCTAAAAGAATTTTCGTTTCGCTTGCAACATAGTTTTCCGTCAAATCCTGTTTTCCTCCAAATGTCAAATACTTGTAACGACACGAAATATTTAATTCCAAATGTTTATAACAATTCTTGCAAAGTGCCTTTTTCTCGACACACCGTCTTCAAGATACTTTATGTTTGAGAGCTGGCCAAAATGCTTAAATCTTGGAGAGCCAGCCAAGAGTCGAAACAATTTAAGATAAAGCATTATATAAGACCAATGTAATCGTATGTAGGCAGGCAGTCTTAGGTCAGTGCTAAGGCAGTTGTGATCGTTGGATTAACAGATGTATTCGATGTATGCAGAACTTCAATATCAAAAGTAAGTGTTTTCTAACCACTGTGTATTGAATGTAGGACCTAGGACCTACCGTCCGAACTCCACAGTTACGAACCACCCGTTCGAGGATTAAGATCAGAGAACGGGTACAGTCTAATATGTACCAACCGCTCGGGTACACGCTACACGTATATTAGATACTCGGTTTCGTACAACAGTTAAAGCATAAACGATTAGAGAGAGATACTCCTAATGTAACGTAATTTAACACTGGTGCCAAAGGGCTCCAGTTATCTATCAACCCCTCGAAGATGGTTAATTTAACACTGGTGGCATCGTTTTGCTGTGGAAGGGAGAGTTCCGGTTGGTTTCCGATAGGACCAAGTTTTTGGAAGTTGCTGTTTTGAAATGGCCGGGAAAATTGAGTTATTATTAAAAGCGGCCGAGACCGTCGATTATTTTGAGGGTAGGACGGATGTGGATGAATTTTTGGGTAAAGTTAGACAACGTTTTGCTGTGGATACGAGAGTTCGGGTGGTTCCCCATAGGATAGTTTTCGACTTTTAATTTCTGAAGTCGCCGATAAGACACAGACATCAACAAACGCTGCAGAATATTTTGATTGTCACTCGGATATTGATGATTTTTGGTGGGAGAGTGTTAGGTTCCGGCATCGGCACAAATAAATTAGGGACCTAGTAGATATTGCGTAAATACGCTATTAATGCCGTTAGATTTTTAAGGACAAGAAAAGGGAATTTACGGTTTATTTTTGTTGTTTTTTTTGCGGCGCAGGTTAGCAGGTCTAAGATAGATCGGCTTTTGTGTGAAAAGTTGTAGTAAGGAATCCTCAGAACCCTCCCAATCTGTTCAAGTTGAGCTATGCTTGGGATTCTTGAGGAAACCCGATCTGGACAAAATGTGCAAAGGCAGGCCACATTAAAGAAATTGCTGACATTGCTTGATTCATCGAAACATGAAAATCGCGAGGGCTCTAGAGTAAGAATGAGTCAGGCGTCCCGCAGATTCCGTCGTCCGTCTTAGAGTCCAGGAGAGACTCGAAGCGTACTCCACTTTGGTTGAAAGTGCTTCAGGGCACGGTTTTGACGTTACAGGTGGCATCACAGAATTTTTCAAGATTGGAGACGACTGCTGCGAGGAAAATCGTATCGCCAGCGATGCTTTCACTCAAGCAACATCTAGCAAAAGGGGCAGGCTAGATTTAGATGCTGCAAAGGCAGCAGATCAAGCACCAAAGAAAGCAAAACAGGAGGAGTACAAACTGTATCTTGAGTCGCTCTTAAGTAGACAGTCGAGACCATTACGAGACAGAAAGCAGCCAGACAAGTTAACATACACGAAACAGGGGGGTGGAACACAGAAGTAGGGATACAAGTTTTTCACGATTGCAGCGGAAAAAGTGAACCACAGGTCGCGAACTGTCGTTCACTTGATCACATTTGATCGTATAAACCTAGATTGGTTATTATCCCTTTTGTTCATGCACCAACAAACCTTGAGTGAGCTCGGTCACTGCTGGTCTCCTTGATGAGGAGTGTACGATATTCAAGAATTAAAATTTGATTGATTCGTCGAATTTTACGTATTCCCTTGGTTGATTAAAAAAAAAAAAAAAAAAATTGTGAATTTTCCCCAGAAATCCCAGTAAAGAACTAGTATCTTGTGCTTTAAGAGAATGTACTCCCGACTGCAAAGCAAGTGGAACACCACTTAAATGGAACTTTGGCCAAGTTTCATTGGAGTAAATGCTAAAAGATAGCAAGGGGTGAGTTTGGTCACCCCTGGGCGGGAAGAAGTACCCGCCAGGATAATCAAATTTCTCCTTAGAGAAATGCTTCAAGAAAGCGGGGGGTGAGTTTGTGTCACCCCTGGGTGGGAAGAAGTACCCGCCAAGATTAACAGATTTGGATTAATCTGTTTTGTATTTTACAGGCAATGTGTCTCTCTGGAATAACTGGTAACTTCGGACCAAGGACTATTAAGGAAGAAATAAGGTTGTCCTAAAAGAAAGTTTAAAACAGCAGAAACTGCGTTATAAATCTTTAAGAACAAAAGATTTGATTAGAAGGATTTAATTACTGCTATTGCAGATAGAGATTTTGCTATAAGGGAAAGCTGGAATGGTTGAAACAATTAAACAAAAATGGGTCGACAGCTGGTTCCCGTGAAAATAAGCAAATAAGCAGCTAATATTGTGGGTCTATGTCCGAGTTACAATTCAGTCGAGTAAGAGAGACAACAACGATGAGTTCGCCAAACCAGAAGTGATCGCACCCACAAGCGAGCGGAAGGACAACCTTACAAAGAATCGACCCAGTATCTTCAGCACAGAGATGTCAGATAGCTGTCCTCGCAGCTATACGTTCCAGAAGATGAATTTCAAGCAAGGCTGACTACGAGCCTTGTCACAAGAAGAAAGGAAACGGTTCTCTAGCCCAAGAAGAGGCAATGCAGAAGAGAACACAAGCAAACATAGAAACTGAAGAGGAGGAAGAACCAAATCAGACAACGGAAGAAGCCTTATGAAACTTCGGAAGAAGAGGTGACCGTTCATAGAAGGGAAGATGGCGCAGTACCATCACGAGACAGCTGGGACCCGGATGCTGAGTTTAAAAAAGAAGACAATAGCTTGAGAAAGCGAAAGACAATGCCGTATGCGTAAGTCTGACCTTACCGTATTAAGAAACATTCAGACATCGGCACAAGTGACCAGAGTAATGGTCGGAACAGGATAGAAAATCCTTATGTAGTAACATTAGTGGAAAGACGCTTGGCCTAGAAGATTGGCAAGTAATAGTTAGTAATTTGGGAACTAAAAGCAGTTATTTCCATACTTTATTTAGGATTTGGGGTTTAGAAGTTCAAGTTATAACTAACGACGGTTGCCCCAGTAATAAGTAAAGATAGTAGGATTTTAACAGGATTGAGTTGCAAGTGTTAGGTATATGTTTATTACGAACATCTGACGTATTTGAGACGTGCCCTTTATAGACTAGGATAGATGTAATTGCAGGAATAGGATTTTCCAGTTGAAAGTTGTCATATAGGCGCTATTCTTTTCTAAAGGAGGAAGGGAAGTATAAACTCAAAGTCCAAAATTCTGATTTCGGTAACGATTAGCAGTAATTAATAATTAAAGAAACTAAGAAGCAAAGGTTCTATAAGTAAATTGGGTAGACCTGATACTATGGAGAAAAATGCCACTACCAAAGATATATCCATACACTGGAAGTTGTCGGCCTGACAAAGGGTTCGGAAGCGATATCCAGTGCTAAGTGACGGCGAGAGCTAACTTAAAGAGATTGGTGGCGCAAATTAAAGTTCTCACCAAATTGTTGTTGGCCGCCGGTTGCTAGTTTTTAAAAGAAAATGGTACAATGGCAAAAGGTTGTAACCCAACATTTTCTGGGTTAGGGGTGACAGGTTTACCTGGTTTACTGGAATATTTTAGTTTAACCGTAAACGGTATCCTTTGAAATCAGATTTTTGACACAATAAGTAAATTGTCAAAACTAGCTGATATGACAACCTTCAACCTGGTTGAGCAAGTAAAATTATACGTTGTAGGTATTTTTAGAGCTGTGTCGGGAGACACTTTTTGGAAGACGTGAGGAGTGTAACGACACCAAATATTTAATTCCAAATGTTTATAACAATTGTTGCAAAGTGCCTTTTTCTGGACACACCGTCTTCAAGATACTTTATGTTTGAGAGCTGGCCAAAATGCTTAAATCTTGGAGAGCCAGCCAAGAGTCGAAACAATTTAAGATAAAGCACTATATAAGACCAATGTAATCGTATGTAGGCAGGCAGTCTTAGGTAAGTGCTAAGACAGTAGTGATCGTTGGATTAACAGATGTATTCGATGTATGCAGAACTTCAATATTAAAAGTAAGTGTTTTATAACCACTGTGTACTGAATGTAGGACCTAGGACCTACCGTCCGAACTCCCCCCTCCACAGTTACGAACCACCCCTTCGAGGATTAAGATCAGAGTACCGGTATAGTCTAACATGTACCAACCGCTCGGGTACACGCTACACGTATATTAGATACTCGGTTTCGTACAACAGTTAAAGCAGAAACGATTAGAGAGATACTCCTAATTTAACATAGTCATGAGCTGAGATAGGAAGAACAGTCATTGGCTGCATGGCATTACATGTCGCATGATATAAGGTTACGCAAAATTTTATTTAAATGGAAATAGTAATAGGAGCAACAAAAGTGCCAGTGGCGTACGAAAATGGCACTTGGTTAATAATTCGATTTATGTAGTTTGATAACAAAATCCTATAGTCTAAGGCATTAACAACAGAGTAAACAAGAGCTAGAAGCTCATATGGCACTTGGAAGGCTTGTTCAAAGGATGGAATATGGAATTTGCCAATTCGTGGGTTTGCTCTTATCATTTGTAAGCAAAACCCTTGAGATAAGAATGATCATGGGCCCTCGGAAATCACGAGAATATATCGTTTGGAAAAAAGTATTTTACTTTTGCACTTGGCTATAACGATGCGCAATTATGGCGCTACAAATTCATCTGTAAGCAAAACCCCTTAGCAAAAAGCTGCTTCGAAGATCATTAATATATTATATTGCTTGGTCAAAAGTATTTTTTTCACTTTTCGGTTAACATGCACACTTTAAGGGAGCTCGAATCCATTTGTAAGCAAAATCATTGACGCAAAGATTATCATTGGCTCATGGGAATCATGAAAATGTATAGTTTCCTTAAAAGTAAAGAATAGTCGGATTTGGGAAGTGACTATTTCTAAGCCAATCTTGTCGAACCTTTAATGTTCTGACCCAGTTTTATCGTACTAGCTCATCTGGAAGTACCTTAACTCGCGATCACAGGGATCCTGGACCCTGCCCCCTCCAACTTCCCCCACAGTGCCCGGATCTAATCCGGTTGTGTAAATGATCATTTGTTTGTTATTTCCACCAAGTTCCATCCCGATCCCTACAGTGTAAGCGGGTCATGTATTCCTCCCCCCCCCCCACAGTTGTCAGATTCGGTTCGGACACGAAAAAGAACATCAGAGACATGTCTCTGTTCAATTATTAAATTTCACTGGAATCCGCTAAGTTACGCATGAATAAATATTCCGGATTCCCCCTCCCTCCACTTCTCACACGATGATCGGATCGAGAGTTTTTTATTTTCCAAGTCATTTTGATCGGATCCCTGGATACCTGACAAGTTTCGCGAAAATTCCAAAAACCACCATCACCGGAATTCCGGAAAAAAAAACCGTTCAACCCCCCAAGTGTCCGGATCTAGTCCGTTATGTAAACAATCTATCTAGAGCAGATGTTTGTTCTTCCTAGCAAGTTTCACTCTAATCCCCGATCCCTCCATTCTGACCGTTTCATGGGATTTCCGGTCCCCCCCCCCCACGAAAATCCCCATAGCTGTCGAATCCCTCCGGACTTCAAATGGGATATCAGAGACATGTCTTCCATTCAGTTACTAAGTTTCATTCGAATCCGATCACCCGTTCGAAAGTTACGCACGACTCAATTTTCCTTCCCCCTCCCTCCCCCCCCCGCACCCCAGATGGTCGGATCGGGAAACTGATTATTTTCAACGTAGTTTGGCCGGGTCCCTGATACGCCTGGCAAGTTTTGTCGTCCTAACACATCTGGAAGTACCCTAGGTCTTCTATTCAGTTACTAAGTGCATTCGAATCCGATCACCCATTCGAAAGTTACGCACTTGACGAGCTGCATAGAAATCTGTCGGTCGCCGCGTTTCTCCGCATCACAGTCTTGTCCGTTTGTTTGAAGTGTAATCTGTTTGATATGTAAAGTTGTATTCTAATTTAAGTTGTGTTTCTTTCTTTTCTTTATGTACTCCACTATTTCTATTTTATAGAAGTGGGTAAATAAAAATATTCATTCGTTCATCCAAGGTAGTTTGGTCGGGTTCCTGATACGCCTGCCAAGTTTTGTCGTCCTAGCACATCTGGAAGAACCCTAGATCGCAATCGTGGGACAGACCGACCGACCGACCGAAAGACGGAATTGCGATCGGTATACGAGACTTGAGCCAGCGGCTGCAAGTCCCATGAAAACAAACAAACACACATAACGAGAATTTTAGCACGAGATTTTTACGACAAGGACAAAATAAAACACAAAAACTGTACAATCTTTCTACCAGACTTGTACAACAACAAAAATGAAGTTAAACCGGAGCTTTAAACCTGCAAATTTTTGTTTTTCTATTTATTTCTTCTAAAAAGGAGGCAAATACTGGTAAATAAGATTCTCAGCTACCTTGAACAATGAAATGTATGAAGTCAAAGGCTAACCTGTTCCTTGGAGCTGAAACTCAGTGTCCGGGGATCTGGGACTCGTGGTATTTTGAACCCATCGTGATCTGCCAGTTGCTCGGTTGAACTTTCGCTCGAGGGACAATGGACTGCGACCGGCGAGCCTATGTCGCTGGTTTGCGATGACATGTAGCTTTCATCTTCGCTCTAGAGGAGACATCTGCATGTTATACAATATTTACAACTACAGTAATGGATCCTTCTGTCTTTTCTTGACGCAACTCTACACACGAAAGAACTCATGCGAGAGCTATTGACTAAACCTTAGCCGATTATCTACGGTCCGTGACGTTTCCATGACGTCATGAAAGAAATCGGAAAATTCGATTAAGTTAATATTGCAGAATCTATATTTGTATCTATATACATAGAGCCGAGCGGCCAGCGACGCACCGGACGCGTTTACACCGTTCTAGGGACAATCAGTGCCGGAAAATTCAGACTTTTATGTAACGTCACGATCCGTAGATAATCGGCTAAAGTTTAGTCATCACCGTGAGAGATCACTTCAGAGTGAGCGGTGAATCACTGGACGTGTTGGTGTACACCGGGAGAAACTGGAGCCTGGACCGAAGGCACAGAGGCCTGGTCGGCGGCAGGACCGGATGCAGGGCCTGAAACAGAAGCGGAGGCAGGACCGGAGGCACATAACCCTGTACAACTTGCGACGCGAGTAATACCCTCGTCCGAAGAGTTTTTTAAGACATCAGTGAAGTCTGCCTTAGTCCCGCAAGCAATTATGCTAAGACGAACGGGCTTCACTGAATATTTGCAGTTTACACCAGTTCTGGACGGAGCTATGGTACTTATAGGCTCTCTTTTTTTACTACAATTTACACTCTAATATGCCTCCACTATCCAGAGCCCAATAGTGCTCACTAATGAGCTTTCCTAGTTTCTTCAACGCTGATCGACGGATAACGAATCGAAAATAATATAAAACTCCTTCCCTCTTTTCCCGAAATTATGCGTTTTTCTGCTCTTTCATTGCGGCGGATTCTGGAGTCGTCTCTCCTGGCTGGGCCGCACATGAGCCTAACGCTCCCAATATTGCTGCCGTGGGGAAAGTTAGTTACTATTTATTTATTTATTTTTAAAGATGTAGGCTATAGAGGTATCCATCTTAGCTGGAAAGAAGAAGAAGAGACAGGTGGCTCCAAAACCAAAATGCAGAATAATCTCCACCCTTTCTACGACCCAATCGAACAGCAAACAAGCAGCCGTGTCCAGAATGAAAATCACAGCACCAGCTTTAGCTCGAACCAATTTTAGAGAAGAAGTTCAGAAAATCAGATATTTAAGGAAGAATCAGTAACTGTTTTTCCACAAGTTTACTTTCCAACTTGAGCCTGAAGAGGACCCTTGCCAAGAAGGGCCGAAATATAGTTCTAATAAAATATAGCTGACTTATCCGTCTTGCACCGTCAAATATGCTATAAAGGCTGTTGATGATGTAGGCTATACGGCCCTTGCTAGCCATCGGTTCAGTTGAACGGATACAAACTTTTACCAGAAGGCTGACAATATTCTTGTACATTACAAAATTTTCCTATTCTTACTGAAATGTTTTTTTTTTCCTTTCGTATTTGACTGTACAATAACGACGGTTATTGTGTTTGTATGCTAAGTCCGCCGCTTTATTTTCATGCAATTGTGTGTGAATTTGACTGATGTGTTCTTGTTTCAAATTTGTATACTCACTCATTCAGTTTTGAAGGAATCAAATAATGATAGTAATAATACAAATCTACGTCATGAAAAGTGGCATGAAAGTTAAGATGACATCAATAATAGGAGAGGCCTCGACCCTGTTTCCAAGAAGCCCTTGATTTTATCAGCCACGACAGAAATGGTTAAGCGACTGGTCTAATTAAACTCATCAGTAATTTATGAAAGAAAAATGTATACCTCATTTACTGCATTTTCGGGCTTATACTCCTCATCGCTTGAATCATCCGGAAATTCCTGGTCCATCAGCGCTCGTGATTCTGAAGGAGAGCCAGAACGACAGACAGGCGTACTCGTGGAGGAACCGAGGATCGCCCTAAAAAAATGCATATTAAAAAAAAAATTGAGAAAAGAAAAAAATAGTACATAAATAAATAAACAACATACAAGGAAAGAAAGAAATAGTACATAAATCAAGATTTAAGAAAAGAAAGAAATAGTAAATAAATAATAAACAACATACACTGTTCGATACACGTCTTACAGCATATGTGACTGATTTTCCAACGGATACTTTGAAGCATTGACAGAATCGCTTCGTGTTTCTAATCGGTTTGGTGTATATAGTATATAGTAAGGGTTGTATAGTCTAAAATGTAAATGTGAAGTTATCAGCATCCACCTAGATTTAATTAACGCAGAATTTACGGACGAATATAGGGTTTGGTGTATAGAGTAATAGTTGTATAAGTAAGTAAGGAAGTAAGTAATTTATTTCCAACCCGCCATTTGAAAAGCGGAGTATGTAAAATAATTAAATAAAACACAACAAATACAATATATAATTTTTCTTTCATCATCCAGAAAAGAATGTAGAGTATCATATGCTGGCTGGGCCCTGTTGTCCATGACTTTCTGCCAAGCCAACGAAATTTCCAAAAGTGAGACTGCATCTATAACTTGGAAACACTCTGTTAGCATGTTTTTGTGGTATAACTTTGGCTAATAAAGCAGGTGCTTTGCATAGAGTCTTGGTAAAATGTATATGTAAAATTATCATCACCCGCTTAGACAGGCATCACTGGCGGTCCTGATCTCCGATCTCCCTCAGCCATAAAGTGCAATGGGCGGTTGAGGGCAAGCCATCTGGGTTTCTTTCCATCTGGTTTCATTTGTTAATTATTGTGGTATTAACCCCTATGTAACGGGCCATGGAGCTTTGTAGGGGTCGAAATTTATTTTGTTCCTTTATTTTGATTTTAATAAAACTGAACTAAACTGAACTGAACTTTCGCACAACCTGCATGTCACCTTCCCCAGATTTCTTTAGTTATCCATTTGAAATTGGGTCAACTTTGGCTTATCTTGCAGAGTACCTCCATGTAGCCCCGCCCCAGACCGAATGGTAGGCACCACCGACACTCAGACTTGCGCCCCAATGGGACGAGGAAAATTTAAATTTTCCACTCGCCCAGGCCGGTCCAGTCTCGGTAAAATAAGGAAGAGTTGCGTTTTTACAGATACCATGGTATCTGATTCCACGGTCAAAAGTCGTTTTTGAAGTTATCGTGGTATCTGATGCCACTGCCAAAAGGCGTTTTTGCAGTTATTGTGGTATCTGGTCAGTTATCGTGGTGTTTGATATTCAGATATCACGGTCCGACCGTGGTAACTCATCGTGGTATCTGAAAAGTCATCTCACTTTCCTCAATTTATGTCAAATTGGTGGGAAAGAAGTTCGGCACTTAGTGATGTTACTGAATATCAATTTTTCTTTTGGGATGACTTCGTAAAACGCAATTTTGGCAATTGTCGTGTTTGCAGAGCAACCGTATACCATTTACACGGTAACCGCAAAAACGACTAATTGCAGATCCAGTTTCCGTGGTAACAGATACCATGGTATCTGCAAAAACGCAACTGAGATGAATTTATCGTGCTATCTGTGCTTTTAAACGGTCGAACGTTTAGTTGTGACAAGTATCTCTCAAAGTAATATTCCTTTCCGTCTGAAAGTCTTCTTAGAAACTCCCTGAAAGGAACAAATACAAGAGCTGTAAGCTCATATGGCACTTGCATGGGTTAAGATGTATTGATTGATCAAAAGTAAGTTTCGACTTTGCGGTTGAGATGCGCACTCTAAGGGAGCTAGAACTTCATTTGTAAGCAAAAACCCTTGAGGCAAGAATGATAATGGGCTGATGGGCATCATGAAAATTCATATATTGCTCAAACGTATTTTTCTTACTTTTCGGTCAAGATTGGTACGTAGCGTACGTACGTACGTACCCACAATACCCGGAGCCAATCCGTTTCTGTAAATGATTCATCCAGAGCATCTGTTTGTTATTCCCACAAAGTTCGATCCCGGTCACACCAGTCTAAGCGAGTCAAGTATTCCCCCCCCCCCCCCCCCCCCCCAATAGTTATCGGATTCGGTCCGGAAATGAAAAAGATCACCAGAGAAAAAATGTCCCCCACCCCCCTAAGTGTCCGGATCCAGTACAACTAGCGCAGATGCTTGTTCTTCCCAGCAAGTTTCACTCCGATCCATCCATTCTTGAAATTTCCGGTCTCCCCCCCCCCCCCCCCCCAACTCCTGGCTACCGAATCCGATCAAGACTTTAATGGGACATCTAAGATATATAATCTATTCAGTTACTAAGTTTCATTTCAAGCCGATCACCCGTTCGAAAGTTACAGACTACTCAATTTCCCGGATTCCCCCCCCCCCCCCCGAGATGGTCGGATTGGAAAACTGATTATTTCTAAGTTTGTTTGGTCGGGTCTTTGATACGCCTGCCAAGTTTCATGGACCTAGCACATCCGGAAGTACCCTAACTCGAAAAAGTGTGACAGACTGCCCTCAATTTTCAAGTTTCCACCGCCCTCCACTCCCCCGCATATGGTCGGATCGGGAAATTGATTCTTTCCATGTTAGTTTGGTCGGCTCCCTTATATGCCTACCAAGTTTCATTGCCCTAGCACATCTGGAAGTACCCTAACTAAAAAAAAGTGTGACAAAAAACTCGGACCGACCGACAGACAGAATTGTGATCGGTATATGGCACTTGAGCCAGAGGCTGCAAGTGCCATTAAAAATCGCTTTCGCCAACTCTTTGTTCGGTTTCCGGAAGGACCTACTCAAGTGTTCGAACCCAAGTATTTACATTTGCACTGCTTCCACGTGGGTTCCCGATTAGTGCAGACGTCGCATAAAAGTTGATCATTCATAATGGAAGAAGCAACCCCGAGGAAAAGATGACATTGAGCGAATGGAATACGAAAGTCTCCCTTGGAAAAAAAAGACCAAGCTATGAAAAAAGATTTACATAAAAACAGAACAATATCTTACTTCTTCCGTGCTCGCGTGAGCTTCGGTTCATACTCGACATCGGTGTCATCAGTGTCTTCTCCAACTTCCTGGCCAGCTTCTCTTAACCGACGATTCAGCATCCGCTTCACTGAGGAGTTCGACAATACATTCTGAAAAACAGCCGAGTTGAATGGCCGGTCAGAGTTAACATAATATTCGAAACCAATTCTTTAATTTCTTAATCTTTTTTTTATTCTGCAACCTTGAACTTCGTGCGGTGTCTCTAATCCAGCCTAACGACCTCGCTCCTCCCCCGAAAGTCCAATATGTATCCCTCCTCAATCAGTTTCAACTTCAGACCCTTCACTCCCGTCGTTTGAAACTTTCTCTATCTGTTGGTAATAAAATCCTGTCGAATAGAATATTCACCGAAATATCCACCCGCCCCAACATCAACCGGAATGGGTAAGGCCAATCAGGCCCGTTGCAGAGCCTGTATCAAAACATCAACCTGTGACTGCTTTCTATGCTCGGTATGACCTTGCTTTTGTGCCCTAGTTTGGTAAGTTGTTTAATGCCGGGTCAATATTTTGTCTGCAAAATAGTTATTAATTGTATATATTGTGATTTTCTGTTTGTTAATTTTGAATCGTCGCCTGACTTACATGTTTACTTTATGAAAACAAACATTAATAATTGGCTCTGTCCGCCGCATGTTTCTGAATAAAGTGAAACTGAATATAAAATAAAATCGTAAATATGTCCGTCCGTCTGTCTGTGATCTCGACAACTCTCGAACAGATTGCGGTATTCTCTGGAAGTTCAGTTCAGACTCTTCGGGAATGAATGGGCGTAAAACTTACAAAATAAAATCGAATGGAAGGTTAATATAAGTAAAAGAAGAGTTACTAGCTCATATGGCACTTGTTGTGAGTAGGCTGTACAAAAAAGTAGATGAGAACGTCACAAAATACACCCTACATCTAAAAATGCGGTTGGGACCTGGAAATAGGATATGAAGTTTCACTCAAGTCTGAGCATTTCCGGCATCGGCTCAGATCATCCGGGGCAAATGCCTGTTCTAACTTCCAAGTTTCAGCCATATAAACCAACTGGTTTGATCGCTAGATGTGCCACACGGTTTCCCGAACCTCTTTCTAACGTCACCTACCGCGGCCGAATCTGGTTCGGTCTCGTAAATGGGTCGTCTAAGTTTCACTCTAATCTGAGTGTTTTTTGGAAAGTTCCGGTATCCCCCGCCCCCTCCCATCCGTTGTCAGATCCAGTTCGGACCCTAAAATATATCATCTAGGGCGAGCCCCTATGCGAGCCACAAGATTTCCGGGACTCTCCCTCCAACTCCACCTACTGTATCCGAATACGACTTGAAAACATAAAAATTCTCTGACATCTCCTCTTCCCGTCCATCAAGTTTGGCTGGAATCGGTGCATATTCTATCTGCAAATTTCCGGTTCCCGCCCCAGCCCCTACCATGGCCGGATCCGGTCCGGACTCCAAATAATAAATATAGGCCGCATAAATTCGGTACTCTCCAACTTGCATACCATTCGGTTCATCCTTTTGTTTTTTGTGCGTGTCACACATTTCCGGAAACCCCTCCCCGCAAACTCCCCCAACCGAGGCCGTAAGGTGGTTCGATACGCATGTTTTGCATGTCTAGGTCATCATTTCTAAACATCCAATATGTTTCACTCGAATCGGATCACCCGTTCGCAACCTACGGAAGTCAATTGCCGAACTCCCCTTCCCCACTCCCCAAAAATGGTCGGATCCAGGGAAGTTTTCCTAGTGCCCTGTGTCGGGTTCATAAGTCAATTTGTCGGGTCACTAATATACCTGCAAAGTTTCTTAGCACATTTTGAACTTTTCTAACTCGCGATCACCGGGATTACAGCAAACCCCTCCGACTCCCCCCACAGAGCCCCGATACGATCTGGCTCCGTCAATTACGTATCTAGGCCTAATGCTTGGTCTCTCCACCAAGTTCCTTCCAAATTTCTCGACTCAAGTGTTTCACGCGTTTTACGGTGCCCCCTCTAACCCCCACAAGTATCGGATCCGATCCGGACTTGCCATAGAATATCTGAGACGATAGCTCTTTCCACTTGCCAAGTTTCATTCAAATTCGATCACTCGTCCAAAAGTTATGCATGCCACTAGATTCCGGATTCTCCATCCTGCCACTCTCCCCACAATGGTCGGATCGGGCTACTATTCTCAGGTCAGTCTGTTCGGGTCCCTCAAACGTCTGCCAAGTATCATCGTCCTAGCACATCAGGAAGTACCGAACTCGCGGGATCACCAGAAATCCGCCCCCCCCCCCCAACCCCCACACAGTGCCCGAATCCGATCCGATTATTTCAACGACGTATCTAAGACTTGTGCCTGTTCTTGCCACCAAGTTTCATCCCGATCCCTCCACTCTAAGTGTTTCCTAAGATTTCCGTTTCCCCCTACAACTCCCCCCAAAGTCAACGAACCCGGTCCGAATTTGAGGTGGGACGTCTGAGACACGAGACCTTTCTAATATGAAGTTTCATTAAGGTCGGATCACCCGTTCCTAAGTTAAATACCTAGATTTTCCGGATTCCCCCTCCCCCACCCCAGGATGGTCGGATTCGGGAAGTTGACTATTTTCAACTTAATCTTGTCGGGTCCCTGATATGCCTGCAAAGTTTCATAGTCCTAGCTAGTGCCCAAACTAGCAAAACCCGGACGGACAGACCGACAGAAATTGCGATCGCTATATGGCGCTTGGCCGAAGAGCAAGGGCCATCAAAAGACAACCTATATCCGAATTCCATGGCCGGATGTAAGTTAGTAATTCTTAGGCCGTCATCTGATAAAAGCCAGAAACTTGATGACGGGCCAAATCGAAGCGAAAATTGGTTAGTAGTGTGATAAAGAGGTAAAAGAAAACATCGATTACATTTTATTGCCATCACGATCAACTCTGCGAGAAACTGTCTGACAAGCACAGACTGGCAGGATTCGATAACGAGACAACTTATGAAAAGCTACACACTCTCTTCCATTGGAAGTGTGGAGAATTGTTAGGTCTACAGCAAGCAGCTTTTCTTAGAAGAGAACCGATTTCTACTGCTGCACACCCTTTAACCTAGCCCCCCCCCCCATCGCAAAAAAAAGCTTAAGATCATCTGGAAAAAAAATACATGTAGGTGAAGACACAATTTTTTTTTTTACAAACCTTTAGTATACTTTTCACATTGACTGCTGACAAGTTGTTCTTCAGTGCTGTTTCTTCTAAAATCCTGTCAATTTCAGAATCCGGCAAAACCGGATCTTGCTTAGGAAGCTTCCTGGGTCTTTTTAACCTGAAAGTAAAACCAAACAATAGTTGCTACTAGAATACTAGTGATTATAACTCCCTTGATATTAAGTCTGATTAAGTCTCTCAAATCTACCATCTGAGGAAAGATGATGGAATACGCAATGTAGGCGAGGGTACAGTTCGATTTCTTTGTTCCGTGATTCCCCTTGATGTGTTTAACGGTTCTTCGGCTTTATCATTTGGTCTTTACTCAACTCAAGTTCATGAGTTGAGTAAACAACTCAATCTTAACTCACGCCACTCTTTATAAATAATTAAGGGATTTTCTGAGACCTATTCGCACCAGAGGGAATTCGCACCGACTCGGTCTATAACCGACTGGCGGACAGCATCGAAGGGGAGGAGCGTACCCCCCTCCCCCATATGTGACGCTCCTGTCCATGTTACTCGCATTCACGAATTCGGCCCATGATCTATTTACGATGGAGGCCAACTCCCACATGTGCATTACCTTTAGAGCATTAGAAAGTCTTTTCTTCATATTCTCCGGAGTCGAAGTTTTCATCCTGGACCAACGACTGTATTTATGCCACCTTCTTGTCCCGTAAAGTGAACTTATTGCTCCCTTTACACTAAATCATGCTCTATTAAGTCCTTTTTCCGTAAACTGGTGCCTAAAATGTGGTTTACAGATACAAATAAAAGACAGACAATCCACAATAACGAACAGTAAAAAAAACTGTACAGTCCGGAATTACCCCTCCTTGTCCGGATTTACCCTATTGACTTTGTCCCGGAATAACCCCAAACGGGTCTTAAGGTGTAATTCAGGACAGTTACATATTAGGTGAAAAGTACGCAAACAAATTTCAAATATTCCCTACTCATTCTTATACTACCCCACTCGTTTCTTAGATCCAACAAACCGTTCGAAACTTATAGCGCAAGAAATGAACTTAACCGAAGTTTTTAAGCGATCTTTTTCCTGCCAGGTCTACTTGGTTTGTGAGGTCCACTTGGTTTGTGAATCGAAGAAGACCTGATGGAACTAGGCCTATATTTAGAGCAATTTTTTTTTTTTTTTTTTTTTTTAAATACATAAATACAGAAAGTTTCTGAACGAGTGGTTACTGAGATATTGGCGACGTCCGGAATTGCCCCGATCCACCCTAGTCCAATTTCTTGTAACAGGACCATGGAATATCCTAAGAAAGCAAAACAATCTTTTGCATTCTGATTCCAACGACTGACCAAAGTTGCCTTTTTTGTCTGTAGTTTCGGTTTAGTTTCACTGTAGTTTGACGTACTTCTGTTTAGTTATGAAAGTCCAGTATGTGTACCATTTTGTTTGTCTCTTCCACATAGCCTACTGTACTCCCATAGCTAAAACAAAAGTACGCTAAACTAAAGTGAAACTACACTGAAACTACGTAAAAAGAAAACCCCACCCAAGTCCACTTTGCCTGACAAACTTCTTAGCTGAAAAGTTTAAGATTATATTTTGCGCTGTCCAGATTCCGATCCCACCCATTTTAAGCATAAAAGTTTAGTAGAAAAAGCAAAACCTGACATTTTTTTTGGGGGGGGGGGGCAGATTCTATCTCCATTTGGGCCCTTGACAGGACCCTGCAACAAATAATCTTATCCTCTGATAGATTGTTACCAGAATGACACCTAGAGCCACTAGAAGGTATAAGCTTATAAATGGAAAAAGCTTACCTAGGTTTTCTGGTTGATATTTTGGAATCAGATGATGGTACGGGTCTCCTTCCAGGCAAGCTCAAAGCTGATAGCCTTCCTGTATCGGACATGTGTTCGTCAAATGTATCCGGAGTTTGACAAGGGCTTATGCTCTCCGTGTGTCTTTTTCTTTTCAGTTTTTTCCTGTCCGACATGCTGATTTTCCGTTTCCTGACTGGAGTTTGGTGTGCTAGTCTTAGAGTTGGTAAGTTAAGCTCTTGTATTGATTCTTGAAGAGCAGCCAGACCAGGGGGAACTTCATCGTTCGAGTTGGTTGACCGGGGCACTAATAATAAGATTTGTTTATTTATTTAAACATAAACATGGTGTACACAGATTTTTACACATATTTACTGATATGTGCTGTAAACAGGCTTTTGCCTATATAGGTTTCTCCTGGACCTACTGACACTAAACTTATTGGAGCAGTCTGGCAGTCCACGCCTACTTTACACAGAGGAACAACATTACAGATAGAAGTGTTAGGTACTGGTATGAATGAATGTATTTACTGCACGAAAAAACCCATGGGGGGTCATGGCAACAAAACAAAAAGAAAACATACAAAAATCGCTCTCTATGGGACAAACCAACGCGGAGGAATCTAGCCACCTTACGGATACCCCCCATATTTGTATTTCCAATCTTTTTTAATAGCCACTCCTCCCTAGTAATTCCCACCACAAATACGTCGACCCTTAAATCACTCAATCTTTCATTGAACCTAGAATGTCGGGCCTACTTAGGTCTAGACTAAATATAAGCTAATTATCAGAGGCTTGTGACATCCATCAGTGAACCAAACACCCCTGATTTTTGGATACCCTATGCCAAATGCTGGATATATCTAGCGTTGGACTAACGCCGGATACCCCAGGGCGAACCGGAGTAATTCCGGACACTTCTGGTGAATTGACCAAGATGGCTTTCTCAGCTACCCCTTTGGATGTCTAAACATGAAGAGTTTGATCCCCTAATGGGTTGCAAGACTGAAACTCTGGACACTCTCGCCTGTCCGGAATAAACCCATTCCGTCGGGGTAATTCCGGACAACATAAGAAACAAGACCAAAGGTTTCGATGAGATCTTAAAAATGTAATATTTGATCCAGACAGTTAAATATTTTTGCTTGCAGCCGCCCACAGGTGACTCACAGTATGATGCTTCGATCAAAGGTTGCAACCAGGTTGCGCTTGATAAAAATAAATTAGTCATTCATTCAAATATTGACTCGCAAATTGCCTTTGAGAGGGGGGCAAGGTATTTTCCGACTGGCTGGTCAGTTTATGACAACTGTTTTACAGACAAAAACAACCGTTTTGACGCAAAATCGACGGATTTTCAGATAAACTGACTGTTTCTAAGAAACAACGGTTATTTTTATGAAAAATCGACTAAGAAAACAATTGACTATTTTCACGACTAATCGCGACAATTCGGGCGTTCTCAGTTATTTTTTTTCAGTTTTCACCCTCTCTCCCCATAAGCGACAACCTTGTCCATATTATTCGCTTTCACGAATTCGGATAAAAGATCCACGATCTATATGAGATGGAGGCTGACTCCCACTTGAAGATAATTTCGTAAACCACATTGGCCTGACATTTTGCCATTTAACATTCAACCATTGTTTTAGTTTTCTTGGTTGTTGATCTTCATCCTCGTTTTGGCATTTTTCTTCGAAATTTTCTGTGTGTGATGAAGAAGCGAGGCGGTTGTCCTCCCGAAATATTCGCCTTTTCTTTCAGTATATTCGCTGGCCTGTACAAACCCCATTTTTGTTGGTTTCTTCGTTGATTTTTTGTGACTTCCACTTGTCCAACCTTTAGAGCATTAGAAAGTCCTTTTTTCATGTTCTTCTGAGTCTGAGTTTTAGTCGTGGACCTATGACCGTACATGCCACCTTCTTGTCACCTAAAGTGGACTTATTACTCCCTTAGACTAAATCATGCTATACCAAATCCTCTTTCCATAAGCTGGTGCATTAACTGTAGTCCACAGATAAAAATGAGTGATAAAAACACATAATAATGAACAGAAAAACGAAGATCATACAGTCCGGAATTACCCCTACTTGTCCGGAATTACCCTCTTGACTTTGTCCAAAATTACCCCAAATGGGTCTTAAAAAAGGGTAATCCCGGACAGCTCTTTATCAAGTGAAAATTACGTAAAAAATTCCAAAATTCCTTCTCATTCTTATACTACCACACTTCTTCGTTTCTTAGATCCATTAATCCGTTCAAAACTTATAGCACTTAACAGAACCAAACTTTTCAAGTGATGTTTTAACTGCCGAGTCCACTAAATGACTGGGTGGCTCTTGTAACGGATGTTCGTAACACTTGTATGTAATGATCAGCAAGTCACAACTCCCTTGGTATACGTCACCACGAGTAAGATTTAGATGACGAGTGCTAGATTTATGGTGTCGCGGATTTAGCAAGATCGCTAAATATCTTCAGACTCAGAGTAAACAATATTGGCACAAGTTTTAGCAAGATTGCAAATGTTAGCAATCTTGCAAATATCTAGCAAGATCGCTAAATATATTCAGACTCAGAGTAAGCAATATTGGCACAAGTTTTAACAAGATTGCAAGTATTTAGCAAGATCGCTAATTCCCTAACCGGGATCACGGAAAGTTATAAAAGCCAGGAGTTGGGACTCGCAAGAGTTAGTTTTTCGGAAGTGAGTTCTTCAACAGTTAGTCTTTCGGAAGTGAGTTATTCGTCAGTGTTATCTACTCGTCGGGGTTAGTCTTCGTCTTCGTCTACAGTATCCAGTGTTAGTACGACTCCAGTTAAAGTGCAACTGAAGAGCAGATGTCGACATACAGTGAGGATTATTATTAGTAAGCGATATCAGGCTTAGTATTTAGGAGTGGAATAGTAACACCGTTTAAAGGTAAAATAAACATTCATTTATAAATCAACCTGTGTTGTATATAGCTCTACCACCGAAGGTAAAGAACCGCCTCACACCACCCGCGCTACCATTGTATACCCACATATACCCTTAATAATCTACCGCTACACTCTCCCCAAACGGGGGCGATGAGCGGTTTGCGAATCGAAGAAGACCATAGATGGTACTTTATTTTGCAATTTTTTTAACGAGTGGTTACCGAGATATTTGCGGTGCCTGGAATTAGGGTTTAGAGCTTAATGGAAAATGCCACAACAACAAAAGCTAAATAATAGGCAACAAAGAGAAAATAAATAAACATGCATTAATAACTAACAACATCTAAATAATCAACAACAAAACTTAAGACAAAATACAGAAACAAATCAGGAACCGAACAGGCACAAGTGAACAGCAAACGTGACATTTTATTGGTTACTTAAATAATTAGTAACAAGGGGGGAGAATGATTGGAGCCGACGGGCGGTACGGATGCTGGAAAAGGCTTGACCAAATTTGAATGTCTCGTTGAGTAAGTCGGTTCAGGGAGTTGTTCGGGAAGGAGGTGGCGGAATCTGACTGACTGCAAATTTTCTTACCAAAATTTATTGTTAAATTTAGCCATGTTATCTTTAACGGTTCGAGCCGGAGAGTTTTAAGCGCTTCGTCATAAATAGTGTATCAGCAAGGTGCTATAGGCAACTACATTTATAAACTGTTCTAGGGACAATCAATTAAGTTTGGAAATGGGAAGTGTGGAATTCTCTTGTAACCAGCCAGATATGATGTTACAAGCCTCGAAGAATTGGCTGAGATTTAGACAACACGGCATGGCAATATGCAGATCTTCGAGACATGCCCCATCTTCCAACTAGTCTAGCGTCGTTAATAGTACAATTATTCACAGTAACTTGTGTATTTTATCTTAACTTTACAGAACCCAGGAAATCAGTATTTTACCTACTTCAGGTATTTTAAGTATGGAGGCTATGCCAACTTATATTCCTTTGGCCCAAACTGAAGTGCGAAACGGATACATCAGCTGAATTTTATTAGAGCTACATTCCAGGCCTTCTTGGCAAAAGGCTCTTCAGGCTCAAGCCGCTCAAGTTGTAAAATGAACATGTGGTGGAAAAAAACTTGTGGTTTTATAACAAGTTCATTTAACAAAATTCATACCAATTTTGCACTTTCAAATATACTGGCCGTGTTATGCCTTGTTGTAGGCATAACAAGGCATAAGATAGCCTACATAGCCAACATGTAGGCTATGTTGTAGGCATAGCCTACAACAAGTCAGCCTGGAACCATACTGGAATATACTGGAATACTGGAATAAGGAGATAGGCCCACATTCTAGCCCTATCTCCTTTTTGGAAGTTATTTAGCACAACTGATTTAAGGACCATTCGTAAATTGTTTTATAAATATGCTAAGTACCTACTCGGCCTTCCCCCATGGGCTCGTAACCGCAAAGTTACGCAGCTTTACGGCGTTACTGATCCGTTTGTGGCTGTGGCCCAACGCCGTGCCGAGTTTGATTCTTCTCTAGACAGGTGCCATCCGTATTATAGTGCGTTTGTATAGTCATTTCGTTTAGTTTAGTCTCATCTTTTTCTTTCCTTTATTGTTTTTCATATACTCCGTATGGGCATGTTCTGTGCCATTTGTATATGGGTTAATAAAATTATTGATTGATTGACTGGAGCAACCCAGCAAGAAGTTTTCGCCCCTTGCCCCGCTACATTATAACATTATTTTAATATCTTGAGAATGCTTTGATATACTTCAAACCGCCCAACGCCCCTGAGTTGGGGCGGAACATGCACTTGGAACATGCTATGAAAAAACAAAGTAAAAGCAGATGAAGTTTCTTACTTTTGTTGGGCTGTCTTTTCCTGTACAGTATTTCCAGCAATCTGCGAATAAAAACCTAAAATAAATTGAGATCTTGGAATGCTGTTTGTGTTGTTTAGTGGAGCTTCCAGCCAGAATTTCTTCTCTTGTTGTTTGTTTGTTGTTTATTTTGACGTTTCAAGAGCAAATGCTAGCTGTGTCACATAGCCTGCACAGCACCATTATCCACAGTCTGTGAATCGTCCTAAATTTCGGAAACTTCTGTCAAAAAACTCAAATCTTGTGGTCTTTCTTAGATGTTGCTTACTTTTGGCAATGGAAGGATTCTCATCAGGGGGGTTCTCTTGTAGAATGTTAGTGGCAGGGGCGTCACTAGCCTTTTACCTTTGGGGGGGGGACGTCCGGTTTGTGCCGACGGACTAAAAAATGTGCCGACAAAACACGCCGTTGCCGCTTCGCGGCAACGGCGTACATTTCCCGCCAGCACAGAATAGAATCGGGGTAAAACTAACTGTAATGCATCAGATGATATTATTCCTCGTATTTTAAGTTCACATATTTGGCTTTTCATTTTAGCCTTCGCTAAACAGCGAAGCTTCCAACGACTGTACCAAGAACAAGTTAAACTAAGCGCCGCAGGCGAAATTTTTTAAATCTGCCTTTTTTTCCTGAAAAAGTTAGCTGTACCTACCATACAAGTTCTAGCTTTTAATGTGTTTCAGCAAATTTAAATCCTAAAACGCCAAGCTAAATGAAACACTGTTCTTCTAAATAAAGAATACTACAAAATGCGCCGCAGGCGAAATTTTGTGTGAACTAACTGTAACAATGCATCAATTGAGGTTATTGGTTATTGAGGAAGCTTGCAACGACTGTACCCAGAACAAGTTGAATTAAGCAACGCCGGTGAATTTTTTTTAAATCTGTATTTTTCCGGAAAAATTTGCGACCGACAAATGTTTACAGAATTTGATTTCTTACGTATAAAAGACCCGGTGTGCGGACAAGAATACCGACGCCCGACAAAAGCATTCAGAATTCGATTTCTTCTGTGTTTTGCCCGACAAGATTGTCAAGAACTTTATTTTTTACGCGTAAATAGAAGCCGATGTACCGACGAGACTTGAACTTTCGGCATGCGCCGATAAAAAGTTACAGAATTTGATTTTTTTTTATTTTTTTTTTGGTAAAAAGAACCCGATGTGCCGACGAGAATACCGACACCCGACAAAACCATCGAGCATTTGATTTGTTCTGTGTTTTGCTCGACTAGACTGTACAGAACTTGATTCATACGTGTAAAAATAACCCGTTGTGCAATGAAACTTAAACTTTCTGGGTGCGCCCGACAAAGTTTGCTTTGATTTGTTACGTATAAATAGAACCCGATGTGCCGACGAGTAGACCGACGCCCGACAAAAGCACAAAAAAATATTTCTTCTGGATTTCTTATGTATAAAAAGAACCCGATGTGCCGACGAACTGAGGCACGACAAAAGCCTGCAGAATTCGATTTCTCCAGTGCTTTGCCTGACAAATGTTTGCAGGATTTCATTTCTTGCGTATAAAAAGAACCCGATGTGCCGACGAGTCGACCGACGCCCGACAAAAACTAAATTTGTTTTTATTTCTTCTGTATTCCTTCTGTATAAAAAGAACCCGATGTGCCGACGAGAATACCGAGGCACGACAAAAGCATGCAGAATTCAATTTCTTCAGTGTTTTGCCCGACAAACGTTTGCAGGATTTTATTTCTTGCATATATAAACACCCGATGTGCCGACGAATCGACCGATGCCTGATAAAAAGCATACAAAATATTATTTTTTCTGTGTTTGCCGGCGCTTCGCGCTTCGCTTCGCGCCGACAAACAAGTGAACTTTCGCCGGGCTTCGCCAGACGAAAGTACTTTCTCAGGACCTTTAGGGGGGGAGTCCCCCCCTCCCCCCCTCCATAGTGACGCCCCTGGTTAGTGGACAACCTTTTCCTCCACTGGTTTATCCACCTTTGTCAGACCACATTGTTCACTCCTTTCTTAGATGTTGCTTACTTTTGGCAACAGAAGGATTCTCACTAGGGGGGTTCTCTTGTAGAATGTTAGTGGACAACCTTTTTCTCCACTGGTTTATTCACCTTTGTCAGACCACGTTGTTCCCTCCTAAAGCACTAACAATTGTTAGTAACAATCAAAGGCGTTACTAGCCAAAATGTCTGGGGGGCAGGGCTAGGTATTTACAGGCTGGCTGGTTATTTTTACTAACTGTTTTTGCATAAAAATCTACTGTTTTGAGAAAAAAAAATACTGTTTTGACAAAAAGATCGACTAACTTTCTGCAAAACTGAAATCTAATATTCTTGCGAAAAAACAAAGTTTTTAAGAAAAACTGACTGTTTCCAAGAAAAATTGACTGTTGCCAAGAAAAACTGACTGTTTCCAGGAAAAAAACTGATTGAACTATTTTCTTCTCTTTATGGTTGTTTGTGGACTGACATTTCTGGAGCTTCAGCTCATACACACTCGTACCACTGGGTATGCATAAGCTTGTACAGGAGGGATACCCAACCTCAAATGTATATAACCTCGAACTTGGCCTGAAAATACTACAAGCAAACTTCTGCAGAGTCCTAAATTTACCCTAGGTCATTCAGGGTGTCTTTCCTGACAGTTAGGACCTTGTTAAGACTGCATCGATCTTTCCTCTTAACCTTTTTAGGCTAAGTTTGAGGTTGTGAAAATTCTGGGTTGGATACCCCTCTTACAATACTTCTGTCCCAGTCAGCACTGTACCTTGAAATTCTTGTATGGTGAATGGATTTCAGCATACAGTGCACACATGAAAAAGCACAATTTCTGTTGTTACACCAGGCTGACACCAGGTGTCCAGCCAGAAATTGTTTTTTTTTTATGTGTGCACTGTATGCTGAAATCCATGCACCATGCATGAATATCAAGGTACAGTGCTCAAACGTCTAGCACTCAGGCATGGTGCTAGACGTTTGAGCCCCGTGACTGAAAGAGGGCTAGTGTACTATACTGCTTCTGTCCTGGCAATCATATACAGATCAGAGAAATATTTAGCTAACAGGCATTGTCAATAATATAAAGGGGTTAGTGGCCGATTAGGGGCTTTTGTCATCAAGACATCATCTTAATCTGGGTATAAGTTCCTCATTGTGAATTTCTTCTTTCTATCACTAGATCTAAACTAAGTTGTATCAGTATTCCACACAAGCCTGACAACAAACTCATTTTGCAACCAAATTTTAGTTTATTCCTATCGGTGAATCAGTCTAGTACACTAGCCCTTTTTCAGTCATGGTGCTCAAACATCTAGCACCATACCTGAGTGCTAGACGTTTGAGCACTGTGCCTTGAAATTCTTGCATGGTGCATGGATTTCAGCATACATTGCATACATGAAAAATCACAATTTAGCTGGTAGCCTATTTAGTGTGTAACAATAGAAATTGTGCTTTTTCATGTGTGCAATGTATGCTGAAATCTGGCTGAAATCCATGCACCATGCATGAATTTCAAGGTTTTCTTGCGTTTTTGTCAGAATCGAGAACGGGGAAAGCCTCACGATTCTGCGGAATCGAGAAGTTGCTCCAATGGCGAATTCTCGATTCTCCTGTCCGCGTTCTTCTCCCTGATTGGTCAACAGAACACTTATACCGGGTTGCGAACGAGCTGCAAAATTGGTGTTTTTTTTCAAAAGCTAGCCCTAGCACTCAGGCATGATGCTAGATGTTTGAGCACCGTGACTGGAAAGGGCTAGTGTACTAGGCTGTGGTGAATAGATAGTTCAAAATATAAACAGAGCTGAGCGGCCAGCCTGCGGCCAGCGAGGTGCAAGTCACATTTACTTTTATAAAAAGCTTAAGGACAATCAAATCCTATGTTAAGGTCCTCAATCTGATCATGACATCACTTCACTGTGTAGGTCACGGCTGTATGGCATTCCAACACCTGTCCAACACAACATTGTCACCACCTTTCACCATTTGTGAGTAGTGAATTTAAAATTACATAAGCCATTCATTGAACAAACAAAGTTTCACACTTCTATGCTGCTTTTATGAGGTCTTCCTAAATTTACATAATATAGTATTTACAATTTAAAGCTTCTTTTGGTCCAAGATGCAAGATCTTTGAACTTTGTTTTGCCTTTTTACGTTTCTTCTTCTCTGATTCCCTGGTTAAGGGCGATGGGATTATTTACAGCGCCATCTAGTTCCATAAAAAAGTTACAAAGGTCAACACCTGGAGCCGCTAGATGTCCCTCAACACATTAGTTTCGTTTTTGATCCGATTCTCCTCGCGATTCTCCTCCGAATTCTCCTATTTCGCGTTTTTGGACTATTCAGATGAAGTGAATTCTCCTTTTCTTGCGTTTTTGTCAGAATCGAGAACGGGGAAAGCCTCACGATTCTGCGGAATCGAGAAGTTGCTCCGATGGCGAATTCTCGATTCTCCTGTCCGCGTTCTCCTCCCTGATTGGTCAACAGAACACTTATACCGGGTTGCGAACGAGCTGCAAAATTGGTGTTTTTTTTCAAAAGCGAGAATGGAGAAGTCAGAGGAGCAAAAACGGTAATTTGTATGAGAAGCGAGAATTCGGAACGGAGAATTCGGATCAAAAACGCAAACTATTGATTCTCTTGTTCTCGTTGGGATAGACCCGGAAATCAAAACAAGCCATAAACGTCGGTGAAATTGATAGTCCCACGACCGGCAGTAGAATTTATAAGTAAACTTTGAAAGCTACGCATCGGGATCCAAGATCTTTACAGCTTCAAGTACAAAAGATAACTAGGAAAAGCTCATCTGGGCCCCGAAAGAGCTGACGTCTAGGGACGTATTCAAAAATAATTTCGTAAACCACATTGGCCTGACACAGCACAAGAAATCCGAAAAAAATCCGAGTCGCTCGCTAGTACGGAGCGAAAACAGTACTATAATTGCTATTCGGAGGTATTGGTGAGTGGCTCGTGTTTAATTTATTATGGCACTTTCCTTCCGGACAAGTGCTATATATCGATCACTTTTCCGTTGGTATGTCTGTCGGTCGGTCAGTCCGGTGTTTGCGAGTTAGGGTACTTCCAGATGTGCTAGGACGATGAAACTTGGCAAGCACATTAGGGACCCGACCAAACTAACTTGGAAATAGTCGCTTGCTCGAGTATCGTGGGGGGGGGGGAGGGGAGCCGGAATTTAGTGACATGGATAACTTTCGAACGGGTGATCGGATCTTAATGAAACTTGATGTTTGGAAAGACGTCATATCTCAGACGTCCCATTTCAAGTCCGGGCCGAATCTGATGAATTTGGGGGGGGGGTCGAAGGGGGGAACCGGAAATCATGTCACACGCTTAGAGTGGAGCGATCGGGATGAAACTTGGTGGGAGTAACAAGCCCTAGGCAGGGGCGTCTCGAACCTGTCTTCACTGGGGAGGGGGGGGGGGGGGGGGCGCACCTGGTAAATATTGACCGAATCGGTACCTGATTTTTACTTAATTTATTAAAACAAAAACAAAAAAACACAGCGAGTTGCCTTCATGAAGCTACAACGCAAAGAATGCAGAGTATGACCCTTTTGACCGAATCTTTCGCCTTCGGCGAAAATGTGACTGAATGACCAAAACGTAGGGGGGGGGGAGCGCCACGCCCCACCCTCCCTCGGGACGCCTCTGGCCCTAGGAACGTCATTGACAGAACCGGACCGGATTCGTGCACTGTGGGGGAGTTGGAGGGGGGTTTCGGAATTCGGGCTATCGCGAGTTAAGGTATTTCAGATGTGCTAGGACGATGAAACTTGGCTTGAACATTAGAAACTTGACATGATTGGTTTAGAAATAGTCAGTTCTCCGACTCAACCATCGTAGGGGAATGGAGGGAGGGGGAATCTGAAATCTTGAGATATGTATAACTTTTGAACGAGTGGTCGAATCTTTAACGAAACTTGATATTCGGAAAGAACTCGAGTCTCAGATGTCCCGTTTTGGGGGGACCGGAAATTTTGTGACACGGTTAGAGTGGAGCGATTGGGAAGAAACTTGGTGGGAAGAACAAGGACAAGAACTATACACATCAGTGACAAAACCGGCCCAGTCCGGTTTTGTCACTGATGTATCTAATTCTTGTCCTTGTTCTGTGAGGGGAGTTGGTGGTGGTGGGGGTTCTGGAATTTCGGTGATCGCGAATTAAGGTACTTCCAGATGTATTAGGGCGATGAAACTTGGCTTGAACATTAGAAACTTGACACGATTGGCTTAGAAATTGTCGTTTCTAAGATTCGACCATCCCTTAAAGTACTAATCCTAACTATACAAAGTACAAGAAATACTTTTAAGCAAATTATACATTTTAACTGAAGGGTGTTGCTCAAAAACTAAATTTATCACACTTAAGTGCGTTTACGAAAAGTCAAAAAAATACTTGAACCAAACGATAAATATTCATGATCTCCAAGGGCCCATGATCATTGTTGGCTTAAGTGTTTTGCTTACAACTGAATTTCTTAAAATAAAAACAATAATTTTCAGCAAAATATAAATTTTCATGATTCCATTGAGCTTATCATCATTTGCGCTTCAAGAGTATTCATTACAGATGAATCTCTAGCGCCCTTAAAGTGCGCATCATCACGGCCAAATGCAAATAGAACAGTTTTTACGAACAATACATTCTCGTAATTTCCATGGACCCATGACCATTCTTATCTCAAGGGTTTAAATGATCACAACAAACCCACGAATAGACGAATTCCTATTTTGATCCGCCGACCCATTCTTGCAAGTGCCATATGAGCTTCCAGCTCTTGTTTGAATTCTTCCAGTTTTGTTTTTTCATTTTCGGTTGTTTGTTGGTTCTCAGCTTTGTGCTAGTTTGTCTCGTTTGATGATCTTCATCTACTTTGTGGCTTCTTTCCTCGAAATTTCCGTCTGCTCTGAAGAAGGAAGGTGGTTGTACTCCCTAAATATTCTCTTCGTTTTTTAGTCTTTTCCTTGGCCTTTAAAAACCCCATTATCGTCTGTTTTTTCTTCAGATTTCTTGTGGTTGGGGATGTATTCTGGCACTATTCAATCAATCAATCAATATATTTAATTCATGACATTATACGTCACATAAATAAAAGAACTGGACACTATAGCCTATATACACATTAACCATCTGGCAGTTCAGGGCAGTAGCATAGTCTGCGGTACAGACGATAAAACTGCCCGGAACGACAATCCTCATTCTGGTGAACAGCCTGCAGGAGTGGGTTTCGAGTCCGATCAAGGCGCGTTACAAAATTAACCAGCACTTTCCGCCTCATAATATTAAACGACTCTATCTCATTATCTAAAAACATCTGGCTAGCAGAGTAACGTCGATTATACGAAAACAACTGTCGGAACGCACTATTGAAACAAACTTTCAGCTTACTCAATGTCGATTCCAGGTAATTATCAAACAGTGGAAGACAGTACAACTGCGTGCAATATGTTTTAAATAAAAGAATCTTCACTGGGTGACTACAACATTTAAAATTACGGATCAAATGGTTTGCACGCAGGCAAAGGCTACGATATTGACTTGACACGGCTGAATCGTCGTACAGATCATCATCTAAAACATATCCTAGATACTTGACTTTGTGAACTTGAGTTAAAACAATACCGCCAAGCCGTATAGCAGGGAATATCAAAGATTTAAAATATTTCGGAATAAAAATCATATAATTACATTTTTCTGAGTTAAAAATAATATCATGACAACCAGCATACTCACAACAAATGCTTAAAAGGCGGTTTAGGGCATTTGCCGACGGGGCAAGTAAAACCATATCATCTGCATACGCTATCGAATTCAAAAATACACCAGAAATATTGCAACCTACGCGACTCTCCATCAACTGTTTGCAAAGGTCATCAATAAACACATTGAATAAAAGGGGCGAAATTACTCAACCTTGTTTGACCCCATTACCAACATGGAAAGAAGACGATAATTTGGAACCCCACTTCACGCGGAACTCTTGCTGAGCATACCATGTCGAAAGAAAATCCACAAGCATCCTAGGCATACCCCGTTTACGTAATTTTTCAAATAATATAGCATGATTAACACGGTCAAATGCTTTGCGTATGTCCAGAAAACAAGCAAATACAGGACTACCAAACCCTAGATAATGACTAACTGTTTGTTCAAAAGTAAAAATGCAAAAGTCAGGACCATGATGCTTTTTAAAACCAAACTGATTAAAAGACATTTCTAAAAATTGAAACGATCGGCGCATCAGTAAATGCTCAAGTAATTTTGAAAATACGGTCGTAATAGCAATAGGGCGGTAGTTATCAACACTCGTCAAATCACCGCATTTATTCTTAATCAGGGGTATAAGAGTAACCTTCATAAGACCAGGCGCTAGGCACGTATGAGCAATTGCACAAGTAAAATACACCGACAGTAGAGCACACAGGCGCTGCCTATTGCTGTATTTCACATGCTCGGCTGTCAGACCGTCATCACCCGCGGCTTTATTAGCTTTCAACTCCTTCGTAATCACCTGATCAATTTCATCACTGCTAAACCCTATTTTATCTGAGATACAATCGCAATCATGAGCACAATTTTTAGGTTGATCATTACTTGGCACCGAATTTAGAAGGTCACTAAAATGCGAACGCCATCTTTCGACTATATTCGACTCACCAACTTGACCATCAAGCGTAGAAGCAAGAACATTCGGAGCATTACCGACGGTTCCGAAGATTGACCACAGCTTTTTATGAGCCCCAATGTACGCTTCAGCCATGTTATCCGAGACCTGCTTTTGTCGAGACTGTTTGCACTTTTTCAGAGCCGACCGAAATTCTCTGCGCTTCACCAACATATTTTCATATACCGTGCCAGAATGGGGTTTTCCGGCTGTACGCCACGCAAGGTAGGTTGCACGGTAGGCGGCGTGCACAGATTTTACGTCACTATTCCAACCTGGAATGGCTTGAAAATTACGACGTGACGCCGCAGAACTGCTACAGGAGCCTTCTGAGGCAACACAAAGAGAAGAGACAATCTGGCTATACAACGTGTTAATCTTGGTGACATGACTTGCACTTGAGCAATGAACTTCCTGACACTATATTACTTCTTGCGGGATATTAACCTCAGACAGTAACACCTCTGAAAGACTGCAATATGCCTGCCTCACAGACAGATCAGCCCACTTAGGGACTGAGGTTTTCGATGAGGGTGCATCACAAATTTGGGGAACTAGGTTGAATTCCTTTTGGTTCTCAATTACATCCCAAAGTAGCAGCACTTCGAATCATGAGTAGTTGAACTGGTGGTGGAAGTTGGTTATCAACGTTTGTAGCGGATTTTGCGGCTTGCAGTTTCGGAGCGATAGACTGATAATAGACCAAGATGGTCTACTGACTGATACCCTAAAACCGCTCTTAGAATAAGATACTTCATGTTGAAAACATTAACTTTACTAGTAATCAAAACAGAATTTTCACAAATACTCCAAGAATACATCTATCATTAAAACATAGCAACCATCACCAGTTACCCACCCACTTGGTCAAACCACCAAACAGTAACTTTTCTGATCGAGTGAAATGTACCCCCGCCCTTCTTTGAAGGGAAGCGAATCGGGTCAACCACTCCATAGAACGCTTTCCATGGAACGCCCTATAACGGCGATTCTAGCGAAGCTCCGCAAGCTTATGCGCCAGCTGTTCTTGCGACTTCGGCTAAAAGCCGCTTCGCTTTCCAAATTAAGCTGTTCTCGCGCTCCGCGAGTTTCCACCAGTTTATTCAAACAATGTTTACAACGGATACGTCAGCTATGATTCTTCTACGTATCCGTTGTACACATTGTTTGAATAAATGTTTCAAAGTCAGCTTGGGCTCAAAGAATATTTAGTTTCCACCAGCACTTGGAAGGCGAATCCACTTCGCGAGGGGAAAGTGATTTCGGCAAATCAGAGAAAAGTTGTAAAGGTGCAACTGAGGCTCAGCGACTTTTTGCTTGTTCTTGCGCTCGGCAGATTCTCGCTTTGCTTTTCGGAAAGCGAATCCAATAGATCGCCAGAATCGCCCTTTAATTTAGATTGGTTCGCCCAAACCCTGCCGTCCATACATTTCTTCTTTGTTACACACACGTACTTGGTCCTCAGACCAAATTTGGTCAGTAAACAGGCTTTCTCCCCTACAATGTTCTGTCACATACGCCACAAAATGAGGCTATTGAGCAGGCAATTTGAATGTTCACATAGGCAAAATCGCTAGTGCTAGCTATGGCTTGGAAAGGATGAAGAAAACTTCAGCTGACACTACTCTGTTTGGCAGCTACGCCACCGTTAGTACCCTGAAACCCCTCCTGTGCACTGTCAGAAGTTTCATAACAGATAGCGTATAACGCTTTCAAGGATAACACCTTTTCACTTAGAAATAAAGTGTTTATGACCAATTATGTTTACACTATTTCGTGCCTAGATCTCCAACAACACCTTCAATTGGTAAAAATACTAACGGGAACGAAAGAAACATAACAGATAGCATCCCAGAGTGTTATCTGTTGAAACCGCGCATCCTTCTGTTGTCGTTATGTAACTTCTGACAGTGTAGTATTTTTACCTATTGAAGGTGTTGTTGGAGATCTAGGCAAGAAATAGTATAAACTTAATTGGTCATAACACTTTATTTCTAAGTGAAAAGGTGTTATTCTTGAAAGTGTTATGCGCAATCTGTTATGAAACTTCTGATAATGCCCCCCCCCCCCTCCCCAAGACACACACTTACTAAAATGCAATCTATTTTTATGAAAAGTATATATAGAGGGGAGTGGCCAGAAGCCGCCATGACGCGGTTATATTTACTCGTGTGTCTAGGGAGTAAGTCAAAACTGCATTCGGGGCAGTTTTGGCGGGGGACTTTTTCGCCTAAGACCATTATTAGTAACAAAAATAATAAATAAGACATAGAAGCCGGTTTTCTTTTTTCAAAGATAACTTAGCAGAATTGTACTGAATTAGAGGTGGTTATTGTCAATGGATAGTTGCAATTGTATCGTTTATCTTTGACCGATATTTTTATGTAAGTGTGTAGTTTTGTTTCTTTCATTCCTTATTGTAATTTTGTCATCGATTGTGGGTGAAAGAAGTAAAGCAAGACGTGCGGCGAAGTGACGGGGGTAAAGCAGATTCATCGATCAGAGAAGCTAAAAAAAAAACGCACAGCTCAGGGAGTTTCATATCCACCGTAAAAGCTAGGCATGATAACGCTAAACGGCCTCCTGATCCAAACATCACCCCTTCCGTGTCTATTTGCGAGGCATCACATAAATTATCCTGCTCTGATGGGACGACAGAAAATCGCGTGTTTTTCACAATTTTTATCTCTGAAAAGCCATAAAGAGGTTCTGGCGTAACATACAAATACTGGCGTCGTGAGTTCTGGAGCTTATGCATGTTTTTAAAGCACACCTCCCAGTATTACTGTTTATGTTCCAATATTCAGAACTATTTGAATACTGTAAAGCTAGGCTCTGCTTTTAACAAATCGACGGCTCCACCACCTAACCTCGTATATCACTTACACAAAATTGTTCAGGAGAGCAAAAAACTTCTCATTTTCGTAACTTTTGTGTTCTAAAATTGTCAAAAATAATGGAAATAACATCTTTGTTATTTTTTGACAATCTGTAGAACACAAAAGTTACGAAAATAAGAAGTTTTTTGCTCTCCTGAACAATTTTGCGTAAATGAGATACGAGGTTAGGTGGCGGAGCCGTCGAAATTATCCATGGCCTTGGCTGTTTTAAGCCTTTTCCCAGGTCCATTGACTGCTGGCAAAATCGCGGCCAAATTCAGATAGCCAGTTTTTCGCACCGATACCACGAGACGCTAACACTCGTTGGGAGCATCATGCGCATGGAAACAAGGGGATCGCGACAACTGCAAAATTAGTGAAGTGTCGTTAGCGAATATGTTCCAATATTCAGAACTATTTGAATACTGTAAAGCTAGGCTCTGCTTTTAACAAATTATCCATGGCCTTGGCTGCTTTAAGCCTTTTCCCAGGTCCATTGACTGCTGGCCAAATTTAGATAGCCAGTTTTTCGCACCGATAGCACGAGACGCTAACAGTCGATGGGAGCATCATGCGCATGGAAACACGGAGATCGCGACAACTGCAAAGATTAGTGAACTGTCGTTAGCGGGTTCAGAATGTAACATAGTATGAAGTTTGAATCTGCGGGTTTGAGAAGTAATGAATGTTGTTGCGGAAGTAGGTTCCATTGGCATTATAGGTACGACTGGACATTTAAGAAGACAATTGAAATCTTGGTAACACTTGGTTTGTTCTTGTAGTGAGTTGGGGGGATCTAAGGGGAGAAGGTTTTGGTAAGGAGTTCTTCAAGGGGGGTCTCTGAAAGATTTGATGGGTAGCAAAGTATTCTAAGAGCTGCGTCGGTTGGGTAGATCCTGAAGGTTGCCATGGATCACCGTGAACATTTTACTGTAGGTTGATGTTGTGGTAGGGATAGGTATTAGTTTGTTTGATGGTCATTTAGTTATTAGAATTATGAGTTGAGTGTTGGATACTTGGACTGGTACATTGCAGATAGAGTGCTTATTTATTTTTATATTTTGTCCCGCTATGGCTCATAGGTTTTTTGGGGGGAATACATAGCTTTGCAGAATAGGCTTTTATGTAAGTATTCCTCTCGCCCAAGCTGATTGCGAATCATGTGTGATAGTACAAACGGATGAGCCAGCTGGATTTCTTCCGGCGATATTTTGGCTTTTCTTTCTAGGAGTCCTCTTCATTCTCTACCAGAAGCAACAGCCTACACTCGCGCTCGATAAGACCCATGATTTCCTCTTATAAAATGCGATTCCAGTCTCAAACATTATTCAACTTTTCTAGCTGCACCTGAAAAGGACTCTTGCCAAGAGGGCCGAATAGCTGGAAAAATCTCAGCTGGCCCATGCATATATAAAACATGATTCGCAATCAGCTTGGGCTGAAGGAATACTTACACAAAAGCAATTTTTATTGAGCTAGGCTTTCATTTTTATAAGATTTTCAAGGTTTTAAAAACCATGTCGAAGCTCCCCAAGCTGCAAAACGGATACGTCAGATCAACTTATTAGAGCTATGTTTCGGCCAGAGAAAATTAACACTCGGGAGTAGCGTCAAGGCCTATGCTTTTCTTGCTTCGCAAACGGGCCATACTCATAGCACCGCCCACTATGCTTGCGACGTTTAAAGCGAGACAAACTGGCGGGTTTAGAAATTTCTAGTACAGCTAAGATTCGGTTTTCACACATCAAGGAAACTGGGGAGGTTGTATCTTTTTTTTTGCTTTTTCCAGAATATGAAGTTATTGGAGCCGGGGCTGGTGCACGAGCGACTGAGTTTCAGTAGGGACGTTCACTATCGCTAGTGGTGCAAATGTCGCTGTTATTCGAGTGTGTGTCCCTTTTTCATGTCATAGCGCCTGACCTCGGATAAGCGAGCAGCTAACTGAAGCTAGGATAAAGACCGAGTGACCTATTGTCACGATGCCGGGAAATTAATGATGGTGTTGGAAACCGTAGAGATATATAGAAAAGTAGGCGATAGATGGAGGGAATAACTAGGAGGACTATTGCAGAGCAAAGTGCTATGGGATGTCTCCATAACACTTGGAGTTAAAAACTACTGCTGCGATTTTTATTACGGACACGGCTGATATTTGTGCTGCTCGAGTGGTTCGTTGGTAGGGTAAAGATTTTTTCGCATTCGGGTTGACTTTGGTTTTGTTATAGAAGACATCCTTCTGACAATAAAATTGTGAAAAACTCTTTATTTTTTGTCGTACAATCGGAGTAAGACGTTATCGGATGCCTTCCAAATCGCCAATGAGATTGCAGGTTGCGTGACGTTTGGATCAGCAGATGGCCGAAGTAAAAGAGAGCGGAAAGCTGCTTCCCGTATGGAAATAATTCAAGTCTTGTATTATGGGACATTTTTCCAATCGTAAACAATTGGAAACGATCGTAAACAATTGTTTCTTTACGACTGGAAACAATCGGTTTCGATCGTAAAAATACAATCGCTAACGACTGTTTACAATATCAAATGGTTGGAAACAACTGTTTACAATCGTAAACAACTGTTTCCAGTCGTAAATAAGTGTTTCCAATCGTAAACAACCGTTTCCAATCGTAAACAACCGTTCCAAAATCGTAAACAAAAAATTGTTTACGATTGGAAAAATGTCCCGTAATACAGTGACTTGAATTATTTCCATACGGGTTTGATTCAGTGGGGACAATATGAAGGATATAAGATCACCATTAAACGAAATTAAGATCATGATTAAGAGAAAGATTAAGAACAATCGGTTTCAATCGTAAAAATACAATCGCTAACGACTGTTTACAATCGCAAACGGTTGAAACAACTGTTTACAATCGTAAACAACTGTTTACAATCGTAAACAACTGTTTCCAGTCGTAAATAGTGTTTCCAATCGTAAACAACCGTTCCAAATCGTAAACAACTGTTCCAAATCGTAAAAAAAAATTGTTTACGATTGGAAAAATGTCCCGTAATACAGTGACTTGAATTATTTCCATACGGGTTTGATTCAGTGGGGACAATAATGAGGGATATAAGATCACCATGAAAACGAAATTAAGATCATGATTAAGAGATTAAGATTCTACTCAACTTTCACACGAATTAGAAACTCCCAGTTTTGTGATTAAATGGCACATACAAACATAAAGTAATTTTCAGACAACTAGAGTGGACGGATCTGTTGAAGCTCCTCAGCTCACTATAAAAAATAGAGCTTTCACGAACAATAAAATATAAACAGACAAATATAACTTTTCCGAACAATCAAATATCAACACTTTGTCAAAACAGACTCCTTAAGATCTATCCCCTCCTCTGTCAACATTCTTGTCTTTCCTATTTTTTATAACATTATGAGCGCGTTCCACCCTTCTAACAATAGTAACTATTAGTTACTAATTCCGTTCCATCGTATCGCAAAGTTTACTACGCTGACCGTTCCAGCCTTCTCGAAATAGTAACTATTTGCTTACCACGCTCGGGAGCGTAGTAAGCGTGGTGACTACGCGTCTCTGTAACGTGACTGGTCGAATTCGCCCGTGGCATGACATTCTGGTGGAAAATAGAAAAGTCTTTATTTTCATACTGCAAAACCAATACGTCAGCTGATTTTTTTTCGAGCTATAATTCCTCTTCAGGCTCTAAGCCGCTCAAGTTGGAAAAATGAACTTGTGGGAAACACAAACTAAAGATTCTAGCTTAAGAGTCAAATATTTGACTTCGTGGTGAGAGTTGCTCCAATAAAATTCAGCTGACGTATCCGTTATGCAATATCAAATACATTCGCAGTCAGCTTGGGCTGACGGAATATTTAGAAAAATCGTTCCAGCCTTGACGGCAAAAAGCCAGAATTCGCGACGTTATGCGTAATACCTACGGTAAGTAGGGTGGAACACGCTCTATAACTCAAGCACCAGTTAACAATATGCTCCAGAAATAGAGCAAGCTGCCAACTCGGAACGAAAGTTGCAACCGGAGGAATCGAACTGGTCCACTCTTGTGCAACCAAGTGCCGGCCAACAATGTGGAAGGATCAGTATAGGCGTTTTTCCACGGCACAATTATGACCACTTCTGAGTGTTTGTCACGGAAACAAGATTGTAGCTAAAAGTTGAAACTCGCGGAAACGCCTTTCTGTCTTTTTCTTTTTGCGTTAATTCCAAATCCAGATAAAATCTCAATTAATAGTAGTTCAGACTTCCGCCCTTACCATTCTGTGCAAAAAGCTCCTCAGTTGTATTTCTATCTATTTGATAAAGTAGTTAGTTTTATTATTTATAATTTATTCTACTGCTAAATTTTAATTTCCCACCAAATTTAAGCTACAAAATCGAAAATCCCCTCGACAATTCGAGCCATGAAGCGAGCCTCTAAATCTTGTTAGTCGCGGAAACACTCTTTTCGAACCGCAAACACTTGTGGGATCGCGGAAAAACGCCTTATGAGAATACTACGTCTACTGCGTTGCATGCAACCCGGATCGCAAAGTTTTGTCCCAAGGGGCGTCACAGCGTTGCCGGTGTACATTCTTTGGTTGCTAAGTGTCGGGAAAACACACTTGTGGGGCACGCGAAAGACCACGGAAACACTCTTTTCGAGCCCCAAATAGTTGTGGAATCGCGGAAAACGCCTTATGCGAATACTAAGTCTACTGCGTTGCATGCTACCCGGACCGCAAAGTTTTGTTCCAAGGGGCGTCACAGTGTTGCCGGTGTACGATCTTTGGTCGCTAAATGTCACAAACAGAACTACAAGCACAAGCTGCTTTATCCAGGACGCAGGCCTTGTGGGAAGTACCCCAACAAGTTTGCTGCACCTCAACACAAGGATGCGCATCGTCGTGTAGAAAGTTATGAGAGATATGTGTTATTATAAGTGTTACTTCTTCTTTCAATGAGTTCTCACTACACTTGGAATTGATAATCCCATCACACTGAAACTGACGATTTGGTATTCGCATCTGGTAGAATATATTTTCGAATCAGATCTGTCACGACATTCACAAAGACAAGCTGCATGTCCACATGTTGTTCACACATTTCCATAGTTTTCCCAGAAAGCGGCGGTTATATTGTACTTTCATACTGAACTTCAACGGGCTCTCCCCCGTTCATAACGGTCATTTCTACACCATCCTCATCATCAGAGAAACTTATTTTATCCGCTTTCCACCACACAACGACGTCGACGAAGAATGCGAGTAACATCAATGCGGCAGTTATTCCTGAAACGACAGAAACGTTTGATAGAACAGAATAGAATTTTATTTCTCGAAAGTTCACTGTAAAAAAAAATCTTGCAGCATTCGCAACTGGGATTAATATTGTCTCTACTGAGATAAGATTATTTCTAATTCGGATTAATCTCATCCCAGTAGACATAACATTAATCCCAGTAGCAAATAATGCAGTTAACTTTAATCCTTTCTCGGAGAAACTTGCAGTGTAGCTACCACAGCGTTACCGCCGAATTTGATCCTTACCGCTGAACAAATGCTGGAACAAAACTACTTCTATACCTTTCATGCAGAGAGGTCACAGGTGTTAGTTTGGGGATTATCGGACCACACGCTAGCATGTTGAACGACGCGTTCAACGTTAGAGAAGCGACTACACTGTAAAAAGTGTCTCCAAGTAAGGATTAAAGTTAACTTCAGTATTTGCTACTCTGATTAATATTATCTCAAGTGAGATAAGATTGATCCGAATTAGAGGAAAGATTAGCTCAGTAGAGACAAGATGAATAGTAGCAAATACTGCAAGATGCTTTTTACAGTGTACTATCCTGGTCCAAATATCAACCTCCCTTCTGAAAACGGTCAACCACCCGACTCACACTCGGAGGCGTTACTAGCTAACTTTTTTTTTTTTGGGGTGGGGGGGGGGGGGGGGGGGGGGGGGGGGGAGGGGGAGCAGAAAAATCGACTAATTTAAGAAAAAAGACTGTTTTTAAGGATAATTGCGGCACTTCGCTAACTCGATTTCTTTTACCGATTTGGCCGACAACCGACTGGCCGACAGCTTTCTGAATATTTTTTGTGACATATTTTCCGTTTTTTTTCTGGTACTCCCCTCCCAAAAATGGCGAGTCATAAACAGATTAATTTCTAACCAGAAAAACCCGGTGGTGTTTTCCGGTAAAAATTGTCAGTTATTACCCTCTCGTCGGTTATACCTTCTCATCGGAATATAATTGACTAGAACGCCCTAAGTCAAAAATCGCTCAAACCTCTGCTGAATTGTCTTTCACCAGACCCGTATCCAGGAATTTTTTTCGTGGGGGGGGGGGGGGGGGGGTTGCCTGCGGATCGGACAAAAAAAGTACAAAAAAGACATAGATTAGAGGGAAAAGCCTCTAAAAATGACTATTTTTGTGTGTTTCGGGGGGGTTTCAACCCCCTCCCCCCCTGGATACGGCCTTGTCTTTCACCCTTGGAGTCCTGCAGTTGGTTACTTTAGTAAGTGCAGCCCTTCCTGTTCTTCTAGGTCAAATATCTAAAGTACTTTTGCTTTTCCTGAAGGCTTGTAAGAAAGCAATTGTCCAAAAGAGAGCAACGAGAATATTGTGGATGATCATACATTTTATGTGGCGTACTTTTAACATTATGCATAGCGCAAGTAATAGCAAGAGATCATTTTGACAAACAGAGTAGGAATAATCGAAGCCTTTTTATAGATGTTTCGAGGCATTCTAGACCAGAACAAAATAACACTAGGGAGTTGGGCCATGACCTATGCTTTACATGCTTCGAAAACGGGCCATACTCGTAGCGCGGCCCACTACCATTTCTGCATTTAAAGCGAGACAAACTTGCGGGTTTGGAAATTTCTAGTAAAGCTAAGATGCGGTCTGCACATATCGAGGAAACACGGGAAGTTTTATTGTTTTTTTTTGGTGCGTTCAGAATATAAAGTTGTTAGAGCCAGCGATGATGCACGACTGACTGAGTTTCAGTAGGAACGTTTACTATCGCTAGAGGTGCTGGTGTTACAGCTATTCGAGTATGTGTAACTAGAGTTATTTTGCTCTGTTCTAAACGAATTAGCTGATCCGTCAGTTAGGTTACGTAACCCGAGGGGTTGCCCACTCCCAAAAACGATGTACACCAAGTGGCGTGTGCTGCGGTGCCGTGCCGAGTTGAACACCGGTGGCGAAGAGAGAGCAACCCCTCGCGTACAACACGATCAGGATTTCCCGGCCGGATTTTCTTAACTTTATCAGGAGTCGAAGACGGTGCCGAAAATCCGGGCAGGAATACAAGTCGGGAGCACCTGACCCTGATCGTCTGTTAAAGCATTACCATGGAAGAAGAACCGGAAGGAATCAACATCATATAACCAGCAGGCTCCTTGTTGGCCACAGGTCGTCTCCCAAACCAGACACGCCGAATCCACAACAGCACCATAAATGATTGGACACGGGACATTACCTGTAAAATTAAATATTATAGAAGGAGTTCCCCTAATCTGTTTCTCTAAATTGTCCCATGTCTCTAGGATCAAATTAGAGTAGATGAGAGAGAGGCCGATTGGTTTAATTGAGAATTTTTCGTAGCAGATGATAAGCCTAAAAAACGAGCAGGCGAGTCCATATTATTTTCCAAAATATCTCAGGGAACAGCCTAATCGACTTGCTCCTAGTCCCATCTTTCTACCAGATTTGAAATAAAAAACAGCGTGGGCAAAAGGTTGCGATGGCCGGGAATCGAACCCGGATCAACTGCTTGGAAGGCAGCTATGCTCACCATTATACCACCATCGCTTGTATTGTAATTTGAATTTAAAAGGTTTTGTGCACAGTTTCTCTAAATCTTCAGATATTTCCGGCAATCCAGCAATGAAGTGGCAATAAATAAAATTAAGATAATCTAAGAGCCAAAGTGTTTCACCAGCATGATCAAACATTTAACGTTTTTATGGCACTTGAGCTTACTCAAGTGCCATATAGCGATTGTTATTTCTGTCCGTCAGTCGGTCTGTCGGTCTGTCGGTCTGTCGGTCTGTCGGTCCCGGTTTTGCTAGTTCGGGCACTTCCAGATAAGCTAGGACGATGAAACTTGGCAGGCATATCAGGAACTGGACCAGATTAAATTAGAAAATGTCGCTTCCTCGATCCGACCATCTGGAGGGGAGTGGAGGGAGGGGGAATCCGGAAAAAATAGGAAAAATGAAATATTTTTAGCTTACGAACGGGTGATCGGATCTTAATGAAACTTGATATATGGAAGGACTTCGTGTCTCAGACCCTCCATTTTAAATCCAGACCGGATCCGGTGACACTGGGGGGAGTTGGAGGGGGAAACCGGAAATCTTGGAAAACACTTAGAGTGAAGGAATCCGGATGAAACTTGGTGGAAAGAACAAGCAGAAGTCCTAGATACGTGATGGATATAACCGGAACGGATCCGCTCACTTTGGGGGAGTTGGGGGGGGGGGGGGAGAAGTCCGAATTTTTAGTGATCCCACGAGTTTGGTGCTTCCTGATGTGCTGGGACGCTGAAAATTGGCAGGCAAGTCAGGGACCCGACCAGATTAAATGGGAAATAATCATTTCCCCGATCCAACCATCTGGGAGGGGGAGTGGAGGGAGGGGGAAGCCAAAATGTGTGGTATTTTTATCTTGCGAACGAGTCATCGGATCTTGATGAAATTTGATATTTAGGATGACCTCGTGTCTCAGACGTCCCACTATAAATCCGGACCGGATCCGATGACACTGGGGGGAGTTGGAGGAGGGAACCGGAAATCTTGAGAAACGCTTAGAGTGGAGGGATCGGGATGAAACTTGGTGGGAAGAACAAGCACAAGTCCTAGATACGTCATTGATATAAGCGGACCAGATCCGGGCACTCTGGGGGAGTTGGGGGGGGGGGGGTCCGGATTTCTAGCGATCCCGCGAGTTCGGCATACTTCCTTATGTGCTAGGGCGATGAAACTTGGAAGGTACGTCAGGGACCCGAACAGGTTCACTTGAGAACAGCCGTTTCTCCAATCCGACCATACTGGGGGGAGTGGATTGATGGGGAGTCCGGAATCTAGTGGCGTGTATAACTTTTGAACGGGTGATCGGATCTTGATGAAATTTTATATTTAGGATGACCTCGTGTTTCAGACGTCCCACTATAAATCCGGACCGGATCCGATGACACTGGGGGGAGTTGGAGGAGGGAACCGGAAATCTTGAGAAACGCTTAGAGTGGAGGGATCGGGATGAAACTTGGTGGAAGAACAAGCACAAGTCCTAGATACGTCATTGATATAAGCGGACCAGATCCGGGCACTCTGGGGGAGTTGGGGGGGGGTCCGGATTTCTAGCGATCCCGCGAGTTCGGCATACTTCCTGATGTGCTAGGGCGATGAAACTTGGCAGGTATGTCAGGGACCCGAACAGGTTCACTTAAGAACAGCCGTTTCCCCGATCCGAACATAGTGGGGGGAGTGGATGGACGGGGAGTCCGGAATCTAGTGGCGTGTATAACTTTTGAACGGGTGATCGGATTTGAATGAAACTTGTATGGTGGAAAGAGCTATCGCCTCGGATGATCATTGTTAAGTCCGGGTCGGGTCGGGTTATACCTGTGGGGATGGGGGGGGGGGGACCCGAAAACTCAAGAAACGCTTAAAGCAGAGGGATTGGGACGGAATTTAATGGAGAGAACAAGCATTAGGCCTAGATCCGAGTTTGACGGAGCCAGATCGTTTCGGGGCTCTGTGGGGGGGGGGGGGGTAGAGGGGGTTTCCTGGAATACCGGTAGTCGGGGGTTAGAATAGTTCCAGAAGTACTAAGACAATGAAACTTTGCAGGCATATTAGCGACCCGACATAATTGACTTATTTATTTAAACTAGGATACGACCAACTAGGGTCAAACAAATGGGTGATAAGAGTCGATGGCCTCGACATGTAAAAGATGCGTTCGAACAAATGCGACCACGGTTGGGGGAATTGGGGGGGGGGGGGGGGGGGGCTTTTGACATGCACAAAAACCAAACGAATGGCCCGAATGAGATGCAAGTTCGACAGTGCCGAGTTTATGCGGCCTATATTTGTTCTTTGGCGTCCGGGCCGGATGCGGCCAAGGTAGGGGGGGGGGGGGTACTGGAAACTTACAGATAGGCTATGCTCCAATTTCAGTGAAACTTGATGGACAGGAAGAGGGAATTAGGAGGTATGACGTTTATGTTTTCAAGTCCTGTTCGGCCACAGTGGCGGGAATTGGAGGGAGATTGCCGGAAACTTTGAGGCTCGCATAGGAGTCAAACGAGTGCATCAGTTTAAATGAAACATAGAACTTAGAGAGAGCATATACCCTAGATGACATATTTTGGGCAAGGATCCGGATCCGACAACGTTGGTGGGGGGAGGGGGTACCAGAATTTTCCAAAAATGCTCAGACTCGACCGAAACCTTAGCGGTGGTATAAAAGAAGATACTTTAGATGATCCATGTTTTAGTCCGAACCAGATTCGGCCACGGTAAGGTGAGATGGAGGGAGTACCGGAAATATTGTAGCACGTCTAGGGATCAAACTAGTGGATTTATTAGGCTGAAACTTGGAAGTTTGAACAGTCATGTGCATTTGATAATCGAGACGATGCCGGAACTGCTTAGAAGTGAGTGAAACAAACTATCCTACTTCTATTTCCAAACCGCATTTTTGGATGGCGGGTGTATTTTATCACGTTCTCATCTACTTTCTTGTACTGCCTACTCGTAACAAGTGCCATATGAGCTCGTAGCTCTTGTTTGGGTTTGTAGTTTTGTTGTTCAGTGTATTTGTTTCTACCTCCGTTGTCTTTGTTTTGTTATTTTGTTGTATTCCTTTCCGTCACTAGTGCTGCCAGCCCTCCATTGTTTCTTGGTGGGTTGCAGATAAACTGAATTTACATTATTATTATCGAGTGAGATTCGTCGGATGATTCTTTCCCAGACGGAAATTAGGAATACACGCGTTGCATCCGATCAAGAAAAGCATTCATACGGTAAGCAACTTGCGAATAGTAATCTGAAGAACATGCATTTCTCTGCGACAATTTCAAATATCACGCCACCCAAATTCACCCTCAGAAACCTACTTCATGGAGAAGACCTTGAATCATCTATCGGGCTAAAGGAAACATTATTAGTCCTACAAAGCCGTTAGTTCCAGCCTTGAAACGTGTTACGACACTGTGCATCCTCTCATGAGCTCCGGGTTGGCGCACACGGGAATCGTGCACCTCAAGTACACCTAACTGGAAGTGAGCAGCCCCTCGCTTTGGAGATATGTCTTCGAGATTACAATCATTGGTGTTGCCACCTGGAAACTTCTATTAGTAAGTAAGTAAGTAAGTAATTAATTAATTTATATTAATAAGTAATTAATTTATTTATGACCCGCCATTTTGGAAAGGCGGAGTAAATGAAGAAAGTAAACAAAACACATACAAACACAGAAAAAGACATTTAATTTTTAATCTTCAGTCAGGAAACAGTGGACGACGTCCTGTGCTGGTTGGGCCCTGTCGTCCATGATTTTTGAAAGCGATAAGGAAACATCCAAAAGGGTAGCACTTGCATCTTGAATTTTGAGCTTCTCCGTCAATGTCTGGTTATGACATAATTTCGATAAGTGGAGCAGGTGCTTTGCATATTTAAAATAACATGATCTCATCTTTTTAATCTCCTTCTTTCGCAGAACATGAGTGACGCCAATTGTTTCAAACTGAATTTAACGGGAAGGCGCTAAAGGTTCGTTCTAACGTTCGAATTAAGTAATAAAAATTAAGTACCAAAAGTAATAGATAAAATTTTATTTCGCAAATTCTAGCGCGAACGTGCTAGATTCAACTTAATTAATGAAATAAACTTTTCTCTCTAGAGTTTGATTAATTAGTTAAAGTTAGGAAATACAAGTTAACTAATAAAACAAAAGTTTCTTTCTCAAATTCTAACGTGAACGTGCTAAGGTTCACGTAAGAATAATATTTATAGGTTTTGCAGGTACGTTAATAGCTGGCAAGTATAATAACAGAGAATAACTGGTGGTACTCGCTCCTTAGTAGTCGTGGAAGTAACAAGACAACTTATCGGCCTTCTAGACGATTTGCTTATATTCGTTTCTAGTCTCATGGTTTAGCTTGCTTGTCCGTCAATAGTTGCGTTTTTGGTCCAAATTCTCCTCGCGATTCTCCTTGTAAGTAAGTAAGTAAGTAAGTATATTTATAACCCACAAAATGTTTTACAACAAAGGAAAGTGGACTAGAAATAAATAGAAAATAGAAAAAAGAAAAGAAACAAAGGACAATAGGATAATAACATACAAAACATACAATAATCCTCCAACTATCAATCAGAAAAGCAATTCTCTTATTTCGCGTTTTTGGACTATTCAGATGAAACAAATTCTCCTTTTCTCGCGTTTTTGTCAGAATCGAGAACGGGAAAAGCCTCGCGATTTTGCGGAAACGAAAAGTTACTCCGATAGTGAATCGTCGATTCTCCTCTCTCCGTTCTCCTCCCTGATTGGTCAACAGAGTGCGGGTGTTCAATATGCATAAACAGGTATACTGTTGCCGACGAGCTCGGACGAGTTGTCAAATTAATATTTTTGTCAAAACCGGGAATGGAGAAGCGAGAGGAGCAAAAACGGTAATTTGTACGAGAATTCAGAAGCGAGAACGGAGAGCTGAGAACTCGGACCAAAAACGCAACTAATAACTCCACCCAGGATTATCAAGGCGATCCAGTCTAGATTATTTGACGATATTCGTCTGTAGTCTAGGTTGACTTGAAGGCTAGTTCATAACTCCCTTCAAGGGTCGCCGCCAACCCAGAAGACACCACAGTTGAATATCTCCCCACCAGTCTGGACCAGCGTCCAGAGTATTAAGTTGGACAAGGAATGGTCGTCGAAAGCCTGGAAGTACGAATGGGAGCAGCAGCGTCAGCGACCAGACATTAGTTGTCCACAAACCAATCACAAAATCGAATAAAAAAGATCATCACACCACCAGCGACCCTACAGGAGCATAGGCACCTTTGTCGCTGGACAATGCTATTTAAGGTAATTTAAGATTTAAAGTAATTTTATAACTTAATTCGTTTGTTTGAAGTGTAATCTGTTCGAAGTGTAAATTTGTACTCTAATTTGAGCTGTGTTTTTCTTTTCTCTATGTACTCCATTATTTCTATTTTACAGAAGTGGGCAAATAAAAAGATTCATTCATTCATTCGTTTTGTTGGTTCTAGTTATTTATTAATTAATTAAGATTATCGATTATTTTTATTGTTTACTGTGAGTTTGAACTGGTGAGTACTACTGTTTTTCTTGCATTCTGAAGAAGGTAATTGTTTTTCGTTTATCACTCACGTGCCACACGTGCCCTCAGCCGGGAGTATTTGTTAATTTACGTGTGTCCTATTAGTGAAAAGAATAAATGAACCTGAACCTGCACTGAAAGGCTTGACTTGAAATGTAATCGTTAATATTTGATAGTGCAAAACAGATACGTTAGCGGAATTTTATTGGAGCTATATTTCGGCCCTTCTTGGCAAGGGTCCTCTTCAGGCTCAAAACCGCTGAAGGAATATTTATAATCGTTAATTTTTTATTGACCAGACAAGGAACATACCGTTCCCTTGGAGACAAATAAAACCAGGCAATATCAGGGTAATCTCAGAACAAAATAAGGGGCAATAGCAACAGCTCAATAGAGGGTCACCAGATTGCTTCACTGAGTTCACTGTAATCGGAAGATTCAAATTTCGAAAAATAAAGCATGGTTAGTTAGCTTGACTGGACTACTTTTAATACAGAAAGTAGACTAATCTGAGCTCACAGCCCTGCCCAGCTTTACAGCCAATCATGGACAAACTTGATAAACTGAAAAGGATTGCCCACTCCGCGGCACCTACTGTACACCCTTTCACGGCACAGGCCAAAACCAGTGGTGTTGCCATAAATTAGGCGATTCATCTTTGTAACGCCTCAAAACATGCTGATTTTGACACGTGGCAATCGGTGCTGGCTGGTGTCAGCCTGTGCCGGCCCCCTTCTTCACTACAAAATTCCCTCCATCCAAGAAGCTAAGCCGTGACGTCATGCGTAGTTACTACAGTAAGTACGGTGGACCCCGACCTTTTACTTTTCAGGCATTTAAAAACACCGCAAAAAATAGCGATATTAACTTGGTGGGTGTGCCGCACACACATCTGTAACCACGATGGAGATTAAAAAATGTGTGGGACACAAACATACTGTGGGAAAACGCCCAGTACTTACCAAATAATCCTATAGCAAAATGCACCAGACCCAGGGCCATGGCTTTTTCCCTCGGTTCCACGCAACGCAGGGTCAGAAGCATAGCACCCACTTCGGAAGTCGAATGCAGAAGAACGAACAAGGAGAAGATTCCGAGGTACCAGTAAAAGTTCGTGCATTCGAGATTACAGTAGCCTTTCGTGGCGGTAACGCCTTCACCAGCGCAGCTGCAGTTGGAAAACTAAAAAAAAATCTGATTAAAGATAAGAGAATACAGAAGTAATTTAACATGAAAATAAACATAAGGTATAAAACCACACATGGAGCTCCATGATGTTCCGGTTTACAGAATTTCAACTAATTTGGTTGATGTTATGTTGTCTCATTTTTTTCCCATACTCCGTCTTTACCTAGACGGGTTACAAATAAAATTTAATTTAATTTAATTTGATGCATTAAAGTTACAAGCAAGACGCATGTCGTATGCAAACTTTCGAACGCAATGTATAATATTGCACGTCTGCTGTTACGACCCATCAAATCTCACTGGACTCGGATCAGCAGTTCGAAATTGACGATGGTCGCATCGTAAATTTTGATCCGGTTTGATCCGTTTGTTTGATTAATGTTTTGTTGACTTTAGTTGTTGTTTTACGTCTTTTTCCGTTTTTTTTTTGTTTCCTTCTTCAAGTTTATACTCCACTATTAATCTTTTTGATGTAAGTGGGTAATAAATAAATATTATTATATTATATAGATCCCGGAGTACCCCAATCCGCCCCCAAGGAAGACCGGATAGGGAAAAGGAAGGTTGCCGAGAGAATTCGGTCGGGTCCTCTCTAGACACGAACAGCTTCATCGTCCTAGCTTATGTGGAAGTGACCAAATTCGCAAAAACTGGAGAGAGTGAAAGACGGACTGACTCCGATCGCTACATGCGGTTGAGTCGAAGTGACATGATAAGAACGGAGGACATAGCATGCACAGTTTCATCTTCCTAGCTTATGTAGAAATGCTTGACCTAGACTGTAAAAAGCTTCTCCGAGTAAGGACTAAAGGTAACTGCGGTATTTGCTACTGGGATTAATCTTATCTCTGGTGGGATGAGATTAATCCGAATTAGAGATAATCTTTTCTCAGTAGAGACGGAAGAGACTTATCTCAGTAGAAACAAGATTAATCCCAGTAGCAAATACTGAAAGATTTTTTTACAGTGTAGCAAACGTTGATCAATGCGACAGATGAACAGACCGATCCTGAACACAGGATCGCCGTATGCACTTTAGATAAAGTGACACAATAAAAGCGGAGGACACGCATGCTAAATTTCATCATCGTAGCTTATGTGGAAGTGACCAAATTAGCAAAAACTGGAGAGCGACATATGTTCAGACATTCCGATCGCTGTATGTGCTTGAGTCGGATTGCCGTAATACAACGGGGGACATGCATGCCAAGTTTCATCGTCCTAGCTTCTGTAGAAATGCTCGAAATAGCAAACGTTCTAGCTTATGTAGAACTAGGGTTGCCACATGTCGCACGATAGTGTGAATTGTCACTCTATTTTGTTTTTGTCACTCTTGTCCTATAAAGAAAAATACCAAATGTGTCGTTTTTGCAGCAGGGATTCCGACCAGAACTGACTATTTCAAGTTTTTTTCATTAAAGTAAAGTTAAGATGTGTCATTTTTACAGAGGCGATTCCGACCAAAAGTGAACTTGAACTTATACCCAATTCACTCTCTGTTTTCGGCAAAAAGTCACTCTCTAAATATTTTTGATGTGACAACAATGTGTAGAAGTGGCCAAACTAGGAGGCGAAGAAGGGGACAAACTGACAGACATTCCTATTGCTATATGGCACTCGAAGGCTGCAAGTGCCATCAGAAAAGCGGGGAGTAACTTACCTTGACGGTTTTCCCATCCTCCATTTCGTTACAGCCTGCATGGCAAGCTGACAAAAACGTCTGTCCGCTCGAAGAGCAGACAGGCGAAAATGTGTTCTGATCACAGGTGCAATTTGACTGGCAAGAACTAATGAACTGCTTCTCGCTAAAAAAAAAAAAAAAAATCAGTTAATTACTATTCTAATCACATAGAAAGGATAAAAAAGTACACAATATTAAAAAGATGAGATCACGATATTTTAAATATGCAAAGCACCTGCTCCACTTGTCGAAATTATATATACATTGACAGAGAAGTTCAAATCCAAGATGCAAGCATTACCCTTTTGAATGTTTCCTTATCGCTACTGAAAATCATGGACAACAGGGCCCAACCAGCGCACGACATTGTCCACTGCTTCCTGGCCGAAGATTGGAAATTAGGTATCTTTCTCCGTTTGTTTGTGTGTTTTATTTATTTTCTTTCCTTTACTCCGCTTTCCAAAATGGCGGGTTATAAACAAATTACTTACTTAATCTACCGTCTAGGGGCATAATCTTCATCCATGGTCCATACTCAAGAGACAAAAATAAATCAGAAAATGCAAAAAGTTAGTTAAAAAAATAAGAAAAGAAGGACCTCCAATAAATCAATGACATGAATTCCGTACATTTGAAAGAGGAGAAAAGCCTTAGCCCTTGCTTGAAAGCTGATATGGTCGAAGCAACCTTCCCTTCTCACGTGGCAACTGGCAAATTCCACGCCGTAAGGGTAAATGTTTAATAAATATAACAAGGTGGAAGTTTAACAAGGTGCAGCGTTAATGCATCAGATAAACCACTTCTTTCTTTGAGCTCAGTTGAACAATCACAATCCTAATAAATCGTTGAAACTGCAGTTGGGAAGCAGACGTGTTACTAGCCAAAACGTTTGGGGGGGGGGGGGGGGGGGAGACAAGGGATTTACCGACTGGCTGGTAGTTTTTACCGACTGTTTTCGCAGAAAAAAAGAATGTTTTCAAGAAAAAACGTTATTTTTTTTTATCGACTGATTTTCAGAAAAAAACTGTTTTGACGAAAAATCGACCGATTTACAGAAAAACGACTATTTTTATGAAAAAATACAACTGATTTGACAAAAAATCACAGGGTTTCGCACAAACTCGGTTATGTTTTACCGACTGGTCGATAACATTGGGGGGGGGGGGGACGTCCCCCCCTCCCCCTTCCAGTTGTGACGCCCCTGTTGGGAAGTAGTGTGCCTGAGCCAATTCCTGGCCTTGCTGATTTTTAAGTTCTCAGAAGCTCTGATCTCCGACTTGACTGTGAAACCATGAACAATGGTCCTGAGATGGGCTTGCACTTCCAGTCGGATGCTACAAAGTGCTGCTTACCTGATATTTCCTGTTAAGATGAACCAAAATTACCATACAAACGATGTTTGAAGACTGGAACCATAACCATGTGACATATTTGACCTCCAGTAGGTGAACACCAAAGACACATGGACATAACTAAGGCAGACGGAGGGGGTTATTGCCCTTCTCTACATAGGACCTTAAGTGTCATCGCAGGTTCTTAAGAAGCAGGGACATGATCATAAAGACGTGGGCAGGTCGTGGGTGTTCAAAGGGCTGTCCTATATTCGATATAACAGTGAAGAGGATTAAAGGCGTTTTTCCGTGCTCCCACAAACAGTTTGTGGGTCGACTGTGGCTCGAAAAGAGTGTTTCCGCGGTCTTTCGTACGGCCTACAAGTGTGTTTCCGCGACCAACAGGATTTTCGTGGATCGCTTTGTGGCTCAAATTGGACAAAAAAACTGGCTTGATTCTGGCGGAAAATTCAAATTAAGCAGCAAAATAGTGTCTAAACAATCAAATTAACTACTTTTTCAAGCATATGGACTTCAAACTGAAGATGCTTATTGTACAGAATGGTAAGGAAATAAGCCAGGAGTTCAACTTTTTGAGATTTTACATGAATTTTGAATATTTGAAATTACCGCCAAAAAATAGACAAAACGGCGTTTCCGCGAGTTTCAACTTGTGGCCGACTGTGTGGCACAATCGTGTTTCCGCGACAAACAGTCCGAAGTGTCTGGCCCACAACTGTGTTGCGGAAAAACGCCTTAAAGCTTACGAAAACTTTCGGAGTGGGGGTTCATTTGAATACTTACAATGTGCTTTTTTGCTCTAGTCCTGCAAAGTCGTTCATGCCGCAACCAGTCATCATGAGAAGCACCATTCCTGCAAACAAGTAAGAACTTAAAGAGTTTTAACTTTTACGTTACTTCCCATATATCTCTCTTACTAAAAACAATATTCCTTGAGCCCAAGCCGATTTTGAAACATATATTCAAATAATGCATAAAACGGATACATCAGTTACGAGGCTAAGCATTGTATCCGTTTTGGTACTATTGTACTACTTTTGTACTACTTTAGCTGGACAGCATATAAATCGACTCATGACAAACAAAAACATAATTTTGGCACTTGACACAACCTTTATCCGAGTAACCAAGCTTTTTGCCAATTGAAATGATTTTGTACTGTCTTATCTTGATTTATTGATTGTCGTTGGAGGAGTGCGTGTCCCCAGTTCAAACCCTTGCCAAGCTGCTTGGCGTGTCGACGAAATCATGTGGCGTGGTACTGTCATTCGCCGCGGATATCCAGCCGTAAAACGGTGATAGGCCCATTGACTTCTAGCAAAAGCACGGAAATATTTACATGACCGGTTTTTCTGAGCGAAATTCTCCGTAACAATCGCAGGGAGCGTGAGAAAATCTTTGAAATTGTCGTTAGGGAGGTTAGAAAATACCGTGTCAAATCCGTGTCGTCTGGTTTCAAAATGGACGGAGCGATTGCACAAGAAGGTTGCAATGGCATTAAAGGACATCTGAACAGTGAAACCATACTTGAACACACCATGGAGAATGCATTTACAGACATGGCCATTGAGAGCATTCTTCTCCTGAGCGTGACGTTTTCAAAATAGGGATGTTTGTTTCCGGAGGTTTGCACATGCAGACGTATTGGAATTTCTGCTAGATATACGTTTGGGCTTAACTGGGTAAAAAATATTCCAGAAGAAGGCTTGATTGGAGACATTTGATATTTTCTAAAATTGTTCGGTATGACAGATGCAAAATGGAGCAAAAATCATAGCTTGGAAACACTATTTCGCATCTGGATTGGGTTTTCTGCTGGCAATGTTAACGGAAGTCATACAGATAGGGATGATACTTGGTACTCTTCATTCAGGTGTCCTTAAAGGAACGACGAATACTTTAAAGGGCCACTCTTGCTTATTCTGTCTTTCATATTATCCGTAGTTTGCTTATGGGATTATAAGATTCTGAAATCCTCGCCTTTCGCCATGGGCCTAGCCGAGTTTTGAAAGTCACGCAATGCAAACTTCGCCAAAAGCTTCAAGGCAAGCCAACAAATCTTTCACAAATAAGGCCATGCGAAGCCCTATGTAACCCTACCCCTATGTAACGGGCCATGGAGCTTTGCAGGGGTCGAAATTTATTTTGTTACTTTATTTTGATTTTAATAAAACTGAACTGAACTAAACTGAACTGAAGCTTCAAAGCATTATTTTACGTTCTGGAAGACATTTTAGATCATTTATTCCAGCAATGTTTTCAACGGATACATCAGCTAAACACAGGTTTGTTTCTTTCCCCGAAGTTCAACAAGAGGACTGAACGCCTGACGAGGACCCTTGCCAAGAAGGGCCGAAATATCGCTTATGAAGAATCTTAGCCGATGTATCCGTTGAAAACATTGCTGGAATAAATGTTTCAAAGTCAGCTTGGGCTCAAAGAATATTTATTTTAGATCATCTGGTCTACCTTCTCTTTTGGACTTGGTTTTCACACTTTTTTTAATTTTTTTAAACTACAAACGCGTAATCCATCACCACTATACATATTAACTCCAACTGTACTCAATCGCTACAAACTATCTCCAACAAACACGCAACCACGATATCTACAAACAACCTACTTTTCAAAATCTCAAATTCAAACTTCAATATTTGAATTATGACCTATATTACAAATTATAGTCCAATCATTTTTTTTACTTCCTTAATTTTATTTTTTATTTTTTAGCAAATAAATTTGCATTTCATAAGCTAAAGCAGGTACTTTTTAAACCACCATACCACTTTTTAACCAAGGTACGTTCAGTTTTCAAATATTTTGCGTCCAGCCGCCGTCTCGGAGAGGAGGAGACTGGATGGAGTCGACAAGCGCTAACAAGAAAATCCCTAATTCCTCGTGGAAAGTAATTGTATTTTTGAAAACCAAATTTCTAAATCATTTCATGTTGAAAAGATCCTTTCTAGAAAGAGTTGTACTTTGACACCTAAAAGGGTAATTTTGTGTTCAACATAATATCTAAAATGTCATAACAGATATATCCTTATGACCTTTAATGCAAAGATGCTGAAACATGTGTCACTATCAGCGTGTTCCACCCTTCTAAAGAGTAACTATTAGTTACTATTTTCGTTCCAGCCTCGTGAAAAGTTACTACGCTAACCGTTCCAACCTTCTCAAAATAGTAACTAATAGTAACTATTTGCTTACCATGCTCGGGAGCGTAGTAAGCGTGGTTATCACAACTACGAATCTCTTTGACGTGAGTGCTCCGATCCGATTAGCGCGTGGCACGATATTTTGTTCAAATAGAAAAATGCGTTCTAGCCTCGACGACAAGAAATCAAGAGCGTGTTCCACCCTTCTAATAACAGTAACTATTCGTTACTATTTCCGTTCCACCCTCACGAAAAGTCTCTACGCTGACCGTTCCAACCTCTCGAAATAGTAACTATTTGCTTACCATGCTCGGGAGCGTAGTAAGCGTGGTAACTACGAATCTCTGTAACGTGATTGGCTGGATTACCTCGTCGTGAGATTTTTTTTAGGAAAATAGAAAAATGCGTTCCAGCCTTGACGCCAAGAAGCCAAAACTCGTGACGTCATGCGTAATAACTACGGTAAGTAGGGTGGAACACACCCCAAGAAGCCGTCATGCGTAGTAACTATGGTTCTTACCTCCTGCGTACAACAGTGCTGTGAATGCAATCCATCCTGCCACGGCCCTGGCACCTGGCTTGACCTTTCGGATAAAAACGCCACTGACGAGAATACCAACACCCATTACGAGGATGCCACCAATGCCTGTAAATATACAAACATCAGCTCGGGCTCAAAGAATATTCATGCCTGTAAACACGTATGAATTAATGAACGGGTGCATTTCCTACCTTCAGAGGCGACACGTGCGGGCGTACCCGCCCCTCAAATGTTGTCGGCCACACGGTAATAAACAAGACCAAAGGTTTCGATGGGATTCCAAAAATTCAGTATCTGATCCAGACAACTGGGTCTTGTCTTAGCCAGATCCAGTCATCACCAGACTCCTTGAACATTTTTACAATTAAAATTCAGAAACAGATTAAGGCCAAATAGATAGTCATCTAAGAAAACCAAGTTCAGATATGGATTCAGCATGTGTGTTTACCCCTATAAGTCATATCTGTTTTGACGAAAAGTTCCTGCCACTTCTGCCAATTTCCTGGTTTTGGCCGAACTCCAGAACTACTTGTCCGGCGAAAAAAGAAAGCTCAAAAACGAACTCAGGGTATCTTCTTTCCCCAATAATGAATATCTAATCAACTTCAAATAAAAATTTAACTTATAACAAATTCCTCTTTTAAAAGCCGAAGCGCCATTTAGTTGAGTTCTCTTCTTGACTACGATAGCTTGTGTAAATAAATGATTCTGATTCTGATTCTGAAATTTTCCAACTACAGCCGGATTCCGGTCCAACTATATTTCCGGGTAAAATATGATTGCCAAACACGGATTCAGAATCTCTTCTTACCCTTAAATCGGTTATCTAATCAACTAGAAATAAAACTTAAGCTTCAAACAATTTTCCGGTTTTGGCCGGATTCGGGGGGAACTACATGTCCAGGTAGAAATTTGTTTCATATAAGTGTTCAGCATGTCTTCTTGCCCTAAATCGAACATCTAATCAACTCCAAATAAAACTTTTAATTTTAACAAACTTTCCGGTTTGGGCCGGATTCCGGGCGAACTACTTGTCCGTCGAGAAAATGGTTTTCACCATCGTCCTCAGCATGTCCCGCCGTCCAAAAATACCATTCGGACCTAGAAATAGGCCATGTAGTTTCACTCAAGCCTTAGCATTTCCGACATCGTCTCGGATCATCTAGGGTAAATGACTGTTCTAACTTTCAAGTATAAGCCAAATTAATCCAATCGTTTGATGCCTGGACGCGCCAAAATATTTTCGGTACTTCCCTCTAACTCCCCCTACCGCTGCCAAAACTGGTTTGGACTCGACAATGGATAATCTAAAGCATCTTCTCTTACCAGCTATCAATTTCCACCCGAATTTTAGTACATTTTTGAAATTCTGGTACCCCCCCCCCCCCCCCCCCCCGCCTTCCAAGTTTCGTTTAATTCACTGGCCTCGTTTGACCCCTATGCCAGCCACAAAATGTCCGGTACTCCCCCCCCCAACTCCCCCTACTGTGACCGAATACGACTCGAAAACACAAACGTCGCATCTCTGACATCTACCGATCACGTCCATCAAGTTTGACTGGAGCCGGAGCAAATTTCCGGTTCCAACCCCCAACGGCCGATCCGATCCGGACAGCAAATAACAAATCTAGGTGCATTTGAGCCGATGGCTGCCAAGTTTCATCGTCGTTGAACATCCGGGAAGCACCGAGCTCGCCGGATTACCAGAAATCCCGACCCCCCCCCCCCAAAAAAAAAAAAAAAAAAAAAATACTCACAGTGCCCCAATCCTGTCTGGTTATGTCAACGACGTATCTAGGACTCGTACTCGTCCTTCCCACAAAGTTTCATCCCAAGCGTTTCCCAATATTTCCGGTTCACCCCTCCAACTCACCCCAGAGTCCCCCGAATCTGGTCCGGATTTCAAGTGGAACGTCTGAGACACGAAGTCTTTCTAAATATCAAGTTTCATTAAGATCCGATCACCCATTCGAAAATTAAAAATACCTCAATTTCAGGATTCCCACTCCCTCCACCCCCCAGATGGTAGGGTCGGGGAAGGGATTATTTACATTATAATCTGGTCGGGTCCCTGATATGCCTAACAAGTGTAATCGTCCTAGCTTATGTGGAAGTTCCCGAACTAGCAAAACCCGGACCGACAGGGCGACGGACGGATAGAAATTGCGATCGGTATATGGCACTGGGTCGAAGGGCAAGTGCCATAAAAAAGGAAAGATTAGGGTAAATTTCTGTATGTATTTTCTGTATGTACTGTGCAAATGCCTTATTACTAGGCTGCATGTAATACATTCATTCACTCAATTTCATCGAGGGAGGAGAAGACACCAAGCCAGTGTCAAACCTACACTGTAAAATAAAAACTTGCAGTATTTACTACTGGGATTAATCTTGTCTCTAAAAAGATAATCTTATCCCTGATTCGGATTAATCTTATCTCAGTAAAGATTACATTAATCCGAGTAGCAAATAATGCAGTTAATTTTAATCCTTACTCTGAGAAACTTTTTACAGTGTAGTTTGACAAGTGTGAAAAAACTGGTACGCGGGTAAAAAAAAAAGTTTCTCCTTTTTTGCCAATCACATGAGCGCTTCTCTTAGAAACATTCTAAATATATACCTGCTTACTAACCCGAAATCATGTTCGCTAGGTGAGCAGTGAGGCGGAACTGGCTCTCTAGAAATTTGGGCAGGAAAGTGTAGAGTCCAGCGATCGGGAGGAGGTGAAGAACGCTACTGGCCGTTCGAAGCACTAGAATGTCGTTCCTCAGCAATCGGGAGATGGCGCGAGGGAACTCTGGAATAAATTCGTGGATGAGTAATTCAAAATAAATACAAAATAACGTAGAGAAGAGGTCTGCCTATTTGAAAGTCGCCTAACAGTGAACGGTTATAACACCCATACCAGGCAATTTTTACTGCAAATACTTGTGAAAAGTTTTTTTCAATTCATGTTTTTGTCATGCTTCACTCTTTTTTAAACTTTGCTGTTGTGTCTGCTAACTACCCTCTGATTTTCTTATTGATGCTGGCCAATCTTAAGCAGTAGTATCCAGTAGCATCCTGTCTTGCTACAATAGCACCCATTCTTGCTAATAGTAGCATGCACGGTAGCCTTCATGTAGAAGCATGTAGTAGCATCAGTTCGTACTGCATGCTACTTTTTCTATTCATACTACAATTTTGAGATAAATTCTTCAACGGGTTTGACTGTTTTATAACAAAGTAACAAAACAAGGATAGTGAAACAGTTAGAGAAGTGTTCAATTAAGCAAATAAGTTCCGATTTTCGCAGTCGAATACGAATTTCCTCCTTCGCTCCAAAATGTTGAACCATACTATGCAGGGTTCCACATAGCGACGAGTTTCGGATCCGCATTTTCGCATGCCAAATCCTATCGGACTGTGTTTGCACGCAGCTTTAGCCTACTTGACGAACATGGTCATGACTGCTGCGTCAAATTTCACCAGTATCTTTGGTGCTAGACGGTGTGTTGGTCTCTATGTCAAGCGCTTAACTAACTCTATGTACATAGTAAAGTGAACATGAACCTTCTGTACTGCCTAGAATTAAATCGCACAAGTGAAGATTCAGAACTAAATCACATCCCGCTAAACTTAAGGTCTGAAATAAAACCCTTTATATGTTAACGTAAAGCCTGGTCTACTACCACCAGGGCCATATCCAGAGGGGGGGGGGGTTAGGGGGTTCAAACCCCCTCCGAAACATGGAAAAATAATCATTTTTTATATACCTGAACCTCTCAGTTATGTCTTTCTAGTACTTTTTGCTAGGACTAGGTCCAACCCGCAGGGAAAAACCCCTCCTAAATAAATTCCTGGATACGCTCCATCTTCGTATACAACAGGTGCCCTAGTTGTTCGATTCGAAATTTCTGGCTGTTTCTGCCGTCTTCGAGAATATAATGAGCGTGTTTCACCCTTCTAACAATATTTACGAATAGTTACTATTTCCGTTCCATCCTCATGAAAAGTTACTACGCTGACCGTTCCAACCTTGTCGGAATAGTAACTAATAGTTACTATTTGCTTACCATGTTTGGGACCGTAGTAAGCGTAGTAACTAGGCATCTCTGTAACGTGATTGGCCGGATTCGCCCCTGGCGTGAGATCCTGCTGGGAAATAGAAAAATCGTTCCAGCCTTGACGGCGAAAAGCCAGAATTCGTGACGTCATGCGTAGTAACTACGGTAAGTAGGATGGAACACGCTCAATATTGCCGACCACTCGTCTAGTATTTTCAAATCTGTGCCAGTCTTCACCGCGATGTCGTTAAAGTTTAACTGAAAAGGCCGCTTATTTTATATCTGATATTTGAATACACTGAAACATTTTGACCCATCTAAAAGATTTTGCATTTTTTTCTTCCGAGGCTCTAGTAATGACGTTCAGAATGCGCGGTGCTTGCACGACAACCCAAAGTTCATCAAGACGCGGAGATTTTAATTTGAAAACAAGCCCACCATTTCAGGATTGAACCGATTAGCTCCGGCTTTTTTTCGGCAATGGCTTATGGGATAGAGGGATAGGCGCATAGAGGTACCACAAATCCAGAAGATTAAGTACATTCCATGAAATCCAATATCTCTGGAAACCGGACAAATGGAGTAATACATTTTTATCGGGTTTGCAGGTCTATTTGAGTGGAGACACTGTAAAAAGTTTCTTCGAGTAAGGATTAAAGCTAAAAGCAGTATTTGCTACTCGGATTATTCTTATCTCTACTGAGATCAGATTAATTCCAATTAGAAAAAAGATTATCTCAGTAAAGACAAGATTAATCAAAGTAGCAAATACTGCAACATTTTTTTTTTACAGTGCACGTGATCCGTAACTAGACTGTCGGGTATTCCCCCTTTTCGGTCAAACTTTAAGACAGACTAGTGCCTTTAGCTCGACCATGGACAAGGTCAAAGAGTATGAAAAAATGCAGCAAGACCGTTCGAACCAAGGGAGATTTCTTTTGAAAGCGCAGCTCTTACTAGTCATGATCTTTTCACTATGAAATGGATCAAAAATATCGTTTTTTAGAAAATCCAATTTCTTTCCAAATGAAATTTGCAATTCTCTTGTTGGCGATTGTCTTCTTTATCCAGCTCTCCTGCTCTTCGACATGGCGGTTGGGCGCAAAACATTTAAAAATTTAATGTGCCTTAATCAAAATGTTGGAAAACTAAGCAAAACAAAATAAGTAAAAAACAGACATAGATCTGACGGTCTACCATGTCTTTCAAAATGAACAACAATATTTTCAAGCTTCTCATATCTTGATGTGTGAAAGAGTTGCCAGCGGACGCAAAGATTCAGGCGAAGTTTGCGTTGCGTGACCGACAAAACTCGGCACAGCAGAAAAAGCGCTAAAATTCGTGGGCACATAAGGAAACAATGGAGAAAGGTGGGGATTTTATAAGCTTATTAAAAGGGGAGCTAGGTATATTATTAAAGCGGAATAAGCAAGAGGGGTTCTTTAGTAGTCGCAGAATAGTTTTGTCAACAAGACAATCGAGGATCCATAAATAGCACAGCAAAATCACTGCTTGCGAGGATGTGTTATTAAACAACACACAAAGAAGAAACAAATACTGAAGTAAATCTGAAGAGACGACAAATGTCTTCCGATGAATCGGTAAACCCACCTGCAAGACTAGGTCCCTTTGGCCGGGCATCCACAACAGCCAAAGACAAATGTTTCCGAGGCTCCGCCCCTGGTAGTCTTCGGGGAAAGGAGAACATAAGTATAGACGTCCCCAGCATCAATCCGCCGACGATGAGCATTCCTAGAAAATACGAGAACTGCTGGACCCAACGCTGGCGCAATATCCGGTTTTGAAACTGGAAATGACCGGAACTGCTGCATAGACATATTGGTTGTAATGTACGGAGCAAGAGATAAAAGCAGCACTGATGTCAATGAAAGGGCGCAGTCACCCCTACGAGCAGAATGAACAGAGATAGTCCGAAAAAGGTGGGATCGGATGTTGAATAGGCGTCATTTATTTTAACTAGGCGGAAATCGAAAAAATTTCGCAGCCAGATGGAAAATTAATTAAGCTTTAAAGGACCTGTCTTACCTATAATTCTAATGCAACCTATTTCCATAATCACTACATGTATTTCTAAACCCGGAGACCACAATTTCGTATGGTACATTACAACCCCTCTAACACAACCACGATGATTTTCTCACTTGCCGTGTTTTGCTACCTTTGATATGTAACACGCTGTCGATGGTTGTCTACGATAAGTTTTTCCATCAGAAAAATCGGTTATGTAAATTGTTTCCCTGTTCTTGCTACAAGTCAACGGGTAGCGGACAAGGCTTAAAACAGCCAAAACCGTGCGTATTTGTTGAAAGCACAGTCTAGTTTAAAAGTATTCAAATATTTTAAATTACTGTAAGCTGAAGAGTAATTAGTGCGGCGGCCGGCGGGTCCTTTAACGACGTGTTTTGTGCTTTGGTATCTTTCACGAGGGGGAATTACTGGCGTCGCAAGGTGTACAGGGTCATGTGCCTCCGATTTTGCCTCCGTGTCTCCGCCCTCCCTCCTGGTGTAAACCAAAAACGTCCAGTGCTCCCCTCGATAGTTTATTCATGATGAATACATCCTTGATCGACGCCCCAGACGTATTGGATCAGTTGGGGGGAGGGGGGTAGACACTGAAATGTGGTTGCTGCGAAGATTTAATTTGTGGCACTGTTAGAAATCATTAGCTCAACCAATAGATTATCATTGCAGAGAAACAAATTTCGCACAGGCAGTGCTTGTCTAATAATTTTACAATACACTAAATTTTTGCAATACAATTTTATCTTTGATACAGTTATTTTTGTTGACAAAAAACTGAAAATTCGCCTAGTCCGTGAATGGTTTCAAAATAAATTGAATTGAATTGAACTAAACCAAAATAAAGAAACATCAGACTACAGTAGCATAAAAGAAAGCACATCGAACCAAACATTTTTACTGTATTACAAACGTATTATTTTTACTCGTCGTTTGACTTCACGTGATTAAGCCTGGTATACCTTCCCTAGCCTGTTTGAACCCAGTCCGAATACCCCGTCCCCTTACTTGAAACCACAGTCGAGGCTGGGTCACTCAGAAGTGGTACGCCTACCCTAAGGGGTACGAGAGACCCACGCAAGGGGTATGCCAAGGTCCTAGAATCAATTTCGTCTGTAGCTTTAATGTCTCGCCTGAGTCGTTTTTGAGATACTGTCCTCAAGATCAGTGTAAAAACTTTCCCCGAGTAAGGATTAAAGTTGACTGCAGTATTTGCTACTGGGATTAATCTTATCTCCACTGAGATAAGACTAATCCGAAACAGAGATAATATTATCTTTTTAGAGACAACATTAATCCCAGTAGCAAATACTGCAAGATTCTTTTTTACAGTGATCAAATACCCCATCATACGCAATTTCACATAAACATTGCATTTTGCATTCAAGACAATAAATGACGTAGTCTTTTGAACGTTCTGATCGTGGTATAAAATAATAGAATATTCTTGCAACCTGCGTAACCCTTTTTAACCTTGATTAGGGGTGCACGGTACGGAAAAGGCTGGGAACCACTGGCCCAGACTACTGCAATAAAAAATAAAAGAAAACAATTTCAATAAAAGAAAATCATTTAATATTCAGGGCTTATATACTAAATGCTATCATTCAACAACCAACTTACCAAGCCACCAAGCTCCAATCCACCGAGGATCTTTTGCAGTAATATCTGGATCCGCAAACACATCCACATAGAGTGAAGTACACAAGGATCCAAGTACAAAGCCAAAAACTGGTCCCAAGATTCGAACTCCAATGGTAACAGCTGCAAAAGAAAAATAAAGTAAAACAAGCAATTTAAAAATTATCTCATGCCGAAAACTGTTCAAATTCCGTAGCATTTCACGAGCAGACGTTCAGATTTAAAAAAAATTCCCACGGCCAGCCTGGGAAAGTGGAATCTTCCCCTTTCCCCTTTCGGTTCTTGATTTGTTTTTGTATTTTGTCTTAAGTTTTGTTTTGACGGTATATGTCATTAGTTATTAATGTGTGTTTATTTATTTTCTTTTTGTTGCCTATTATTTAGCTTTCGCTACTGTGGCAATTTTTCCATTAAACCTAAACCTTAAACCTAAACTCTCATGTGTGGCTTTTCTTCTCAGGAGATATTTTGGTTTCTGTATCGGATAGGTCAATCCAAGTTCTTATGGTGGGATTAATAACATTATTGTTTAGGCCTTCATATCTACTTTAAGCGATTCAACAGTAGTAGGTATTAGGTGCAGGAAGGTAAAAAGGAAAATGGTTAGTTATTTTGTAAACTGAGAGGTAAGGTTGTGTTTGAGAGTAGGAGCAGTGACCACTCTGCGTATTTCAGTTCATTTCATTTCATTTATCTGTATCCGCCGTATACGACGAGTATAAAATACATAGAGTAAATAAACTATAACACGATTAAACACTATACATCAATCAATCAGATTCAGTAGAACTGACAGCCTCACACAGGTTATGGCTAAACATCTTACATTTTTCAAGAAACTGCAAACGCTTACGCTGCATAACTTCAATAGGATCTTTTAAACCATACTTCGAAATCATAAAAGAACTGCGCTCATACTTCGAAAACCGGCATAAAAATTTTCCGTAATTAAAATGTTTAAAATGTAAAGATTATGGTTTTTGTGTGTTGATATCTGTGATTTATCTTCTTATTTGTTAATAAACCCATCGAACTGAACTGAATTGAAAGAAATGAAAGACGCTAAGCGGAATTAAAAAAAAGAAAAGAGTATTATACATACATATACAGATACATATAAATATGCATCATTTATAGGTAGGCTACTGCAAATATCTTCCAGGACAAATATCTTCCAGGTGTTGATATCTGTGATTTATCTTCTTGTTTGTTAATAAACCCATTGAACTGAACTGAATTGAAAAAAAAATGAAAGACACTAAGCGGAATTAAAAAAAAAAGAGTGTTATACATACATATACAGATACATGTAAATATGCATCATTTACAGGTAGGCTACTGCAAATATCTTCCAGGAATACCTCTGTGGGCCCGTAACTCTAGAGTATCGGCAAAGTATAATGTCACCGATCCGTTTAGTGCAGTATCTGAGCGGGTTGCACACTATATTTGTTCGGTTGATGCTAGCCACACACTATGAGCGTGCTCCACCCTACTTACCGTAGTTACTACGCATGACGTCACGGATCCTGGCTTTTTGGCGTCAAGGCTGGAAGACATTTCTCTATTTTCAGCAAAATATCGTGCCACGGTCTAGTCGGACCAATCCCGTGAAAGAGGTTCGTAGTTACCACGCTTACTACACTCCGGAGCGGGGTAAGAAAATAGTTACTATTTCGAGAAGGCGGGAAGTGATGGATCGGTCAGCGTAGTAACTTTTAACGAGACTGGAACGAAAATAGTAACTAATAGTTACTATTATTAGAAGGGTGGAACACGCTCTATATAAGATTATGTTGCCCGTGTGTAAATAAGAGTACTACAGAGCGTGTTCCACCCTTCTAAGAATAGTAGCTATTAGTTACTATTTTCGTTCCAACCTCGTAAAAAGTTACTCCGCTGACCGTTCCAACCTTCTCGAAATGGTAACTATTTGCTTACCATGCTCAGGAGCGCAGAAAGTGTGGTAACTACGCATCTCTGTAACGTGATTGGTCGGATTCGCCCGTGGCATGATATTCTGCTGGAAAATAGAAAAATCGTTCCAGCCTTGACGGCAAAAAGCCAGAATTCATGACGTCACGCGTAATAAATATGGTAAGTAGGGTGGAACACGCAAAAAAGCTACGTGTTATGTTATTTGTTCTTGGTGTTATGTATTGTGTGTTCTTGTCTTTTTTCCTTCTGTTTTTCTCGCATACTCCGTTTGTGACTTGTCTTGAAAATTATTACTAAATTTCACATAAAAGGTTATTGTCTCTACATTCACGAAAATATTAGGAATAACCAAACTGAGCAGGGCTGAAAATCTTATCTACTATACACGAAGCTGTTATGGTAATCGAGCACTATCGGCATTTTCGGTAAAGATGTTCCAGGGTTAACCACTCTATTCGGGTCCTTGTATAGGTCCTCGTGGAAACATGATTGTAACTTCAACGCGTACCCTTCGAATTTATCATAACCGGAACCCTTGATCAGATTAAATAATAGTTTATGTGGCAAAAGAAATCGTCTGCCCTACAAAATACGCAACTTACGCGTTACCTGAAGTCCTTTGTTCTCTATTTTGTAAAGTATTTTAAAGTTCTGAATTCCGAATTTAAATTGATATATTTTGTAGCTATGTTTTTTATCGTATAATACTTAAAAATATATTCAAATAATGCATAAAACGGATATGTCCGCTACGATGCTTTGGTAGCGATATTTCGACCCTGTCGAAATAGTCGGTAGACGCTTCAGTTATTTATTACAGGTTTGTTTCCTTCCCCGAAGTTGAACCAGAGGATTGACAGCCTGACGAGGACCCTTGCCAAGAAGGGCCGAAATATCGCTGATGAAGAATCGTAGCTGACGTTGCCGTTGTAAACATTGTTTGAGTAAATTTTCGAACCTTGATTAGGGGTACGCGGTACGGAAAAGGTTGTGAACCACTGGCCTATGGGAATTTAATATTTTTTGTGTGTGGTGTTGTTTCCTTGATGTTTTCTATTTGCCATGGCCATTGGCTCTTAGCGCAAATAAAATCTTATCTTATTAAAAGGGGCGGAGGACGCAGTGAAAAGCACCCGCGCCAATGTGAATGAAACTTCTTTCCGGACAAAGTTAGCTACGCCATTCCGGAACAACAAGAAGAGCAGAATGACACGTGAAAGGTATACAGCGCAGAGGCATCGTGTGAATGACCCAAACCAACCTCATACGGCTTATAAGCATTGTTCTCCAGTGGCGAAATTACAGGCTTCCACAAGATTTACATTCAGGTTTGGCAGCACTATCAGCATCTATAATAAATCGACTGGAAGAATATAATTGCAAGTAGCCTACGCACAATGAAGATCAGCGGAGGTAAACAAAATTCAGTTGGCAAAACTTCAAGGCCTTTGTGTCTTCGCTTCTGGGATGGACCCCCCCTCCCCGACCACATTAAGGGCCGCGGCTCTTTACTTTTCTATTTTACTATATTCTCTACCTGTAAGCTGTAGGACGATTCTGGCGGTTTAACGGATTCGCTTTCGAAAAAGCAGAATAGAAGAACTAACGGAAAGCCATTGCTCCTTTATAACTTCTCGCTGACCTGTCTAGATCCCTTTTCACTCACGCGGTGGATTAGATTTCCACGTCAGTTCCAAAACAAGACCAAAGGTTTCGATGGGATCCCAAAAATCTAACATTTGATTCAAACAATTGGGTCATGTCTTCGCCATTCAGTCTTCGTCAGATTCCTTGAACATTCGTACTGTTAAAATAAAGTTTAAAAATGGATTCAACATGTCTCCTTGCCCCGATACCAAATCTCTAATCGATCTTAGAAACAAGTTTACTTTTAGCTTCAACCAAATTTCCAGTTTCAGCCGAATTCGTAATGAACCATTTGTCCGGCAAGAAAACTAAGTTCAGATATGGATCCCTTACCCCCTCCATTAATATCTTATTAGCTTATAAAAAATATATATTTACCGTAAATTCGAAACCCCTCCTCTAAGATAGGACTAAAGGACCCATCTGCTAACTTGACCTCTACTTTAACAGTGAATCCTCATTGAACAACATCCTCGCTTGAACAAAATATTCCCTCGTTTGAACATTATGTATCAACCCTTCGTCCTTCAATTACATTAGGTCTCTCCGATGTCCATAGAATAAACAGCTGAATGTCGACATCCACGCGCAGAGCTATACCGGTTTGAGAATAAAGAGGTAGGGACTAGTATAGCCGAAAATTGGTCGACAAATTTTGTGTCCGGTTTTCGCCGGGTTCCGGGTGAACTACTTGTCCGGCAAGCAAATAATTTTCAAATTCGGGTTCAGCATGTCTCCCTACCCTTGAATCAACTATCTCAATAGCTTAACAAAAAAAAAAAAAAACTTAATTTGAACCTATAGCCCTATAGGGCTACAAAGTACGTCTACGAACTCGACCTTGCTCTGACTCACAGAATCCTCACACCAAGTTTCATCAAAATATCTCATTCCCTTCGAGAGTTATCGTGCTCACAGACAGACGAACTTTTGCGAAGAATTTATTGAATGAATTTATTCCCAATAAAGCCGAAGGGCCATGGGGGGAAACAAAACACAATAACAAAAAACAAAATATCGTACACTCCAAAAAGAAACCAAAAATCTCAAATCTCAATATCAAAATCTCCACTTACATTTTGGGATCCCAAACAGCTCTGAAAAGCGAACCAAGAAGTCGCTAAAAGCTAGCATATTAACCACCGGAGCATTCCAGATCGCCGAAATCGCCTTATTTGCCGAAACAAACTAATAATTAATGTTAGGAATTCTCGACTCGCATTCACCTTCTGTACGTAACATACTTGATTTGTAAATGGACACAAAACAGAGAGCACGTCCAGAACGGCAAAGAGCAATCTTCTGCTTCTTCAGTATAGTAGAGGGATGCTTATTTGAACGTTTGTTGACTTCGGACATGTTCATGCACTTGCGACTTAAGTCAACTATGAGTTAGCCAAAGTAGGGAATTAAGAGCCCTTGAAAACAGAATAGGTATTTTGGATGTACATTCTACTATTTAGCCCAAAACTGTACTGTTCACATTTTAGTAACTGTTAAAATCAACATACCTCTACTGTAGTACTTTTCTGCTACTTGGGTAGTGCATTTTATTTCAGAGAACGTGTAAGATCAAGAACTGAACACTGATGGATTGACTGATGGCGTCGAGCATGCTGGCTGTCGTTCCTTGCAACTTACCAAAATACGTAGGAGATTCCTTATTGGCCACATTGTCGTCGATATAGGGTATGCCGAGAGTGAAAACAGCAGTTTGTCCTAGTCCCACACCAAGGAGACTCACGAAGAAAAGTCCCATTATCGCCCATGACGTCTGGGAAAAGTTCAGGAATGTAGGCAGTGCTAATGCGGCTTCACAACCTAGAGGAAAAATTCCGTATCTGTTAAACTGATAAGTTCCCCAACAGTTAAAAGACCTCTTTTGCTTATTTTACCTTTGTATTATCCTTGGATCCCTTATGGGGCTATAAGCTTCTGAAATCTCCACCTTTCGACATTGTTTCGTATTGTCCTAAGACTTTTTAGCGCTTTTTCGGTCCTGGCGAGTTTGCCCGTCACGCAACGCCAATTTCGCCGGAATCTTCAACGTCTGCTGACGACCCTTCCACCGATAACGATATAAGAAGATTGAAAGTGTTGTTTTTCATCTTGGAAGACATGGTAGACAATCAGATCTAACTTCAGTTTCTGGACTTCTTTTGTTTTGATTAGTTTCCCACTTTTTAAGAACGGCGCGCTCAGTTTTCAAACATGTTGCGCGAAGCCGCCGCGTCGGAGAGCAGAACCTCGTTTTTGTTGCAATAGCGCTGCCACATCGCTGCTGCAGCACTTCTTTGCTTCTGCACAATATGCGTATTCGGATTCACTTTCTTCTTGGTTGAAGCGGAAGCGCTGCAGCATCTTGCAGGGAAGCACAGACTTGGTCGGGGAGCAAGTCCGTCTTCCTCGGAAGCGCTGCAGTGCAAAAACGGATGGGCCGAGAAGTGGACCTGCATCATGCAACAAAAACGAGGCTCAGGACGGCTGGACAGAGTCGAAAAGCGCTAACAAGAAAATCACCAATTTCACGCGCCAATGCTGGCAAGTAGAAAAAATAGAATATAAATAATAGATCTACAACTGACTAATAGCTAGACCACATACTTTCACAAAATCTACATTCAATTCATTTAAAAAAGTTACATTAGCCTAAATGAATGTCTACCTAAAACTTTAGCCGAAATACAGCAATCAATCAACACAACGCATCAGAAAAAGTCTGCTTAATGGTGAAAATTCTTGAAAAAATGTTTCATGTTTCTTTTTCAAAATGTCAATGGGTTTTTTTTTTAACCATAATTTTCCATCATAAAAGAACTAGATTGAAATCAAGAAAACCGGCAAGAATTTCCCAAAAAAAAAAAAAAAGTAGTTTTAATGCGAGATAAATTTGTAAACGTTAAAAAAGTAAAATAGGTACGGTCATTTTAAATTTTAACACATTTTCCAGTTTCAGTCGCATTCCTGGCGAACTATACCTCCGGGTAGAAATGAGTGTCATATACGGATTCAGCACGCCCTCTTACCCATAAATCGATCATCTAATCAACTTCAGATAAGATATTTACTTTTCACACGTTTTTCGGTTTTGGCTTCAGATAAAACATTTACTTTTAAGAAATGTTTCGGTGTTGGCCGGATTCCGGGCGAACTGTTTGTCTGGTGAGAAAATGATTTTCATATACGGATTCAGCATGTCTCCTTACCATGAAATCGAACCTCTAATCAACTTCAGATAAAACTTCTACTTTTAAAGAAAGTGCCGGATTCACCCAGATTCCGGGCAAACTATATGTCCGGGTAGAAAAATGATTGTCATATACGGATTCAGCATGTCTTCTTGCTCTCAATCGAACACCTAATCAACTTCAAATAAAACTTTTACTTTTAACAAATTTTCTGGTTTTTGCCGGTTTCCAGGCGAACTGATTGTCCGGCGAAAAAGTGATTTTTATATACGTGTTCAGCATGTCTTCTGACCCCTTAACCGACTAAGTCATAAGCTGTTAAAAAATATTTTGTTCGCCCCTTAATTTCAACCCCATCCCCCACCCTAAGTTTAGGGCTATAGAGCACGCCTTGGCTACAAACTCGACCTGTCCCTTGACCCAAAGAATCCTCACACCAAGTTTCATCAAAATATCTCATTCCTTCGAAAATTATCGTGCTGACAGACGGACGGACAGACAGACAGACGGATAACTTTTAGGAAGTCATAGGTATCCCACCACTTGAGTTTTGGGATCCCAAAAATTAAAAACGGCTAAAGCGAATTTTATCGAAATCCCGAGGGCTTACTCACTCTCCGGCACCCGGTGTACACACATTCCCGGCACCTCTCGGCACCCTCCCTGCACTATCCCGGCAGCAATGCAGCAATGCACTTTTATTAAACTTTGTGATTTTTAAACACCGACGATTAAATTGGATGGTACCTTCCGGCACCTCCCGGCACCAATGCACTTTTGTTAAACTTTGTGATTTTTAAATACCGACTATTAAATTGGATGGTTATCCGGCACCTCGCTGCACCGGCACCCGGTGTACACGGATTGGGGAGTGAGCTATCCCTCACGAAATCCTCCCGAAACGATATAGTTTAGCCCTACATTGCTTGACTTGGAAGCGTTCAAACAACCCTGCAAAACTCCATACTAATAGAGCCAAAAAGCTACGAATTCACATAAAATGACGTAAATGCGTCTCTACTTCAGTGACATATTCTGGACGGTTTCCAATGTTTTCTACAGCCAAACCACCAAGGCCAATACCGACGATATCACGTAAACAAATTCTTCAAATTGCCAGCCGCCCAAATGAACCTAGTAGAAACTAGATTTACGTTGCCTGGACAACGCGAGATGTTGCGGAGCAATATTTTGGTTTAGTTTCTTCGCGAACGTTTTAAAAAGGAAACCTCACACTGTTCACTGCATAGTGTTTCTGGCTCAGATGTCCTGAAATAGTGGACCACTTTAAAACTAAGCTATGCTTACAGAAAATTACCCACGGCTTCGGCTTTCTTTAGCTTGGATGACAATTTTAAAAACTGTCATAACCGGTCTTCGGACGAATAAGGGTCTCGGAAACAATGAGACGACGCTTGCAGGTCTACGTCACGTAAAGAGAACAAATGTGTAAAGCGCGATAATTAGCGTATTGCTAATAGCGGAGATGTGATACGTGTATGAAGTAAAGAATCTCGCGAACGACAAAGGATTGAAATACTACTGGAGTAGAACGAATTACTATCACAAGTACGACGTTTCCTTCAACCCCTAAGTTGTTAACCCCTCTGTTAAAATGGTATTCAACAAATTTTTTTTTTCTTAAACAAAAAAATGATGACACATTCCTTGCCCATGGACAGTTGAAGCAAAAATATAAAACACAGGAAGAAGGGATTTAACAAATATAGTTGTATCCTCTTCAATCGTGGACATCGTGAGGGATGGAAAACTTGCAATATAGTATTATAGAAACTAGGTAGTTCGTGCGTTAGTTGAGAAATGCAGGTAAGCTAAGTCACGCAACGAATTCATCAGAATAGTTAGTAGGCTACTATAAAGCTATCCATAGGCTAGCTGTTCACAATCATACTGCATTGATAGAATCTACTAATAACTGCAAAACTATGTCACTGTGTTGGATCGTTATTTGTAACTCTTGCATCCCACTGGTCGGCAATGACGCAAATATTAACAAGAGCTACGAGCTCATATGGCACTTGTTACGAGTAGGTGTTGCAAGAATGTAGATGAGAACGTCACAAAATACCCCCTTTCCCCCCCTAGAATCGGACCTAGAAATAGGATATCTAGTTTCGCTCGCGTCTGGGCATTTTCGGCATCGCCTGGGATCATCTGGGGCAAATTGGTCATCCCACTAATTTGATCCCTATGAGCCACGCTACTTCCGGTACGCCTCCCCCTAAATTCACCTTACCGCGGCGGAATCTGGTTCAGACATAAAAACAAATCATCTAAAGCATCTTCTCTTATCGGCTCGAGTCTGAGCATTTTTCGCGAGACTCCCCCTCCCTCCCCCCCGCGGTGTTCAGATCAGATCGAGACTTTAAAATCTATGGAACTTTATGGAAGTTCGTAATTTCCGGATTCCCCTTCCCTTAACTCCCTCGATAATAGTCGGATCCAGAAAGGGAAGTTTTCCTAGTACATTGTGTCGGGCACGGTTCATCGCCTTAGCAGATCTGGAAGTATCCTAACGCGCGACCACCGTAATTCTGGGAAACTCCTTCCAACTCCCCAAAGAGACACGATATGGTCTAGATCTGTCAAGAACGTATCTAGGGCTTATGCTTGTTCTTCCCACCAAATTAGTTCCGAAAACAGTCGGATACAGAAACGGAAGATTTCCTAGGGCATTCTGTCAGGTCCTTAAGTCTATTTGGTTGGGTCGCTGATTTGCCTGCCGAGTTTCATCGTCCTTAGCACATCTGAAACTATCCTAACTCGCGATCACCGGAATTCTGGGAAACTCCCTCCAACTCCCCCAAAGAGCCCCGATATGATCTAGATCTTTCAAGAACCTTCCCACCGAATTCCATCGGGATCCTCGACGCTAAGCGTTTCAGGAAAGTTCCAGTGCCCCCACAAGTATCGGATCCGGTCCGGACTTGACACGGAACATCTGAGACGACACCTCTTTCCACTTGCAGATCGCCCGTTCAAAAGTTATGAATGCCACTACATCGGAATTCCCCACCCCTCCACTCCCCCCACGATGGTCAGATCATGCGAACGACTATTCCCAAGTCAGTTTGTTAGAGTCCTTGGCACGCCAGCCCAGTTTCGTTGTGCTAGTACATCAGGAAGTACCGCACTCGCAGGATCAGAATTCCGGACCCCAAACTCCCCCCACAGAAGCCGAATCCGGTTCAGTTATGTCAATGATGTATCTAGGACTTGTGCTTGCTCTTCCCACCAAGTTACATCATGATCCCTCCACTCGTAGCGTTTCCCAAGATTTCCGGTCGCCCCTTCAGCTCCCCCATGAGTCACAGGATCCCGTCCGGATTTTAAGTGGGTCGTCTGAGGCACGAGTTCTTCCATACATCAAGTTTCATTAAGAACTCATCACTCGTTCAAAATTTATAAATACCTCAAGATTCCAGATTCCCCCTCCCTCCACTCCTCCCACGATGTTCGGATGGGGAAGTGACTATTTCCAACTTAATCATTTGGGGACCCTGATATGCCTGCCAAATTTCATCGTCCTAACTTATGTGGCAGTGTCCGAAGTAGAACAAGACCAAAGGTTTCGATGGGATCCCAAAAATCTAATATTTGATCCAGACAATTGCGAACGAACTACCATACTTGTCAGAAAAAAAAGGTCAGAAACGAATTCAGCGTATCACCTTATCCGTATAAAGAACATCTAATCAGCTTCAAGTAAAAGTTCAACTTATAAAAAAATATCAACCGGATTCCAAACGAACTATATGTCCAGGTAAAAAAAAAGATTGTCATATACAGATTCAGCGTGTTTTCTAACCCCTCAATCTGTCATCTAATCAACTTCAAATAAAACTTTTGCTTTTAACAAGTTTTCCGGTTTGGCCTGATTCTGGCCGAACAAGTTGTCCTGGTAGAAAATACTGTTCCCATAAGGGTTCAGCATGTCTTCTTACCCCTTAATCGAACATCTAATCAACTTAAAACAAAACTTTTACTTTGAAGAAACTTCCCGGTTTTGGCCGAATTCCGGGCGAACTACTTGCCCGGCGAGAAAATGGTTTTCACCATCGTTTTCAGCACGTCTTCTTATCCCTAAATCGAACATCTAATCAATCAAATAAAACTTTTACTTTTAACAGACTTTCCGGTTTTGGCTGGATTCCGGGCTAACTACTTGTCCGGCGAACAAATGTGTTTCACCATCATGTTCAGCATGTCTTCTTATCCCTAAATCGAACATCTAATCAACTTCAAATAAAACTTTTACTTTTAACAAACTTTCCGGTTTCGGCCGGATTCCGGGCGAACTACTTGTCCGATGACAAAATGGTTTTCATCATCGTTTTAAGCATGTCTTTTTACCCCCTAATCGACTATCACATTATCTGTTTAAATATTTCATTTGCCCCTTAATTTAAACCCCCTCCCCCACCCCTAAATGAAGGGCTACAAAGCCCATCTACGAACTCGACCTCACTCTTGACCTATAGAATCCTCTCACCAAGTTTCAACAAAATATCTCATTCCCTTCGAGAGTTATGGTGCTTACAGACGGACAGACGGACAACTTCTGCGATGTCATAGGTATCCCGCCACTTATGTTTTGGGATCCCAAAAACCCGGACCGACCGACCGACAGACAGACCGACGAACGGACAGAAATTGCGGTCGCTACATGGCACTAATAACAAGAGCGGAAAGTTCATATGGCCCTTGTCGGAACAGTTAGCGTGTTTTTCAGTTTGTCCCCCTCCAGCTCCCCCCCCCCCCCCAAGTAATCAGACCCACTCCGGACTTGAAACTGAACATTTGAGACACTCTTTCTTGACACTTGTCAAGTTTCATGGACGTCCGATCACTCGTTCCTAAGTTACGAGTGTCACCAGATTCCGTTTCCCCATCCCTCTACTCCCCCACGATGGTCGGATCGGGGAAGGGACTATTTTCAAGTCAATATGTTAGAGTCCCTAATAGGCCTGCCAAGTTTCATGGTCCTAGCACATCTGGAAGCACCCTAGCTCGGGATCACCGGAATTCCCGGAAACGCCCTCCAACTTCCCCACCGTGACACGATGCGGTCCTGTTTTGTCAGGAATGTATCTAGGGTTTACTCTTGTTCTTCCAACCAAGTCCAACTCGGATCCCTGGACTTTCAGCTATTCATGAGATTTCCGATGCCCCCTCCAGCTCCCCCCCCCCCCCAGTAATCAGATCCGGTTCATACTTGAAATTGAACATCGAAACACTTGTTCTGAATACTTACCAAGTTTCATGCATGTCCGGTCACCCGTTCCAAAGTTGTGAATGTCACTAGATTCCGGATTCCCCACCCCTCTACTCCCCCACGAGGATCGGATCGGGGAAGGGACTATGTTCAGATCAATATGGTAGAATCCCTAAAATGCCTGCCAAGTTTCATAGTCCTAGCACATCTGGAAGTACCCTAACTCGAGATCACCAGAATTCCGGTAAACCCCCTCCAACTCCCCCCACTGTGATCCGATACAGTCCTGTTTTGTTAGTAATGTATCTAGGATTTAAACTTGTTCTTCCCACCAAGTTCCATCCCGATCCCCCGGATCTAAGCCTTTCAGAAGGCTTCCGGTGCCCCATTTACCCCCCCCCCCCCCCAGTTATTGTATCCGGTCCGGATTTAAAAAGGAATATCTGAGGCACTTGTTCTTGACACTTGTCAAGTTTCATGCAAGTTCGATTACCCGTTCCAAAGTTATGCATGTTACTAACTACTGGATTTCCCATCCCTCCACTCCCCCTACGATGTTCAGATCCGGGAAACGACTATTCTCAAGGCAGTCTGTTCGGGTCCTTGATACGCATACCTAATTTCATCGTCCTAGTACCGAACTTGGACCGAATTCCGCTGCCCCCCCCCCCCCCCACAGTGCCCGGTTATGTCAACGATGTATCTAGGACTTGTCCTTGTTCTTCCCACCAAGTTTCGTCCCGACCCCTCCACTCGAAGCGTTTCCCAAGATTTCCGGTTCCCCCCTCCAGCTCCCCCCAAAGTCACCGGATCCGGTCCGGATTTTAAGTGGGTCGGTCTGAGGCACGAGATTACTCCAAATATCAAATTTCATTGCTATCCGATCACCCGTTCATAAGTTATAAATACCTAAAGATTCCAGATTCCCCCTCTCTCCACTCCCCCAGCGATGCTCAGATCGGTGAAGTGGCTATTTCCAACTTAATCATTTGGGGTCCCTAGTATGCCTACCAAGTTTCATCGTCGTAGCTTATGTGGAAGTGCCCGAACTAGCAAAACCCGGACCGACCGACCGACCGACGGACGGATAGAAACTGCGATCACAGGAAGCGAGGTTTGATTTTGTCGTAAAAGTTTGACGCCTTCTAAAAACATATTTCTGATTAAACTTTCTTCAAAAACTATATGTAATTAATCAAAAAAGGATTGTACAAACTTTTTTAAGCACTCATAGCCTTAGAATGGCTCGAAATTATTATATCTCGCAATATTATTATTTATTGCTGTTTCCGTTTTCGTCAGGTAGGGAGCAATCCTTCTATATCGGTTGAAAGTGTTGCAACGACGACGGCGACAGCGTTTAGTAAATAGGAGGAGGCCGCAACACGCCTCGAACAAGTGATCGTGACTCAAACAATTGATCGCGATTTATAACCAGTCAAGATTAACATGTATGTGCAAATACTCCCCTTCGGTATAACTCACTAATTCCGCAAACTTACCAGTTTCGTTAATCCCACTTTGGCATAGAAACTGCGAGTCATCTATATTCATTATTCCAACATCTTGCGCAATTCCTGCACTCGTCCCGAAAATAAAATGTGGCAGTGCGCAAATCAGTGAAGCAATGCCAAATAGGACCATGCCCCAGCCTATCCACTTCGGCCTATGGCCCTGGCCACCATAATAGGCCAAGAGTAGAGACCCGACAATCTGGCCTATCTCGGTGGCGCTCATTATCGTTCCAGTGGTCTTTGAGCGAATCTGGTACACCTTCTCTAAAGTTGTCAGAACACTTGCGAAGTACGTATAAAACATTCCTTGGAGAACACATGTCAGGCAGAACACCACTAGAAATATTTGCTTGGAGGCAAGGGGCTGGATACATTGTGGGGAGCAACCCGCCCCCAACCCACAAATTTCATCACTTTTCACTATTTCTGAGAAAGCAGTTCGGCTATCCACTCGGAACCGCCGTTCTGGGGTTAAGCAAGCGTCCGTCTCGTGGGTGCCGTTTGCGGCCCAGCTTTCTCGTTGCGGTTCCAGTCGCAGTCCGGAAACATCTCCGTTTCCGTACCCATTGGTCTTTTCCGGAGAGGCAGGGGCATAAACCCCCTTTCGTCGAACCATGCTGATTCACCTGAGGAATAAAAATAGTTAGTGAAATGTAACAGGCTACCCAGCACACATAACAAATAGAAGCAAAAGAGAACATAAGACGGGGACAACGAAAGTGGCTACCTGCGATACCCCTACACACAATCAGAAGTTTGATCAGTCAAAACTTTGGATACTTTCTGTTGATGTCCCAGAATTTTTGTTTTTAAACCTTTGAGAATGTACTCTCGGCATAAGGCCTTCGACGCGTTAAAGGACCTGTCTTACATCTAACACTAATGCAACCTACTTCCATAATCACTCCATATATTTCTAAACCCGGAGACCCCAATTTCGTGCGGTACATTATAACCCCTCTAACAAAACCACGCTGATTTTCTCACTTGCCGTGTTTTGCTACCGTCGATGTGGATCACGCTGTCGACAATTGTCTGGGAGAAGTTTTTCTATCAGAACAAGACCAAAGGTTTCGATGGGATCCCAAAATTTTAATATTTGCTCCCGACAATTCCGTCTTGTAGATATTCCGAATCGTTAACAGACTTCTTAAACATTTTTACTTTTAACATTTACAAACAGGTTAAGGTCAATGGTAACAATCGGAGTTTTTCTGAGAAGACCAAGTTCGTATTTGACAATGCGAACCGGATATGCCAGCTGAATTTCAACAAGTTCAGATTTAGCTAGATATCCGTTTTGCGCTGTCGAATATTCAAATATGGATTCAGCATACGGTTTACCCTATAGCCTACGTCGTATCTTCTTCCTTCCTTACTTCTGCCCAACTTCCGGTTTCGGCCTGATTTCGGACAAACTACTTGTCTGGCAAAAAACTAAAGCTCAAAAATGAATTCAGCATGTCTCCTCATCCCTACATCCAACCTCTAATCAACTTCAGATTAAACTTTTACTTATAAGAAATTTTCCGGTTTCAGCCAGATTACGAGTGATCTATACATCCGGTGAGAAAATGATTTTCATATGTGGATTCAGCATGTCTTCTTACTCGCAAATCGAACATCTTATCAAATTTAAATAAAACTTTTACTTTTAACAAATTCTCCGGTTTTCGCCGGATTCCGGCCGAACTAATTGTCCGGAGAGAAAATAAATTTCATATTCGGATTCAACACGTCTCCTTGTTATTAAACTTTTACTTTTCACAAATTTTCCGGTTTTCGCCGGATTCCGGGTGAATTATTCGTACTGGCGACAAAATAAATTTCATTCGAATTCAGCATGTCTCTTTACCCCTAAACCAACTATCACAATAGCTTTCAAAAAATCTTTTTTTTGCCCCTTAATTTGAAAACCCACCCTCAAATATAGGGCTACAGAGCCATCTTCGAACTTGACCTGTACTTTGGCCCAAAGGATTCTCCCACCAAGTTTCATCAAAATATCTCAATCCCTTCGAGAGTTATCGTGCGGACAGACGGACAGACATACGGAAAACTTTTGCGATGTCATAGGTATCCCTCCACTTACGTTTTGGGATCCCAAAAACCGGTTATGTAAATTGTTTCCCTATTTTCGCTACACGTCAACGGGTCTCGGAAATGGCTTAAAACAGCCAAAACTGTGGGTTATTCATTGAAATTTAAGGATTTTCTTCGATTTCATCGTTTCCTGGCATTGCTCTTGCTACTCACACGTCATAGCTATGGCACTGGTGACTTTTTTTTAACACATTTATATTGACAAGAAAATAAAATTTTGGCATGTTGCCACCTTTGAAATGATTTCTTTTATTCCAGCAATGTTTTCAACGGATACATCAGCTAAGATTCTTCATAAGCGATATTTCGGCCCTTCTTGGCAAGGGTCCTCGTCAGGCTTTCAGTCCTCTTGTTCAACTTCGGGGAAAGAAACAAACCTGTAATAAATAACTGAAGCTTCTACCGACTATAAATATCTTAAGTCAGCTTGGGCTCAAAGAATATTTATCTACGAAGTACGGATTTCTTTTAATAAAAAAACTGAATCTGAATAACCCTATCGAGTCGGAGCAATGCCAAATAATATAGCCTATAGTTTGTTCAGGCGCTGCTTTAAGTTACCTCGTATACTGTATCACCTGCGCCCGCTTCGACGAGTTGAGGCCGAGGTCGATCTTACCAATTTGCCAATAGGCCAAATTTCTACTGCTTGACTGTGAGACTGTAGTCTCTTGTTGCTGCTACTTCGCTGAAAGAATAGCCGTTCCTGTTGTTGTGTTCTTTTGTGTGTATTTCGTGCGGAAAAGTTGATTTCTTTTCACCCCACCCCGTCTTTCCTTTCTATTCTGACCTTGGGTCGCAAGCTAAGGAGGTCCTCTAAGCTTAAGTCCTCTAACAGAGAAAACCCTGTCTCGGAATCAATTTGTAACAAGACCAAAAGTTTATGAGATCCCAAAATTTTAATATTTGCTCCCGACAATTCGGTCTTGTAGATATTCGGTCTTCAACAGACTTCTGAAACATTTTTACTTTTAACATTTACAAACAGGTTAAGGCCAATGGTAATAATCGGAGAAGACCAAGTTCGTATTTGACAGTGCAAACCGGATACGCCAACTGAATTTCAACAAGTTCAAACATGTTCAGATATCCGTTTTGCGCTGTCAAATATTCAAATATGGATTCAGCATACGGTTTACCCTATAGCCTACGTCGGATCTCCTTCCTTCCTTACTTCTGCCCAACTTCCGGTTTCGGCCGGATTCCGGACAAACTACTTGTCTGGCAAAAAACTAAGTCTCAAAAAGGAATTCAGCATGCCTCCTTACCCCTACATCCAACCTCTAATTAACTTCAGATTAAACTTTTAGTTTTATCAAATTTTCCAGTTTCAGCCGGATTCCGAGCGATCTATACATCCGGTGAGAAAATAATTTTCATATGCGAATTCAGAATGTTTTCTTATCCGCACATCGAACATTTTATCGAATTTAAATAAAACTTTTACTTTAAACAAATTCTCGGGTTTTGGCCGGGTTCAGGCCAAACTAACTGTCCGGCGAGAAAATAAGTTTCCTAGTCGGACTCAGCACGTCTCCTTGCACCTAAATCAAACCTTTAATCAACTTCATATTAAATTTTTACTTTTCACAAATTTTCCGGTTTTCGCCGGATTCCGGGTGAACTATTATTTCGGCGAGAAAATAAATTTCATATTCAAATTCAGCATGTCTCCTTACCCCTAACTCAACTATCTCAATAGCTTTCAAAAAATATTTGTTTGCCCCTTAATTTGAAACCCCTCCCCCACCCTCAAAAATAGGGCTACAGAGCCCATCGTCGAACTTGACCTGTACTTTGACCAAAAGGATCCTCCCACCAAGTTTCATCAAAATACCTCAATCTATTCGAGAGCTATCGTCCGGACAGACGGACAACTTTTGCGATTGCGAAACCAGAGTTACCAATGGCCCATAATACGTTTTGTTATGGCTCTGGTTTCCGACTTGAAGGAACTTATCCTGAAAAAAGCATGTCCACAGTTATCTTAAAGCCATCCACTCTAGTGCTGTGAAAATGGGGCCAAGGACGTTATTTTGTGGAAAGGTAAGGTATAATTTACTGAAAGATAGCTATCACTTTAATGTCACAAATCCTCAAACGTGCCAGTAAATGACATTTTTTTAATTAACTAATTGATTAATCACACGACACAAACAGCAGCAGTGTGAGTGGACGACATTGGTGCAAACCGGATACGCCAACTGAATTTCAACAAGTTCAAATATATTCGGATATCCGTTTTGCGCTGTCAAATATTCAAATATGGATTCAGCATACGGTTTACTCTATAGCCTACGTCGTATCTCCTTCCTTCCTTACTTCTGCCCAACTTCCGGTTTCGGCCGGATTCCGGACAAACTACTTGTCTGGCAAAAAACTAAAGCTCAAAAACGAATTCAGCATGCCTCCTTACCCCTACATCCAACCTCTAATCAACTTCAGATTAAACTTTTAGTTTTAACAAATTTTCCGGTTTCAGCCGGATTCCGAGCGATCTATACATCCGGTGAGAAAATAATTTTATTATGCGAATTCAGCATGTTTTCTTATCCGCACATCGAACGTTTTATCGAATTTAAATAAAACTTTTACTTTAAGCAAATTCTCCGGTTTTGGCCGGGTTCAGGCCGAACTAACTGTCCGGCGAGAAAATAAGTTTCCTATTCGGACTCAGCACGTCTCCGTGCCCCTAAATCAAACTTTAATCAACTTCATATAAAATTTTTACTTTTCACAAATTTTCCGGTTTTCGCCGGATTCCGGTGAACTATTATTTCGGCGAGAAAATAAATTTCATATTCAAATTCAGCATGTCTCCTTACCCCTAAATCAACTATCTCAATAGCTTTCAAAAAATATTTGTTTGCCCCTTAATTTGAAACCCCTCCCCCACCCTCAAAAATAGGGCTACAGAGCCCATCTTCGAACTTGACCTGTACTTTGACCAAAAGGATCCTCCCACCAAGTTTCATCAAAATATCTCAATCTCTTCGAGAGCTATCGTCCGGACAGACGGACAACTTTTGCGATTGCGAAACCAGAGTTACCAATGGCCCATAATACGTTTTATTATGGCTCTGGTTTCCGACTTGAAGGAACTTATCCTGAAAAAAGCATGTCCACAGTTATCTTAAAGCCATCCACTCTAGTGCTGTGAAAATGGGGCCAAGGACGTTATTTTGTGGAAAGGTAAGGTATAATTTACTGAAAGATAGTTATCACTTTAATGTCACAAATCCTCAAACGTGCCAGTAAATGACATTTTTTTAATTAACTAATTGATTAATCACACGACACAAACAGCAGCAGTGTCAGTGGACGACATTAGTGCAAAACGGATACGTCAGCTGAATATTATTAGAGCTAAATTTCAGCCCTTCTTGGCAAGGGTCTCTTCAGCTGATGTATCCGTTTTAAACTGTCAAATACGAATTACAGTCAGTTTTGGCTGAAGGAAAATGTTGTTGGTGATACCGAAGTGCCTTTTCAACATTTTCCTATCCGTATTGGCATCATGTGTTTGGTTAGTTTTAAACTTAAACGAACACTTTCCAGAAATAAGCATGTACACCGTTTTCTTAAAAGCCACCAGCCCCTTGTGTTGTCGTGTATTGGGATTAAATGCATATTTAGTGGGCGATCTTATTTACGATGCAAATATTCAAAATGCCTTGTTCAGATGTGAACTATCCTTATTGGTATTATTTGTTTGGTAAACTTTATTACCTTTTTTTTTATCCTCGATCACGATTTTCACGGAATTACACAGAAGTCGAATGTTCATTCGAAAGACAACATTTTATAGTTGTATATTGGAACCCCAGAACATGGTAATTCAGCAATGTCGAACACGTTTGGTTCGGTTGCAATTTTCTGCAAGTCCTTGAAATTTTTGCTTCGCAAAGCACGCATATTCCTCTCGGCGAACTTTGGTTGCTAAGTCAGATTTGTTAGCTGTGACATGCAAATTTTAGGACCAGAGAAGTTAGCGTATGGAAACTCCCGAGGGGTTGCCCAATCTCGGTTCTAGTGTACCTACAGCAAACGACCGATTGCGCGGTGCCCGGCCGGTGCCGACATCGGCTGACACCAGACGACATCGACAGACACCAGTTGCCATATATTAGCACATTAAAACCAGCATGTCTAGGCGTTTGAAAGATGAATCGCCTAATTTATGCCGGCGTCCGTGCCGGGAAAGGGTGTACACTACTTTCTTTTCGGCAAACGTCGATGATGATTTCGTAAGAAATATGGGAAAAAATATTTAGGTAACCTTCGTCGGTTCGGGAGGTTTCTCAAGTAGGCGATCGGAGCGTTTTTCGGGTAAAGACCGGATATGGTATATTTTTTGTGTTTATGAATTATTTAACACTTTAATGAAGCACTGTTTATGAGTCACTTGTTTTGCAGGTATTGCCCCAAGTATAGTGGATTACATTTTAGTTGATCTGTCCCTTTGGCCAAACTGCAGAAATTTTAGAGTGTTAAAAGTGGTAGGTTCAGATCACGTACTGATAGAAGCAAAGATGGAGGTAATAAGGACAGAATATTGTAGAAACAAGGAAATATCGCGGACAGAAAATAAGCTAGATTGTAATTTGATGGTATGTCCACGTATTCTCTCGGACAAGGTGAGTGAGGAGTTGTTGATAGTTAAATTAGGAGAGGCTTCAGTAGATGCAGAATTAGAAGAATGTAAGGTGGTTCTAGAATTAGGGAATATAAAAGAAGGAGTAGGGACAATATGTGATCTGGTAAGAAAGGTAAGTAATGCAGCGATGTTGAAAAGAGAGAGTAAGGTAACGAGGAAGAGAAAACAGTTTTTCGATGGAGTGTTCAGTGAAAAGGAATCAGGTAACAGAAACTCTTATTAGGACAAAAGGACAGGATCCTGCGGAAACGGCACTGGTGTAGGAGTATTGACAGAGGAGACGAGAATTTAAGAAGATGTTAAAAAGGAAAAAAAAAATTTGAGAGTAAAAAAAAAAAAATGATAGAAAAAGAATATGTAAATAAGAATCAGAAATTATTTTGGAAAGAGATTAAGAGTTCATTGAATGAAAAGGGGATTGAAACTGGACCGTCAGCCAATTCGTGGGTGGAATATTTGGAAAGGAATGAGACAGATGAAAGTGATGTGGAAGAAATTTCGCAGGGAATTTTTCGCAGCAGAAGCAGAGCATGCTTTAATCAGCACGATGACTACAGAAGAGGTTTGGAAATCTTTGAAGGTAATGAAGGGAGGTTCAGCACCAGGACCAGATGGTATACCAACTATAATATGGAAACGAGGAAGAACATATTTACTCCAAACATTGTCCCTTTTATTTTCAATAATAATGAGTAAGTGTATATGGCCAGAGCAGTCGAATCTGTCGATAATGACATCACTTTTCAAAAAAGGAAATAAACAAGACCTTGGAAACTACCGAGGTATCCACTTAGGAAATAGTCTATCAAAGATATTTTGTAAGGTAGTGGACAATAGACTGAAAAAGTGGTTGGAAGTAAAAGAGATATTAAATAATGCACAGGCCGGGTTCAGAGAAGGATATGGTATAGTAGATCATATATTTAGTCTCCAGGTTCTAATAAATAAATACACTAGGCCTAGGAACGGTCGATTATATGTAGCATTTATTGATCTAAAAGGTGCTTTTGATAATGTGGATAGAGCATTACTGATAGTATGCTTGCTAGGGATAGGCTTGCCAAGTCTTTTTGTTTTAATTTTAGTAGAAATTTATAGGGTAACTAGGTTAGTGGTCAGGGTAGGAGCAGAGTTGTCAAGGTTAGTCCAGTATAAACAAGACCAAAGGTGTCGATGGGATCCCAAAAATCTAATATTTGATTCAGACAATCGAGTCTTGTCTTCGCCAGATCTAGTCTTGGACAGGCTAATCATCAGAGAAAACCAAGTTCAGATATACCTCTATAAGCCATATCTATTTTGACGATAGTGACCGAGACTTCCTGCCAATTTCCGACCGAACTACTAGTCCAGCAAAAAAAAAAAATACAGAAACAAAACCAGCGTATCTCCTTATCCCTATAAAGAACATCTAATCAACTTTGAATAAAAGTTTGACTTAAAAAAAAAAAATCCGGTTACAACCGGATTCCGGAATAATTATATATCCGGGTAAAAAACCATTGTCATATACCGACTCAGCCTCTCTTCTTACCCCTTAATCTGTCATCTAATCGAACTTTTGCTTTCAACAAATTTTCCGGGTTTGGCAGGATTCCCGGCGAACTACATGTCCGGATAGAAAATTGTTTTCACATAAGTGTTCAGCATGTCTTCTTGCCCTAAATCGAACATCTAATCAACTTGAAATAAAACTTTTAATTTTAACAAACTTAAAATAGGAGATCTGTGTTAGTTATGTAAGTGAGTGCATTTTTTACAATTTTTGTTGCCATGGCCCTCTGGCTTTTTTCGGTAATTACATTCTATATTATTCTATTATATACTATAACGAAAAACGATAACAATGATAAATAGAAAAAAAATAAAGAAAGAAAAAATAACAACTACGGTTTGGCCAGGGTCAACTGGTAAATGATTTCCCACGATGATAAGTCGTAGAAAACATGACTTGCAACAAAATCAACAAGATCGCTCTCTGCCTCGACCACTCTTAGGTAGAGCGACACTTTTTTCCTTTCCATAATAGTATGGTTTAGAATATGTGAGTGGTATTTGTTGTTATAGTTGTTTTTTTCCGCCCTCACCCCTAGAGCTTTTGGGGGAAATGAATTCAACGATTTCATATGGGACTAAGGGCCCATTCCGGATTATTTTTTGTGGACGCCTTTCTTTTCGGAAATTGTCGAGGAGAAAAGATGGCCAGTGAGTAGCGAAACTCTCCACGTACAGTAGAGGTAGATTACGTTAATTTCCAGTTACTTAAATCTGAACAGTGCAGTTTTGGGCTGAATGGTAGAATGAAGATCCGAAATACCTATTCAGGCGTTTTCAGAGGCCCATAGTTACCTACTTTGGCTAACTCATAGTTGAATTTAGTATTCAACTATGTCCAAAGTCCAAAGTCAAAAAACGTTCACATAAGCATACCTCTACTGTCTATTGTTTAATACATAGTTTATATAATTTGATTCTAGCGATACTACATCCCTTTTCGGCAAGGGTCCTCTTCAGGCTCAAGATCGAAAAAAGAACGGATGAACACAAAGAGCCACGATGTTCAGTTCAGTTCAGTTTATTTTACGACCCAAATACATTTAAGTAAGATGCCAGTACCCACCCGAAGAAAGGTACAAAAAAGCACTTGCACCTGGGAAGGTACATAAAACTCATTTCCTACTAATAATGAACTAGAAACAAAACATAACAAAAAAAGCACTAAAATAAAAAATAATAACCAATCTCTCATCAACTCATTTAAAGGACACCTGAACAATGAAACCATACTTGACACACCATGGAGAATGCAATAACAGACATGGCCACGGACAGCATTCTTCTCCTGAACGTGACGTTTTCAAAATAGGGATGTTCGTTTCTGGAGGTTTGCACATGCAGACTCCAAGACAAAAAGCGCAATTCGCTGGCCGGATCGTATTGGAATTTCTTCTAGATATACGTTTAGACTTACCTGGTTAAAAAATATACCAGAAGAAGGTTTGATTGGATAATACATTTGTTAATTTCTAAAATTGTTCGGTACTGAAATAAGGACAGATGCAAAATGGAGCAAAAATCATAGCTTGCAAACACTATTTCGTATTTGGATTGGGTTTTCTGCAGGTAATGTTAACGGAAGTCATACAGATAGGGAAGATACTTGTTACTATTCATTCAGGTATCCTTTAATGAGTTGATGAGAGATTGGTTCTTCTTAGTCCCCCAAATATTTTCACCATCATCAAAATCCAAACCAAGACTTCTGTATTAAATTATATTCCTACGCTTTTCACGGTGGATCCATATCACGGGTTCAGTTTCTAGCTAGCGCCTGAAGAGGGCCCTTGCCAAGAAGGGCCAAAATATTACTAGAATAACAGTCGCATCGTGCAGCAAAAACAGTGTCGGTGTCAAAAATTAAATCTCAGGACTAGTTTTTTCAGTATAGTGGTATTTGAAGATAATTTACTTTAATAAGATATTTATAGTCGGTAGAAGCTTCAGTTATTTATTACAGGTTTGTTTCCTTCCCCGAAGTTGAACCAGAGGATTGACAGCCTGACGAGGACCCTTGCCAAGAAGGGCCGAAATATCGCTGATGAAGAATCGTAGCTGAAGTATCCGTTGAAAACATCGTTTGAATAAATACTAGAATAACAATACCAAAGGTTTGAATGTGATCAAGAAGGTAAACATTTATTGGACTTCTTAATCCATACAATCGGGCATTTTATTTTCTGTATGCGCCAGATCAGTTTACTGTTTCTTCAGTTTATTTGTTTTTATTTGTCAATATAGCCAACATTCAACATATTCCTACACAACAGGTCACCTGTGCAAGATGGACAACAAATTACCAAAAACTATTTATCAACAACATTTTTTTTTTTTAACACTTCTCACCCCAAATTAACTTTCCTCACACAAACGCCTTTAAAGTTTAACTGAAAAGCAACTTATTTTTGTGTGATTAATTGAATACACTGAATTGGATTCAGTAAAGGGATTTTTTTTTCCGCTGTCTACTCTAGTTCTGACGTTCAGAATATCTGCAGCCGTCCCCACAACAAAAATTCTACTATGACGCGGAAATTTTAATCTCAACACAAACGCGGCTTTTCAGTGGGCAGTGGTGAGATTGGTGAGCTTAGTCCCTGAACAAAAAAAAATGATAAAACTTTCTCGTAAGGTAACCTATACAACAAAAATACAAGTAGGCTACATTGAGGTACCACACATCAAACGGAAATTCCACTATTTGAAAACCGATCATTCTTGAATAGCGGAACAACGAAGTAATTCATTTTCAGCGGGTCTTCAAGCCTATTTAAGTGAAGAAGTGATGAGTAACTAAATTGTCCTATCCCAGTCCTTTTCGGTTAAAATTTAACCGAGATACCTCCCCGAATCCCGAATCCCCTCTTCCTTCAACCACCAACTTCATTAACCAACAAATATTTTTTTAATCTATTCTTAAACAATAAATGATTCTCAGATTCCCCAATGCTTGCCGGTAGATTATTCCTCACAATCAAACCACTATTTCTAATTATAAATGACACTTTACTCCTCTTACGTGACTCACTAACACGCCTGTATCATAATCATGGTAATCAGAATTAAAAAAAAAAAAAATAATAAAATACGACGTGAAAAGTTATTCAATACACTATATACAAGTCCTTCAGCCCAAGCTGACTGCGAATCATATTTGACGGTGCAAAACGGGTAAGTCAGCTACATTTTAGCTCTTATAAAATGTAGCTGACTTATCCGTTTTGCACCGTCAAATGCTATATACAAATTAATCAACTTGTTGATCTCTTACGTGTTTAACTTTCAAGAAACACAAATCTCGGGGTGTAACTTTCCTAATTCGGCCTAACCAAAATTTCTGTGATGTTCTACAGATTTGTATGATTATTTTAAGATCTCGGAAGAGCATTCACGGATATAGCTAGGATTCATTCATGCTCTATTTTTCTTGAGCGGAAACTGAGAGAAAGCGGATTAAATTTTAACCGTAAAAGGCTCAGATTTGATAGTCTAGTTACCCATCACTTAAATAGGCTTTTAGACTAAATAAAAACGCGCTATTTCTTTGCTGCGCTACTCATAGAACTAGGCCAGTTTTCACTGAATGAACTTATCTTAGATCTGTGGTACCTCTATATAGATGCATAGATGCCTATACATCTATATACTTCTTTAGAGATTTAGTACTACAACGATAAAGGATTCACGAAAAACAAATATTTCTTAGGTCACATCCAATAGTGGTCTGTCTTCAGAGGCGACCTTACAGTCTAGAATAGAACATTTCCCGAGATTTGCTCCATGAGCCACTGAATGCTCACTTTGAAATCCAAATTCTCGGCGTCTGAATGAACTTCGTCTCGTCGGGCCAGCAATATGTATATTCTTAACATCACTACTAGAGCCGAAGACGAAAAAATTAAAATTTCCTTAGCAGAGTCAAAATAATTAAGGTATTCAATCAAGGTATACAAAATAAGCTGCTTTATCAGTTAAATTTTAAGCACTTACTTCAAGTCCCGTGACCAGGCCCTCCCGACACCATAAAATACTCTATATGACCAAGTCAGGAACAAGGAGGAAGCGTGTCCATAACTACTCAAACTCAAGAATCAAATCCTGTGTCAAGCAATCACGGCGATCTTTGGGAGCAGCTGTGACACCGCTTCTTCCATTCTTCCGCTAGGTACCCGGAGAGGCCGGAGATTTTGCATCGGCAAGGACAGGTAGTCATCAAGAGTATACTGCAGGCTTCAAGCAGTTCTACGTCAGCCTTGAGCCTCTAGAATTTTATGTAGCGTTTACACGGACAAGAAATCCCGTCGAGTAGAAAGGAATACCGGTCAACTCGAAAGGATTCCGTTCTTGAAGACGAGTAGAAAAGAAGTCTAGCAGGACGGGAATCCTTTCATGACAAAAGGAATTCCGGTCTACTTGAAAAGAATTTTGTCGGCGGCGCCGGTAAAAAGTACTAAAAAAAACTCTAGCTAGCTTTTGAGAGCAGCAATCATGAGTACTGATGTCATAAATGCTCTCAAAACACTTTTTATTTGCTAGTGAATTTATTTATGTCAGATTTCCTGGTTTGAAGAATTATTTTTTTTCCCTCTGCGTGTTAACATAATCTTGTCACCAAGATCGGATTCTGTTCAAGTTTTCTTGTACTTGTAAACGCTGCATTTTAAACAAAAGAGGTACGATGGCTCAGTTTGAGACTATCAGCCTGAGCAAGATGGCTTCAGGGGGTCTTGTTTATCGCATTATATTTATGATACGTAGTCTCTGTAGTACAAATAAATGACTGAATGAATGAGAGAATCCCTTCTTCTTTTTGGGATCCCAAAACGTAAGTGGAGGGATACCTATGACATCGCAAAAGTTGTCCGTCTGTCCGTCCGTCCGTCCGTCCGTCCGTCCGTCCGTCTGTCCGTCCGTCTGTAAGCACGATAACTCTCGAAGGGAATGAGATATTTTGATGAAACTTGGTGTGAGGGTTCGTTGGGTCGTCGGACCAGTCAAGTTCGTAGATGGGCTTTGTAGCTCTACATTTAGGGGTGGGGGAGGGGATTCAAATTAAGGGACACACAAAATATTTTGAAACAGCTAATGTGATAGTCGATTATGGGGTAAGAAGACATGCTGAACACGATGGTGAAAACCATTTTGTCATCGGACAAGTAGTTCGCCCGGAATCCGGCCAAAACCGGAAAGTTTGTTGAAAGTAAAAGTTTTATTTGAAGTTGATTAGATGTTCGATTTAGGGGTAGGAAGACATGCTGAAGACGATGGTGAAAATAATTTTCTCGACGGACAAGTGTTTCGCCCGGAATCCGGCCCAAACCGGAAAGTTTGTTGAAAGTAAAAGTTTTATTTGAAATTGATTAGATGTTCGATTTCGAGGTAGGAAGACATGCTGAAGACGATGGTGAAAACTATTTTCTCGATGGACAAGTATTTCGCCCGGAATCCGGCCCAAACCGGAAAGTTTGTTGAAAGTAAAAGTTTTATTTGAAGTTGATTAAATGTTCGATTTATAGGTAGGGAGACATGCTGAAGACGATGGTGAAAACTATTTTCTCGACGGACAAGTATTTCGACCGGAATCCGGCCCAAACCGGAAAGTTTGTCAAAATTAAAAGTTTTATTTGGAGTTGATTAGATGTTCGATTTAGGGCAAGAAAACATGCTGAACACTTATGTGAAAACAAGTTTCTACCTGGACATGTAGTTCGTCCGGAATCCGGCCAAAACCGGAAAACTGTTGGAAGTCAAAGTTTTATTTCTAGTTGATTAGATAAGCGATTTAGGGGTAAGAAGAGATGCCGAGTCCCTGTGTGACAATCGTATTTTATCCGGACATATAGTTAGACCGGAATCCGGCTGGAATCGGAAAATTTGTTATAAGCTAAATTTCTATTTGAAGTTGATTAGATGTTCATTACTGGGGAAAGAAGATACCCTGGTTTCGTCTTAGAGCTTTCTTTTTTCGCCGGACAAGTAGTTCTGGAGTTCGGCCGGAACCGGGAATTGGCAGAAGTGGCAGGAAGTTTTCGTCAAAACAGATATGACTTATAGGAAATAAACACACATGCTGAATCCAATTCTGAACTTGGTTTTCTCAGGTGATTAGCTATTTGGCCTTAATCTGTTTCTGAATTTTAATTGTAAAAATGTTCAAGGAGTCTGGCGAAGACTGGATCTGGCTAAGACAAGACCCAGTTGTCTGGATCAAATATTGAATTTTTGGGATCCCATCGAAACCTTTGGTCTTGTTGTTTTTCTTTTCATCACTCTTATTGCACGTTTACCGTTTTTATTTAGTAGGTATAAACTACCAACAGTTCTAACGCCAACCTTGAGCCCCTATGAGTAATAAATAAAGGGCCTTAGTGAAAAGGAGATAATGCGGGAGTTCCCGGCGTTTTGACGGTTGCCGTTGGACCTGACACTCCCTATCCTGCTGACGTTTCCAAACAGTAAATCAGGTCACGGCCATTCCCACGTAATTTGATTCCTTCTCTCGATCTCTGAAGTAAACAGAAAACAATGCAAGCTCGTGGAAAAGTTGGGAGATATTACAACGGATACTGGAACAACATCACAGGTCTCGATGTGATAGCAAAGGGGAATATTTAATTAATCTTCATTAAGACAATCCGATCTTGCAGATTCTGACACATCCCGTAAGAATGTTATTACCAAACCCCTAATTTTTCAATCAATCAATCAATCAAGTTTAATCCGAATAGCTAAAAGCTAGAAAAGGAATACAAATTTACAAAATACATAGACACACAAGAAACAATTTAAATAATACACTTACAAGAAATTACCAGAAATAAATGATGGAATGAAACTACGTAAAAATTGGGTAGAAGAATTAGCAGGATATGGGGAAAACTTGTTGCCAGTATTCCTCTCGGACCGACGCACGGAAGACGGGAGGGGAGAATGAACCGCCTAACCAAATACATCAGCTAATTCAATTTTGTCCTTAATTTACGACCGGAACATCAGTCCTAGTCGAAAACTCATACAATATTCTGCTCTAAATGTTCTCTATTTGCATTTAAACCACCTTCTAAATTTACTGGAAGATTTGTTCTTGCCCAAATGTCCAGTTTACCTCCGATTCTGATCGTAGCCTTTACCTGAGCCTCGTTTTTGTTGCAATAGCGCTGCTGCAGCACTTCTTTGCTTTTGCATAATATGCGTTTTTGGATTCACTTTCTTCTTGGTTGAAGCGGCAGCGCTGCAGCACCTTGCAGGGAAGCACGGACTTGGTCGGGGAGCAAGTCCGTGATTCTCGAGAAGCGTTGCCGTCTTCCTCGGAAGCGCTGCAGTGCAAAAACGGATGCAGAAAGAATCAGTCCGGAATCGGCCGAGAAGTGGACCTGCAGCATGCAACAAAAACGAGGCTCTGGTACACTACAACCTCTTGCCATTTACCCGATTCTGAGACCCTAGCAAGTAGCAGGCGGGACGGAAGGTAAGACAGACTGGCGCTGCTTCCCACGGACTGGAAAGGCCGTCCATAAAATCGACTGATCGTTATCTGAAATCTAATGTACAACCTTTCACTCAACAATTTAATTCTAGTTAAGATAAACGATATTCATAAGTTGTACGGTTGTACGCATAGCAAAGATGACATGTATATTTATGTTATTGCATTATGTGTTATTTGCGTGAATGACGCTATTATTTGTACGTAGAAAGAATCGGAACTCACGAATCTCCTGTTTTCACCGGATTCCGCCGAATCCGGACAATATGTCGACTTCGTGGGAAAATGACTTTCTATGTCACCTTACCCCTTAGTCGAAACCCGACATGAACATGAAACGATGCCTCAAGATGCTTTCCCAATTCCCGGCTTTCGCCGGACACCGTTGCATCAACCAAACAGGAAAAAAGTAGATAGGTCGACATAGGGCGTCTAAACATTGGCAAGCAAAAATACACTTCACGACGCCCAGGCAAAATTGCAGGTTATTGCAGACGGGGGGCGAATTCGGCCAATATTTTATTTCCAGAAATGCATTTTCTCTTACTCCTTTGTCTTTATACTCCTTGAAACCAATATCATAAATGACCGGGTACCTCTGAACTAGGCTTATAACCTTTCTACATGCATCGTTTCTGCATTTAAAATAATTTGCCTGGTGCTGCAAATTTATTCGGCTTGGAGACGAAGCGTTTTTTTTTACCTGATGATGCGTTTTTTCAACGCCTGGCGTGGCGGATATCGCAATGCGTGGCAAAATAAGTAAGTAGGTAAGCAATTTTATTAACACGAAACTTCACGACGAATTGGTACTGAGTGCAACACAAAAACGAAAAGAAAGAGAAAAGGAAGGGTGATAGACATTCTGCACACTATTTACAAGTGCATATATACTTCTATAAACATACGGTAGACAGCCACCAGCTATGGTTTTTGGGATCCCAAACGGAAGTGACGGGATACCTATGGTTTCGTAAAAGTTGTCCGCATGTCGGCCTGGTAGCACGATAACTCTCGAAGGGGTTGAGATATTTCATAAGATACATGAAGACTCTTTGGTGAAATTACACGTCAGTTTGAAGATGGGCGCTGTAGCCCTACATTTAGGGTGGGGGAGGGGTTTCAAATTAAGGGGGGGAAAATAAATATTTTTAAAAGCTAATGAGAGTCGACTTAAGGGGAAGCAGACATGCTGAATCCGAATATGAGAATTAATGGAAAAGTAGTTCACCAGAATCCGGCAAAACCGGAAAGTTTGTGAAAAGTAAAAGATTAATCTAAAGATGATTGTTCGATTTAGGTTTTAGGAGACATATTGAACCCGAATATGAGATATATTTTCTTGCCGTACAAGTAATGCGCCCGGAATCCGAGAATATTTGTGAAAATCTGAAGTTTAATCTGAACGTGATTAGAGGTTTGATTTAGGCCGAATACGAAAATTATTTTCTTGTCGGACAAGTAGTTGGCCCAGAATCCGGCCACAATCGGAAATTTAACGTGAAGTTATAAAACAATCATATAGTAGGTATTGGGTGAGGTGACATGGAGCGTGTTCCATCCTACTTACCGTAGTTACTACGCATGACGTCACGAATTCTGGCTTTTTGCCGTCAAGGCTGGAACGTTTTTCTATTTTCCAGCAGAATATTATGCCACGAAGGAATCCGGCCAATCACATTACAGTGATTACCCGAGTGTGGTAAGCAAACAGTTACTATTTCGAGAAGGTTGTAACGGTCAGCGTAGTAACTTTTTGATGAGGTTGGAACGGAAATAGTAACTAATAGTTACTATTTGTTGAAGGGTGGAACACGCTCATGCTGTTGCAGCTTTGACACATACTAAAGATTGCTTCGAGATTCGGTATCGGGGTAAGGAGACTCAGAAATTTGGATCGAAGGGTTCGCCTCTCAATGTCACCAGCTCTTTCGCTCTGCATGCAGTTCACCGAGGGTAGCCTCCTGCTAAAGGAGGAACTTCCGAGGGAATTTCGTCAAGTGGTCAAGTTGATTTATAGAGATAAGATGTTGGAGTAAACATGCGTGCTGAATCCATATCTGAACTTGGCTATAGATGATAGAAAAATGTTAAAGGGGTTTGGCGAAGACCGGAAATCTACAAGATTTGCTTGTCTGGTAGTCCAATAACTATTCAATGTTTGGTATTTCATCGAAACCTTTGGTTTTGTTACCATCGGAGGCGCGGGCCGAACACAGTTCATAGCGAACGCTTCATGCACAGGATAGCTAGGGCAATGGCCCAGCAAAACTTGGAAATGTAAAAAAAGAAGAAGAAAGAAGCATGATTGAATGAGACAAAACACTAGATTCACACAAGTGCATGGTTTGTTAGCACCTTTCTCTCAATCGATTAAGGTAGACTGGCGTGTAGGCTTCGTAGCTCGTCAAAAGCCGCTTAGTTTCGAAAACACCTGACCCAAAAGGTACAGTCAATCTGACGATACCATTTTGTAGGCCAGAAAATCCTGATTCAGAATATGCTTGGAACGGTGGTATCCGACGCTGGCTTAACTCCTAAAAACACTTTTTGTTTTCGTTTATACTTGCTTTTTGGAAGTGTTAGACCCCTTCTCGAGAAGTACCTATTTTAGTTGAGAATTGCTCAGTAGGTAATGCGCACAGGCAAGAATCGCCGCTAATTAGTTAACCCTACAGAGAAGAAACGGAAAAGGAGATAAAATTGCGATCAGTCTTTTTTGCTACTTCTTCAGAGAACTTAGCGACGTAAAAGGCAAAACCTTTGATTTCTGATTATTAACAGTGAAAATAATGTAGCTGAACTTGGCATGATAAGATGGTTTTTACCCATGTTGGCAACTCAGTCTGTCTGGTGTGTTTATTATGTGAACAGTTACTTTAATGTGACCAATGAAGGTTTGTGGTAAATGGTAGAATGTGTAAAAAGAACCTGATTTGAAGACGAATGCCGACGCCCGATAAAACAATACAACATTTGATTTCTTCTGTGTTTTGCCCGAATGGACTGTACAAAAGTGTAAACTAACGTGTTGTACCCTGACATGACTTGAACTTCTCGGGTGCACCCGACGAAGTTTGCACAATTTGATTTCTTACGTACAGGAGGGGTAGCTGACCTCGTTTTTACACTACCTCGATTGTTGCCGCGAAAATGTTCGTTTGGAGGCAGGTGCTCTGTCGACTGGGATGAAGAGTAGGGAATTTGATTTTGTGAAGCAACGTTGGCAAAGTTTGAGATTTATGTGTTCCATTTAACTCGTCTTTTGTGCTTGAGATATTTCTTGTGACATTTCAATACACGAGCATGTTATTTGAACCAGTTGTAGTCCCTGTAGTTGTTGATTCATCCCAGCAAACTAAGGTTATTAGGCAACAGACTCGCATCACATCCTTAAGCAACCAGTGTCTATTCCTGGCACACGTAATCAGCGGGTTCAGTTTGGTTAGAATAAATTTATCTGCGGACAGTAGCCCACTATACCAAATGATGGCATTTGTTACTGAGGAGGAAAATAACTTATCAGGTTTCAGGTCTACTTTATTTATTAACGTGGAAAGAATTAAGTGTACAGACTGAAGTGGACATACTAAAGTGGAAAGACTAAAGTATTCATAATCAACGGGTTCGATTTGGTCGGAATCCACTTTTCAACAACTGTGTTTGATAGCTATACTAGGGGTCCCGTCAGTACCGCAACACGTCAGTTGACATAAACGTCAGTTCGCCACAGAATTCCGTCAGTACGCCAACATTTTCCGACAGTTCGCCTACACGTCAGTTGACCCCCAAAAATCCGTCAGTTGATCAACACGTCACTTCATCAACACGTCAGTTGACCAACACGTCAGTTGGCCAACACGTCAGTTGCCCTACACGTCAGTTGACCAAACGTCAGTTCGCCTACTGTCAGTTGACATAAACGTCAGTAGACCTACACGTCAGTTCACCTAATCCTAAAATCCGACAGTTCAGCTACACGTCAGTTCGCATACCGTCAGTTCGCCTACCGTCAGTTCGGCTACCGTCACTTCACATAAGCGTCAGTTGGTATAAACGTCAGTTGACATAAACGTCAGTTGGCATAAACGTCAGTTGGCATAAACGTCAGCTGGTATAAACGTCAGTTGGCATAAACGTCAGTTCACACACATTTTCCGGAAGTTTGCTCACATGTTGTTGTCGACGGGATAGTTACGGAAGCTCGCCCGGGGGATTAATAAGAGTAGCCGACAATTCACTTTTAATGAGGGCAAAAATTAAGTCAGGAGGCTCTTGTCAATTCTGACAGTTTTGGTTCACGTTACGAAAGAAAGAATACGGTTGGTAGACACCAGGGAAAACTCTCATTGTAATTGATAGCTTCGCTAAGCTGGGGTCAGGGAGGCGAATAAGGACAGCCGGTTCTGATAAATGTATTTTGAAGAGAGCTAGCTTACAACTTCAAGATATAAATACTAATTGCTGGGTAACTAAAACACAATTAGATTTGTATGGCACTTGCAGCTCCGCCATATACCGATCACTTTTTGGTCGGTCGGTCCACTGTTCTCGAGTAGGGTACTTCCAGAAGTTCTAGGACGATGAAACTTGGCAAGCATATTAGGGACCCGACCAAACTAGCTTGGAAATAGTCACTTGACCGATCCGACCATCGTGGAGGGAGGGGGAGGTGGCGGAATCCAGAAAACAGGGGCATGCATAACTTTCGAAGAGGTGATCGGAAGTAGTATATAATCGCCGCTCCCACTCCACCCTCCCCCCAATTTCAAAACCCCATTTTAACATCAATTTCTTAAATTTTAACATCCTTTTTACCAAATTATCCCCCTTTTTAAGAACATTTTTATTTTCTTAATTCCAAAATAAAGGATACAAGAAATGAGAATATTACCCTTTACTACATATAAAATACTACAATATACTACTACTTCTTTTTTTTTACATTTTTCATTTTTTATTCAAATATTACTGAGTAAACAGTTCTAAATCCACATATGTTTCTTTGTTCTTGTTTTCGCGTACAATTGGTTGCAAAACTAGATTTTTCTTTAAAAGTAATTCGTTAGCAATGGCATTATATTTCTGTGTTATAAACAAATCACAGGGTTTGTCATTATGATTAATAACTACAACCAACTTATCACCGTATTTTGTCTTAGCAATTCTCATTTTAACAATAGTATATTTCAATCCAAGAACTAGTTCTTCTTTCCTGATTGTCTCATTGTATTTATTCATTCTGATTGTATTCAAGACTTCCTTTGTGGACTCCATTTATTAGGGGATGATTTTATTAAATAAAAATCCAAAGCTCCTAATTACCGGCAGATCGTAACACCTGTGGTGTGAGAGATGCGTCACACTAAATATTCTCGAATATTTAGATGCGTCACCTCCAGCAGATAACAAGACTCGGCGGAGAAGATTCGCGAATATATATAGTGTCGCGCATCTGGTTAAGGAGACATTTGTAAACAAGTTGAGATTAAGAAGGTGTTGAAGAAAGAAAAAATTTCCAATGTAAGTATTTTTTAGTTTTCTAGCGATAAAAACAAGGATATCTAGCAAGATAGGAATAGCTGCATCTGAAACAAAAAATTACGCAAATATCAAATATACCACACGAGTTATCAGATGACGAAGCGCATCACAGGAGATGACGTAGGAACCAGATGGTCTTGACAGATTCTGTAAAGAATTTTTAATGGGTTAGATAATGTTGCGAAACGCGTCACACGAGATGAAGTAGGAATCAAATGGCCTTCAAAAATTCTGTAAAGGAATTATCTGGGTCAGATAATGTTGCGAAGCGCGTCACACGAGATGAAGTAGGAATCAAATGGCCTTCAAAAATTCTGTAAAGGAATCATCAAGGTCGTTAAAAGATTTTTATTTTCAGATGAACAGCGAAGGTATTCAGAAGAAAACAGCAACCATTCCGAAAAAGTATATGAATGGGTTGTTCAAACTGGAGAAATCGGAGCAAGAAACATTCCTTTCGCTGTGGAGTAAGGTAGTCACAGCCTCAGATGAAGTCGAAGGTGAAGACCGTACGACAGCGTGTTCCTCTGTTGACAAGAAAAAAGAGAAGAGCGTGCAGTTTTTAGCCGATATTAAAGCGAATTTACATGCTTCGCGAAGGTTTGGAAACTTCAAAGTGGACGTAAGCATCAAGAAGGTGCTGAGCAGCAAAATATGTGGAGTCAGTTTGGAACAAGCAGAACGTTTAATTATTGATTTAAATAAAGTGGAGGTGTATTTGGATTATTTATCAGTGTTACTAAAAGCGAAAAAAGGTGAAGTGTATGCGTACATGCAAAAACTGTTCAATGACAACCCTGAGAATCTGCACAAGTGTTTTCTTGAAGAACGATTTAAGAAATATGGAGAAAGCAAATCAACAATAAGAAGATATCTTCAGTTGTATGGATTAGTCCGCGAATATCCTGGAATAGCTTTCTGTGGGAAAGGGTACTATTGCATCGTCGAAAATGAAAAAGCTATTCGCAAAGCGATCCAAGAGGATGAGATATTGTCTTCATTACTCAAGGAGCATCCTGCGCAAGTTTTCTTATCCGATGAAGTGTTGATTGATTTTGATAATCTGAGTCTATAAATGTTGAATTAAGTTTTCTCAATAAATTGGTGTTTCATTGATTGAGTTATAAGCTAGATTTTGTTGCTAGGTGGTGGTTATGTGTGAAGAGTCACACTGGTGGAACATTCTTCTGAACTATTGATGTATTCTTGCAATATTTATAGCCATTCAGACGGACTTGTTTCATGTATTTTTCGCGAGGAAAAAATCGAAAGGTTTTACGCATCTCTGTTTCTCTCTGAATTACCTCCTCAATTGTTAACTGTCCGCATTTTAGCATTGAGAACAACTCAGTATAAAAATTGTAATTTGTCCTAAATTCTGCTTTTCTATCAGCAATGCTTAACTGCTTTTCAATTATTTCGATGATAACAGCACCCAAACTTAAAGAAGCTAACGGTAGCACTAGAAACGCAGACATTCCTGCTGCTGAAAAGAGGAACTTGGATACAAGTAAGCTATTACTTATACGATTGTAGTACTTGTAACTGCGACGGTAAACATACATTTTCTTTTCTAATTCTTCCATTTATAATATAATAAAATTGTTTCGAAAAATATTTCTAACAAAATAAAGAGTAGTAACCAAATGCCGATTTCGTCAAGAGTAGTAACCAAAAGCGGATTTTCGTTAAGAGTAGTAACCAAATGCCGATTTCGTCAAGAGTAGTAAAGAATAAAGGAAACCCGTGACTAGTAGTAAAGCATGTGCGAAACCCATAAGGGTGTCGGAAAAAACATAGTAAAGGATTTGGAAAACCAGTGCTTTTCTTTACGGCTGAGAAAACTGAGACGGGAGAAATTTATTAATAAAAATGTTCCCCTATTAAATGATGAATACTGCAGAGGTTATTCAGCTTTGTAAAAAGGTTATATCAAACAACAAAGCGGTTATACAAAGATTATCGCTATACACATATAATGAACTGCGGACTTATGCGAAAATTAATAAAATCAAAACAAATGGAGCTAAGAAACATGAAATAACAAATAATATAATAAACCATCTTAATAAGTATATTTTGATAGCTGAAGATAAAATTAAAATTGAACGCAGAAACGAAAGAACTCATAATAAGAACAGACCATCCGACTACAAACCAGAACCGAGATTACGAACCATTCTGGAAGATGAGATAAAAGAAAATAATATCACCATTACAAAACTAAAACAAGAATACAATGATAACAAAGAAAAAGAGACAAGCGAATTAAAGAAATTTCTGAAAAACAAGAACCTATCAACTCGCGGAAACCGAGAAGAAGTACTAAAAAGAGTTGGAGAATACTATAATAATATTATTACCAAACATAAAGATTCCGTACAGAAAAATAGAGATATCATAAGAGATCAAACAGAAAGACGTGACAACAGTAGACAGAAACCAATTGGTTTATCAACTCTCTTCATAAATAAGAAAAAAATCCAAGTAGAAAAATTAATTCCTGATCATTTATTTAGAACTGAAGAAGAAGAACAACCTACTATCTCTAGGGAAAATGAGAATATATTCACTGTAAACGTATCAGTTGAAAGCAATGGAAGAGATGAACAAACTCTTATTGCTTTTACTTTCGCCGATTTACAGCGGCGGATGAATGAACTTTATCAATATAGAGTTCAGTTCGTAACTCGTGTTACATTCTATAGACAGGAGAATGATGAAGAAGTAGTAGTGTATTACAACAGTACTTCTTGGATTTTAAATAAAAATAGCATTCTTACTCATAATCATTTGAATGATAATAACAAGAGACTTAGTTCTTTAAGTAATACCCCTCGATCTGGGCTACAATTTAGTCGGTATGAAGGAATTGATTATAGGATGACACGAATAGAATCTTACATGGGAGGAACGTTTAAAATACTGCCAGATTTCGTAAAAAATAAAAGAGCTTGCTTGAATATTGAAAATAACGACCAGAAATGTTTCCTTTGGTCTATCTTAGCAAATCTACATCCAGCTAAGGATCATCCGGAAAGAATTTCGAAATATAAACAATATGAGAACGAATTTGATTTCGAAGGGGTTACCAACTTCCCAATGGATACTAAAGATATACACAAATTTGAAAATAGATACAACATTAAAATTTGTTTATTTCAAATTGAAAAAGAGAAAATTATCAGAAGTCATATACTAAAAAGTACAATCAATGGCAAAACAGCTAAACATGTTATTAATTTATTATATTTCGATAATCATTATGTACTGGTAAAGGATCTGAGCAGATTAGTTGGTCCTCAAATATCTACAAGACAAAAAAAGACATACCTCTGCACTTTTTGCGGAAGGCATTTTACAAAAGAAGAACAATATGAAAAACATGAGAGTAAAAATAATTGCGAAGATCCTGATATTATAATGCCTCCTGAAGGTTCAAGTATACAATATAAAAATATTGCAAAACAAATGAAAGTACCTTATTGCATAATAGCAGACTTTGAGTCTTATAACGAAGAATACAATCAGGTAAACGGGAAGAAAACAATAAAAGTGGCCAAACAGAAACCATTTGCTTACGGGTTTCAGGTATGCTGTTCCTTTGATACAAACCAGAACAAATACTATGACTATTTCGGTGAAGACGCTGCAGAACATTTTGTTAAAACCGTTACAAAAGTATCCACAGAAATTGCAAACAAATATGAAAGCAGACAAAGAAACCATACTTATACCAATGCAGAAATTACCGAAAAATGGAAAAATCTAATGAATAAGACTTGTCACATCTGTACAACTGAAATTACTGAAAATCCTCACTTTGATCACGACCACATGACAGGAGAAGATAGGGGATTTGCTCATGCTGAATGTAATATGAAATACAGGATTCCTAGGCATATCCCGGTAGTAATGCATAATTTATCTAAATATGATTCCCATCTGTTTGTTAGAGAATTGATACCTGATAACGGAATTTTTGAAAGTGCAGAAAGTTTCATATCATTCTCGAAATCAATAAGTATAAGAAAGACGGATACGGAAATAAAATATGAGATCCGGTTTATAGATTCGATTAGATTTATGGCTTCATCTTTAGACAAACTATCAGCAAATTTAGCGAAATGTGATTGCAAAGTACCCTGTAATCATCTAAGAGAGAATTTCAAGTACACATCGAATAGTTTCAATAACGATGAAGAATTCAAAGAAATAATTAAAAAAGGGGTATATCCGTATGAATTCGTAGACAGTTTCGATAAAATGAATTGTACAAACTTACCATCCATAGAAAGCTTTTATTCTAGGTTGACAGGGAAAGGTATTGACAAAAGTGATTATAAAAGAGCGGTATCTATATGGAAGCAATTTAACTGTGAAACATTACTTGATTATACCAAGTTGTACCTAAAAAGTGATGTGTTAATTCTATCAGACGTTGTGGAGAATTTCAGGAACGTTTGTATACGGAATTATGATTTGGATCCACTTCATTACTTCTCAGCTCCTGGGTTGACATGGGATTCATTCTTAAAGCATTCAAAAGTAGACTTGCCGTTATTCTCAAAGGAAGACATGTATACCTTTATAGAAAAAGGAATAAGAGGTGGTGTATCCCAATGTATAAAAAGATACGCAAAAGCAAATAATAAATATACAAGTGATTATAATAAGCATAAACCATCTAATTACTTAATGTATTTAGACGCTAATAATTTATATGGGTGGGCGATGTCGCAGAATTTACCAGCGAGTGATTTCCAATTCATTTCCATACCGGATGATTTGAAAGAAAGGAATGAATACGAATCAATCGAGTATTACAACCATCTAAAAACTCATATCAAGTCGGTGATTACGATTAAGTCGGTGAGACAAGATGTAGGTGCTATATATGAGGTAGATTTAGAATATCCAAAAGAAATACACGAATTACACAAGGATTTACCATTAGCACCCGAACACTTTAACGGTAAGCTATGTACTACAGTATTAGATAAAACCAACTATGTAGTTCACCACAGGAACCTAGAATTTTATTTACAAAAAGGCTTGATATTAAAAAGAGTACACAGAATACTAGGATTCACTGAAAGTGCTTACTTAAAAGGATATATAGACCACAACACAGCACTTAGAACTAAAGGTACAAATGATTTTGAGAAGGACTTCTTTAAGCTTATGAATAATGCTTGCTTTGGAAAAACCATGGAAAACGTAAGGAAGCGAGCGGATATGGAAATAATAACGGATGATACAACAAGAGAAAAAATAATAAAGAAACCCAACTTTAAATCTGAAATAATTTTTAGTGAAAACTTTTCAGTAGCAAGAATGTCAAAGGAAAAGATAAAATTAGACAAACCAATGTATATCGGCTTTGCTGTATTGGAACTATCCAAGTTATTGATGTATGAATTCCATTATGATTATATGAAGCCTAAATATGGAGATAAAATTGATTTGTGTTATATGGACACTGATTCTTTCATATATGATATTAGAACTGAAGATTTTTATCAAGATATCAAACAGGATTTGAATGAGAGGTTCGATACATCTGATTATGCGAAAGATAATCAATATGGATTTCCTAGTGTAAATAAGAAAGTGATAGGAATGATGAAAGATGAATTAGGTGGACAGGTTATGACAGAGTTTGTTGGATTACGATCAAAAGTATATGCTTATTTAAAGGACAACCAAGACCCTTCAAAAGCTAGCAAAAAACTGAAAGGAATAAAAACCAATATAGTTAAAGATAAAATTACGATTCAAAACTATAAGGATGTACTGTTTGGAAATATTGAAAACCTTTCTGTAACCCAGTATAACTTAAGATCATACAAGCACAATATGTTTCTAGAAGAACAGAATAAAAAAGCGTTAGATCCTAAGGATGATAAAAGGATAGTAACAAGCGATAAAATACACACTTTACCTTTAGGTTATAAACATTAAATTCAAGTACCTACTTAAAAACTTCAAGTACCTACTTAAAAAATTCAAGTACCTACTTAAAAACTTCAAGTACCTACTTAAAAAATTCAAGTACCCACTTCAAAACTTCAAGTACCTACTTAAAAAATTCAAGTACCTACTTAAAAAATTCAAGTACCTACTTAAAAAAATCAAGCACCTACTTCAAAACTTCAAGTATATACTTAAAATACTCAAATAAATCTTATAATGAAAAATTCTTCCTAAATAAATGAATGAAAAGGCTCCAATCAAAGTCTATGACTTTAGTGAAAAGAACACTTATCAGAATAAGCACGACCTTGCACCTCAGTGGCCATTTAGACTCTTAATTTGTGGTAGTTCTGGAACAGGGAAAACTAACCTTCTTTTGAATTTAATTTATGAATATCTTTGTTTCAACCGAATATACTTGTATGCTAAAGATCTTGAAGAAGATAAATATCAAGACCTTATAACCAATTTAACCACTTTGGAGTCACAATGCAAATCGAAAGTCTTAACAGTAAGTAACAATCTTGATGATATTGTCGATGTTGACGACTTAGACCCTGAGTACCAAAACTTGATTATCTTTGACGATTTTGTCACTGAAAAAGACCAGAAGAAAATAGAAGATTTATTCATAAGAGGAAGAAAGAAAAATGCCTCAATTATTTACTTGTCTCAAAGCTATCATAAAACGCCAAAGGTGGTAAGGCTCCAGTGCAATTATTTTGCATTCTTTCAGTGTTCTAATCCAAAAGAAGTAAAATTAATAAGACAAAGCCATGTATCCAGTATAGACAATGAAAAATTTCTCAAACAATTCGAGACTGCAACCAAGGGCTACGGTTTTTTCTTCATAGATTTAAAAATAAAAGATAAAACCCTTAAGTACAGGAAAAACTTTGAAAAATTTACCGGATAATTTATTTCTATAATAAATGAATAAATTTGGTAGTGTTGGAAAAAAGGTTAGTAACGAATCGAAAGTTACTGACGAAAATGGTAACATTAACCTACATGATAGACGAATTATAAATTTAGGTGATGCCAAGGCAGACAAGGATGCTATTAGCTTAAGATCTATGACTGTGATTATGAATCAATTTAAAGAACAAATGACTGCAGGACAAGTGCAAGCCAACCAATACTTTAGCGAAGATATCAACAGATTAACTGCGATAGATGATTCTCCTGATAATTCGTTGGTAAGGAACAAAGATAAAGGGTTATTTGTAAAAGAAATAGTTCGAGTTAATGATAAAGAGATTAACGCTGAAAACAAGTTGATAACAAATGTTCAAAACCCTAGAAACAAAAATGATGCTGTTAATTTAGCAACGTTAACTATGAATCTTTTAGATTATGACAAAAAGCTTCTGGGGCAACACACCCATAACGGTATAATTGAAGGAAAGATTGCTTGTCAAAAAACTCGTATCGATAATATTGAAAGAGCAGTAGTAAATATTTTAAAAAGGCTTCTAGAGCTAGAGCTAAAACCTGTTGACAAACCATTCGTTACCAGAATAGAAAAAATGATGGCTGGTAAATAAATTTTATAAGATAAATTAATTCCCTAATAAATGGTTGAAACAATGGAGTATACAGTTTATTTGTCAAAGCTTCAGAAAGGAAAGCTGAAGAAATGTTTTGATGCTAAACAAAAATGTCAGATACGTGTTAGTCATAGTAGACAAAATGAACGAGAACCAGTCAAGTTACTTTTAAGTAAACGACAAATTGATAAAATTGAAACATGTAAAATGAATAATAAGGGTTGTGATATTGATGTATCATACAAGCAGATGAGAGAAGCGATTCAAAAAGGTGGATTACTTCCATTTTTAATACCGCTAGCAATTACCCTTGGTAAGGCAGCTTTAACAAGTGGTGCTGCTGCTTTGGGTACATTCTCTGGTAAGAAAATTATGGATAAAATGACCAAAACAGGTGGTGCGCTAAAACTTCCTGGAACACAAAAAGTTACCGGTAATGGTGTACGTGGTAGACCTAAGAAGGAAAAAACCGATGATGTCAACACAGGTGGAGCGCTAACACTTCCTGGAACACAAAGAGTTGTCGGTCATGGGGTACGTGGAAGACCTAGGAAGTCAAAAAACGGGGACATCAAAAAAGAAGCAAAAGTAAAGTAGGACCTCTAACCAATTTTGATATTATGGATGCATTAGGGAGTATACCACAGTTTCGAGGTGTTTTCTCTTTAGATACGCTACCCAAACATATAAACGATTCGGAATGCGGTGTCATTAATTATGATAAACTCGGAATGCCTGGAACTCACTGGGTTGCCTATTGTAATCTACCTGAATACCCCCATGTAGAATTTTTTGATTCTTTCGGTATTCCCCCGGGAAAAGAAATAATTAAATATCTAAGAACTTCAAAGAAAAAAATAGCTTATGAAAATCTTGCTGTTCAAAATATAGATGAATTAAACTGTGGACTTCACTGTATTTCCTACATTAAGCGCAAAATGAAGTTGGTAGCTTTTCGTTTATAAAAATTGTTTTCTAATAAATGGAGATTTATTGTATGAAATGTAAAAAGAGCACTGACACTGAATCAATGTTTAAGGCAGTGTCACAAAAAAATAATGTTCCAATGCTGAAAGGGAATTGTGTTATTTGCGGATCGAGGAAAAATCGCTTTTTAAAAAAAACCTCAACGCAGAAACAGATATTTTAAAGACGTATTATTCTAATTATTCAGGTGTGGATGATATTTACAGAAAATTAAAAGAAAATGGTGTTAAGGTTTCCAAGGATAAAATAAAAAATGTGTTGCAAAATGAGAATGTGTATACGTTACACAAACCTTCCTATCATAACTTTGAAAGGAGGCGAGTGTATGTTCACTATGTTGATGAGCAATGGCAAGCTGATTTAGTTGACATGCAGAAATATAAAAAAGAAAATAATAAAACAAATTACATTTTAACTGTTATTGATTGCTTTAGTAAATATGCTTGGTCTATCCCTCTGAAAGACAAAACGGGTGCTGAAATAATAAAAGCATTCAGTGTTATATTTAAAGAAAGAATTCCTAAGAAACTACAAACTGATAAAGGTAAAGAATTTGTGATGAGAAATGTTCAAACTTTTTTGAAAAATAACGGCATACACTGGTTTGCATCTGAAAGCGAATTGAAAGCACAAATCGTTGAACGGTTCAATAGAACGCTAAAAGAAAAGCTATGGAAATATTTCACTCACAATAGCACTACTAATTGGATTGATATTTTACCTTTATTTGTGAGTAATTATAATAACTCGTACCACCGTTCAATACAAATGAAACCAGTTGATGCTAGTAAAAAGGTTAATCAGAAAAAGGTTTTTAGTGCTCTGTTTCCTCCAGTAGATGAGTACAAAATCACAGGAAACGTCAAAGTAGGGGATTTAGTCAGAATTAAAAAAGAAAAAAGTATTTTCGATAAAGGATATTTACCTAATTATACGGATGAAGTATTTCAGATAGCAACCATCAGACCTACCATTCCCATTACTTATGAAATATCTGACAAAAGTGGGGAATTAATTCAAGGAGGGTTTTATGAAAAAGAACTTTCAAAATATATTATGAAATAAAATTACTTGTATATAAATGGATTCAAGACGCTTGAGTGATATGTTATCGGATATAGTGAAGAACAGAGAAGTTCAGAGAAGAAAGGTTCAACAAAATGAGATGGAGAAGGCAGGATTTCGGGAATATGCTTCAGAATTAAACGCTCCAGTTATTATAGCACAAAAAGAAAACACTAAAGACACCATCAAAAAATTACAAGAGAACGCTGAAACGATAATTAATAAACTACAGGAAGGTGATAATAATTCAAGAAGACGGTTTCTCAGATTAGGTGATACATTTAAAACAGCTTTACAGACCACTACTTCAGAGGAATCGAGTCGAGCTCCCACTCCTGCTATAGAACCCAATCTAGAACAACCATATGACGTAAATCTAAACTTAAATATTGATGTGGAATTATTAAATCAAATTAATTTAAAATATAAAGATGACTGGAATGGTACCGATAATTATTTTAAAATGCCTCATTATTACCTTAAGCATCATAACGAAATAGATGGGGCTCTGAATTATTTAACATCTATAAGTCAAAGTTATGGTGGTATGAAAAGTAAAAGTTATAGTTCTAGTAAGTATGATAAACACATTGAATTTATAAAAGAATACAAGAATAGGTTAAAAACCATTCAAACCTATTTCCCATTAGTCAACCAACAAGGAACTGGAATATTTATGAATTGTGATGAAATGATTTCAAAATTATACACTTTGATAGGTAGCAGAGTAAACGGAAATACATCTGACGAGGTGAGAAATGAAGCTATTGATATTTTGGATTCGTTAATGCGAAATAAATTTCTTACGAAGAGATATTACAATTCAATATATAAAAAATATTTCTAATAAATGGTGTTGTTAAACATTGAAGGTAATGAAAGTATCATTGATATAACATTTAGTCAACCAATCGAATTGAATCGTAATTGGGATTATGAAATAGGTTTGAATTAGTGTACTTTGTGGTATTCATGGCATAATATAAGTGATAAATTTGGAAATAATACATTTCAATACAGGAAAGATGAAGATAATAATGCAACAGAATGGATGAATGTTACTATTCCTAATGGGATGTATAACGATGATTGTTTGAATTATTTTTTGTGTCAGTATTTTGATACCCCAAAAGATAAATGTCCTATTGTAATTTCATCAAATCCAGCATCTATGAGATTTGTCATACTATTACAAGAAAAATATGTGTTTAGATTTAATAGTGACTTGTGTCAGATTTTAGGATTTGAGAAGGATAGTGAGATATCTAAGAAAATCAATGAAGGTACAAAGCTTCCGAATATAACAAGAAGCGTTGATAAAATTCAAATTCACTGCTCTCTTGTAAACAGTTCTATCGTAAACAAAAGTAAATCAGATGTCATTTGGACATTTGTTCCTAATACAGAACCGGGTTGTCAAATTGTTGAGAATCCTAGACAATTAATCTACCTTCCTATTAATACAAAAGACTTTATTTACTCCTTGAGAATGACAATTACTGATCAGTTGGGAAGACCTATCGATTTGAATGGTGATAACGTTGGATACGTGCTGCATTTAAGAAAAGCTTAAAGGATTAGTGAAATAAAATTATTTACCTATAAATGTTGATTAATAATAAGCGATTACTTTATAAAAAGCAGTATGGAAGTGGAATCGGTAGTGTATTCAAAAACATTGTTAATTCCCAGTTATTTCAAACGTCAGCAAAACAAATAAAAGATGGGGCTATGTCAATGTATAATAATATTATTAAACCGAGATTTGAGTTGTTGAAAAACAGAGCAATAGAATATGGGAAAGATCTGATCAATGTAAACAAGAAGGAACTCATTGATGTAATTGGAAACAAAAAATCGATGAAGGATCTTATCGGTACAAATAAAAGGATTTTAAATCAAAGAAGTCAGGACTTGATCAAAACGTTAATGACTGGTAATGGATTAAAGATTCTGAAATAAGTTTTATTTAATAATTTCTTTCTTATATAAATGGCAGTAAATAAAGTTATCAGTCCGCAATGGAATATATTTGACGAACCGCTTGTGGATGATACAGTGGTAAAATACGAATTTAAAGAAATTCGAGAAACAGATGTGAATGTATCTAATAAATCAGAGTTTGAATTCGTAACGAAGAAATTAGATTCCTGGTTTTATCCAAGTGAAAGTTATCTTGATGTCAGTGTAAGAATAGTAAACGAAGATGGTACTCCTATAGCTGCAACCGATGTTGCTACTTTAACGAATAATGGATTTAATTTATTCAGTACCGCTGAGTATGTAATAAACGATGAATCGGTTGAAAAAATTAATCATGTTGGTATTACAACTACCGTTACAAAGTTGATTGAATACTCTGATGATTATTCTAGAAGTGCTGCAAGAAATCATTTCTGGTATAAAGATTATAATCAAGGGAAAGAAATTAATCCTGTTATTGCTTCGTTTACTGCAGGGGCTGCAGCAGGGGGTGGAACAGTCAGTTTGAGAAATAATAATAATTATAATAAAGGATTTGAAAAAAGATATAACAGAACAAAGAGCAGTAAATTAGTAAATATGTATTTACCATTATCAGAATTGTTTGGATTTCTGAAAGGAAACAAACGATTCTTCAGAGGTGCATCGCATAAATTATTTCTAAGAAGAAATGATGATAACAACATGATTATAAGAAATGGAAATACTAATTTCAAAGTAGTAATCGAGTATTTATCCTGGAAGATCCCTATTGTAGCTCCTAGTATCGAAATGATGAGTGAATTAGAAAAGGGTCTTGCTAAGGATAAAAAGCATAATCTGATGTGGGAAGCATGTAATACTTATAAAAGCGATGTTAGTCAGAATAAGGAGCACACCTGGAAAGTTGTGTCTGAGAGAAATAGTCCTACAAAAATCGTTGTGATGTTACAGAAAAATGAAAAGCATAACAATCAATTAATGAATAATATGGTGTTTGATCATATGAATTTAACAGACATAGAACTTAGAATTAATGGGGATAAATATCCCGAAGAACCACTTAAATGTGATTTTAGCGATAATAAATGTAAATACTCAAATCTTTACAATAGGTTCATACATTTGGGTTATAAACAATTAGCATTTGATACTGGTAGTGTTGTTAGTATAGAAGAATTTAAAGAAGTATATCCACTATTCTGTTTCGATGTTTCCAAACACGAGTCAAATATTTATAATGGAACAACTGCTGATATTGAAATAAGTTTAACGTTGAAAGATAATTAACCCGTACCATATAATGTTTACTGTGTTATATATTATGAAAGAAAAGCTACATTAGGTATTATTAACAAAAATATGTATGTGAGTTTGTGAGTCTGGATTTTTATTTAATAAAATCATCCCCTAATAAATGGAGTCCACAAAGGAAGTCTTGAATACAATCAGAATGAATAAATACAATGAGACAATCAGGAAAGAAGAACTAGTTCTAGGATTGAAATATACTATTGTTAAAATGAGAATTGCTAAGACAAAATATGGTGATAAGTTGGTTGTAGTCATTAATCATAATGACAAACCCTGTGATTTGTTTATAACACAGAAATATAATGCCATTGCTAACGAATTACTTTTAAAGAAAAATCTAGTTTTGCAACCAATTGTACGCGAAAACAAGAACAAAGAAACATATGTGGATTTAGAACTGTTTACTCAGTAATATTTGAATAAAAAATGAAAAATGTAAAAAAAAAAGAAGTAGTAGTATATTGTAGTATTTTATATGTAGTAAAGGGTAATATTCTCATTTCTTGTATCCTTTATTTTGGAATTAAGAAAATAAAAATGTTCTTAAAAAGGGGGATAATTTGGTAAAAAGGATGTTAAAATTTAAGAAATTGATGTTAAAATGGGGTTTTGAAATTGGGGGGAGGGTGGAGTGGGAGCGGCGATTATATACTACTATCGGATCTTAATGAAACTTGATATCTGGAAAGACCTTGTGTCTCAGATATCTCATATCAAGTCCGGACCGGATCCGATGAATCGGGGGGAACTGTAAATCGTGTGAAACTCTTAGAGTGGAGCGATCCGGATGAAACTTAGTGGCAAGAACAAGAACAAGCTCTAGATAAACAACTGACAGAACTGGATCGGATTCGGACACTATGTGGGGAGCTGGAGGGGGGTTCCGGAATTCCGGCGATCCGTAGTTAATGTACTTCTAGGTGGACTAGGACGATAAAACTTGGTAGGCATATCAGGGACCCGACCAGATTAACTTGGAAACAGTCACTTCCCCATCCGACAGTCGTGGGGGAGGGGGAGACGGCGGAATCCGGGAATTAGTGGCATGCATAACTTTCGAACGGGTTATCGGATCTTAATGAAACTTGATATCTTGAAAGATCCCACGTCTCAGATGTCCCGTTTCAAGTCCGGACTAGATCCGATCAACTGGGAGGGGGGGTCGGAGGGGAGAACCGGAAATCTTGTGACGCGCATAGAGTGGAGCGATCACGATGAAACTTGGTGAGAAGTACAGGCACAAGTCCTAGGTACGTTACTGACAGGATCGAACCGGATTCGAGGGGGAAGGGGGGGGGTGTCCGGAATGATCGTGAGTTAAGGTACTTCCAGATGTGCTAGGACCATAAAACTTTGCTGGGGTATTAGAAACTTGACATCATTGGGTTAGAGATCACCATCCTTAAAGAACTCATCTTAACCGCAAAATACAAAAAACACTTTTAAGCAAAATTTACTTTTTCACGATCGCCATGTACATGATCCTTTTTGCCTCAAGGGTTTTTCTTAGAAATTAATTTTCAGCACCCTTATAGTGCGAATCTTAACCAGAAAGTGGAAACAATACTTCTGACCATCACTTTCATCTGACCCAGCCTTGCAAGTGCCATTTGAGCTTCCAGCTCTTACTTTTGGGATCCCAAAACGTACGTGGAGGGATACCTATGACATCGCAAAAGTTGTCCGTCTGTCTGTCCGTCCGTCTGTAGCACGATAACTCTCGAAGGGAATGAGATATTTTGATGAAACTTAGTGTGAGGATTCGTTGAGTCGTCGGACAAGTCAAGTTTGAAGATGGGCTTTGTAGCCCTACATTTAGGGGTGGGGTAGGGGTTTCAAATTAAGGGGCAAACTAAATATTTTGAAACAGCTAATGTGATAGTCGATTATGGGGTAAGAAGACATGCTGAACACGATGGTGAAAATCATTTTGTTATCGAACAAGTTGTTCGCCCGGAATCCGGCCCAAACCCGAAAGTTTGTTAAAAGTAAAAGTTTTATTGTAAGCTGATTAGATGTTCGATTTAGGGGTAGGAAGACACGCTGAACACGGTGGTGAAAACCATTTTCTCGACGTACAAGTATTTCGACCGGAATCCGGCCAAAACCGGAAAGTTTGTTAAAATTAAAAGTTTTAGTTGAAGTTGATTAGATGTTCGATTTAGGGCAAGAAGACATGCTGAACACTTATGTGAAAACAATTTTCTATCCAGACATGTAATTCGCCCGGAATCCGGCCAAAACCGGAAAATTGGTAGAAGTTAAAGTTTTATTTCTAGTTGATTAGATAACAAGGGGTAAGAAGAGATGCTGAATCCGTGTGTGACAATCATATTTTACCCGGACATATAGTTCAACCGGAATCCGGCTGGACTCGGAAAATGTGTTATAAGCTAAATTTTTATTTGAAGTTGACTAGATGTTCATTATTGGGGAAAGAAGATACCCAGAGTTCATTTTTGAGCTTTCTTTTTTTTTCGCCGGACAATTAGTTCTGGAGTTTGGCCGAAATCGGGAAATTGGCGGTAGTGGTAGGAAGTTTTTCTCAGATGATTAGCTATTTGGCCTTAATCTGTTTCTGAATTTTAATTGTAAGAATGTTCAAGGAGTCTGGCGATGACTGGATTTGGCTAAGACAAGACCCAGTTGTCTGGATCAGATATTGAATTTTTGGGATCCCATCGAAACCTTTGGTCTTGTTTTTCGTCGCCGAGGGATAGCTAGGCCTATGAGACTAATGATTGCAGTTCACACAAAATATGTTTTTGGAATATAAACTTTTGAAATCCACGATGAGTTGACTACTTCCCCACGATGGTCGGATCGGGTAAGTAAGCGACTTAGGGTTTTTACAGAAAACACATACATCTTAAAAAATTTTGTCTGCGACACACTGTTGTTTGGAAAGTAATCTGGTCGATTTTTACCATGAAGGAGTCTGATTTTCGAAATTTTTTACTGCGGCATAAAGTTTTAAAACAGTCTGGTTCACTCTGTGTTAAAACTGTCTGTATTTAAGTAGAAAAATATTTATTTCCATTTTTTTTTGTAAATAATGCATACAGCGGGTACGTCAGCTACGATGCTTTGGCAGCGATATTTGGCCCTTCTTGGCAAGGGTCCTCGTCAGGCTGTCAATGTTCATCCCTGCCAATGAATCGTAGCAGACGTGCCCGTTGTATGCATTATTTGAATATATTTTTCAAAGTCAGCTCGGGCTCAAGGAATATTTTTTTTTCATGGCACTTCCAGCCTCTGGCTCAAGTGCCATATACCGATCATAATTCCGTCCGTCGGTCGGTCTGGTTTTTTTGTCACATTTTTTCGAATTAGGGTACTTCCCGATGTACTAGGACAATGAAATTTGGCAGGCATATCAGCAACCCAACCAAACTAACCTGGAAATAATCAGTTTCCCAATCCAACCATATTGAGGGAGTGGAGGGCCGTGCGAACTTGAAAATTGAGGGCAGTTTGTCACACTTTTTCGAGTTCGGGTACTTCCAGATGTGCTAGGACCATGAAACTTGGCAGGCATATCAGGGACCCGACCAAACAAACTTAGAAATAATCAGTTTTCCGATCCGACCATCTCGGGGGGGGGGAGGGCGGGGGAATCCGGGAAATTGAGCAGTGTGTAACTTCCGAACGGGTGATCGGATTGGAATGAAACTTAGTAACTGAATAGATTCTATATGTCTGATGTCCCGTTTAAGGTCTTGACCATATTCAATAGCTAGGGGGGAGTTGGGGGGGGGGGGAGACCGGAAATCTCGAGAAACGGTTAGAATGGAGGGATCGGAGTGAAACTTACTAGGAAGAACAAACATCTGCTCCAGGTTAATCTTTTACACAGTTGGACTGGATCCGGACACTTCGGGGGTGGGGGTGTAGGGGGTTTCCCGGAATTCCAGTTTTTGGGGATTTTCATGACGTAACTTGGCAGGCATATCAGGGACCCGTTCAAACTGACTTGGAAATATAAAAAAATCTTCGATATGATAATCTTAGGGGGGAGTGGAGGGAGAGAAATCCTGAATATTGAGTCATGCGCAACTTTGGAACGGGAGATCGGATTCGAGTGAAATTTAATAAATGAACAGAGGACATATCCCTGTGGCGATCTTCGTCATTTCCGGATCGGATCCGACAACTGTTGAGGTTGGGGGATACTAGACCCGCTTAGACTGGTGTGATCGGGATCGAACATTGTAGAATAACAAACAGATGCTCTGGGCATCATTTACAGAACCGGATTGGCTCCGGGTATTGTGGGTGGAGTTGGAGGGGGGGGGGGGTCTGGAATTCCGGTGATCGCGAGTTAAGGTACTTCCAGATGAGCTAGGATGACGAAACTTCGCTGGAATATTAGATATTCAACAAGATTTGCTTATAAATAGCTACTTCCCAAATCCGACTATTACCGTATCAACCTTGACCGCAAAGTAAGAAAAATACTTTTAAGCAAAATATGTATGTTCATGGTCCCCATCAGCCAAGTGTCATTTTTGCCTCAAGGGTTTTGCTTACAAATGAAGTTCTAGCCCCCTTACAGCGCGCATCTTAACCGCAAAGTTCTTTTGATGAAAAATATATCTTAACCCCTGCAAGTGCCATATGAGCTTACAGCTCTTGTTTTGTTTTTATGAATTTTTCGGAACTATTGGAATAATAGCTATTTCTGGGGAGAAAATTTATTGATGTTAGGCTCTAATGTGGATAATGTGGCTCTATATTAGAAACTTTTTATTTTAGCAGACAGAAATATATTTTTTTTACTTTTTTAATTTATTCTGAAGGGGGAGCTTGAAAGTAAAAGGCTCATTAAGAACTAACTTGTGAATGGGACTGGTGATTGCATTACTATCAATTAACAGAAAATTCTAGTTTTATCTACTATTTTGGAGGGCTACTACTTTTTGGGATCCTGCACCTATGACTTCGTAAGAGTTGGCCGTCTCTCCTCTGTTAGCACGATAACTCTCGTAGGGGTTGAGATATTTCGTTCAAATTTGGCATAAAGAATCTTTGGGTCAAAGTACAGGTCAATTCGAAGATGGGGTCTGTAGCCCTATATTTAGGGGTCGGGAGGGGGTCAAATTAAGGGACGAAAAAATATTTTAGAATCTAATAAGATGATCGATTCAGAGATAAGGAGAAATGCTGAATCCGAATATGAAAATTATTTTCTCGCCGGAGAAGTAGTTCACCGTGAATCCGGCAAAAACAGGAAAATTTCTGAAAAAGAAATGTTTAATCTGAAGTAAATTAGAGGTTCAATTTAGGGGTAAGAAGACACTGAACACATATTAAACAATTTTTTTTTTCGCCGGACAAGTAGTTCGCCTGGGATCCGGCCCAAACCGGAAAATTTGTATAACATAAAAGTTGTATTTGAGCTTGATTAGATGTTCGATTCAGGCTTAAGAAGACATGCTGCATCCGCATATGGCAATTATTTTCTACCCGGACATATTCTCCCGGAATCCGGCTGAAAAAGTAAAGTTTTGAAAAAGTAAACGTTTTTATCTGAAGTTGATTAGAGGATGGGTGTAGTGGTAAGGAAGCATGCTGAACCTATGTGTCAATATTCCACGCCGGACAAATAGTTCGGGCTCCGGCCAAAACCTGAAGATTCGTTAAAAGTTAAAGTTTTATCTGTAGTATATCGTAAGGTAGTATATAGTACATAATGGACAAGAAGCTCGCCAAGAACCAGGCAGAAACCGGAAAATATGTGAGCAGTAAGGCAGCTGGAAGTTTTGATCAATTTCGTCAAAGTATATCCGACTTACAGGAGTAAACACGCAAGCTGAATCCACGTCTCTCTGTTTCTAAATTCCAGTTAAAATTGGTTGGCGAAGACCGGATATTTATCTACAAGATCCAACTGTCTGGATCAGATATGAAATTTGTGGGATCCCGTCGAAACCTTTGGTCTTGTTTGAAGACAATAGAGGAAGCACTGGCCAAGAGCCAAGAGAAAAGAGTTCGTCCCTCACTGTTTCCGGTACCCTTTCGGAAAAGATTGAGAATCACTGGCACATATTGGTCCTTCACCTTGCGATGGTTGTTAAGCCCTTATTTGTGTTTAATTATACGTTCACCTCATATTTTTCAGTTTTCGTTTGACTAGCCCCGTCTGCCGCATCTGATTGCAAGCTCCCGGTGATTCTTAACTAATTTTACCCTCATCAATATGCGCAAATGTCGGCTTCTTTTTATTAATCCCCTGGGTTTTATTCCCTCTGCTTAATTGCTTTCCGTGACCCAGTCGACTTCGAACTAATAGGCGGGTCTGAATCTCTGGGGGTGGTGACAGATTTTGTAGGCAAAGTGACGTTTATGTCAACTGACGTTTATGTCAACTGACGTTTATGTCAACTGACGTTTATGTCAACTGACGTTTATGTCAACTGACGGTAAGCGAACTGACGTGTAGGGGAACTGACGTGTAGCTGAACTGACGTGTTGACGAACTGACGGATTTCTAAAATAGGTGAACTGACGGTGACTGAACTGACGTTTATGTCAACTGACGTTTATGTCAACTGACGGTAGGCGAACTGACGTGTAGTACAACTGACGTTTAGGTGAACTGACGTGTAGGCGAACTGACGTGTAGTGGAACTGACGTGTAGAGGAACTGACGTGTTGACGTACTGTCGGATTTTTCGTTTAGGCGAACTGACGTTTATGCCAACTGACGTGTTGCGGTAGTGACAGCGACCCCTATACTATATGGAACAGCATTGGGCTTCATTTCTACTTTAAGCCATCGTTTCCTGAATCAATTCCCGGCATATTCGGAATCAGCATGTTCGATTTGGCTGGAATCCACTTACTGTACCGTTTGGGTTAGGGTTGCAGTTATCGTGGTATCTGGCCAGTTATCGTGGTATCAGATATTCAGATACTACAGTCCGACCGTGGTAACTGGTCGTGGTATCTGAAAAAGTCATCTCACTTTCATTAGATTTTGTCAGATTGGTGAGAAAGAAGTTAGTGATGTAACTGGATATCTGTTTTTCTTTTGGGCTGACTTCCAACAGTGAAATTTTGGCAGTAGCTGTTTTTGCAGAGCACCGTGTCTCAGATACCACGATAACTGCAAAAACGACTAATTGCAGATCCAGTTACCGTGGTAACAGATAGCATGGTATCAGCAAAAACGCAACTATTCTATTAGCAGAAACGATTCTTGTCCAGCCCCACTGATCACATCTTAGCATAATTTCGGTAACATAAATGACGGTGCAGCATAGCTGGTCACACTTGCTAAATTACATAATAACCCATCATGATAGGTAACCGCCCAAGAGAAGACATAAATGCACTGGCACTAGGAGGTTACCACAAACTACTTCAGGTTAACTTAAACAATAACTTAATTAAAAACTGAGAGAAATTCCCCCATCACAAGGGACCCAGTAAAAAGTAGCACAGCCGAAACCGAAATCGCCCTCTGTGTGAATTGGGCTTTAGCTGAATTGTCTGTCTATTTTTTGTTATCATGTTATTTATTATTTATAGTATGCTGGAACAAGTCTAGTCTTTCTTTTTTGTTTTGGTTCTGGGTCTGCGTCAGCTGTTCAGACCCCATTACAACAAATATTACTGATTCAGGTGACGGAAACACCAGCTCCCCCCCCCTCCATCCCCCAACGGCCAGCCTCCAAGTGGCAATCAGCAAAGCAGCATTTGTTGAATCACTGGTACAGTACAGAAGCCGCGCCTAAATATTTAACTTGCTTGAAATGCCTGAAGGCGCGTCTGCATGAGGTGAATTGTTAATGAAATCTTGACGTCGTCGTCTGCAGTATATACAAACTATACTGGAATTTCTAGAAATCAAGCGCCTCACACTCCTCAAAACAAAATAAAAACGGCTGCAAGATGTCGCAAATCGTAGAAAAAAATAGCAGTAAGTTTGAATGGTTAATCATCCTGGGAAGGTGCAGTTTTGCGCTAAAGATGAAGCAAAAACACAAGAGCACCGAATCCTAGTTGTAAACCGTCACTGCGAAAAAAACACCCCAGCTAAACGTCGTTATGGCGAAAAGTCATAATCGCAACACGTCTCCACGACAAAACGTACTGATACCAGTAATTGAGAAAACGTGCCACGACAAAACGCACTGACACCAGTAACTGACCTGTAAAACTCATCTGAATGACACCGTTCAAACTTGACGCATGTTCAAAAAACCAACGTATTCGTAGAAGATCTTAAGAAGCTGATTTGACTCTGAGCTATTTCAGATCGTGGTGGAGTGGATAGCATCAAGAACAAATAATCTGATAGAACCTCCGTCTTGGGTCCCATGCAGCGACCATGGATACCCCGATAAAACTGAACGGAGCTAGAGGTACATGCTGTGAGTCCTGAGTTGATACCCGTTCACTTCCCTCTTCGCCGCTGCACATACCAGGTGAAAAACCGTAGGGATGCCTGCAAGCCGGTCTGTAAAGGACTACTCAGACGGCGTGCATATTCTTTTGCGGAGTTGTACTGCGATACAGCTGTTTGTAATTATGATGTTCTGCGTAGCCTCTCCTCCGCTCCTTTGCATTGGGTAGGGTATCAGAATATATTCGACTCCGCATGGTCGTATTACAGAGATAGGGAGACAGAGGTTCTTGTAGATTATTTGTTTTTGATCGCATTAAGTGACTGAACATGGAGCCGTTCGAAATTAGATAACGTAGCTTACGAAGAAGCACAATCTGTCTAACCCCTAGTTCACACTGCTGCGATTTCGCGCAGAATTCTGGGTCATGCGACATACGACACATGTACTACAACCAATGCAAAGCTTTGCATTTTTTCGCAATTTCGGATGCCTTAAAAAATCCGACACGGCGCATGCGAAAAAAACAAAGATTAATTAGTTTTCAAGACTAAGAGTAGCTCTACCTTGTTCTGAAACAAAACATTGTAATCCTAGGATGGCTGAACGCAAAATATCTTCTGAATAAACAGGTGGTCCACAAAATCACCAGGATCTTATTGCCCGCTCTCACAATGCCCACGGTTAGAATGCCCAAGATCAAAATGCCCACGGTTCAATGCCCACGATTAAGAATGACCACGGCCAGATCCGTATCCAGGAATTTATTTCGGCAGGAGGGGGGGGGGGGGGGGGTTGCCCGCGGGTCCGACCAAAAAGTTCAAAAAAGACATAGATTACGAGTTAAAGCCTATAAAAAACGATTATTTTGTTTTATTTCTGTGGCGGGAGGTTGAACCTCCTACCCCCCCCCCCCCCCCCGATACGGCCCTGCCCACGGCTGAAAATGCCCACGACTGAAAATGCCTACAAGTGAGGTCGAAGACCCCGAGACTGAAATCGTGCAAAATGCCGACGGCTCAAAATGCCGACATGCCGAGACGGGAAGCTAAACTCGTCTAGGGTCACAGTGCCGACGGCTCAAACTGTCCACAGGGGAGGCCGAAATGATCCTGAGACAACCGACAACGAGCTTATAAGGGATTGGGTTACCCAATCGGACCTGCTCCAGATCGATGCTGGAGCCGATTTCAGCCTCAGCCGTCGAACAATGATCCGAAAAGATCAGCGAATTAAAGCCCTTCCAAGAGGGTTCCTTATTGGTCAGAGGCTTCCTCAAGAAAGAACTGCGCATTTTGCGGCATCTAACCACGAGGCCATCACACCTTCGTCTTCGTAATAAACTTGAGAGCTATCTCTCTAACAGGCCCGTATCCAGGAATTTATTTCGGGGGGGGGGGGGGGGTGCCTTTCGGGTTTTTTTTAGCCTGCGGGTCGGACAAAAAAAGAGGGAAAAGCCTATAAAAATAACTATTTTTGTAAGTTTCGGGAGGGGGGGGGGTCAACTCCCCCCTCCCCTGGATACGGCCTTGCTCTCTAGTTATGTTACTGTTACGCACCAAACTAAGGCAGAATGGAAACTCTACTCCTGAACACAAAATCGGAAATCTTGTCACGGGATTCCGATTTTACAGCTCAGCAGCTACTTTAAATGATTTATGCTGCGCACACACGACCAGGATGGCCGGATCTGCATTTTGATCACAACGTTGAGAAAAAATCTTAACTTTTCCATAGCCTACGGAATTGAGATTTTTCTCCTCCGTTTTGTGGAAATAAAATAAATGATTACAATTTAGTCGACGACTTTACAGCAATAACGTTGGAAGTTGCATAAAACGAGTCTAGAGCTTAATAGTATGTTTAAGCATTTTTTGTATCCTCTGTCGAAGGCTGACAAGAATAAGTAGTGGCATACGAATTCCCAACAATATTTATACAATAATATCTTCGCTCTCTTCAGTGTTCACAACTAGACATGAATAGTATGAATTTGTTTAAGCTTCATGTTTCATCTCGTATTTCATTTATTTTTGTTCATTTGTTTCTAATTTTTGTCTATTTGCCAGGGTCATTAGCTCTTTTTTTCCTCATCCTCCTCTCAACGACATAAGTGTGTGACCAACTGATATTCTTTCACTTTCACTTTGCTATCTTTACTTCTTTACTGCACTCTTAGGTTCTTAGAGCAGGTAAAATCTTATCTTATACCAGACATGCTCGTTCGACGACCCCCAAATCACCCCTTTCAAATAACAGTATCATCAGTGCTTTTTGCAATCCATAGCTGAGCCTATCTCTGTCTGTATGGGTAAAAATGTACGAACCAAAGGGATACGGTTGATTATTTATTTTTTGCTTTATTTTGCTGTAATGTTAGAATTTTCTTACCTGATTAAAAGTAATGAACTGAATAGAAATAAGGATGAAGTCCTTACCTTCGGTTTAACCAAGAACACCCTCGTCCTCACAGCGCCTGGTCAATCCAAGAACTCCACCGCATGTTTCACGGATAGTTACACAACAGAGCGCTTGCTACCTCGGTAATTCACTACACCAACTATAGTCGAAACCAGAATCGCTATGAGTATTGCGCCACTTGACTGATTGGCGAGAAATTCAAAAAGCGACTCGAGCATGGCCCGCAGGCTAGGACCGACATGGTCTTTCCCGCAGCACTCATATGTCATAATCATGTGACTTCAGTCGTAGACTGAACCTCGCATACAACCTGAAAAAGTATTAATTAAACACTAGAAGGTTATCGACTAGAGGGTCATGGCATGGGTAAGGGAAGGTGCAGACAAATATTAGTTCGCGCACAGGCATACCCATAGCCTAGGTTACTGCAAATTTCCCCTTCGTTTGAAAATTTGTATTAAAATGGTACCATCATCAGTAAGTTTTTGATCCAGAACGTAACAACTAAACGAGTTGCATAGAAAACTGTCAGTCGAAACGTTCTCCTCACAATGGTCTTGTCCGTTCGTTTGAAGTGTGCTTATTCGCTCTAGTTGTCTTTATTCTTTTCGGCCAATTAAGGACAGCTCGCACTACATCGTGTTTAAATAGTGGAATTTCCGTGTGATTTGTGGTACCTCTATCCGCTTGTAGTTTTGTTGTATGCCTCGCGAGAAAGATTTATAAAAAAAAAATGTTCAGGCACTAAGCAATATTCACCAATCTCACCACTGCCCACTGAAAAACCGCGTTTGTGTTGAGATTAAAATTTTCGCTATTTCCCGATAGAATTTTCGTTGTGGAGACGCCGTAGATATTCTGAACGTCATAACTGGAGCAGATAGCGGAAAGTAAGAAAATCCCTTTACATAATCCAAATAACTCAGTGTGTTCAATTAAATGACTCAAAAATAAGTTGGCTTTTCAGTTAAACTTTAAATAGCTGACCACTTTACACCTAAGCTATGCTTACAAAAAAATAACAAACGACTTCGGCTGTTTTTAGCCTGTTTCTATGTCCCTTACTTCGGATAACAATTTTGGCAAAATGTTCATAACCGGTCTCCGAACCAATAAGCTCCTCGGAAACAAAGATCGGGCGCCCGATACTTCACGTAAACAAAAAAAACGTGGCAAGAGTGGTAACTAGATTGCCTTAAATTGCGGATTGGAGCAAATAAACTGCAGCAAATTGCAACATTAAATTGCAGCTTGGCGCACTGCTAATAGAGGAGATAGGATACAATCATGGAGTGATGAATCTCGGGAACGAGAATGGATGGATATTCTACTGAAATCGTGTACTTTAAACTCCATTACTACATTACTCGATTATCTCTATCCTACACAAGTGGATAACAGAAATATTAATTCCCTCATCCTATTTACATTAGTTGTGTTTTTGCTGATACCATGGTATCTGTTACCACGGTCTAAAGTCGTTTTTGCAGTTATCGTGGTATCTGATACCACGGTCAAAAGGTGTTTTTGCAGTTATCGTGGTATCTGGCCAGTTATCGTGGTATCAGATATTCAGATACTACGTTCCGACCGTGGTAACTCGTCATGGTATCTGAAAAGTCATCTCACTTTCATCAAATTTTGTCAGATCGGTGAGAAAGATGTTTAGCACTTTGTGATGTAACTGGATGTCTGTTTTTCTTTTGGGATGACTTCGAAAAGTGCAATTTCGGCAGTAGTCGTTTTTGCAGAGCACCGTGTATCAGATACCACGATAACTGCAAAAATGACTAATTCCAGAGTTACCGTGGTAACAGATACCATGGTATCAGCAAAAACTCAACTATTGCGTTGAGCCTCGTCTTCATTAAGTACGTCCAATAAATCAAAATACAGAAAGAAAGCACATAGACGTGAAACATTTAGGGTAAATGAGTGAGAACAGGAATGGATGGAGCAAATGTCTAAGAATGAACACACAGAACATTTTTTTTAGTTTTTTGATGGTTGTCAGAAACAAGTTCGACACTGTGTTTCTTTTGTTTGTATTGCCACTTGGGCTTTTAGGGTAATAAATATCATCATCTCATGCCAGTGTCATTCACTAAATGGTGTATTCTTGGTTCGCAGTTTTTGTTTGTCTTTACTCTTCACAGGATAATAGTGGGGACAGACACCCGGGTTTTCCCGCAAGATTTTTTCTAAACTGTCATATCAGTAGTAGAACTGAAAAATATAAATGCTCCTCGAGTGGGATTTGAAGCCCTAACCTTCGGGTCTTTTTGTTTTTCTTTTGTTTGGTAGAAGGCCTAGGTCCGACAAATGATACCTTTCGATTTTTACTGAAGTTTCAGGACACGTTTAGATGATCAAGGAATCAAGAGCAAATTTATATAAATAGTTCACATCCCCATGTCACGTTATCATCATTACATTAAAATTCGACTACGTTTCTGTCTTCTCAAGATTAGTTTATCAGCTTCGTTGCTCCTCTTATATTCTTTTGTTTTTGCCTTTATTTCATAGTCGATAGCCTAGGTTACATACTATTTACTGCATCCTTGATATATCCAGTTTTAATAATATAACTGCCGGTATAACATCTAGGGAATCACAAAGCCCGCCATCCCGTCGTCTTGCCTCACGAGGCGGAGTCAAGCGGATCTCCCTCATCACAGAGGAACTATTAAGTTGGCTACCATTTTCTGCGCTATCCTGGCAGGCTAACTTTATAATTTTGGTAAATCCTGGTAGGGATTTAGTCCGCGGCCGCTACACGCTCCAATATTTGATAGTGCAAAACTGATACGTCAGCTGAATTTTATTAGAACTATATTTCGGCCCTTCTTGGCAAGGGTCCTCTTCCGGCTCAAAACCGCTCAAATTGAAAATACGAACTTGTGGGAAAAACGCTTTTTTCAGCTGACGTATTCGTTTTGCACTATCAAATATGATTCGCAGTCAGCTTTGGCTGAAGGAATATTTAACACGCTCCAGCCCAACCAGATGTTAAAATTTGCAGTGGGGATTCTGGAATTCCAAAAATAACATTAAAAGAAACTCAAAAAGTAATAAAAAAAAGGCAAATGAAAATCGACAAATTAAGTGTTATTTCCGATAATCTAGGAACCTGTGAAATGACTAACTAGCAACATCAATAATGTTGTATGGTATCCCTCTTGCAGGTTGTCTGCTATCCATGAATTTATTTCAGGGGGGGGGGGGGGGGGGTGTCCGTGAGTCGGACCAAAAAAAAAAAAAAAAAAAAAACAGAGATCGAGATGTTTGAACCCCCTACCCCAAAGATACAAAAACAGGGGGGTTGATTTAGTCTTAAACATATTCAGTCTTATTTGTTCTTGTCCAAATGAGGAAAAAAGTCAAAAGAAAATCGACAAGTTAAGTGTTATTTCCGATGATCTAGGAACAAATGAAATCAATCAATCAATCAATTTATTTAATTCGTGACATTACACATGACATAATAAAATTACACTAAGACAGGAAATTTCTTTACTAAATATATACAATCATTTTAACCGTTCGGTGGCTCGGGGAAATAACACAGCAACGTCAAATAACTAGCAACGTCAATAATGCTGTATTGTATGTTCCTCTTGCAGGTTGTAGCAGGCTATCCAGGAATTTATTTCCAGGGGGGGGGGGGGTTGCCCGCGGGTCGGACCAAAAAAAAACAAAAAACAGATCAGAGGTTAAAGCCTATAAAAAATATTATTTTTGTATGTTTAGTGTAGGAAGTTGAACCCCAACCCAAACATACAAAAAAGGGGGTCGAATTAGTTCTTAACCAAATTCAGTCTTATTTGTTCTTGTCCAAAATGAAGAAAAATAAGTCTTGGATGGTAGGCTACTACGAACAAAAAAAATGTGCTAGGTGCCCACCGCGAAAAATCGGTCCGATGCCATTAACAAATATTTCGACTATTGCAAAATTCAAGCCTTCACCGGGAACAAGACCCAAGGTCTCGATGGGATCCCAAAAATTTATATTTGATGTAAATTGGGTCTTTCAGATATCCGGTCTTCGCTAGACTCCTTGAACATTTTTTATATTAAAATTTAGAAACAGATTAAGCCCAATGGCTAATCATCTGAGAAAACCAAGTTTATATATGGATTCTGTGTGTTTACCCCTATAGTTCATATCAACTTTGATTAATCACAACTTCCTGCGCTCCCTTCTGCCAAATTTCCATTTTCGGCCGAACTCCAGGCAAACCACATGTCCAGCAAAAAACTAAAGCTAAAAAACAAATTCCTCTAATCTCCTTACCGCTATTCCGAACCTCTAATCAACAACAGATAAAACTTCAACTTTTAACAAATTTTCTGGTTCTGGCCCGATTCCAGGCGAACTACTTTTCCGGCGGGGAAATGATTTCCAAATAAGTTTCAGCATGTCTTCTTAACCCCAAAACAGAATATCTTTTACTTTCAACAAATTTTCTGTTTTGTGAAGGATTCCGGGCGAACTAATTGTCCAGCGAGAAAATGATTTTCATATGTGTGTTCAGCATGTCTTCTTACCCTTAAATCCACTATCTCATTAGCTGTTAAAAAAAATTGTCCCCCCCCCCCCCTTTAATTTGACCCACCCCCCCCCCCCCCAAATTTAGGGCTACAGAGCCCATCTACGAACTCGATCTATCCCTTGACCCAAAGAATTCTCACACCAAGTTTCATCAAAATACCTCATTCTCTTCCGAGTGTTATCGTGCTGATAGACGGACGGACAGACGGACGATACGTTTTGTTATTTTAAAAATCGGCCCGATGCCATAAACCAACCATAAACACATATTTTGACTATTGCAGAACTACAGCCCTTACCGAAAAATAATTCTCAGGGCTTATATTTCAGTACGACGAAGGCGAATATTTTACTGGATAGAGAGTGCCGTAGGCTGCAGTTGCAGTCGGGCTAGGCAATTACGTAAAAAGGATAGCGCAGAGAGGTGGCAAACTCTTTGCTCCGAAGTTCCAAAGCTCCGTGGTTAGAGCAGTGGCGATTTAATAAATGCCTCCAAGCCTTGAACTAGACATTCCCAGTTTTGAAGGACAAGGCCAAGGCATCCTGTGTTTTCGGTACTGACGTCACTGTGGTTTATCTGAGTGCCAAGTCGCTAATGAGACACAGACAAAGAATAAGATTTTCCGGCGGTGTGAAGTTGTGACCTTTTTTTTTAGGGTGGGGGGTTACAGGTCTGCCGAAGTAATCACTGATTCAGGCTAACGCAACGACTTTATCATTAAAGTCCGTATCAAAACCTTGATTTGCCCGCCCCCACCCGCTCTTCTGGGTCACCACCAATCCCTGCCAAGATTCAAAGGCATGAAACGTTCTTATCCTACAGCATAAACCGATTCCGAACAAAAACAGAAATAAAATTAAAAGGCGACTTTAAAATGATTTGCAAGGATAAACATATTAGCCTACATACCGATGTTACTACATGCTACAGATAAGATAAGATAAGACTTGTTTCCGTCCAAGCTCAAAGGGCTATGGAAACATCATTTAGAGCGTGTTCCATCCTACTTACCGTAGTTACTACGCATGACGTCACGAATTCTGGCTTTTTTGCCGTCAAGGCTGGAACGATTTTCCTATTTTCCAGCAGAATATCATGCCATTTATTCAAACAATGTTTACAAGTCAGCTATGATTCTTCATCAGCAATATTTCGGCCCTTCTTGGCAAGGGTCCTCGTTAATTACAGGTTTGTTTCCTTCCCCGAAGTTGAACCAGAGGATTGACAGCCTGACGAGGACCCTTGCCAAGAAGGGCCGAAATATCGCTGATGAAGAATCACAGCTGACGTATCCGTTGTAAACATTGTTTGAATAAATGTTTCAAAATCAGCTTGGGCTCAAAGAATATAAATATCATGCCAAGCTAGAATCCGACCAATCACGTTACAGAGATCCGTAGTTACTACGCTTACTACGCTCCCGAGTAAGGTAAGCAAATAGTTATTATTAGTTACTATTCCGAGAAGGTTGGAACGGTCAGCGCAGTAACTTTTGGTGAGGTCGGAACAGAAATAGTTACTAGTCCTTCAAGGGTGGAGCACGCTCTTAACCTCAACAACTATTTACAAAATCTTTCCCTGTGACTGTGTCACAGGGAAATGGCCACCTTAAAGGACCGCTCGCACTATTTTCTCTTCAACTTGCAGTATTTTAAAATATTCGAATATTTTAAAACTAGGCTGTGCTTTCAACAAACAACCCATGGTTTTGGCTGTTTTAAGTCTTATCAGAGACCCGTTGACTTATACAAAAAAACAGGGAAGCAATTTACATCGCCATTTTTTCTGATGGAAAAACTTCTCGCCGTGTGACACATCGTAAGTAGCAAAGCACGGCAAGTGATAAAATCAGCGTAGTTTTGTTAGAGGTGTTAGAATGTACCGTACGAAACTGGGGTCTCCGGGTTTAGAAATATACGGAGTAATTTTTGGAATGAGTTGCGTCAGTATTATAGGTAAGACAGGTCCTTTAAGGAATCTTCCCAAATTTCTTACGTCACTAAAACTTCTACTTTTCAATATTCATTTTGAACCTTTCCTTCCCCCACACCATTCCCCAGATATGTCCCTCCTCAGGTCTTTACATTTTTAATAAATCAATGCTGAATCATTATGTTCATAGAAGCAAATTAGGAATCCCGACGTCGCTGAAGCAAATCCAGTTGGAGTGCAAAGGGTTAGAGGAGACGATGTACTAATGATAGAAATCCATTATACTTCGGTATTATTTCCATACATTCTCGTCCGCGATATTCTTGATTTCATAAGTGGGGAGAGGGGGGCAGGTCCGTCATAGGGGCAGGTCCTGACATCGGCTCCGCAAACCTCGATATTGAAATCTGAATTACGCGTTTTAGTTATGCATTATTAATTGTTTTCCAGAGCTGTTAGACTTACACGCTTCTTCTGTAAAGAATCCCCGCAGTTACACTCGTGCTATCATAGCGAAACGATGCTAGTGTCACTTTTTTTGCGCGAAATTGAGTTCTACTCCACGAGGTTGGCACCTCATTTTGATAGTTCCGAACCCACTTATGTCGTTGGTGATTTTTATTTAGGTAGTTTAAGATTGCTCTACCATGTTGAATACGAATTTCCGTGATTGATACGAAAGTATGAGTGTTACATATTTATTCCTGTGAAAACAGCACCAGGTGCAGGTCCGGACAAAAACATTTGAGGCAGGTTCGGACAGCAAAGCTGTATGGAAAAAGAAATAATGAAAGAAGATAAAACCGGAAGAGGGAAGAAAAAAATCAGAAAAAAGCTCAGAAGCCTTTAAGACCCATTCCGGAAGAAAACAAGTCTTATTCAGATCCAGCGGTAACAGCATATCCCGATGATGATAACAGATGTTGATAAAGTGACGGTATACTTGTCCAGCAAATGAACGAAACTGAACTGAGGCACCGAAAGCAAACAAAAAATGTGTATACAACTTTCTTGAAAGTCCTTCCAGGGTAAACTAAAATGATGTCCGGAACTGCTCCATCCATGTCCAAACCTGACCCCGTCTGGGGGCGGGTCCGGACAAAAGTAGCTAATAGGAAAATAAGATTTGTAAAGAAATGGTTACAGGTAACAAGATCCTACAAAGTAACAATAACAGGTGAGACAAACAGTCGAAAAAAAATGAATCAAAACGAACCTGCCCCCCCCCCCCTCCTCCCCCTCCTGTATGAGCAACAGACTGATTTACGTGACGTATTGGCGCCCGATCATTGTTCCCAGGGAGCTGTCTCCGTTCGAAAATGGGCAAGTACATTTTGCCAAGGTTTTCATCCAAGGCAAAGGGGATGGAAACAGGCTAAAACAGCCAAAGACGTGTGTAATTTGTCTTAAGCAAAACTTAGGTGTAGTGGCCAACTATCTCAGATCATAGGAGCAGAAACACTATGCAGTAAGAGGTGTCCTTTGGACTTGCGCGTAGCCACCTTCGTTTCTTTCACTGTTTATGGGACTTTCGTGAAGAAGACGGTTGCTAGTTTTACGAGATATACAGAGAGATAGTTTTGAGCAGAAATAACGGATTTTCAGCCCTCCATTTGAACTGCAAATTACCTAAATAGAACATTCTCAAAATACTACACAAAAATATCCCTTTAGCCGAAACCGACTGCGAATCTTATCATATTTGACTGCGTTAAACGGAAAAGTCAGCTGAGTTTTATTCTAGCAATATCTCGGCCCTTGTTAGCGACAGTCCTCTTCAGGCTAAAGCTAGAAATGAAAGTGTAAATAGCATGCTATTTTTTGTAGCGCCTATACTCATACTTCCCGTGGAAGAGTCATGTCGGAGAAAATCGTAGAGCGTACAGTCGAGGTATGCTTATGTGAACGTTTGCTTATATTTGGCTTTGGCATTTTCATGCACTTGCTCTGTCTAAAGCTAACTACCAGTTAGCCAAAGTAGGTAATTAAGGGCATCTGAAAACACCTGAATACGTATTTTGGATCTTCATTCTACCATTAGCCCAAAACTGCACTGTTCACAGTAAACTAACTGTTGACATAAGCATACCTCTACTGTACATTGAATATCTCCAGGATACTGTTAGCAAGAAGAAGTGTTAGAGTAGTATGGTATACGTAACTTATAAAGATATGCTAGAATGAACAGCTTGCTTACATCTGCATTCGACAAACCCATCCCCCATCGTTCACAGTTTAATCAAAAAGCAGTCCAATGTGAGCCAACCATCTTATATCAAGTCACTTTTTCAGAAAAAAAAACTCTTTCGTTCTGTTGGAGTGCTTGTTCGATCTTTTTTACGCTTGGGTTCCATCCCGTATGGAAATAATTAAGTCGTAAACAATTGTTAACAGTTGGTTTACGATCGTTAACAACTGGTAACAATTGTTAACAACTGTAAACAATTGTTAACGATTGGAAACAGTTGTTTCCGATCGTAATTCTACGATCGTTTTTATGGCACTTGAGCTTACTCAAGTGCCATATAGCGATTGTAATTTCTGTCCGTCAGTCGGTCTGTCGGTCTGTCGGTCTGTCGGTCCCGGTTTTGCTAGTTCGGGCACTTCCAGATAAGCTAGGACGATGAAACTTGGCAGGCATATCAGGAACTGGACCAGATTAAATTAGAAATTGTCGCTTCCTCGATCCGACCATCTGGAGGGGAGTGGAGAGAGGGGGAATCCGGAAAAATTAGGAAAAATGAAATATTTTTAGCTTACGAACGGGTGATCGGATCTTAATGAAACTTGATATATGGAAGGACTTCGTGTCTCAGACCCTCCATTTTAAATCCAGACCGGATCCGGTGACACTGGGGGGAGTTGGAGGGGGAAACCGGAAATCTTGGAAAACACTTTGAGTGAAGGAATCCGGATGAAACTTGGTGGAAAGAACAAGCAGAAGTCCTAGATACGTGATGGATATAACCGGAACGGATCCGCTCACTTTGGGGGAGTAGGGGGGGGGGGAGAAGTCCGAATTTTTAGTGATCCCACGAGTTTGGTGCTTCCTGATGTGCTGGGATGCTGAAAATTGGCAGGCACGTCAGGGACCCGACCAGATTAAATGGGAAATAGTCATTTCCCCGATCCGACCATCTGGGAGGGGGAGTGGAGGGAGGGGGAAGCCAAAATGTGTGGTATTTTTATCTTGCGAACGAGTCATCGGATCTTGATGAAATTTTATATTTAGGATGACCTCGTGTCTCAGATGTCCCACTATAAATCCGGACCGGATCCGATGACACTGGGGGGAGTTGGAGGAGGGAACCGGAAATCTTGAGAAACGCTTAGAGTGGAGGGATCGGGATGAAACTTGGTGGGAAGAACAAGCACAAGTCCTAGATACGTCATTGATATAAGCGGACCAGATCCGGGCACTCTGGGGGAGTTGGGGGGGGGGGTCCGGATTTCTAGCGATCCTGCGAGTGCGGCATACTTCCTTATGTGCTAGGGCGATGAAACTTGGCAGGTATGTCAGGGACCCGAACAGGTTCACTTGAGAACAGCCGTTTCTCCAATCCGACCATACTGGGGGGAGTGGATGGATGGGGAGTCCGGAATCTAGTGGCGTGTATAACTTTTGAACGGGTGATCGGATCTTGATGAAATTTTATATTTAGGATGACCTCGTGTTTCAGACGTCCCACTATAAATCCGGACCGGATCCGATGACACTGGGGGGAGTTGGAGGAGGGAACCGGAAATCTTGAGAAACGCTTAGAGTGGAGGGATCGGGATGAAACTTGGTGGAAGAACAAGCACAAGTCCTAGATACGTCATTGATATAAGCGGACCAGATCCGGGCACTCTGGGGGAGTTGGGGGGGGGGTCCGGATTTCTAGCGATCCCGCGAGTTCGGCATACTTCCTGATGTGCTAGGGCGATGAAACTTGGCAGGTATGTCAGGGACCCGAACAGGTTCACTTGAAAACAGCCGTTTCCCCGATCCGACCATAGTGGGGGGAGTGGATGGATGGGGAGTCCGGAATCTAGTGGCGTGTATAACTTTTGAACGGGTGATCGGATTTGAATGAAACTTGTATGGTGGATATAGCTATCGCCTCGGATGATCATTGTTAAGTCCGGGTCGGGTCGGGTTATACCTGTGGGGATGGGGGGGGGGACCCGAAAACTCAAGAAACACTTAAAGCAGAGGGATTGGGACGGAATTTAATGGAGAGAACAAGCATTAGACCTAGATCCGAATTTGACGGAGCCAGATGGTTTCGGGGCTCTGTGGGGGGGGGGGGGGTAGAGGGGGTTTCCTGGAATACCGGTAGTCGGGGGTTAGAATAGTTCCAGAAGTACTAAGACAATGAAACTTTGCAGGCATATTAGCGACCCGACTTAATTGACTTATTTTTTTTACTTAAACTAGGATACGACCAACTAGGGTCAAACAAATGGGTGATAAGAATCGATGGCCTCGACATGTAAAAGATGCGTTCGAACAAATGCGACCACGGTTAGGGGAATTGGGGGGGGGGGGGACTTTTGACATGCACAAAAACCAAACGAATGGCCCGAATGAGATGCAAGTTCGACAGTGCCGAGTTTATGCGGCCTAGATTTGTTCTTTGGTGTCCGGGCCGGATGCGGCCAAGGTAGGGGGGGGGGGGGTACTGGAAACTTGCAGATAGGCTATTCTCCAATTTCAGTGAAACTTGATGGACAGGAAGAGGGAATTAGGAGATATGACTTTTATGTTTTCAAGTCCTGTTCGGCCACAGTGGCGGGAATTGGAGGGAGATTGCCGGAAACTTTGAGGCTCGCATAGGAGTCAAACGAGTGCATCAGTTTAAATGAAACATAGAACTTAGAGAGAGCATATACCCTAGATGACATATTTTGGGCAAGGATCCGGATCCGACAACGTTGGTGGGGGGAGGGGGTACCAGAATTTTCCAAAAATGCTCAGACTCGACCGAAACTTTAGCGGTGGTATAAAAGAAGATACTTTAGATGATCCATTTTTTAGTCCGAACCAGATTCGGCCACGGTAGGGGGAGATGGAGGGAGTACCGGAAATATTGTAGCACGTCTAGGGATCAAACTAGTGGATTTATTAGGCTGAAACTTGGAAGTTTGAACAGTCATGTGCATTTGATAATCGAGACGATGCCGGAACTGCTTAGAAGTGAGTGAAACAAACTATCCTACTTCTATTTCCAGACCGCATTTTTGGATGGCGGGTGTATTTTATCACGTTCTCATCTACTTTCTTGTACTGCCTACTCGTAACAAGTGCCATATGAGCTCGTAGCTCTTGTTTTCGTACCGAGTCAAAACGATCGTTTTCAGTTGTTTCCAATCGTTTTCACTTGTTTTCAATCGTTTTCAACTGTTTTCGATCGGAAACAGTTGGTTTTGTTTTCAAATCATGAAATACAGACCTGATTTTTAACAACGGTAATAGGGAAGTTTATATTTTTTAGTTTTACACAATGAAAATAGTTCATGTGAAACTGTGAACTGTTTCCGATCGTAATTTTACAACTGTTTACGATTGTTTTTTTTTCGAAAAGTTTAAAAGACGTAGAAATGCTTGAACTTGAGACCTGTCATTCGTGTTTTTGCTATTTTAACTTTTCTTTGAAGAGCAAAATAATTCAAAAGCAGCTTTCGTAGTCGACGCCCCCTTTATACTGCCAAAGCGTCTTCTGGTAATTTTTTTTTAGTGCTGCCATTTAATCGATAACTGAAGAAAAACTATTTGCCTCTATATAGCACAATGCGACTGTAGTCTAGTCAGTATACTACCTATAATCAGATAAAGTGAGCGCCGCAGGCGAAATTTTTATTTGCTTTTCCCTGCCAAATTTAATTTCAATCTAAATTCTAGCTTTTACTGTTTCGAAATCTCAATCCTTAAACCGGCTTAAAACCCCCGTCAAATGACGCGCCCTTCCACAAAATAGAGAATATTACGAAAAGTGGTGCAGGCGGAATTTTCGTAATATTTATGATTAGATCTTCTTTTTGGGATCCAAAATAAAAGTAAGGACTGTCGATGATATCACAGATCATCCCTTTTGTCTGCGACCAGTGCTTCACTCGATCTCTTCTAAGTTTCGAGGTTTGTGGTAACTTCCGAATCCTGGCAATTATAACGAATAAATTAATGAATCCCAGTTATTATACCGAATAAGTTTAGACCGATAGCATGTTCGGCATTCTGTATAACTACCATATCCCGGTTATCATAACGAATTGGTTTGGTATCGAAAGACTACCGAACAATGTTCATATTTGGTATACTTTCGTCGAAACTGGAACAAAGTCGGGATTCGTGGTTAACTTCCTACTCCTGGAAATTATACTGAACAGATTACCGAATCCCAATCATGATACCGAATAGATTTGAACCAATAGCTTATTCGGGATTCTTTGTAACTACGAAATCTCCATAAATATCCCGAATAGTTCTGGCATCGAAAAATTACCAAATGATTTCAGCAAATTCTCTCACCAAATTCGTGATAACTACCGAATACTGGCAATTAGACTGAATGCCGATCATCATACCGAAGAGATTTGTACAGATACCCTATTTAGGATTCTGTGTAACTACCGAATCCCCGTAAATATATCGAACAGTTCTTCTATCGAAAAAATACCGAACAATTTTAGTAAAAATTTTACCAAATCTCAAAAAGGGATATACTGCACCTTACAGTTTCGGACAGCTGATGACAAACACTAGTTTCCCCAAGCCAAGTGTTGGGCCTAAGCCTAACCCTAACCTAACTTAATAAAAAAAAATAATTTTGAATGGTTGTTGCTGGAACTTCACTGAAATCATTAATATTTTACTAGGTTGGGGTATAACTAGATCTTTTCAATAGTTCTGGACATAATAGCCGAACTAGACCACCCGCTGACATATCTGAAAACAAAGGATACAATAACAGTTGAAATCAATTCCAAAATACTCTAGTTTCACCCTCGGCTTCAAGTGAACTAATTAGGAGCCCTTACATAAGCTTTTCCATCAATCAGTAGTCCATCTATGGACTTTGATCACAGCAAGAAGATAAATATTCTTTCAGCCGAAGATGACTGCAAATTAAGTTTGACACTGCAATATGGAAAATGAAGTTGTGTAAATGCCCTTGAACTTGTGGTTTTTCAAGCTTGAGCCTGAAGAGGACCCTTGCCAAGACTGTGCCAAGAAGGGCCAAGCTGTAGCTCTAGTAAAGTTGAGGTGACATATCCATTTTGCACTCTCAAATACAGCAAGCAGACCAGGACAGCCAAAAAAACAAACAGCGGGTCAGTTTGCTAAGTGTGATCCATTACTGGTTTGTTTGGTACAGTTTTGTTGTTCAGTTGTTGTTGTTGAAACTGTGTCTGTTACAGGTCTGTTAACAACAAAGAAGCAAACAGCTTAAGCTGTCCAAAGCTGTCAAGTAAAGAATCATGACTCCATTTCAAGCACCAACATTAGATTCTTTTTCATTTTAACACTACTTGCTCTACAGGAGCGGGATCCAATCTCGAATTCATATGACCTCGAATGGCCTGAAAACACTACAAGGAAACTTATGTGCAGTCCAAAACATGTCCTACACTGTAAAAAGTTTCTTGAACTGTCCGAGTAAGGATTAAAGTTAACTGCAATATTTGCTACAGGGATTAATCTTATCTCAACTAGGATAAGATTAATCCAAATTAGAAATATTCTTATCTCAGCAGAGACAATATTAATTCCAATGGCAAATACTGCAAGATTTTTTTTTTACAGTGTCACTCACAATCACCTTACGACTGAAACTTCCATCCGACCTTTTTAGACCAGGTTTCGCGGTTGGATACCCCTCCTATACTTCATTTACAAAAACAAAGACAGAAACAGTACCTCTATTTATATTACATCCGCGTTGCAATCACCATTTGAATTTGCTACGCGTCTTTCTAGGCAGGCCATAGAGTGAATGAAACTGAGAAAAAAAAATTAAAAAATCTTCAAGGCGTTTTTTGGTGTAACAGTCAGGGGCGTCACGACTGGGGGAGAGGGGGAGATGAAAACAGTCTTTTTTCTGAAAATTCGTCGATTTTTGGCAGGGATTGGCGGTGACCCACAAGAGCGGATGTGGGCTGGTAAATCAAGGTTTTGATACGGACTTTAATGATAAAGTCGTTGCGTTAGCCTGAATCAATGATTACTTCGGCAGACCTGTAATCCCCCACCCTAAAAAAAAAGGTCACAACTTCACACCGCCTGAAAAATCAGTCGATTTTTTTTCAAAAATGTCATTTTTGTTGTTGTAAACAGTCGTTTTTTCTGCAGAAACAGTCGGTAAAAATTACCACCCAGTCGGTAAATACCTCGTCCCCCCCCCCCCCCCCAAACATGTTGGCTAGTGACGCGTCTGGTGCCAAGTACTTCTACAAAGCACTCCAGGAAAATTTTACTTAAGTACAAATATTAAATGCTTGTCAAAAAATCTATTTAAGTAATAAGTACTTTTTTCAGTACTTACGTACTCAAGTATTTAGGTAGTACTTCAGTACTTAAACACTCAAGTATGTAGTTAGGCTTATTATGGTAGGTTTACAAAAATAGCACATAGTTCCCATGTGAGGGGACACATCAAATCAAGCTTTTAGGATCCCAAAACGTAGTGAGCGGACACCTATATAACTTCATTAAGCGTGTCTGCCCGTCTGTCTGTCTGTTAGCATGATAACTCTCGAATGAATTAGGTAGGCTATCATGTTCAAACTTGGTGTGCGGGTCCTTTGCGTCAAAAGTACAGGTCGTTCGTAGATAGTATTTGTAGCCCTACATTTAGGGATGGGAGAGGGGTTTCAACTTCAAGCAAAGATTTGATCCATGAGTGAGAGACAAACTGAATCCCCGTCATTTGTTTTGGCCCCCGACAAATATTTCGCACGGAAATTTGGCAAAAAAAAAAGATTCCCGTGGTGCTTGTAGTTTATTCATCAAGTATTTAGAATTCTTGAATCAAGATACTGGGGCAAGCTGAAATGCTGATTCGATCTATTTGATTTATTTTGCTTGTTCTATGCTACGGAATTAAGTCCGATCAAAAACGGAAATTCAATAGGCTTCGCTTTAGCCGATATTTCGTGTCAGAAAACGACATTTTACGACATAAAATTCACCCTCTAGCTTCGTTTTCCTGTAAAGTAGATAGTTTGGCCGCATTTGCCGGAATCCTGCGAAATTTGAACTTTCGTTAATAATAGGATTGTCCAGCTGTTCGCGTTGGTATAGGGATAATAAGACGCTCTTACTCATGGGAACTACCAGTAGGAAATTTACCTTACTAGGAAGATGCCGATGACCGGAATATCATATGAACCAAATTTTTTTTTAGAAAAGAACAACATGCTGTGACCCAACTTACCGAAAGTTTATATTCCTCGATTTCCTGGATGACGAAGTAACACAAATGTTTCTTCTTTGTGATCTCACCGCAACCTTTCTTCTTGTTCTTAACATGAAATGTATGGTGGACCAGTGGCGTCACTATGGGGGGGGGGGGTACGCCCGGGAAAGTTAGTAAGGGTAGTTTAGGGTTACAAAGAAACTGAGTTGACATCCAGCTTAGATATCGGCGTTGGACGTTGGAGGTTGCATTCTCAGTCGCTAGCCTACTACAAAAATGTTGACTGCTGCGCTCCTTTTCATTCTGTTTGACATACAGTCCATTATAAACTGCTGCGTGTCGGGCCATTCTGGAAGCGATTATTTCTTAGTGGAGTGATGTTCACCTTAACCTTCCAAATACTAGGTTTAATGTACGTTTAAATTGTTTTTCTTGGCTATTGTTTTTAACTGGCAGGGGCGTCACTATGGGGGAGTACTTTCGTCGGGCAGGGCGAAATATAATTGTGTTGCGAGAGCAACACTTTGGTTTTGTCCTCGTTTTTTTTTTTTTTTTTTTTTTTCCTATGACTCCGATTTCATTTTATTCCTGGTAACTGAGAAGAGTCTAACCTGTGCGGTTTTTACGGAAAGTGTGGACCTTAGGCCGGATTGATGAATATGACATTACATTTTGGAAAGCTCCGTAGAACTCTTGCCTGGGGCCAATAAGGATGGTTTTTGCTTGTCATCGAGCCAGAGCCTACGGTTTGCGAAGTGAAGTGGAGTTGTATAGCCTATGTCAGAGAGGATTATCTGAAGTTGTGTAGCGAACCTTTCGTTTCATCAAAAGATGTTTCTGCTTTCGAGTGGAAAGCTCCGTTCTAGCACGCAAGCAGGCAGGCACCAGTTTCAAATTGAAGATGGACTAAAATCTATAAGTGTTAAATATATGCGGCAGTTACCCGGCCCCACAGCCAACATATCTTCTTTGAGTGATAAATAGAAAAATCTACAGAGAAAAAAAAGTGGCTTTTTCCCACGGGTCCGAAAGTGCTGCCATCTATTGTTTCTGTCCATGTCTGCGACGATTTCAGCTGAGTTTATAATTTTTTTTTTTTGCACTTTGGTTTGTGGTAGAGTAACGGTATCAGATGTGCCTCTTAAACTTTAAAAGTTCTCTCATTGCTAAAGAAACTAGAGCTTATCCTTTGCTCCTTTCTAAGTCGTGACGTTAGAAAGTTGGCCTACGGCAAAAAAGTCAACTTTTGAACTAAGACAGGTAGAATTTTTTTTTCGACGGCAATCGATAGCCATTGATGAGCCGATCAAAGTATATGCCATCCATTTTTTGGTACAAAAATTCCTTCATGAGATACACCAGTTTGAAAATTTCAAAGGGGTTGACAACTTCATAGTAAGGTACATTGAAACCAAAAATAGGCGATACCAGTTATGATACATATAGGGGACTTTTAAGCAACAGTCGACTGTTAGCCCATAATCATCTTCGGTAATGAGGGGTTTGCAGCTTTTGCTAGTTGGTATACCTGTTATTTGTTTCCGGTGTATTCGATGGTAAGAACAATTTGGTTCCCAATGGTAAGATATGCAAGGGACTTGTAAGTAATAATCGGCTGTTATGCTACAATCATCTTCTGCGATGATGGGTTTGCAGCTTTTGCTACCTGGTGTACCCATTATTTGTTTCCGGTTAACTTAATGTATATCACGGGAGAGGGACTTGTAAGTAGGAATCGGTTCACGAGGGGCTAGGAATTTTTGCAAATGGGTGCACATTGTATTCGATTTCTATAAATCTGACGGTACGAAAGTTTGTGTCGATGGTCTATCAATGTAACCGAGGATTAACTGTTTACACAACGGATACAAACGAAAATGTAAAGCAATGAGGTAGTTTCATAATAATTAATAGGGTCATCTATAGTATTTTAATCCTGAAAAGTTACGGATAGCTTTCTATTACCAACTAGATTATATAAGATATTGTTCCAAGTTTTCATCCGTCACGATGTCTACGATTGAAAAGGATAAAGTACAACTGACTGCAAAGTTAATTTAGTCCCTTCTTCCTATATTTTTTTGTTGTTGTTTTTACAACGCTGAAGAATACCTTTTGATCATATGATTATTTTTTTTAGAACATCCCGTTTAAAAAGATTATGCTATAATCATCTTCAGCGATGAGGGGCTTGTAACTTTTGATAGCTGGTATATCCATTATTTGTTTCCGATGAATTTGATGTCAATCACGGGAGACGGACTTGAAAGCAAGAATCGGTTCACGAGAGGCTAGAAATTTTTGAAAATTGGTGCACATTGTATTCGATTTCTGTAAATATGACAGTAAGAAAGTTTGTATCGATGGTCTATCACTATAACCTAGGATTAACTGTTTACGCAACGGGTACAAACGATACGGTAATGTAAAACAATAAGGTAATTTTGTAATAATTAATAGTGTCATCTATGGTATTTTAATCCTGAAAAGTTAGGGATAGCTTTATAATATCAACTAGATTATATAAGATATTGTTCCAAGTTTTCATCCGTCACGATATCTACGATTGAAAAGGATAAAGTTCAACTTCGACGGCAATCGATAGCCGCTGATGAGCTGATCAAAGTATATGACATCCATTTTTTGGTAAAAAAAATTCCTTTATGAGATACACCAGTTTGAAAGTTTCAAGGGGTTGACAACTTCAGTAGTAAGGTACACACTGAAACCAAAAATAGGCGATACCAGTTGTGAGACATTTAGGGGATTTGTACGCGACAGGCAACTGTTAGCTCATAATCATCTTCGGCAATGAGGGGTTTGCAGCTCTCGCTAGTTGGCGTACCTGTCATTTGATGAACAATTTGGTTCCCAAATGTAAAACATGCAAGGGACTTGTAAGTAATAATCGGCTGTTATGCTACACAAATCTTCAGCGATGAGGGGTTTGCAACTTTTGCTAGTCGGTATACCCATTATTTTTATCCGGTGAACTTGATCACGGGAAAGGGACTTGTCAGTAGAATCGGTGCACGAGGGGCTAGAAATTAGTGCAAATTGTTGCACATTGTATTCGATTTATATAAATCTGACGGTAAGAAAGTTTGTATCGTTGGTCTATCGCTGTAACCTAGGATTTACTGTTAACGCAACGGGTACAAACGATACTGTAATGTAAAACAAGGTAGTTTCGTAATAATTAATAGTGTCATCTATGGTATTTTAATCCTAAAAAGTTACGGATAGCTTTATAATACCAACTAGATTATATAGGATATTATTCCAAGTTTTCATCCGTCACGATGTCTACGATTGAAAAGGATAAAGTTCAACTGACTGCAAAGTCAATTTAGTCCCTTTTTCCGATATGCTTTTGTTGTGGTTAGGGCAATCGATAGCCCTTGAAGAGCTGATCAAAATATATGCCATCAAATTTTCTGAACAAAAATCCTTCATGAGATAAGCCAGTTTGAAAGTTTCAAGGGGTTGACAACTTCAGGAGTAAGGTACACACTGAAACCAAAAATAGGCGATACCAGTTGTGAGACATGTAAGGGACTTGTAAGCAACATTCGACTGTAAGCAACAGTCGACTGTTAGCTCATAATCATCTTCGGCAACGAGGAGTTTGCAGCTTTTGCTAGTTGGTATACCTGTTATTTGTCTCAGGTGTATTCGATGGTAAGAACAATTTTGTTCCCAATTGTAAGACATGCATGGGACTTGTAAGTAATAATCGGCTTTTATGCTATAATCATCTTCAGCGATGAGGGGTTTGCAACTCTTGATAGCTGGTGCATCCATTATTTGTTTCCGGTGAATTTATTGTCAATGTCGGGAGACGGACTTGTAAGTAAGATCGGTTCACGAGGGGCTAGAAATTTTTGAAAATTGGTGCACATTGTATTCGATTTCTGTAAATATGACAGTAAGCAAGTTTGTATCGATGGTCTATCGCTATAACCTAGGATTAACTGTTTACGCAACGGGTACAAACGATACGGTAATGTAAAACAATAAGGTAGTTTTGTAATAATTAATAGTGTCATCTATGGTATTTTAATCCTGAAACGTTACAAATAGCCTTCTTCCGATATTGTTTTGTTGTTGGTTTTACAACGCTAAAGAACAGCTTTTGATTATGTGATTATTCTTTTTAGAACATACCGTTTTAAAAGCTTCGATAAGTTGACAATTTCAGCATTTAACCGACAGCGAAGAAACAAAACCAAAGTGTTGCTCTCGCAACACTTTAGCCGGCGAAGCCGGACAAAGGTTGCCGCAACACTTCACGTTGCCCGGGCAACGTAGGTCTAGTTTCTTCTGCTTTTGTCAGGCGCCGGTCGACTCGTCGGCACACGGGGTTCTTTTTAGACGTCGGCACATTGGGTTGTTTTTTTACATAAGGAATCCAGAATTAATTAATTTTTATGTTTTTGTCGGGTGTCGGTCGACTCGTCGGCATATAAGCAAGAAATGAAATCCTACAAACATCTGTCGGGCAAAACACCGAAGAAATCGAATTCTGCATGCTTTTGTCGTGCATAGGCATTCTCGTCGGCACATCGTTATTTTTATACATAAGGCATCCAGAATAAATTACTTTTTAGGTTTTTGTTAGGCGTCGGTCGACTCGTCGGCACATCGGGTTCTTTTTTTACGCAAGAAATGAAATCCTGCAAACATTTGTCCGGCAAAACACTGAAGAGATCGAATTCTGCATGCTTTTGTCGTGCCTCGGTAGTGTCGTCGGCACATTGGGTTCTTTTTAAACATAAGGAATCCAGAATAAATTAATTTTGTATTCTTTTGTCAGGCGTCGGTCGTGTCGTTGGCACATCGGGTTCTTTTTATACGCAAGAAATGAAATCCTGCAAACATTCGTCGGGCAAAACACTGAAGAAATTGAATTCTGCATGATTTTGTCGTGCCTAGGTATTCTCGTCGTCACATTGGGTTCTTTTTATACATAAGGAAACCAGAATTATTTAATTTTATGTTTTTGTCGGGCGTCGGTCGACTCGTCGGCTTATATGCAAGAAATAAAATCCTGCAAACATTTGTCGGGCAAAACACTGAAGAAATCGAATTCTGGATGCTTTTGTCGTGCCTAGGTCTTCTCATCGGCACATCTTTTTTTTTTATACATAAGGAATCCAGAATAAATTAATTTTTAGGTTATAGCGCCAGAACGAAATAGTATAGAAGGAGCGCAGAAGGTGCTGTACAAATTTCCCAATGCTTTACGATTATAGCTCCCCCGGTTGGGGACGATGCGCCCATAGGCGCAACGAATTGATTTAGAAACTTCTTGAACAACCGAAGAGCAAAATTTTGACAATGAAGATTTGAACGTTATGCCGAGCCACCGCAGAGAGTCTGTTGATTTGACGATTAACGATCCGATACTTTGTTGGGCGTTCCCGGGGAAGTTCAAGCCTCACCGGCAAAAAGGGTTATTTTTACACTTAAGAAATCAAGTTCTGTACATTTTTATCGGGAGCATGCCGAAAGTTCAAGTCTCGACGGTACATCGGCTTCTAATTACACGTAAAATATAAAGTTCTTTACAGTCTTGTCGGGCAAAACACAGAAGAAATCGATTCTGAATGCTTTTGTCGGACGTCGGTATTCTTGTCGGCACATTGGGTCTTTTTATACGTAAGAAACCAAATTCTGCAAACATTTGTCGTGCGCAAACTGTTCCAGAAAAATACAGATTAAATTCGCAGGCGTTGCTTACTTCAATTTGTTCTGGGTACAGTCGTTGGAAGCTTCGTTTTTTAGCGAAAGTTGAAACGAAAAGCCGAATATGTGAATAAAGGTATATGAATTTACATCAAAGGAACAATCTCAACTGATGGATTACAGCGAGCATTACAGTTAGTTTTACACGAAATGTCTCCTGCGGCGCTTGGTTTAACTTGTTTTGGTACAGTCGTTGGAAGCTACACTTTTTTGCGAAAGCTAAAATGAAAAGCCAAATATGTGAGCTTTAATATACGAAATTTACCAAAGAGTTAATCTCAACTGATGCATTACAGTTAGTTACACAAAATGTCGCCTGCAGCGCATTTCGTAGTAGTCTTTATTTGAAAGAACGGTGTTTGATTTCATTGGCGTTTTAGAATTCAAATTCGTGGAGTTCTGAAACACATTAAAAGCTAGAAATGTATGGTAGGTAGCCTATAGCTAAATTTTTCCGGAAAAAAGGCAGATCTAAAAAATTTCGCCGGCAGCGCTTAGTTTAACTTGTTCTTGGTACAGTCGTTGGAAGCTTCGCTTTTTAGCGAAAGCTAAAATGAAAAGCCAAATATGCGAATTTTATTACACGAAATTACATCAAAGGAATGATCGTAACTGGTGCATTACAGTTAGTTTTACCCCGGTTCTATTCTAAGCGGCAACGTCGTGTTTTCTCGGCATGTTTTAAGTCCGTCGGCAGAAACCGGACGTCCCCCCCCCCCAAAGGTAAAATGTTAGTGACGCCCCTGCTAACTGGTATAGCTCTTGAATTGAGCCTTGCCGGATATCTGACAGTCGTATATTTTGAGGTAGTCACCTCTCACGCTCAAGCCCTTCAGACCGCCCCTGAGCTCGGAGCGACGAATATGCTACTTCAGTCTCCAACGCTTGCAGGTATCACGAGTTTTATCATTACAAACGCGGCGAAAAGCCGTAGATGACAAAATAGGTTGTACTCAGGGGCGGTTCGAAGGAGGGGCGCAGGGGGTGGCTCACCCACCTATGCTCCAGAGAATCTACTCTCAGTCGTATGTTTCGCTTTTCAAAATGACATAGGCTGCAGGCAGGCCCAGATCCAGAAATGTATTTCGGGGGGGGGGGGGGGGTGCCTGCTAGTCGGACAAAAAAAATACAAAAAAACACAGAGATCAGAGGGAAAAGCTATACAAATGATTACTTTTGTATGTTTTTTTTTGGGGGGGGGTCAACCGCCTACTCCCCACCCCCTCCCCTGGATACGGGCTTGGCTGCAGCCAACCAAACGTGAATTTCACCCACAAATTCCATTTTGTAGTTGTATGGCTACGAAAAAGTTTCTATTGGTATATTTTCAGATTCACAGTTGTGTGTTCCATAAAAAAAAGTTTTTCCAGAATGAAAGTCGTATGTTTGAGCTTGCCACAATGACATCAGCTGCCGGAAAAGACCCGTTTCTCGTCGTACTTTACGAAGGAATTTTCAAGTCTTAAATGATGGACAGTCGTAAGTTTTGACCTTGCCAGATAAAGGCAGACAAAGCAGTTAGCTAATTGTGAACTTAGCCTTCAAGTGACCTGTTTCTGGTTGTATTATTCAATAGAGGTTTTAATAGTATGTTTTAACCTTGTCACATTCACCGTCTTGCGTTCTCAGTTTGTCAGAATCAGTCGTATGGAACTTACCAGAATGACATCAGCCGCGATTTTTCCCTGAAAATGACCCGTTTCTTGTCGTATTTTACGAAGAGATGTTCTACTCGTATATTAAAGACAGTCGTAGGTTTTAAACTTGCCATATGAGGCACTGACCTATTTCTGGTCGTATGGTTGTATAGAGATTTTCTATAAGTCATTACGTTTCGAAAAATCGTGGTTTGAGCTTGTTAGAATGACAGTCTTATGTTACAAACTTGTCAGAGTGACATAAATGCTTTTACCAAATCGTGATTTTCACTCTGTGGCACTGAAAACAGGCTGATTTTCGAAAATTTCGCCTGCGGTGCGACGTTTCAATATTATCCTATCTGGTTTTGTGTAAAAATCTCCTTATCTTGAAAACACTTTTTTTTTAATGGCTTGCGGAGTTATGTTCGTACCTAAACAAGCTTTGTAAGCACTGTATGACGGGCCTAATGATTGCACTATTTATTTTTGTAGTCTAAATTCAAAGTGGAAGCACTACCACGCACCAACTTCCGGGAAAATATCTCACTCCGTTTGCGAGTTATCGGGGCACGGACAGTTATGTGACATAGTAGGCAGCCTTTAAAATGTTTCGCAAAACATTACCTGCGCCATCTTTCTTAGTAGCGTATCTGGTTGAATGGCCCGTACTTTAAGTGAGGTGTTAGTCCTAAGATTTCAGCCACCTTAAAAGCTAGAAATCCCAGAAAAAGGACGGATTACAAAAAAGGGCCTGCAGTGCTGAGTTTCAATTTGTCTTGGGTACATACGGTAAAAGCTGCTGCCTGGAATCTGGGCAACGTTAAAAGCAAGAGTTTGTGTGGGAAGTAGTAGAATATTGCCTAATAAAGGCCGATTTAACAAATTTTGCCTGAGGCTCTTTCGTAGTCCTACTTTTTCTATTTAGTTGAAATATGCATCATTTATGTTCGGTTTTAAGCTTGTGATTTGGGGTCTAAGCTACATTAAACGGGATAGGTTGTAAAAGAGTAGGTAAATTTTGCTCGGATTGAAAAAAATTCGCCTGCGGTGCTCACTTTAGTTGGTCTTGATTAGATATGTCAGAAGCTGGTACCGAGGCTTGTCTTGGACATTTCATATGAACGGCATCGTCTAATTCATGTTACTTATTCGTTTATTGTTTTCGAGGGGTTGCTCACTCCCAAAAACGATGTACACCAAGTGGCGCGTGCCGCGGTGCCGAGCCGGTGCCGTGCCGTGCCGGTGCCGTGCCGGTGCCGTGCCGGTGCCGTGCCGGTGCCGTGCCGGTGCCGTGCCGGTGCCGTGCCGGTGCCGTGCCGGTGCCGTGCCGGTGCCGTGCCGGTGCCGTGCCGGTGCCGTGCCGTGCCGGTGCCGTGCCGGTGCCGTGCCGGTGCCGTGCCGTGCCGGTGCCGTGCCGGTGCCGAGCCGGTGCCGCGGTGCCGTGTCGGTGCCGTGCCGGTGCCGCGGTGCCGAGCCGGTGCCGTGTCGGTGCCGTGCCGGTGCCGGTGCCTTGCCGGTGCCGAGCCGGTGCCGTGCCGGTGCCAAGCCGGTGCCAAGCCGGTGCCTCGATTGTTTTATTACTACAATGGCATTTTCCGTAACGTTTTAGAACTTTTAGTGTTTAATATTTCTTGAGCCTGCTGGTGCTGTGTTCTTAGCCAGTCGTGTATTTTGAAGTCCTCACCCCCCCCCCCCCCCCCCCATGACCAAGCCCTTGGAACCGCCCCTGGACTCACTTGTACTAAATCTTGTACTAATCTGTCTGATCTGATAAATCCTGAAAGAAAAGGTTTTGTTTTAGTTTGGGAATCTCAAGTACTTTCTGGTGTTTCTACGTTGTTAGATATTATCTATAGTCGTTCAAGTCGTTGTGAAAACAATCTACGGTCTTTTAACAGGGGTTTTCCTAGTTCCTAGCATTTCCAGTTGGCCTCACAGGCGCTCTCTAGCGGAATATAAGAGCGTGTTCCACCCTTGTAACAATAGTTACTATTAGTTACTATTTCCGTTCCATCCTCACGAAAAGTTACTACGCTGACCGTTCCAACCTTGTCGGAATAGTAACTAATAGTTACTATTTGCTTACCATGCTCGGGAGCGTGGTAAGCGTAGTAACTACGCATCTCTGGAACGTGATTGGTCGGATTCGCCCCTGGCGTGAGATCCTGCTGGAAAATAGAAAAAAGCCAGAATTCGTGACGTCATGCGTAGTAACTACGGTAAGTAGGATGGAACACGCTCTAAACGTTTTTTGCTACCAAAATCGCCGCTCTGCTCAGCCAGAAAAGAAAAGACGATTACTCACATGTCAGTTGAACTGAATGAGTCAGCTTTTCTACTGAGTTTAATTAGCCTAGTGGGATACCTCTGAGAGATTTCGGAAGTGGCATTCAGTTGTCAGGACTGCTAGTAGTGTTGAATCTTTAATATGGATGACCTTTCCCGTCTGTTTCAGTCTCTTAATGTTGGAGAAAATCAGCTTCCTGTCCTTGAAGAGCTCAAGTCATTCTTCATTGCCCTGCCAGCAGGGTATCTAAGACAGCATGCACCTGATATTGATTTCTCTGATGTGTTTGAGTGCCTGAATACTGAAGACAGGTGAGGGGTATTGCTTTAACTCCTAAATTACATCTTGTTGTGAAATAAGGGTTTCCCATTAAGCTTTCATCCTGTTGACCATAGTCTGGACCACGTTCTCCTCACCAGAGTCGTCACTAGCCGAAAAGTTTTTGGGGAGGGGCAAGGTATTTACCGTCTGGCTTGTCACTTTTACTGACTGTTATTGTGGAAAAAAATAACTGTGTTTGACGAAAAAATCAACTGTTTAGAGACAAAAAAAACAACCGTATTAAAATATATCTAATAATATTACGAAAAACTGACTGTTTCAAAGAAAATCAACTGTTTCCCAAAAATATTGACTGTTTCATAAAATAGAAAAAATGAGACTTTCGATTTTTTTTCTTGATCAGATAGTTACCCCTCCAAGATGATGTGCGAGGGATAAATAAATTTTGGATATTTCGGTTGCACTTCCGGCAAACCATCCCTCGCACATCTTCTTGGAGGGGTCAGGAGGGGTAACTAGCTGCTCAAGAAAAAAATATGAAAATCTTTTTTTTTTCTATTTTATGAAATTAATGGTCAGCTTGGCTTCAAACCTTATTTTTATTGACAGTTTGTATGAAAAATTGACCGACTAGCCGACAACATTGTGGGGGGCATCCTCTCTCCGCCCCTATATGTGATGCCCCTACTCCTCATGTAGCTCCTCTGTGTTTTCATTACTGGCCGACAACATGTTGGGGGGGTATTCCTCCCTTCCCTCCATATGTGTCGCCCCTGCCAGACTGATCACATACCACCTGAGACCAACTTCTTGACTGAAGTCTGATCATCCGTATAGGGCTGGAACTTAAACTTTAACTGAAAAGCCAACTTATTTTTGTATCATTTTATTGATTACACTACACTAAATCATTTGGATTCTACTATGGGATTTTCTATTTCCACTATGTGCTCTAGTAGTTACGTTCAAAGATCTAATGCCATTCCCACAGCGCCAATTCTACTGTGACACAGAAATTTGAATCTCAACAGAAACACGGCTTTTCAGTGGCCAGTGATCATCTTGAAAACTTCTTTTTCATAAATCTTTTCGTCAAGCATACAACAAAGGGACAAGCGTAGAGGTACCACGCATGTGACAGAGAAAGTCCAATATCCAAAAATCTATTATTCGTGAATAGGGGAGCAAATAAGTAACACATCTTCATCGGGTCTGTAAGCCTATTTTAGTAAAAAGGGATGGGTAACTAGACTGTCCTATTTCAGCCCTTTTTCGGTTCAACTTCAAATACTGAAACTTTTACCTTATATCTGTGAGAATCAGGCCAGCATAAGTTGCAAGCAGGGTATCTGATTCATGTGAAACTTGATTTTTGGTTTAAGCAGACATCTGAAATGTTATGTTTGAGTATCTGTGGCATTGAACCGTGGTGGGCAAATCAGAGGCTTAAAAATGGACATCAAAGGAGACAAAACACAGAAAGTTGCAGCCCTGGTTTGCATATCACCTTTATTTTCTATAAAACAGGATTGGTTTATATTATTTGTGTTTGAAACAGTAAATTAAATTTGAACAGTTAAGTTCGGGGCTAAAATTGTAGAACAAAGATTTAAAATAGGGTGTTAGGTGTTCTCAGGGTCCCTGAATTAGCTACTTTGTCTAACAAGTAGTGAGTTTTTGTGAGTGCATGAAAATGGCACTGTTCAGAGTCAACAAACGTTCAAATTGACATACCTATTGGCTCTATTGACTACTGTTGCATTGGTACAGTCACTCGCAAAATATTAAGAAGTAACACACAAGAGGTCTATATTACTCATGAGGGGGATCATGACAAGAGCTCCCAGAGGTCTTGTTGTCTTCTTGTCAGTCTTTAGTTCAAACTGAACTTGCTGTTTACCATTTCAGAGGTCCCAGCGAATATTAAAGTAAATAGTTAAGGCTGCATTCTGTTTGGTCCCCCTTTTCTCGCTTGTCTTCTTGTAACGGCCTCCCAGTCAAGTTTCAACTTATGTAAGCCTTGAATTACTACAGACAAATATCACATAAAACACAGTACAGAACCTGTCTCAGACAGGATCAAGACTTGCTCCTGAATCAAGTCATCATTCATTGGGTCTTCGCTGACATGAGTATGGCAATTTCAGTTGACAGGGCAAATAAAACAGCATTATGGAGACGAGCTATATGAATAAAATGGTATTTGACTAGGAGCACTGAGACAGGCAAGGCTAAAAAGAATGGGTGTAAATTGGTGCCACCGAACTACTGCGTGAACAAGAAAACTCAACTAGAAAACTCAAATATTTAAATAGCGATAACTACTATATAAAAATAAGAAGTCTTAGGTCTTGGCAAAGACTTTCAGGCGTCAGTCTAGAGTACCGTTTCCTATCCAAGTTATTCCGCTACCAAAGTTGAAAATTTGGAGTATTCTAGCACAAAAAGTCCTCCCCGGCGGGGAATCGAACCCCGGTCTCCCGCGTGACAGGCGGGGATACTGACCACTATACTACCGAGGACTTGTGCAGTCATTGCTTCGTTAAAACATTAACTCATCCTCTCTAATTTTCTCGACTAACGAGATTGGAAGCTCAAATAATAAAGAATGATAACTATAATCAAGAACAAATAATGAGAAAGAACTGCTGTCTCCCTGTCTCTGTCATACAAACATGGCGAGTCGAGTAAAATACGGCCGACTCCCGACCCAAACGAGCGGAGGTGGAGCCTACCCGGGACATCAAAAGTCGTTACCTCTACAGAGAAGGTGTAACGCAGAAACCACCGAGGAAGAAAAATCGAATGGAGGCAGAAGTGATAAGCCTGTTCACACTGGACTGAACGCGGAAACAGCGGATCATTGATTCAGACAAGCTCTCGGGGGTTGACAAGAAAATTCAGAAGCAATTAAGAATATTTCCAAATATAAAGAAACTGGCTTTAGATACAAAGCAGGTATTACGAATGTGTAAAACCTTCTCGTAATTTAGATAAAAGTACGACAAAATGTATATGGTAACTTTTCGGGGTCAATTCAACTAAGTGGTGTCAGTATCCAGAACAAGAAGAGATAAATTTCATTCCAGATATTTGCTCTCATCTGAGAATATCAGACGAAAACAAGCAGCTTCTTTAAAAAAGACTGTGTTTCAGGTTTAGCAGGCTGAGCGCAAATGAACAAATATTACGCAGATGGAACATTATGCCGAGGGGTTGCGCGCTTGTGCCTCATGGTGTACAAGTTCCCTGCCTCATGCCTGCCTCACGTGCCTCATGCCTGCCTCACGTGCCTCATGCCTGCCTCACGTGCCTCATGCCTGCCTCACGTGCCTCATGCCTGCCTCACGTGCCTCACCTGCCTCATGTCTGCCTCATGCCTGCCTCACGTGCCTCATCGCCCGTTCTGGTGACTCGTTTAGGGATTTTTGAAAAATTTTCGGTCAGCTACGAGATCTGTGATGAATAACAAAAAGAGAGGGAGCTTCTTATCCCCTCGGGAAATTTGAACTGGGTTGTCCATGCGGATTATTTGAAAGGTAAATTTCTTATTAGTTGATTAATGCCTTTAATAAACCCTGGTAAATTATCTCTGACCGACTTAGGTATACTCAGGACTATTCAAAAAACTACTCAACGACTATTCTTAAGGCAGTCTGTTCGTGTCCCTGATATGCCTACCAAATTCCATCGTCCTAGTACCGAACTCGCGGGATCACCTAATCCCCCCCCCCCCACCACCAAACTCCCGCCACAGTGCCCGAATCCGGTCCGGTGCTCTCAACGATGTATCTAGGACTTGTGCTTGTTCTTCCGACCAAGTTTCGTCCCGATCCCTCCACTCTAAGCGTTTCCCAAGATTTCCGGTTCCCCCCTCCATCTCCCCCCAAAGTCACCGGATCCGGTCCGGATTTTAAGTGGGTCGTCTGAGGCACGAGATCCCTCCAAACATCATTGTGTTGCGAGAGCAACACTTATGGTTTTGTCCTGTTTTTTTTTTTTTTTTTTTCTATGTCGCCGATTTCATTTTATTCCTGGTAATTGGTAAGGGTCTAACCTGTGCGGTTTTTACGGAAAGTGTGGACCTTAGGCCGGATTGATGAATATGACATTACATTTTGGAAAGCTCCGTAGAACTCTTGCCTGGGGCCAAAAAGGATGGTTTTTACTTGTCCTCGAGCCAGAGCCTACGGTGTGCGAAGTGAAGAGGAGTTATATAGCCTATGCCAGAGAGGACTATCTGAAGTTGTGCAGCCAACCTTACGTTTCATCAAACCATGTTTCTGCTTTCGAGTGAAAAGCTCCCCTCTAGCACGCAAGCAGGCAGGCACCAGTTTCAAATTGAAGATGGATTAAAATCTGGTGTTAAATATAGTGTTAGATCTGGTTAAAAATCTAAAAAAGATCTGGTGAATATAGTGTTAAAATCTGGTTTAAATATAAGTGTTAAATATAATCTGCAGTTACCCGGCCCCACAGCCAACATATCTTCTTTGAGTGATAAATAGAAAAATCTAGAGCAAACCAAAAAGTGGCTTTTTACCACGGGTCCGAAAGTGCTGCCATCTATTCTTTCTATCCATTTGTGTTCGCGATTTCAGCTGAGTTTATCATTCGTTTTTTTGCACTTGGGTGTGCGGTAGAGAAATGGTATCAGATGTACATCTTAAACTTTAGAACTTCTCTCCTTGCTAAAGAAATTGGAGATTATCCTTTGCTCCTTTCTAAGTGGTGACGTTAGAAAGTTGGCCTACGGCAAAAAAGTCAACTTTTGAACTAAGACAGGTAGAATTTTTTTTCAACAGCAATCGATAGCCGTTGATGAGCTAATCAAAGTATATGGCATCCGTTTTTTGGTACAAAGATTCCTTCGTGAGATACACCAGTTTGAAAGTTTCAAGGGGTTGACAACTTCAGTAGGAATGTACACACGAAACCAACAATAGGCGATACCTGCTGTGAGACATGTAGGGGACTTATAGGCGACAGTCGATATATGTTAGCTCATAATCATCTTCGGCAATGAGGGGTTTGCAGCTTTTGCCAGTTGGTGTATCTGTGATTTGTTTCCGGTGTATTCGATGGTAAGAACAATTTGGTTCCCAATTGTAAAACATGCAAGGGACTTGTAAGTAATAATCGGCTGTTATGCTACAAAAATCTTCAGCGATGAGGGGTTTGCAACTTTTGCTACCTGGTGTACCCATTATTTTTATCCGGTGAACTTGATGTCTATCATGGGAGACGGACTTGTAAGTAAGGATCGGTTCACGAGGGGCTAGAATTTTGTGCAAATTGTTGCATATTGTATTCGGTTTATATATATCTGACAGTAAGAAAGTTTGTATCGATTGTCTATCGCTGTAACCTAGGATTAACTGTTTCCGCAACGGGTACAAACGATAATGTAAAACAATGAGGTAGTTTCGTAATAATTAATAGTGTCATCTATGGTATTTTAATCCTGAAAAGTTACGGATAGCTTTATAATACCAACTAGATTATATGAGATATTGTTCCAAGTTTTCATCCGTCACGATGTCTACGATTGAAAAGGATAAAGTTCAACTGACTGCAAAGTCAATTTAGTCCCTTTTTCCGATATGCTTTTGTTGTGGTTAGGGCAATCGATAGCCCTTGAAGAGCTGATCAAAATATATGCCATCCATTTTTTTTAACAAAAATCCTTCATGAGATAAACCAGTTTGAAAGTTTGAAGGGGTTGACAACTTCAGAAGTAAGGTACACACTGAAACCAAAAATAGGCGATACCAGTTGTGAGACATGTAAGGGACTTGTAAGCAACAGTCGACTGTAAGCAACAGTCGACTGTTAGCTCATAATCATCTTCGGCAACGAGGAGTCTGCAGCTTTTGCTAGTTGGTATACCTGTTATTTGTCTCAGGTGTATTCGATGGTAAGAACACTTTGGTTCCCAATTGTAAGACATGCATGGGACTCGTAAGTAATAATCGGCTGTTATGCTACAATCATCTTCAGCGAGGAGGGGTTTGCAACTTTTTCTAGCTGGTGTACCCATTATTTGTTTCCCGTGAACTTGATTTCTATCACGGGAGAGGGATTTGTAAGTAGGAATCGGTTCACGAGGGGCTGGAAACTTTTGCAAATTAGTGCACATTGTATTCGATTTCTGTAAATATGACGGTAAGAAAGTTTGTAACGAAGGTCTCACTATAACCTAGGATTAACTGTTTACGCAAGGGGTACAAACGATAATGTAAAACAATGAGGTAGTTTCGTAATAATTGATAGCGTCATCTATGGTATTTTAATCCTGAAAAGTTAAGGATAGCTTTATAATACCAACTAGATTATATAAGATATTGTTCCAAGTTTTCATCCGTCACGATGTCTACGGATTGAAAAGGATAAAGTTCAACTGACCGCAAATTCAATTTAGTCCCTTCTTCCGATATTGTTTTATTGTTGTTTTTACAACGCTAAAGAATATCTTTTAATTGATCATGTGATTCTTCTTTTTAGAACAAACCGTTTTAAAAGCTTCGATAAGTTGACAAATCCAGCATTTAACCGAAAGCGAATAAACAAAACCAAAGTGTTGCTCTCGCAACACTTCACGTTGCCTGGGCAACGTAGGTCTAGTTTTTCATTGCTATCCGATCACCCGTTCAAAAGTTATAAATACCTCAAGATTCCGGATTCCCCTCCCTCCACTCCCCCAACGATGCTCGGATCGGGGAAATGATGCAACAATCATTTGGGGTCCCTGATATGCCTGCCAAGTTTGATCGTCCTAGCGTATGTGGAAGTGCCCGAACTAGCAAAATCCGGACCGACCGACGGACGGACAGAAATTGCGATCGCTATATGGCACTTGGCGAAAGGCAAGTGCCATAATAACATGTCAAAAATGGCTAAGAAGGCAACCAAAGTTTCGGCGTTCGGCTGAATACAGAGTCGCACATGGATGCATGTTTTCAATGGTTATTTCCCCCCCCCTTCTCCGGATGTAGAAAAATATTTTAAGATCTGGACAGTGAATAAACTTCAAAGAAATGACGTAGGAATGCAAAGAAATTCTGGTAGATTCCAAGGTAAAATCTCGAACAATTCTGGTATAATCTTGGAGCTGCCCCTCCCCACCCCCTCGCTCTACAAGGAAGGGCTCGTGATCCCCTGGGTCTACTGTAAAACCAGTCAGGGTTTCACACTCAATGACTATGGTGTCAAATCGAACCGTCAAATGTATAGGCCAAAATCAAATGGTCAAATGAGAATCTTCTGCAGATGGCGCGCGGGAATTTTTCCATCCCATCCGTTACATTGCAAGATAGGCGAGTTAGACCTCTTATATTACTATCATGATACTCTGTGGCCTGAACAGTACTGTCGGTACTGGGTAATTTCAGAGATTCGCCACAAACGAATTGCTTAATCAATATGTAATATCAAACAAAAATGTTGCTACATTTTGACACTGACATTGCTAAGATTTTTTGGTCCGATGACTTCAATTCTACGCAAGTTGTATTTTCATCGTGTCTGCCTCACGTGCCTCATGTCTGCCTCACATGCCTCATGCCTGCCTCACGTGCCTCATGTCTGCCTCACGTGCCTCATGTCTGCCTCACGTGCCTCATGTCTGCCTCACGTGCCTCATGTCCGCCTCACGTGCCTCATGCCTGCCTCACGTGCCTCATCTGCCTCTGCCTCATGGTGTACACGAAATCGGCCAGTGCGCAACCCCTCGCATTATGCAATAGGCTTCTATTGTGACAAACCAACCAGAAACAATTTTGAATTCAATTTAAAAAAGTATGAATCCTATGTGTATCCTAGACAAACTAGAACCCACATGGCAGGGCCTCGGTACGAAAACCAAAGACTTTATTTGATGGGAAAATACGCCGTTGACATGGAATTATTTTTAAGTAGTGAACTAAAAGACAAAAGTGCGCTTCAGTCTGGTATAGACCAGGTTGAGGTGAACTTTCGTCTTTCAGTTCATTACTGAACCGAAATCGACATCATTAAATCGAAATGTATATAATTTTTTTTCTTTGAAAAAAAAGAAGAAAAAATACAAAATATACACTCGCCTACTGGTATTATTTTGAATATTCGATGCTATTCAACCTTTTCGATAACTTCAGTAATCCTTGAAAGCCTTGATCGCATTACTCTTAGTTTACACTCATCTGACAAAGTTAAAACTGCAGAAGTTGAAACTCAATGTGTCATGACCTCAGTGAGTGTGCTTCACATCCCGGTTTTTATGGCACTTGCCTACCGGCCAAGTGCCATAAACCGATCACTTTCAGGGGTGGCCCGAAGCACTCAGGCCAGGGGGGGTGAGACCCCTCATTTCAACGACTCCCATATCGTAATATACGACTCGCACGTACCAACAAAAATGAACTGTTGCGACTACGCGGCAATGGCGCACATTCCCCACCAACAAATAATAGAGCCGGGTTAAAACTAGCTGCAATGCATCAGATGAAATTATTCTTGTAATCAATATTTTTGTACACATACCTTCATTGCCTCAGCTTTCAATTTCAGCTTTCGCTAAAGAGGAAAGCTTTCAACACCTGTCCGCGGACAAATTAAAGCAAGCGCCGCCGGCGAAATTATTTAAATCTGTCTTTGTCTAGAAAGATTCTAGCCAGCCTTTAATGTGTTTCAGATCTAAAAAGTTCCAAGCCAAATCGCCAAGTGAATGACACAACGTTCCTCTAAATAGAGAATACTATGAAATGCGCCGCAGGCGAATTTTTAGAAACGCCGAGGAGCAGACCGTCTTTTTGCGATCCCATTGAAAAGGAAATACTAGCTTTGAAATCACAAATCTGACCTTCGAAAAAAGTGACAAAATAGTGGCCATAGAAAACAAAGTAGACACAAAATAGATTTGTTCCGAATTAGAGCAAACAATTTGTTCCGAATTAAAGACAAAGTAGGGCCAATAGAAAAGAAAGTAGATTTGCTCCGAGCTAATAGCAAAAAAGTAATTTTCAAGTTCAAAACACACTTCTTCAGAAAAGAAGCGAGGAAAACAGGTTTGCCAGTGCATTAACAAAAAAATCCGGATTGTCGGACGTAATAAGCGTCTCGGCCTGACAGAAGTTTACAGATAGAAAAAGACGCCGGTTCGCGACCAGACTGGAGTTTTTTTCCGGGTGATTTCATGTACTTTGTTTCATTATGAAAGTACCGTTTTATTTGTCATTCGACACGCTGTACTTTCATGTCGAAAACTAAAGCAGGTAAAGCTACAGTGAGCTACCTCTACAAAATTGCAACTTTTTTTTTTGGAAGTAGTCGATTTTTGTTCGAAACAGTCAGTTTTTCGTAAGTCGATTTTTCTTAAAAACGATCGGTTTTTGGCAAGTGCCATATAGCGATTGTAACTTTTGTCCGTTAGTCGGTCTGTCGGTCCCGGTTTTGCTAGTTCGGGCACTTCCAGATAAGGTAGGACGATGAAACTTGGCAGACATATCAGGGACTGGACCACATTAAATTAGAAATAGTCGCTTCCCCGATCCAACCATCCGGAGGGGAGTGGAAATCCGGAAAAAATGAGATATTTTTAGCTGACGAACGGGGGATCGGATCTTAATGAAACTTGATATATGGAAGGACTTGGTGTCTCAGACGGTCCATTTTAAATCCGGACCGGATTCGGTGACATTGGGGGGAGTTGGAGGGGGAAACCGGAAATCTTGGAAAACACTAGTGGAGAGATCCGGATGAAACTTGCTGGAAAGTACAAGCACAAGTCCTAGATACGTGACTGATATAACCGGAACGGATCCGCTCACTTTGGGAGAGTTTGGGCGGGGGGAGAAGTCCGAATTTGTAGTGATCCGGCGAGTTCGGTGCTTCCTGATGTGCTGGGACGATGAAAATTTGCAGGCTTGTCAGGGACCCGACCAGATTAAATAGGAAATAGTCACTTCCCCGATCCGACTATGTGGGGGGGGGGAGTGGAGGGAGGGGGAAGCCAAAATTTTAGGTATTTTTAACTTACGAACGAGTGATCGGTTCTTAATTAAAGTTGATATTTAGGATGACCTCGTGTCTCAGACTGATCCGGACCGGATCCGATGACACTGGGGGGAGTTGGACTAGGAAAACGGAAATCTTGAGAGACGCTTAAAATGGAGGGATCGGGATGAAACTTGGTGGGAAGAACAAGCACAAGTTCTAGATACGTCATTGACATAACCGGACCGGATCCGGGCACTGTAGGGGAGTTGGGGTGGGGGTCCGGATTTCTATCCATCTGGCGAGTTCGGCCTACTTCCTGATGTGCTAGGGCGATGAAACTTGGCAGGTATGTCAGGGATCCGAACAGATTGACTTGAGAACAGCCGTTTCCCGCTATAATAGAGAGACTTCAGCCTACCCAACGAAAACGGACAGGAGTAGAAAAAAAGTAGTTTAACATTGTGAAGCATTGGGCTTTCAGCTTTGAGACCAATATATCCATGTTTAAGTTTTTCTTAATTGTGTAATCACAGCTTTATTCAATTCAATTCAATTCATTTTAATGTCAACATTCCTTAAACAAAACAACAAACAGAACGCTCCCAAGAAGGGCACAACCGTGTCCTGTGCGGGAGTGCACAACTTTTAATCACCTATTACAAACTATGACACACATTTCTCGTCTTAACCTTATCATTTCTTTTTCTTTACCCCCCCCCCCCCCCTACCCAACCCAGCCCTCATTCACTAATAATATTATTGAAATTCAACTTAAATAAAATTCCAAATAAATATTCCACATTTACCTAACTATCCAAAAAATAATTTTTTAATCTGTTTTTAAACAAAACTGGTTCTCCGACTCCCTGATTCTCTCCGGAAGATGACACCAGAGTTCCTCACACAAAACCCTCCTCTTGACGACTCTCCAATATCATTCACTAACAAACTCACATTTCTTGTCTCATACTCGTGGTAATGTGCATGATCAACATAAAAATTTCGAAAATACGATGGGCACAATCCGTTTAGACTCTTGTATACAAATACTCCAATCTGGTGTTGACAAATCTTTTTTACCGGTAACACACATAACGACTTAAAACAATTACCCGTATCACTACAATTCAGACGTTCACCTAAAATACGAAGAGCTTTATTTTGCATAATCTGCACTTTCTTAAAATTCGAATCAAAATTACATGCATAAACAGAACATCCATACGTTATATAAGAATGGATTAAAGAATAATAAATATTTTTCAAAGCACTCAAAGGTAAAAAATGCTTCATTCTCCGTAGAACTCCAACGCCTCTTGCGATTTTCGATGATAAAACTTCACAGTGCCTCTTAAAACTAAAATTTACATCCAAATGAAAACCAAGATATGTACAATCAAAAGCTTGCAAAACCTCCGTACTATCAAACATCAATTTGAACCCTGTATTTACAATTCGACCTATCCTACAAAAAATTAAATAATTCGTTGACTTTGAAGGCTTGAATTTTTCACTACAAAAACGAGTTCTGCTTTCTATTCGTTGGTTTTTTAATGACACGTCATAGCGGACCAATAGGAGTCGATACTCCGTTTTTGTGTTCAAACTTAGAAGCCTTCAAGCTCTTACTTCCATGCAGGGGCTTCGAGAGGGGGGGGGGGCTGCCCCCCCCCCCCCCCCTATGTTTGTGCATTTGGTCAAATTTGGCCACTATTGATAAAATCTTGCAAGATTGATAAAATCTTGCAAGATTTTATCAATAGTGGTCATTGTGGTCAACGTATAATGGATTTTTCGAGTGGGCCATTTTCTGGGTGAAAGCTTCTGCGCTTTCCCAGACGGATGGTAAATTGTAAATATAAACAGAGCTCAGAATTGTAAATAATCACAGATTTGTACAGATACATTTTTAACACGCACATTTTATCTTTCGTTATTTTATTTTTATCTGCATCCCCACCGTTTTCTTCAGGTTTTTAGTCACATCTCGTCTTATTGTCTGTTGGTTCCGCATCGTTCTCCTGTTGTGATTGTGGTGGATTTTATGATTTAGTTTTGTTTTGTTTTTCGCTGAGGACGGTTTGCCGGAAGTGCAACCGAAATATCCGAATATTTCGTCGCTGGGACGTCTGAGACACGAGGTCATCCTAAATATCAACTTTAATCAAGATCCCCCCCCCACAGAGCCCCGAAACCATCTGGCTCCGTCAAATTCGGATCTAGGCCTAATGCTTGTTCTCTCCATTAAATTCCGTCCCAATCCCTGTGCTTTAAGCGTTTCTTGAGTTTTCCGGCCCCCCCCCCATTCCCACAGGTATAACCCGACCCGACCCGGACTTAACAATGAACAGCCGAGGCGATAGCTCTTTCCACCATACAAGTTTCATTCAAATCCGATCACCCGTTCAAAAGTTATGCACGCCACTAGATTCCGGACTCCCCATCCATCCACTCCCCCCACTATGGTCGGATCGGGGAAACGGCTGTTCTCAAGTGAACCTGTTCGGGTCCTTGACATACCTGCCAAGTTTCATCGCCCTAGCACATCAGGAAGTATGCCGAACTCGCGGGATCGCTAGAAATTCGGACCCCCCCCCCCCAACTCCCCCGGAGTGCCCGGATCTGGTCCGCTTATATCAATGACGTATCTAGCACTTGTGCTTGTTCTTCCACCAAGTTTCATCCCGATTCCTCCACTCTAAGCGTTTCTCCAGATTTCCGGTTCCCTCCTCCAACCCCCCCCCAGTGTCATCGGATCCGGTCCGGATTTATAGTGGGACGTCTGAGACACGAGGTCATCCTAAATATAAAATTTCATCAAGATCCGATCACCCGTTCAAAAGTTATACACGCCACTAGATTCCGGACTCCCCATCCATCCACTCCCCCCAGTATGGTCGGATTGCGGAAACGGCTGTTCTCAAGTGAACCTGTTCGGGTCCCTGACATACCTGCCAAGTTTCATCACCCTAGCACATCAGGAAGTATGCCGAACTCGCGGGATCACTAGAAATCCGGACCCCCCCCCCCCAACACCCCCAGAGTGCCCGGATCTGGTCCGCTTATATCAATGACGTATCTAGGACTTGTGCTTGTTCTTCCCACCAAGTTTCATCCCGATCCCTCCACTCTAAGCGTTTCTCAAGATTTCCGGTTCCCTCCTCCAACTCCCCCCAGTGTCATCGGATCCGGTCCGGATTTATAGTGGGACACGAGGTCATCCTGAATATAAAATGTCATCAAGATCCGATGACTCGTTCGCAAGATAAAAATACCTCAAATTTTGGCTTCCCCCTCCCTCCACTCCCCCTCCCAGATGGTCGGATCGGGGAAATGACTATTTCCTATTTAATCTGGTGGTGTTCCTGACATGCCTTGCCAATTTTCAGCGTCCCAGCACATCAGGAAGCACCATACTCGCGGGATCACTAAAAGTTCGGACTTCTCCCCCCCCCCAACTCCCCCAAAGTGAGCGGATCCGTTCCGGTTATATCCATCACGTATCTAGGACTTCTGCTTGTTCTTTCCACCAAGTTTCATCCGGATCCCTTCACTCTAAGTGTTTTCCAAGATTTCCGGTTTCCCCCTCCAACTCCCCCCAATGTCACCGGATCCGGTCTGGATTTAAAATGGAGCGTCTGGGACATGACGTCCTTCCATATATCAAGTTTCATTAAGATCCGATTACCCGTTCGTAAGCTAAAAATATTTAAGTTTTCCTAATTTTTCGGATTCCCCCTCCCTCCACTCCCCTCCAGATGGTCGGATCAGGAAAGCAACTATTTCTTATTTAATCTGGTCCAGTCCCTGATATTCCTGCCAAGTTTCATCGTCCTAGCTTATCTGGAAGTGCCCGAACTAGCAAAACCCTGACCGACAGACGGACAGAAATTACAATCGCTATATGGCACTTGGCCGAAGGGCAAGTGCCATAAAAACGACTAATTGCAGATCCAGCTACCATGGTAACAGATACTGTGGCATCAGCAAAAACGCAACTAAAGTAACAAGCCCTAGGTTTTGGCGAATAGTTTCATTCGTCAGTCCAGAGTATCGCTTCGAACCGAAGTTGTTCCGCTAGGGGAGTTCAAGTCGAAAATCGAGAGTATTTCAGTCAGCACAAAAAGTCCTCCCCGGCGGGGAATCGAACCCCGGTCTCCCGCGTGACAGGCGGGGATACTGACCACTATACTACCGAGGACTTATAAATTAATTTCTCGTCGTTTTTTGCTCTGTTCACTTCGTCACAAGAAACATTTCCATTCAGGTGGAATGGTAAGATCAGAGCCAAAACACCAATCCCAGTCTTCCTAGGAGTTCTTTTTAGCTACTATGGCAGTTGACTTTTTCAAGTGGCGGAAATTATTGGAAATGACACTAAAAGGAGCATACCTCTAGCCTACCGTAGCCACTGCAAACGATAAGGACTAAAAGTACTTCAAACCAACCAACAGATTAGTTCTTGCCTTAATCTGAGCTGTGTTATATCTGGTATCTCGCATTGAAGCCGTATGTCCATGACTGTGTTCGATATTTGTAGTGGCATCACAGGGATACATGTTGTACCAGGAGAATGACATGCTCCAGCATCTAATTAACATTTATCCAGCATCTCAGTAAGATTTTGATCACGCTGACAATTGCCTTTAGTAGCGAATTACCATAAATGCTAACCAATATCTTTTCAATCAATAATAAACTTTTGACGCGAAATGTTCGAACGCACACCTTACATGGAATGGAAAGAGTGTGTGAAAGATTGTGAAGTGTATCGTCATGAAATTTTCTACAAACTTCTTAGGTCTCACATGTGGATCATGGAAATTAAGTGTCACATGTGTTGGTTGACTAACATGCATCGGGTCGTTGGTCTAGGGGTATGATTCTCGCTTAGGGTGCGAGAGGTCCCGGGTTCGAATCCCGGACGACCCCGAATCTTTTTGGATTGACGGAGGTCTCATTATCGACGTTGCTTTAAATGAACAGAACACAAAGGTCTTATCGTGCATTCCAGTAATTCTTCAGCTATGAAAGCCGAACCTTTTTGACGCCCTCTACGGTTCACCGTATGCAAGCGCGATGTCTGGTGTATGGAAGAGCGATGCCCTCTCTGTTTAGATCGCCAGTTTGCCCTTGCTTTTGCCATGGTGTGATCTTTATAGCGAGATATGGATGGTAAAGATCGGCGTGGAAAGTAGTTTGTCTGAAGCGCTGTCGCCCGACCAGTTCCCTCCCAACCGCCTGTGTCCCTTAAATAAATAAACAAGACCAAAAGTTTCGATGGGATCCCAAAAATCCAATATTTGATCGAGATAATTGGGTCCAGTCTTCGCCAGACTCTTGGAACATTTTTAATATCCAAATAGCTAATCATCAGAGAAAACCAAGTTCATATATGGACACAGCATGTGTGTTTACCCCTATAAGTCATATATATTTCGACGATCATTTCCTGCCTTACTTCTGCCAATTTTCCGGTTTCGACTGAATTCTGGAACTACTTGTCCGGTGAAAAAAGAAAGCTAAGAAACGAACTCAGCGTATCTTCTTTTCCAATATCAACATCTAATCAACTTCAAATAAAAATTTAACTGATAACAAATTTTCCGGTTCCATCCGGATTCTGGGCGAACTATATGTCCGGGTAATAAAATGGTTGTCATATACGGATTTAGCATCAGTTCTTACCCCTAGATCGGATTTCTAATCAACTACAAATACAAATTTTACTTTTAAAAATTTTTCCGGTTTTGGCCGGATTCCGGACGAACTACTTGTCCGGGTAGAAAATAATTTAGCTCAAGTGTTCAGCAAGTCTTCTTGCCCCTAATTCGAAGGGCCAAGAAGACTTTTACTTAACTTTTACTTAACAAGCTTTCCGGTTTTTGCCCGATTCCGGACGAACTATTTTTTTTTTCGACTATCACATTAGCTGTTTCAAAATATTCTGTTTGCCCCTTAATTTGAACCCCCACCCCTAAATGTAGGGCTACAAAGCCTATCTACGAACTTGACCTGTCCGATGACCCAAAGAATCCTCACACCAAGTTTCGTCAAAATATCTCATTCCCTTCGAGAATTACCATGCTTACAGATGGACGGACAGACGGACAAGTTTCGCGATGTCATAGGTATCCCTCCACCTACGTTTTGGGATCCAAAAAGTGGAGTAAATGAAAGAAAACAAATAAGACACAAAAAGACACAGAACAAGACCAAAGGTTTCGATGGGATCCCAAAAATTCAATATCTGATCCAGACAACTGGGTCTTGTCTTAGCCAGATCCAGTCTTCGCCAGACTCCTTGAACATTTTTACAATTAAAATTCAGAAACAGATTAAGGCCAAATAGCTAATCACCTGAGAAAACCAAGTTCAGATTTGGATTCAGCATGTGTGTTTACCCCTATAAATCGTATCTGTTTTGACGAAAACTTCCTGCCACTTTTGCCAATTTCCCGGTCCCGGCCGAACTCCAGAACTACTTGTCCGGCGAAAAAAGAAAGCTCAAAGACGAAATCAGGGTATCTTCTTTGCCCAGTAATGAACATCTAATCAACTTCAAATAGAAATTTAGCTTATAACAAATTTTCCGATTCCAGCCGGATTCCGGTCTAACTATATGTCCGGGTAAAATACGATTGTCACACAGGGACTCAGCATCTCTTCTTACCCCTAAATCGCTTATCTAATCAACTAGAAATAAAACTTTGACTTCCAACAGTTTTCCGGTTTTGGCCGGATTCCGGACGAACTACATGTCCGGGTAGAAACTTGTTTTCACACAAGTGTTCAGCATGTCTTCTTGCCCTAAATCGAACATCTAATCAACTCCAAATAAAACTTTTAATTTTGACAAACTTTCCGGTTTGGGCCGGATTCCGGTCGAAGTGTCCGTCGAGAAAATAGTTTTCACCATCGTCTTCAGCATGTCTCCCTACCTCTACATCGAACATTTAATCAACTTCAAATAAAACTTTTACTTTCAACAAACTTTCCGGTTTGGGCCGGATTCCGGGCGAAATACTTGTCCATCGAGAAATAGTTTTCACCATCATCTTCAGCATGTCTTCCTACCCCTAAATCGAACATCTAATCAATTTCAAATAAAACTTTTACTTTCAACAAACTTTCCGGTTTGGGCCGGATTCCGGGCGAAATACTTGTCCGTCGAGAAAATAATTTTCACCATCGTCTTCAGCATGTCTTTCTACCCCTAAATCGAACATCTAATCAACTTCAAATAAAACTTTTACTTTCAACAAACTTTCCGGTTTTGGCCGGATTCCGGGCGGACTACTTGTCCGATGACAAAAAGGTTTTCACCATCGTGTTCAGCATGTCTTCTTACCCCATAATCGACTATCACATTAGCTGTTTCAAAATATTTTGTTTGTCCCTTAATTTGAATCCCCTCCCCCACCCCTAAATGTAGAGCTACAAAGCCCATCTACGAACTTGACTGGTCCGACGACCCAACGAACCCTCACACCAAGTTTCATCAAAATATCTCATTCCCTTCGAGAGTTATCGTGCTTACAGACGGACGGACGAACGGACAGACGGACAACTTTTGCGATGTCATAGGTATCCCTCCACTTACGTTTTGGGATCCCAAAAACAGTGATTTAATACATAATATCTTTAAAGTGAATCAATGGCGTGATATTCGAACAATCGTCGTGAGCATAATGGGCATCGAAAATAGTGAATTTTGTGGCAAGTGGAAAGATTAGTGAGGTATCGTTAGCGGACTCGGAATGTAATATAAATTTGGGTATCAGGGCTTAGTCATTAATGAATGCAATTTCGAAAGCAGGTTGCCTCTTCCGCAGTCCGCACCTCTTCTGGCTTTAAATTACCTGTCATACCTATCTATAATGCTAATTGGCACCATTCCTGTTCACCGCTTCCAAGCGGACTAGTTTCTGTTCATCCCTCCATGCCTCACCGTCATTACTTGGATCAGACATGGCAAAATAGATCCACAGGTTAGTGAGTGGAAAACCTGTCATCTTTGTCCCAGGTAATGGAGGTTTTAAATATGTTTTAGCAGCAGAAAGGGAAAGCGACCCACTACCCTATGGATTTGACTTTTTACTATGTCTACACAAGTGTTGGTTAAGACTTAGTAAAAAGTCGAATCCATAGGGTAGTGGGTCACTTTCACTTTCTGCTGCTGAAACATATGCAAAACCTCCAATACCTAGGACACAGATGACAGGCTTTCCACTTACTAACCTGTGGATCTATTTTACCATGTCTGATCCAAATAATGATGGTGAGGCATGGGGAGATTAACAGAAACTAGTCTGCTTGGAAGCGCTAGGAATATGGCCAATTTAACTTACTGCCGTCACAGCATTCGTTAGTTCTCAAGCCCGGAGACCCAAATTTCTTTTGTTATATCTGAACGCGTTAACAACACCTCATTAATCGTTGCACTGATTTCCGTGCGCGTTATGCTCCCGACGAATGCTCGCGTCTCGTGCTTTTCATTCGTAAGACTGGTTATCTGAATTTTGCAGAGATTTTGCTACAAGTCAAAGGACCTGGGAAAAGGCTGAAAATAGCTGAAGCTATTTATGGACAACTTGCTAAAAGCATAGCCTAGCTTTGTAGTAGGTTATTCAGATAGTTCTGAATATTGGAAGATAATCAGGTTGTAGTGCGAGATGTGATTTAAGCTGTTTCGAATTAAATTTGATTAATTGATTATCTTTCAGGAAGCAGCTTGAACTTACTTGCGATGTTCTCCAGCGAATATTCCGAAGTCTGTCTGCGGAGCAGATTTTCACCCGGTACCGTCATCGATTCCTTGAATGCCTCAACCACTCAGCTTCGCTTCCGCGAGAGATCGTGCTTCGTCAGGTTAGAAGGTTTAGCTATCCTCGACGGGATGGCCACTACACTGTCTGAAGTCTTATAACAGATAACGCAAGGTGCGCAGTTTCAAGAGGCAGCACTTGGGAGGGAGTCTGTTCTGATGTTGAAAACGTTATGCCTTAAAGCACAGCTCTTACTAGAAATGATCTTTTCACGATGAGATGGCTTTGAAATATCGGTTTAAAAAATACCATTATTTGCCACGTGAAATTAGCGATTTTCTGTTTTAGCGCTTGTCGACTCTATCCAGCCTTCCTGCTCACCGATGTGGCGTCTGGACGTAAAATATTTGAAAACTGATCGTTCCGGGGTTAAAGGACACCTGAATGAAGAGTACCAAGTATCTAGTTCCAAGTATCATCCCCTATCTGTATGACTTCCGTTAACATTGCCTGCAGAAAACCCAATCCAAATACGAAATAGTTTTTCCAAGCTATGATTTTTGCTCCATTTTGTCCTTATTTCAGTACCGAACAATTGTAGAAATGAACAAATGTCTCCATCTACCCTTCTTCTGGAATATGTTTTAACCTGTTAAGCCCAAACGTATATCTAGAAGAAATTCCAGTACGATCCGGGCAGCGCTGTACAAGATTTGAGTGAATTGCGCTTTTTGTCTTGGGATTCTGCATGTGCAAACCTCTAGAAACGAACATCCCTATTTTTGAAAACGTCACGCTCAGAAGAAGAATGCTGTCCGTGGCCACATCTGTAAATGCATTCTCCATGGTGTGTTCAAGTATGGTTTCATTGTTCAGGTGTCCTTTAAAAAGTGGGAGAACCAAGCAAAATAAAAGACATCCAGAACTGAAGGTAGACCTAATAGTCCACCATGTCTTCCTAAATGAAAAACATTTTAAAGCTTGCCATGTCCTTATCTGTGAAAGAGTTGTCGGCGTACGTTGAAGCTTTCGGCGAAGTTTGCTTTGCGTGACTGTCAAAAGTCGGCTAGGCTGAAAAAGCGCTAAAAAACAGAGCCGAAAAAGCATCTGTTGACTTTTCATGGCGACAAACAAAAAAGTCAGAATACGCTTCTTCGCCGGTTTTCGAGCTTTCCCTGACAACGCTGGTTATGCATAACATTTAATGCGTAACGTTTTCAAAATCACAACAGATGACGCACCAAGTGTTGTCTGTTGAAACTGCGCATCCTTGTGTTATCTGTTATGAAATTTTTGACAGGGGAGTGGCTACTGGTGTACCTCGGCAGGTCTCCCAGCTCGGACCTGCTTACTATTAGCGCTCGTCCTAAGTTGTTATCCACTCGGCACCTGCTGTACACCCATTATCTACACCAGCCTAAATAAGCGGTGCCGGCCATAAATTAAGTGATCAGTCGTTCAAATGCTTCTGAACATGTTGATTTTGATGTTTGAACTCTTGGTAATCGTTGCCGACTGGTACACTTGTCGGTGCCGATGTCGACTGGTAGGACATCGGTACAAATCTATTCGGTAAAATGATCCGGATTCGGTATAATCGCCAGTATTCTGCAGTTATTTACTAGAATTTACTGAAATCATTTGTTGATTTTTCGATGCCAGAACTATATTCAGTATATTTATGTAGATCCGGTAGTTACACAGAGTCCCGAATAAGCTATCGGTTCAAAATTATGAACCGACACTAAAATTTAGTGTGGGTAACCCCTCGGGGTTACCCTCTCTTGCTGCAGAAACAGTTTGCGCCGCGCACCACTCCGTGCTCATTACTCACCTGTATGGCGGCTTTTCGATTCATTTTCAGTTTATTTTCAAAACCGACCATACATTCAAAGCCAATTCTGTTGTTTCATCCATACAAGAACAGATTAAACACTACTTTGAGAATCTTATATCAACACTAGTTTACATATCTCGGAATCTTGTCACAGCCCGGTAGACAGACGGTGGGACAAACCTTACGAGGTCATAAGTATCCTGTCATTTACGAGGGGTAACCCACCTCCCCGCACCTGTTCTACACCCTTTCAGGACACCGGCCAGCACCGGTAGAAAACAGCTGTGCCGGTTATAAGTTAGGCTGTTCTAAATACTCTGATTTTAATGTAGTAACAGGTGCGAATTGGTGCCGGCTGATGTCAGCCAGTTCCGGCACCGCGGAACCGGGCACATGCTGTACACTCAAATCGAGAGTAGGCAACCCCTCGATCAGCTCCGTTTTTGGATCCCGAAAAGCCGGGCTACTAGTGACCAACGACACTAGCAGAAACACGCATTCTTGCCACTGGTTGCAGAATTCTGAGATTTTTTCAAAGGTTTTCGACTCCCTTTAAAAGCGAGCGAGAATTCAGCGACCGGTGAGACCGTATACCACAAATTACGCTGAAAAGGCGCTATTTCTCGTTTAAGGACCCGTCTTACCTATAATACTAACGCAACCTACTTCCATAATCACTCCATATACTTCTAAATCCGGAGACCCCAGTTTCGTACGGTACATTCTAACCCCTCTAACAAAACCACGCTGATTTTCTCACTTGCCGCTATTTGCTACCTTCGATGTGTATCACGCTTCGACGATTGTCTGCGAGAAGTTTTTCCATCAGAAAAATCCCATATTTAAATTTCTTCCCTGTTTCAGCTATAACTCAACGGGTATCGGAAAAGGGTTAAAACAGCCAAATCCGTGGGTTATTTGCTGAAAGCACAGCCTAGTTATAAAGTGTTTAAATATTTTAAAATATCGTAAGTTGAAGAGTAAATAGTGCGAGGTGTCTTTTAATAATTTGTAAAAAAAAAAGTGTAGGCGCCAGAACGTCATAGGTTTTTGCTGCCAAATATCATAGGTTCCGTCAGCGAAAAGTGGCAACACTGTGAACACGCTACTGTGATGGCTTAACGTACAGTTTGTTTTGTTTCTCTTTTAGCTAGTCGGATCCTTGGAATCTCCTGCCATAACAGCCCTTGTTGGCCAAGATCAAGAGCTTATCTATAAGTGCGCCTCCCTCGTAGGCGATAGTGAGCTGTCAGTCGCGAAAGTAGCTTCAGAATTTGTTTCAGTATTCGCTCTTACAGAGGAAGGCAAGAGGGAGTTCTTCAAACACAGCTTTCTTCACCATTTGGAAAATGTGGCCACAAAAAGCGACGAAGTCAGATTCCGACTGTATGAGGTATGCAAACTCATGGAATTGTAAAGCACTTCGTATAAAAGTATTTCTTAACCCTTTTCAACGAAGTAATGGCAAGAACAAATAAGAGCAAGAACTGCTGTCTCCCTATATCTGTCACACAACCAAGCTGAGACGAGTCGACTCCCGACGCAAACGAGCGGAGGTGGATCTTACCCGGGACATCAAAAGTCGTTACCTCTACAGAGAAGGTGTAACGCAGTAAACCACTGAGGAAGAAAAATCGAATGGAGGCAGCAGTGATAAGCCTGTTCACACTGGGCTGGGCGGGCGCTGAAAGAGCGGTTGCCGGCTCATTGATTCAGACAAGCTTTCGGGGGTTGACAAGAAAATTCCTAAGAATATCAAAATATACAGAAACTGCCATTTGATGCAAAGCAGATTTTACAAATGCGTCAAATTTAGTTAAAAGTAAGACAAACTGTATATATATCTTATTGAAAAACCCAAAGGCCGTATACAGGTAACGTAAGATATGTGGTAACGTAAATTGTATCTTTTCGGGGTCAATTCAATTAAGTAGTGTCTATATCCAGAACAAGAAGAGATAAATTTCATTCCAGGTATTTGCTCTCATATGAGAATATCAGATGAAAACAGGCAGATTCTTTAAAAAAAAAAGGCTGTGTTTCAGGTTTAATAGGCTAAGTGGAAATGAACAAATATTACACAGATGGAATAGGTATCTACTCTGACAAACTAACCAGAAACGTTTTGAATTGCATTTAAAAAAAAAAACTAGGACTTCTATGTGGGTCCTAGACAAACTAGAACCCATGTGGCAAGGCCTCAGTACGAAAACCAAAGACTTTCTTTGATGGGAAAATACACCGTTGACATCGAATTATTTGTAATTAGTGAACTAAAAGACAAACGAGATAGACCAAGTTGAGGTGAACTTTCGTCTTTCGATTAACTACTGAATCGAAATCTAACTCACTAAATTGAAATGTATACAATTATACATTTCGGAAAAAAAGAAGAAAAAACACAAAATATACACTCACCTACTGGTATTATTTTGACTATTCCATGCTATTCTACCATTTCGGTAATTTCAGTAATCCTCGAAAGCCTTAATTACGTTACTCTTAGTTTACACTCGTCTGACAAAGTTAATACTACAGATGTTGAAACTCAATGGGTCATGACTTCAGTGAGTGTGCTTCAAATCCCGGTTTGCATTGTATGGTTCTCCCGAGAGACATAAAAAGGGAATGTCACAAGGGATTAAATCTTCATACGTATGGTCATGGTGTAACAAAAGCGACTATGAATGCCCATCGTCAAGTTCGCTTTTTGTTTTTCGCATCACTAATATTCACTAATCAGACGCCAGCGTCTACTCAAACAAAATCAACGCCGTTTCCTTCCCGTGTGAACAGGCCAGAACATCCGCCTCGCTAGTGGCTACGTTGTTTTCTTCGTAAATGACTTAACGGCGGAGAGTCGGAGACCAACGAGTATACACGGGCGACCAAGAAATGGGTCCACCTCCGCTCATTGTTGTCGGAACATTTATAGTCGGTGGATGGACGAGAGACCACTGTTCTTACTCGTTATTTGTTCTTGGTAATGGTTCCCATTCTGTAGATGTTTGTCAGTGAGAATTGAAGCTGTGAGGTTAGGAACGTGTTCCACTCTACTTACCATAGTTACTACATATGAGGTCACGAATTCTGGCTTTTTGCCGTTAAGGCTGGAACGATTTTCTGTTTTCTAGCAGAATATCATGCCACGGGCGAATCCGACCAGTGTTACAGAGATGCGTAGTTACCACGCTTACTACGCTCCCGAGCATTGTCAGCAAATAGTTACTATCAGTTACTATTTCGAGAAAGTTGGAACGGTCAGTGTAGTAACTTTTTACGAGGTTGGAACGAAAATAAGAACTAATAGTTACTATTGTTAGGAGGGTGGAACACGATCTTAGTAGACACAGGCTTTTCTTGAATGGCCATCCTTAAAGTACAATTGTGCTTTGTTTTACAAAAATGCTTCACAAATAAAAAAATGTAACTTCCCCATATTGCGCATTGAAAATAAGCCGATTTCTTGTTATCGTTTATACTTATGTCTTCGGAGACGCTTTCGGAGATTGCACGTGCTAGGCGCGAAAAATTCAAAAGCTCTCGGTCACGCACGAAAATCAATGATTTTACGGAGCCGAGCGACAAAGAGTGCCATGTCTGCTCAAATAAATTGTCTATAGCTGGCAGATTGCTCAGATGCCATCTGATGACACGTTCTATTGTATTTTGAATGTGTGTAGTTGTGCCGAAAACGTACAAATATAACAGACTTACTTGCAGGCTGCAGCTAAGCTCTTCGGTAATACTGTCAACAGTGTATTATTTGTCAATAATACAGATAATTCGGAGTGAATAATAACAGCGATTCATTAAGAACGAGGAAACTCGGCCTATATTTCTCAAAGCTGGTAATTGAAGGATGGCAGGCAGAAAAATACTCCATAACGATTGGCCAAAATACGTTGTATATTAATCGACTGATTTCTGATGCAATATTGTATTTTAGGGGGTGCAAATATGACATCATGATAGTCTGATCCACTCATTGTACTTTAAAGGACCTGTCTTACCTATAATATTGATTCACTCTACGTACCTAATCGTTGCATCCATTAGTTCTTCTGAGATTTGGAACTTTCCATTACGTTTTATCCACACTAACCGTACTACACCGATTTTTCCATCTGCCGTGTCTGGCTGTTTTTGAAGCGGAGCAAGCTACTGCTTATTGCTCCAAAGGGGCTCATTGGTCAGAAGAACTGGTTTTGTAGTGTTCTCCGTGTTTCTCATAACGCTAAGGGGGACGCACTGCTTATTGGTTCCAAGGTGCTTATTGGTCAGAAGAGCTGCACTGTCAGAAGTTTCATAACAGACAACAGAAGGATGCGCGGTTTCAACAGACAGCACTTGGGATGTTATCTATTGTGTCGGAAAACGTTATACGTGGAATGTTATGCAGAACAAGCATTGCCTGAAAGAGCAAAAAAAACATCTAGTGACTTTTTTGTTTGTCGTCATGATGTCGGAAAATTCAACAGATGCTTTTTTGGCGATTTTTCGGCTCTTCCTGATGGCAACGCTTGTTATGCAGAACATTTTCAAACACAACAGCAAACATCTGAAGTGATGTCTGTTACGCATTTTCTGTTGAAACCGCGCATCCTTCTGTTGTCTGTTATGAAACTTCTGACTGTGGTTTTGTAGAGGGCCGCACGCGAGGAAAACAACCGGCATGGGTCTGTCTTTTTTTGAAAAGCACACCCCAGTTTCAGAGGAGTCATGTGTGTTGGAATAATGGACCATATGGGGTAGCTTTATATGGATACATTTTGGTTGGGAACGTTTTGCCATAGGGACATTTTAAAAAGGGGACGTTTCACCATGGTGATTTTCTGCCAAACTGTATCTACTACGAGTTGTGTTTGATAGGGGAAATAAATGTGGGAAATAATTGAATAAATAAATAAATATCCGTCGAAATGGGAAAAGCAAGCTTTGAGTGACTAATCCGTGTCAATCCAATGGAATCGTTTCTGTAGACCGACTTCATAGCTTTCTTCCGTAAAAGATGCTAAAGTAAGCTGGTCATTACAGCAGTGGATGAATGAGTGAAATTTATTAAAACGATGACAGACACAAGACGGATTATGAACTAGGGAGAAAAGAAACAAGAAGAACAGAAGAGCAACATACAAACCAAGAACAGAATTCCCACTAAAATCACAACAAAAATGAAAAACAGATTTCGAAAGAACCTTCGAACTGTGGTCTGTGAGTGCGAGGGCGTTCGAATAATTCTCTGAATCGCTTGTCAGCTGCGATTGTTGGCCCTACATGCCAGTTTGCCACAAAACCTTTTCTATTCTTCACTGCCTTCTAAGTTCATTTTTATCAGCCACGGTCAAAATATTCAAAAAGTAGTCAAATTGTGCACCCACTGTGATACAAACCTCTGCAAAAAAGGACACGAACACGCTGTACAAAAAAAAAATCTTGCAGTATTTGCTACTGTGATTAATCTTGTCTCTCCTGAGATAATCTTATCTATAATTTGGATCAGTCTTATTCCAGTAGAGATAAGATTAATCCCAGTAGCAAATACTGCAGTTAACTTTTATCCTTACTCTGAGAAACTTTTTACAGTGCCGTTTTTACATGTGAAAGCACTGCTCATATCCACCATAAGGTAAGGTACAATTTTATTGACAAATATAAATAAACTTCATGTTGCTTCCAAGCGCCAGACATGCCAGTGGCATAAGAAACGACGCTTCAGTAATTCTGATTTGTTTATAGAATTTATTAATAAAATCCTAGCCTAAGGCGTTATAAAGAAAAAACAAACAAACAACTAACACACACCAACACTCGAATCTTAGGACAAGATAATTGATAACTAAAACAAACAAAACAAACACGAGAATTTGAAAGAAAGAGAAATAAAAGAGAATCTGAAGAAAGAAAAACACGAAATAAAAGAAAAAGAAAAAAGGCTTGCGGCAATGGTCTGATGGTCCGAGCACAAACGAGATCAATATAGTAGAATATTGGAACAATATACTATATCAGTATACGGTAGTAGAATATAGTAGAGTAGGGAATAATCTCCCAGAAAGTGTTGTAAATGCCGAAAACACCAACCAATTCAAAGCAGGTGTCGACTACCACCTGGCTGAAATTCAGTTTAGTGTGTAAAGTGTCCCGAGAAATTTATAGAGGCGAATTCCTTATTATTGCAATTATATTATTATATTAATATTTTTCTTTTACAGCTATTCATTCTACTATCTTGTCATTCTGAGGAGTACCTGCAACTCTGCGTGCAGGCAGACCTTCTGAAGCCTGTCTTGGCGGAACTCTCGAAAGACGATGTTCTTGTCCAACTGAATGCGTTGGAGCTTCTTTGTACCTTTGCCACGCACAAGCATACGCTCCTGTATCTTATCAGTGAGGGTGTACTAGAGCATATGAATCAGTCAGTAGTGACGAGAAACGAGAATCCGCTATCGAAGTTTCTGTTAACCGGTGAGTCTGTTAGAAGAGCGATTGTGTAAGAACGCCGTCTGCCCCTGGGCATAGGCGGTTGTCGATCACCTAGCTATCTTATGGTGAAGCGCTTGCTAAACTCGATCTCCCCACGTTGGCCCAAAGATACGAGCAGATTATCCTGAGGTTTGGGAAGTTTCTTCTCTCCTATCCCCAGCACCGAGACATCTTACCACCCACTGCACCGCCCAACAACCGTACGCGTCACCAAAACAAACTGGTTCCAGTAGCTCTGCGAACGAACCGCCACGCAAATTCGTTTGTACCCTTTTTTACGAATTTGCTAAACAAAGCCGAGTGATATTTTTTTTTTTTTTTTTTTTTTTTTTTTGTATATTTAGTATAGTGAAGCAACGCAAATTAGCTGTCAGCTACGATGCTGTCTAAATAAACCTCTCTCTCTCTCTCGATTGGGTCCCCCATTTCATAGAGTCATTCCTCTGTCCTGCCGTACCTGTCCTAAATAATATGATATGATATGATATTTATTTGTCTTCAGAGCCCAAAGGCCATAACAAACACACATAAACAGATCCTAAATAATAATAATTATAATTTTTGTTTTTCACCCATAAAAAAACACATCGCATAGACGGAGTAGGAATAAAGAAAGAAAAGAAGAAGGAAACACTATAACAAGAGGAGACCAGACACACATAGAGCCTATGACAAGATTATCCTATCTACAAAACTATTGTAGAAGAATGCTCTCCCATTGATGCTTATCTTTACTGTTGTAATTCTGTATAAGTTGTCCAGCTGCTGTAACTGGGTCAGTGATGTTGTAAGTACAATGTAAAAAGTTTTTCCATATAAAGATTAAAGTTAACTGCAGTATTCGCTACTCGGATTACTCTTATCTCTACGCAGATAAGATTAATACCAAAAAGGGATAAGACGAATCTGAGTAGCAAATACTGCTTTTGACTTTAATCTTTATACGGAGGAACTTTTTACAGTGTAGTGACGATTTTTACTATTTCGGGTCTAGGGAAGGAGGTTAATTAATACCAAAAAGGGATAAGACGAATCTGAGTAGCAAATACTGCTTTTGACTTTAATCTTTATACGGAGGAACTTTTTACAGTGTAGTGACGATTTTTACTATTTCGGGTCTAGGGAAGGAGGTTAATTAATACCAAAAAGGGATAAGACGAATCTGAGTAGCGAATACTGCTTTTGACTTTAATCTTTATACGGAGGAACTTTTTACAGTGTAGTGACGATTTTTACTATTTCGGGTCTAGGGAAGGAGGTTAATTAATACCAAAAAGGGATAAGACGAATCTGAGTAGCAAATACTGCTTTTGACTTTAATCTTTATACGGAGGAACTTTTTACAGTGTAGTGACGATTTTTACTATTTCGGGTCTAGGGAAGGAGGTTAATTAATACCAAAAAGGGATAAGACGAATCTGAGTAGCGAATACTGCTTTTGACTTTAATCTTTATACGGAGGAACTTTTTACAGTGTAGTGACGATTTTTACTATTTCGGGTCTAGGGAAGGAGGTTAATTAATACCAAAAAGGGATAAGACGAATCTGAGTAGCGAATACTGCTTTTGACTTTAATCTTTATACGGAGGAACTTTTTACAGTGTAGTGACGATTTTTACTATTTCGGGTCTAGGGAAGGAGGTTAATTAATACCAAAAAGGGATAAGACGAATCTGAGTAGCGAATACTGCTTTTGACTTTAATCTTTATACGGAGGAACTTTTTACAGTGTAGTGACGATTTTTACTATTTCGGGTCTAGGGAAGGAGGTTAATTAATACCAAAAAGGGATAAGACGAATCTGAGTAGCAAATACTGCTTTTGACTTTAATCTTTATACGGAGGAACTTTTTACAGTGTAGTGACGATTTTTACTATTTCGGGTCTAGGGAAGGAGGTTAATTAATACCAAAAAGGGATAAGACGAATCTGAGTAGCGAATACTGCTTTTGACTTTAATCTTTATACGGAGGAACTTTTTACAGTGTAGTGACGATTTTTACTATTTCGGGTCTAGGGAAGGAGGTTAATTAATACCAAAAAGGGATAAGACGAATCTGAGTAGCGAATACTGCTTTTGACTTTAATCTTTATACGGAGGAACTTTTTACAGTGTAGTGACGATTTTTACTATTTTGGGTCTAGGGAAGGAGGCGAAGCAGGAATTTACAGAAACGAAAATAAATAGAGCGAATTTGTTTTTATCAGTGTTATTATAGTTAACATTCGCCAGAAGGGTGCGATTTATAAAATGTGAGGCAGGGCCACTGAGTTAAAAATACGTTCTGGTGAGCTTGTAACTATCACAAAAAGTCGGATGACCTTGGGACGGATCGACCACACAGTGGGAAATCTGTGTCCAGCTGTTCCTATCGATATCGGGGTAAGAGTACAATTCTATCTAGTTGCTATATAAAACTATCTAGTTGCTATGTTAAATATGAAATTGTAAACCGAATACTGGAATAATCTCCCCGAAAGTGTCGTAAATGCCGAAAATATCAATCAGTTTAAAGCAGGCGTGGATCGACACCTGGCTGAAATTGAATTTAGTGTACACAGTGTCTCGAGAAATTAACAGAGGCGAAAGCCTTTTTTACTGCAGTAATATTATTATATTATTATTAAAACCGTAGCGGGTCAATAACCACTTTCTGATGTAAACCGAAAATTTTGGAAAGAACAAATTCCTCTTATGAAATATAGTGTTTAAAATACTTAAGATGTTCGAGCAGAATATTCTATGAGCTTTCGACCAGCATTGATATTCCGGCCGTATTCCTGTCAGACCGAAAATTAGAGACGAACTAATTTCCTCTATGGATCTGGTTTAAACGGTTTGGCTTACGGGATCTGCCGAAGATATAAAATTTGCAAGACTTGATGGTCTGGATGAAGGTCAAAAAAATATCTCCCTTTGAGATCCCATCGAAAGCTTTGATCCTAGGCTGTCTATATTTTTACATTTTTTTTCTGTAACACATTGTGCCTAATGAATCATCTTTTGTTGTTCTTTAGCAGATAAGGAAACACATATGATATGATATTTATTATTTTAAATCTCTAAAAGCCCAAGGGCCTTATATATATGTATGTATATATGTATTATTAACACCTTAGGCTTGGGTTTTATTAAATTTTTTTTCTTACAGATCAGTCAGGATTAACGAAGCGTCATTTCCTTATTTTTCCACTTTTATGCAACTTGTTTTTTCACAGTTGTCAATAAAATTGTGGCTTGTCTTTACCTTGTTTGTTATTTATAGGCATAACGAAATTCTTCGCGATGGTAGCAAGGATTGAGCCTCGGATAGTCCTGCAGAAGTACTCAGCCTTTACAAGCTATCTATTTGGCACCTTGGAAGAACGTGATTGGACCAGCGCTCCGATAGTTATTCAGACTCTAGGATTCATCGGGGAGACGCTAGATGGCAAAATAGCCCTAAGCGAACAAGGTATGATTATTATAACTATCCCTTAATAATTTATTAAGACAATTTTTAAGCAAAGTAATGTTTTTAAATTAAATTTTATTGACACAATAATATCAAAGAAGTACTGTAAAGGAAATTTTTAATATAAAAAATGTTAGTTGCGTTTTTGATCCGAATTCTCCGTTCTGAATTCTCGCTTCTGAATTCTCGATTCTCGTACAAATTACCGTTTTTGCTCCTCTGGCTTCTCCATTCTCGTTTTTTACAAAAACACTAGTTTGGCAGCTCGTCCACGACCCGGTATACGTGTTTATGCATATTGAACACCTGCACTCTGTTGACCAATCATGAAGGAGAACGGAGAGAGGAGAATCGAGAATTCACCGTCGGAGCAAGTTCTCGATTCTGCAGAATCGCGAGGCTTTCCCCGTTCTTGATTCTGAAAAGAAAAAACGCAAGAAAAAGATAATTCGCTTCATCTGAATAGTCTAAAAACGCGAAATAGGAGAGTTCGGAGGAGAATCGCAAGGAGAATTCGGATCAAAAATGCAACTATTATTTCGCTAAGACCCTTATAGCACGCCTCGCAATACTTACTGTTTGCTTTCCAGTATCCAAAACTATCTGACAGCTGTAAAACTAAGCTCTGGTTTAAAAAAAAAAAAAAAACTATTCACGACTGTGGCTGTTTTATGCCTATTCCCAGGGCCATTGACTTCTATCAAAAACTCGGCAAGATTCAGATATCCGGTTTAACGCATCATTAGAATGATACGCGAACACTCGTCAGGAGTATGATGCGCATGGAAAAGCGTTAATCGTGACAAATGTATAGATTAGTGGGATGTCGTTAGCGGGTCTATAATGTAACATGTCAAATTGGGGTTCAAGGACTGAGAATTAATGACTGCAGTTCGGAAGTAGGATGCATTGGCATTATAGATACGAGGGGTCCTTCAACTTCGATAAAGAAAACACGGCGAACTGTTCTTTCTGACCAACGAGCTCGTCGGAAATAGTAAGTGGGAGCCTGATCCGCTTCGAAGAGCCAGACGTAGTAGTTGAAAATCATTGTAGTACAGTTTCAGGGTAGGGGGAGGGGTGCGGAATTTCGGAATCTTGATAATATTAATGGATGAAACAGTTTGGCGGAGAGTTAATCAGTAATGTAGTTACGACAGGTCCTTTAATTGAAATAAGGGAGGGCACTATTGAAACCGCAACATAAAAATATCAGACTTTAAACTCCTCAGGATTTGGATCAGCCTACCACAAATCGCTGAGTTTGGGATAACCTATGCCAAATGTTGGGTACCCTAACCTTGACCCAGTCACTATACACGAATTCTGTTCGGTTGGTCTCTGAAGTTAACTAAAATTATCAATATTATATTGGGTTAAGGTATCCAGCGTTTGTCGTATCGCATCCATAACATACTTAGCTCCCATATGGAATCATAAGCTTCTAAAATTCGTTTCGTAATTATGAATATTTAGCGCTTTCTCGCGAATTTTTCCGAAGTTTTCTGGTCACCCAACGAAAAGTTTGCCAGAATCTTCAACGTCCGCTGACAACTCTTTCAAACATAAGGGTATGATAATCTTCTGTTTATTACTTCTTTATTTGCTCAGTTTTCCCACTTTTTAGTTGAGGCACGTTCAGTTTTCAAACGTTTTGCGCCCAGCCGCCGCGTTGGAGAGCAGGCTGGGTATAGTAGACAAGCGCTGACGAGAGAATCGCTGGTTTCAGGTGGAAAGTAGTGGTATTTTCGAAAACGTTTTTTCCGGTCCATTTCACAGGGAAAATACCGTGTCTAGTAAGAGTTGTGCTTTAACGTTAAATTGCGAGGAACAACTTTCTCATGTAAGTAATTAAATTATTCATAACCCGTCATTTTGAAAAAGTGGAGTAAACGGAAGAAAATAAATAAAACACACAAACACACAGAAAAAGACACTTAATTTTCAATCTTCGGCCAGGAAGCAGTGGATAACGTCGTGCGCTGGTTGGGCCCTGTTGTCCGTGTTTTTTTTTTTTTATATAACGATGAGGAAACATCCAGATGGGTTACACTTGAATCTTGAATTTTGAATTTGATACCGCAATTTCTCAGATTTTGTTGTTACTCAAAAGTTCCAGACCTGCGTTTCTTATCTTACTTTTTCCATAGGGAACCAGATGTCAGAAGCTTTGGGTAACCTTGGAAGCCTGATGCGAAATGCTCCTTCAGAATACCGTGTGAAGACAATGGAGTCCTTAACAAAGCTTTTCGATCTTCAGGTGAGACACCAATAACCGCAGCGAGGGGAGTGAGAGGAAAATGAGTTGAGCGGCCGGGGCTTGGGTTGTGTTGGCACTTACGATCGTTGCAGTTTTGCTGTTATCTTCTTCACTGGTACCGCCATAGTATTTTCGCATGAGAAAGTCTTATCAAACTGTGTGCCCGCATGTTGAAAAGATAACGCTATCGGAAGACACGCTAAAGTTATGATCCTTTGTCAGGTCTTTAAAGGGCCCATCTTGCTAATTTTGCCGTTTGTATTATCCCTACCTCCCTGAAGGTGTTATGGGTCATTCCAGCGAAATAAAGCTAGGCAAAAAATGCGATTTCTCAGATTTTGACGAAAATTTCTCAGAATGATCTACCAGGGTCCAGGACCTTCGAAAAAGTCAATATTTTTCAAAAATTCGACAACAATTAGGGAAATTCAACACGACCTCAGAAATTGTGTGAGCTTCTTACCTACCTTTAGGACTTCAGATCTTGAGATGTTCAAGTATGTAGTTATTCTTCTTTACTTTTTACGGGAATTGTGGCAAGGTAAGGTAAAACAATGGGTCTTGGTAGATCCATTCCAGAAGAACCGGCCAGATCGCGACTATTCTGAGATTCCCCATGGTAGTAGAGTGAAGAACGAGCTACATTTCTGCATTAACACTTCTGTGGCTATCGAGCCAGAAATGGTCTTAAATAGCGATGTTAGAAAACTGACATTCTTGGGGAAATGCATTACTTTTATGACAAAGTGAATTAATCTCAACCTAAAAATAAAATTAAGAAATGAATTTCAGTTTTCAGATCTTACTGTGAGCTCTACTGTTAGACCACAACCTGCCTGGACCAATTCTTAGCTGTCCAAGGGGCCGAAATCTTCTCTTTGGCCTACTTTCAGAAACTTACTACAATGCATGCTTTTGCTCTTTTCACGTGCAAGTTTGCGCGAGGGTGGTAAATTACTCATATACTTGGTTATACGCAATTCTAAAACACTAACCGAGTTCCGTTGTCAGTACATTTTTATTATCTATAGGCTGCAAAGCAATGTAGAACACGTTAATATTATGGCGAAGTTATCTTCAGTATATCAACATCTGTTATGTACACTACTCCGGCAGCATACCGCCGAGCTGAAACTAAGAAACTAGAAATTGAGAAACCAGGATTAGAGCAGCATTCATTTCTCAATTTTTAGTGGAGTTGTTCCTCCCCCCCCCCCCCCCCCCCATCCACCCCAACCCGGTTCAGGGGCAAATGGGCACAAAATATCCATTGAATAAGGTTCATAACTTGACCAGAACGTAAGACGATGAAATTCCTTGTATGTATAGATCCTAGGGCTGGGAAATTGCTTTTAAAGTTGCACCTCTCCCACTCACCCCGTTCATGGTCAACTGGGCCCGGATTGCCCAGGAGTAAAGTTCGTTACCCGTGACAGGAATCAACAGGTATCAAGTTGAAGCTTGGTAGGTTTGTGAGCATTGGGGTCTTTTTTGTACGTTTTGCTGGTCCCAAACCCAACCCCCACTTTGTTTAGGGGCAATTGGGCCCAGATTGCCCATTTTTCTATGTTTTAACTTGGCAATAACTTGAAATGAGGCGATGAAATTCCTTTGTGCCTTTGGATCATAGGGATTGGGAATACATATGTGGAGTTGAACCATCCCCACCCTCCCCGTTCATGGGCAAGTGGGCCCAAATTGCCCATGAACAAAGTTTTTGACCCGTGACTGGAATCAAACTCTAAGCTGGTATACTTGAGGGACAAGAGGTGTAAATACGCATTTTGATGGGTCTCGACCCCCCCCCCCTATGGGTAGCTGGGCCCAGATTTCCCATGCGTTAAGTTCGTCTATGACAGGTCTCAAGTCCAACTCCTGTATATTTGGGGAGATATAGGCGATGCGTCGTACTTTAATCTCTAATGAACAGTTGGAAACTGAACTGTTTTGTCATATGATCGAAGATATGCCGTTCTTAATGAATTTTTACAAAGGGTGTATTAGGCTGCTACGATTTGGTTTATTGCACTTGTTATCAGAGGCGTTACTAGCCAAAATATTTTTTTTTTGGGGGGGGGGGGGACAAGGCATTTACTGACTGGCTGGTAATGTTTACCGACTGTTTCTGCAGAATAACGACTGTTTTCCAAGAAAAAAACGACTATTGTCAAGAAAAAAACGAAAACAAATCACTGATTTTCAGAAAAACCGACTGTTTTGACGAAAAATCGACTGATTTTCAGAAAAACCGACTGTTTTCGTGAACAGAATGAACTGTTTTGACGAAAAAATCGCGAAAAAATAACCGACTCGGTTATTTTTTTTTACCGACTGGCCGACAACACTGGGGGGGGGGGGGGCGTCCACCCCGTCCCCCAGTCGTGACGCCCCTGCTTGTTATTACCTTGCTAATGGAAAGGAGGGTTTAAAGGGCGGGACTGGCTCAAGCTGTTCGTGCAAGATCTTCAACATTTCTTTCGATTTATACTTTGTTTACGTTTAAAGCTTTTAAAGTGGGATGATTGCAAATTAGTTTATTTCAGTACTTGTTTGGTAATTGGGGATATGAAATGTCTCGGTTCTAAAGCTATTTGTATATAAAAAGTGATCAGCATTTTACTTTCACACTCCACGTCTTAGCGCTTGCGTACTTGTTACTTTTAGGTTGTGAGACTGATTCATTTTTTCATAAAACAATGCATTTTCCCAAGAATTCTAGTTTTCTAACATCGCTATTTAAGACCATTTCTGACTCGATAGCCACAAAAGTGCTAATGAAGAAACGTAGCTCGTTCTTCACTCGACTACCATGGAGAATCTCAGAATTTTCGCGATCTGGCCGGTTCTTCTGGAGGGGATCTACCAAGACCCACTTTTTTTTACTTTACCTTGCCAAAATTACCGTAAAAAGGAAAGAAGAGTACCTACATACTTGAACATTTCGAAATTTGAAGTCCTAAAGGTAGGTAAGAAGCTCAAAAAATTTAAGGTCGTGTTGAATTTCCCCGATTTTTGTCGAAATTTTGAAAATATTGACTTTTAGACCATCAATAATGGAACATTTGGCCGAAAATTTCAAAAATTCGTCAACAAATTTTTTTTCGCCGAAAAAATTTGGGGAAGGTCCTGGAGCCTGGTAGATCATTCTGAGAAATTTTCGTCAAAGTCTGAGAAATCACCTTTTTTGCCTGGCTTTATTTCGCTGGAACGACCCTTATAAGCTTCCGTAATCTACTCCTTTCGCCATTGTTTCTTTTTGTATTTACGACTTTTTAGCGCTTTTTTGGCGAAGCCAATCTTTGCCAGTCAAGCAACGTAAAGTCATCGAAAGCTTCAAGATCCGCCGACAAACTTTTCAAACGTAAGGACATTAGAAGTTTTTTAAATATTCTTTGAGCCCAAGCCCATTGTTTGAATAGAAGTTTTTTTTTTTTTTTCTCATTTCGGAAGACATGGAGGCTTTTTAAATTTCTTTGTTTTGCTTGGTTTCATTTTGAACCACGACGCGTTCTATTTTCAAATATAATGCGGCCAACCGCCCCGTAGGATAGCGGGAAGGCTTGATAAAGTCGAAAAGTGCTAACGAGAAAATCGCGAATTTCACGCTTAGAGTAGTGTGTTTTCGAGAAGCGATATTTGTGAGCCATTTTCTCGTGGAAAGAACATATCTAGTTTGAGCTGTGCATAATAACCTAAGAGAATTATAATACGACCCGGTTTATTTTTTTGGGATCCCGAAACGCAAGTGGAGGGATACCTATGACATCGCAGAAGTTGTCCATCCGTCCGCCCGTCCTTCCGTCTGTCTGTAAGCACGATAACTCACAAAGGGAATGAGATATTTTGATGAAACTTGGTGTGAGGATTTTTTTGGTCGTCGGACCAGTCAAGTTCGTAGATGGGCTTTGTAGCCCTACATTTAGGGGTGGGGGAGGGGGTTCAAATTAAGGGGCAAACAAAATATTTTGAAACAGCTAATGTGATAGTCGATCATGGGGTAAGAAGACATGCTGAACACGATGGTGAAAACCATTTTGTCATCGGACAAGTAGTTCGCCCTGAATCCGGCCAAAACCGGAAAGTTTGTTGAAAGTAAAAGTTTTATTTGAAGTTGATTAGATGTTCGATTTAGGGGTAGGAAGACATGCTGACGACGATGATGAAAACTATTTTCTCGACGGACAAGTATTTCGCCCGGAATCCGGCCCAAACCGGAAAGTTTATCGAAAGCATAAGTTTTATTTTAAGTTGATTAGATGTTCGATTTAGAGGTAGGAAGACATGCTGAAGACCATGATGAAAACTATTTTCTCGACGGAAAAGTATTTCGACCGGAATCCGGCCCAAACCGGAAAGTTTGTCAAAATTAAAAGTTTTATTTGGAGTTGATTAGATGTTCGATTTAGGGCAAGAAGACATGCTGAACACTTATGTGAAAATAATTTTCTACCCGGACATGTAGTTCGCCCGGAATCCGGCCAAAACCGGAAAACTGTTGGAAGTTAAAGTTTTCTTATTGGGGAAAGAAGATACCCTGAGTTCATTTTTGAGCTTTCTGTTTTTCGCCGGACAATTAGTTCTGGAGTTTGGCCGAAATTGGTAGAAGTTAAAGTTTTATTTCTAGTTGATTAGATAACCGATTTAGGCGTAAGAAGATATGCTGAATCCGTGTGTGACAATCATATTTTACCCTTACATATAGTTCGACCGGAATCCGGCTGGAATTCGAAAATTTGTTATAAGCTAAATTTTTATTTGAAGTTGATTAGATGTTCGTTACTGGGGAAAGAAGATACCCTGATTTCGTCTTTGAGCTTTCTTTTTTCGCCGGGCAAGTAGTTCTGGAGTTCGGCCGGAACCGGGAAATTGGCAGAAGTGGCAGGAAGTTTTCGTCAAAACAGATATGACTTAAAGGGGTAAACACACATGCTGAATCCATATCTGAACTTGGTTTTCTCAGGTGATTAGCTATTTGGCCTTAATCTGTTTCTGAATTTTAATTGTAAAAATGTTCAAGGAGTCTGGCGATGACTGGATCTGGCTAAGACAAGACCCAGTTGTCTGGATCAGATATTGAATATTTGGGATCCCATCGAAACCTTTGGTCTTGTTTCGAGATTCCTTGTGTTTTACTTCCAAGATATAAATCTGAGACTACTGATTTCACAGCGGGTTTGTGAGGGGGGGGGGCGGGTCGATGGGGTATCTATACCAGCAGAAGGTCTACACACTCCATCCATTGTCAAATTATGGATTTTGAGGGAAAAACTACCGATTAGTTTTTGTCTTGCCCCTCTCTCTGTGATCTTCCCGATTCCGACACTGTGACGAAATTGCCGCATAGAGGGATAGTACCAAAGTATAACAAAACTAGATGTTAAGCCACGCATCGTATTCGCGGATTAAGGCTTTTCCGAGTCAAAAGCTCGCCTACTATTGGTCAGCTTTGTTACTATCTGTTTTCATCATGCAGGGTACAATCCCTCTGGCTTTGAGGAATAAATGTAAATGAAATGTGTTTTCAGGGTCAAATTGAGTCCGACGATTTCTTACGGCTGATGGAGTCTTGGTTCAGCAAGCTGGGAAGTAAGCCAATGGAAACGATCGTTGGTATCTGCAAACAGCCTTTCCCGGAATTGCGCCTGCCTGCCCTGAGTCTGCTCAGGGTGTTGAGCGAACAACCGTGGTGCCAGCGAGCAATCTACGACCAACCAGGTAATTGTCATGAATACCTGCAACTTATTATAGTCTAAACTAAGTTGAATCCGAATTCCATACAAGTGAGACGTCACACCCATTTGATCTATTTTACCTCAAAAAAAGAAAAGTTGTAGTATATATTCTTATCGGTGAATAGATATTTGAGTAATAATAATAACAACGATAGTTGTATTTGAAAAAGCCCGAGGGTCATGTACAAGTACAGGTTATACTAGTACATATTTGAACATATAAATACATATAGAGCCGAGCGGCTAGCGAGGCGCCGGTTTCGTTTACATTTAAAAAACGACTTAAGGAGTCCTCAATCACATGACGTCACTATCTACGTCACGACTTTATGGAATTCCGATACAACTTAGTCGACACCCTTAATATTAATGTACTCGAATCTTAAAGTTCAATGGGCACATCAAACTACCCCAATCCCACTCTGTAACAACCCAGGAACAATGCTTACCCCCTAGATCAGCAGCTTTTTCAACAGTTTCCTCTCTGTGATATTTCAAAGCGTATTTTTTTGGGCCAGTACATGCTTAATTTACTAGCTTGGACAAAGATAAAAGTGAAGTTTCTTGAAAAACCTCGTAGATCTTTATTTTATGCATAAATCAGCTTGTATAATTCAGATTTGAATAAGTTATTTGTTTTTGAATGATTTTTGTAGCTAGGTTTTTTTTTTATAAGCTTATTACATATTCTGATACATTTTTTAAAGCAAGGTAATCAAACTTCACAACCCTATTCCAAAAAGAAAAACTTTTAAGAGGCACTTTAAGCCATGGAACTTCTGATGAAACACTGGAACAATCACTTAAACTGCATCTGCGGCTTGACTTTGGTGACATCTCAAATACATCCTTTTCTATCAAGCATTGCTGGGAGTTTTCGAATTTCATGCCACGATATCCCAGCTCCTAAGATTTGGATCGTCGAAATGCCAGGGAGGTAAAGACAAGGGATAACAAGAAAACGGCCGATTTTCATAGCGCCTTCTAAGGGAAGTCGGAAATGTTTATTTGTGAAGCATTTAATACAAAGTCAAGCATTAGAAGTGTCCATTGTGCTTTAAGCTTACATGCAAGGGCATTACATACCTGCTATTGCGGTTTCGCAAGGCAAAATGTTCGGTTGGGTATATTAGATGTATTAGGTAGAAATGAAGGATAGAGAGGGAGTCGCGCGCGGGCTTCCCCAGGTTAAACCTTGACCATTACCGGGGAGTCCGGCATAATATAGGCTACTATGCCGGAGTCGGAGACCGCGGTCGGGGTATGTCAGTCGTCTCTGATATGACGTGGAGTAGATAGGTACGAGCAGAGGCGTTACTAGCCAAAATGTTTTTTTTTTTTTTTTTGGGGGGGGGGGGAGACGAGGCATTTACCGACTGGCTGGTAATTTTTACCGACTTTTTCTGCAGAAAAAAACGACTGTAACGAAAATGACATTTTTGAAAAAATCGACTGATTTTCAGAAAAACTGACTATTTTGACGAAAAATCGACCAATTTTCAGAAACCGACTGTTTCCATGAATGAACTCAACTGTTTTGAAGAAAAATCGCGGCGCTCCTCGCCGACACGGTTATTTTTTACCGACTGGCCGATAAACCTCCCCCTCCCCCCCCCCCCCCCAGTCGTGACGCCCCTGGGTACGAGAATTGAACAGTAGGAAAGTGAAAAAAAAAATACAAAGAAACAAGGTTTGATGTTAAAGATATAACCCAAACATTCTGTTTACCTTCTCTTAGTGATCGCATACCAGCAGTTTATTTAGATTTTAACTCGATTGCCGAGGTGCTGTTTTGGCTCGAGAAAAAACCCTCGCAGAACGTCTTCTTTTCTAGATGACTAAATTTTTCAGGATTGATTAGCAAAGAATAATAAGACCTAATTGATAATTTTTGCATGCCTTCAGAGGTACCACACTGGTCTTGGTTTTTTAATTTATTTGTATTTGTAATGAAAGAGAAAAAACGAGATTTTTGGTTTTTTTTTCTTGATCAGCTAGATCATGTGCGAGGGATAAATAAAATTTCGGATATTTCGGTTGCACTACCGGCAAACCGTCCTCAGCGAGAGAAACAAAACTAAATCATAAAATCCGAAATTTTATTTATCCTTCGCACATCATCTTGGTGGGGTAACTAGCTGATCAAACAAAAAAAAAAACGAAAATCTCGTTTTTCTATTTTTATTTGAAATGAATGGTCAGCTTGGCTTCAACCCTTATATTTGTATTTGTAATAAACAGTTGGAGCATTAGATGGGACTTATTATTTTGATCGTTGGCTTCCTACTTGCCATAACAGCTGTCCGGGATAATCGGCTGAGATTTAGTCCAGACAGAATTGTTTCAAACCTAGGAATTTTTTTTTTTTTTTTTTTTATTTGCTCATTGTTTGACGGTGCTTTTTGTGGTTTGAACATTCATAGTGCCAGTAGGGATTGTGTGTGTGGTAGAAAAACCATTTTCTGTGGGCTTAGTTTATTAGAGTAAGATTAGAGTAGTGAGTTTATTAGAGTAAGATCCATTTTGGTTCCGGTACGCGTGATAAAGTTTCGTGATATTAAGTTTCGTTCGAACCGTTCTCAACAGATAAACTCACCAAAAACACACAAACCAGTACGGAAACTCTTTTGTTCCATTTTGTAAGTCAATGCATAACGCGGAAGCATAACATGTGTTTTATAACACCTGTAAATCCTGTAATATGGTCAGCTGAAATTTTATTTCTGCTAGAAATACACAAATTTGAACGTGGGAGGATCGTGATGCTCGCGATTTTTTTTTAGCTACGGTGTGAAAAGGAACCGCGCCAAGAAGAGACGAAAAATCCGCCAAAACAGGCTGACGTAGTCGTTTTAGACGCGGTATTGGGCTGATGATATGCTTGTAGTCGGTGCGGAGACGGTCAACGAATCCAAAAAAGCCATAGAAAGCATGCTTTCGCATGTTTCGTATAGAGCTTTAATTTATTTAGATTTCTAGTATCAAATTTGTCTCGAAGAACTTTACCTGATGAAGTAAAAGAGGCGAAAACGCATCCGAAATTTGGATGAACATGGGGAAGGCTGCCATGTGAGGCGTCAGAATTTCAGAGCGAAGAAGGAAATTTGCATCCGGCTGCTGCGAAAACCGGACTGTGTGTGGCCCAGTATTATATTTACTTATTTAATGCTTCCTTCTTCAGTTTGGTAAATCGTGAGATGTAAAAAACAGCGTTAACCGTCATCATACCGTGAAAAGTCAAGATTCCGAAAGGACGTGTAAGTAGAGTTTTGGTAACAGAATGTTTGTTTTTTGAAATAGACTTGCCGTAAATTAATGCTGAATCGAGCAGTAGTTTCAAATGTATAACAGGTATGGTTTTGTAAGCTCATTATGACTATTCCCAGTTTGAAAAACTGAACCTGCATGAGAAAAAGCCTTTTCAGTTGCATTATTTTAAGGACCGATTGAAAACTTGATAAGTGTTGAAATTTAACTACGCTTTGCTCAATCACCAAAATAAACTGGTTCCAGTAGCTTCGCGAACGAACCGCCACGCAAATTCGTTTGTACCTTTTTTTACGGATTTGTTAAACAAAGCCGAGTGATATTTTCTTCTTTTTTTTTTCGTGTTAGTTTGTTATTTAGTATAGTGAAGCAACGCAAATTAGCTGTCAGCTATGATGTTGTTTTAAATAAACCTATCTCTCTCTAATCGTTTCCTTTCATCTTGTAGGCTTTCTTGAGTTCCTTATGGACCGTGCCATTGAGCCGAACCAAGAATGCCGAACAGCGAAACACGAAATTTTGGCAACGCTGGCGAAATCTCCCTCGGCAGGCCAGATCTTTGGCCATCAAGTGCTGATCCAGATTCAGGCTCACTATAGAGAAGGACCGTACTTTTTCCGAAGTCAGGCGGAAGTGGCAATGGAGAGTGGCCAGTAAGGAAGACCTATTGTGATATTTTGTACCGGTACGTGCATTTTTTAGTATAAAATATATTAACAGCCCTTTGTGCAACCAACCAGTCGTTCGTCCGAGTGGCTGACGCAGACTGTCCCGAGTACGCGTCTGACCCTGATTTGAATGAATGACTGAATGGAGGATTTATGACGCACTGCCCAAGGGCGTAAGTGCAGTAGAAAAGGACAAGGAAATATAAAATAATCGCAAAAACGCTCATAAAATATTTTCCATAAAGGTTCACTAATTTAGAATCACATTGATGGGATCGTGGACAGGTAAGTTTCCAATCGGAGAACACAAATTAGAGGAGAGGGCTTCAAGCGTCAACAATGGTCCTGTCTGATCCTGATATGCACCACGAGTATACTGTCAGGAGGTGGATAATAGATAACAGATGTGCTTGTTAAACGTTATGAGAACACGTCTGTTATGACCCTTTTAAATGTTATATATTTTCACGAAACATAACATGTAGAACGGTCATGAAGTTCTGGCTATAAACATGTCTAGTGGTAAAGGGTGATTTTGGTCTATTGTCACTAAGAAGAGGCCAGTGAGTATGGTAAATTTTTGGGAAAGAATTTTGATTATGCCCCATTCAAGACTACTAAAGGAGGCATACCTAGAATCATTGTGTGATGGAAGGAAGCAGTCGTGGGCACACTAGATTAAGTGTATTTTAGATAATACAGGTTTAAGTAATTTGTGGAATGAAGTGGAAGGTCCAGGATGGGAGTTAGGAAGCGTGACTAGAGTGGTTAGACAGACACTCGAAGACCAGGAAATACAGACGTGGTTATGCGAGGTGAGTTAGTCAGAATCTCTGAGGTTGTACGCTGCGGCAAAAGAGACCTGGGGTAAGGAAATATGTTTTAAAGTAGGGTTAAGTAGGGAGGAGTTGGGTTTGTTAATAAGTATGAGGGCTGATGGTTTGCCGCTCGGTGCAAGAAGAAAGTATATGGGGAAAAAAGAGGAAAGATCGGGTTCTTACTACTCGTGTCCTATGTGTGGAGAAATGAACGAGGATATATGCCACCTTTTGTGTGATTGTAAGAGAGTTACGGGGGCTAAGGGAGGAGATTTTCTGGGTGGGGGGAACTGATAATAAATGGATTATTAAAATGATGGGAAGTAAAGATTTTAAAGAAATAAGAATTACTGGGATGTTCCTCAGGTTAGCTTTTAAACAACGGAAAGATTTTTTCTGATGGGGAAATTGTGTTTTTAGTGCTAATAAAGTATTCAGTGTAAATTAAAAATATTAAGAGCGTGTTAGTGTGTATATGAGCATGTAAAATTGTTCACTTTTTGTTTCGTTTTGTTGCATGATGGCCGGATGGTTTTAATGTGCAAATAAATCATACATTCATTCATTCATAACACTTACAAGGCTCATAACAGATGGATTCTTATAATGTTTAAAACAAGGATGCGAAACATTGTGTTTTCTGTTATCAAACTTCCTAGAGTGTAAGTACGGGGTTGTCGATGGATGACGTCAATACTGGACGTTATTTGTAGGATTTGTAGCTCTTTGCACAACTACGCAAGTTGTTCAGACTCCTGGCTTACACAGAGTGCGCCAAGTACGGTTTGTTCCAGATTTGGACCACGAATTGCACATGTTTGTGAGTGATTGACTTTCTGTATGGCACTTGCCTTCCGGCCAAGTGCCATATCCTGATTACTTTTCCGTCGGTCGGTCGGTTAGTCCGGTGATCGCGAGTTAGGTACTTCCAGATGTGCTAGCTCGATGAAACTTGGCAGGCATATCATGGACCCGACCAAACTAGCTTGGAAATAGTCACTTCCCCGATCCGACCACCGTGGGGGGAGTGGAGGGAGGGGGAATCAAGAATATTCACCTATTTATAGCTTTTGAACGGGGAATTGGGTGTGTCTCAGATGTCACTCTTCAAGTCCGGAATGGATCCGGTGACTTGGGGGAGGGGGGGGGGGGGTCGTTCAGAGTGGACGGATTGGGATGGAAATAGGGGGGAGAAAAAGCACAAGCCCTAGATACATAGTTGACAAGACCGGACGGGATCCGAGCACTGTGGGGAGTTGAAGGGAGGGTTCTTTAATTCCGGTGATCCCGACTTAAGATGCTTACATATGGTATAGACGATGAAACTTGGCAGGCGTATCAGGGATGTGACCAGATTACTTGGAAATAGTCACTTCCCGATCCGACCGACTCGGGGAGGTGGAGCGAGGGGGAATCCGGAAAATTGAGGTATGTATAACTTTCGGACGGGTTATGGGATCTTAATTTTTATAAGTAAGGGCGTCTAATTTTTATAAGTAAGGGCCTTTATAAGTAAGGGCGTGTAAACAGTTGAATGACACTTGCAAAAAAAACAATCGTAAACAGTTGTAAAATTACTATTGGAAATCGTTTACGATTGGGATTTCAGATTCGCCGTTTCTGTTAAACTCTTTTGATCGTTTACAACAACAACGAAATCAGCTTCCCCATTACAACTCAGGTCTGTATTTCACGACTTCGATTTGGAAACAGTCGAAAACGACTGGAAACACTTGAAAATGATTGGAAACAGTTGAAATCGATCGTTTTGAACGGATCCAAACAAAAACGATCGTAAAATTACGATCGGAAACAACTGTTTCCAATTGTTAACAGTTGTTTCCAGTTGTTAACGATCGTAAACCATTGAAAACAATTGTTTACGACTTAATTATTTTCATACGGGCGCCCAAAGGAAAAATTTGGTCAAGTGGTCAAGTTGGTCTGAAGTCGATTAGAGATGAGATGTTGGTCCAGTTGTTTGACAGATGGTATTCTTGTCCCTTAACCATGCTGTACTATTTAAAGTTAAAGACACTCATAAACAACTTCCAGGATATTTTGCAAGCGGGATATTTCGCCCAAAACAAAACATCCCATCAAAACTCAAAACAGGCTCAGGTTCATTTAATTTCAAATAATGAAAACAAGTAATTTTACATAACGTCATGGCAGAGAGCAGGCCGATGACTAGAAGATGAAATTAAAAAAAAAATACAACTTAATCATGGTCATACACAACTGTATACAATATAGCAACCACCATCAGGTCCCAAGAAAGTAGACATCTAGCAAGTAACCTCCTCATTAAAAAAAAAGAGAAAAAGACGAGACAATATTCTTACAAATTATGTATTTATCACTATCTTATGATATTCTGATATTCTATCAGAAGACTTGCTTTTATTTTATTTTTTAAAACATTTGAAGAAAGTTGCAGGTCAAAACTAGATCGATATTTGTTCCATGATTTTATAAGTCTTTCTAACAGAGAATATTGATCTTTCGGTTTGTATAAATGGTTGATGTATTAGTGATGCATATCTGGAATATCTGATACTTATCTGACCTTGGGCGTAGGTTATAGCAAAACGTACAAAATCTACAAGATTCGCTTGTTTGGATCAAGTAGTCCAATAAATATTCAATATTTGGAATCCTATTGAAACCTTTGGTCTTGTTACTTGTTATGACACTTGCGGCTCCGCTCAAGTGCCATATATCGATCACTTTTAGGTCTGTCGGTCTGTCTGTCAGGTCACTGTTCTCGAGTTAGGGTACTCCCAGACGTGCTAGGACGATGAAACTTGACAGGCATATCAAGGACCCGACCAGATTGACTTAAACATAATCACTTCCCCGATCCGACTTTCCCCGGATCCGGGAGTCCGGAAACTAGGAACAAGGGAAGCAAAAGGGCAATGTCCAGATGTGGTATCGATCCAAAGTCCTCTTTGGTGGAAGCGTCGCTTGCTTGTGTTTAGAGACGAATGCAGGAACAGGTACAGTTTAAGGATTACAGTAAGACCGACAAGTGGTCAGAACAGACGCTAAATTAAACTTTTATCTGATTGTGTTCTACCTTTTCCCAAGAAAGTAAGCTACTTCTGTCTCCATTTTGTACTCTGATTAACTTGGAAACAATCACTTCCCCGTCCAGGTGATCGTGGGGGGATTGGAGGGATGGGAAATCTGGAAAATAGTAACATACATAACTTCGGAACGGGTAATCGGACATGTATGAAACTTGACATGCATAACTTTGAAACGGGTAATCGGACATGCATGAAACTTGACAAATGTGAAGAACAAACGTCTCAGATTTTCAATTTCAGATCTGAACCGAATCCGAAAATTGGGGGTGGGGGGTAGAGGGAGGATCGGAAATCTTGTGAAACGCTTAGGGTCTAGGGATCGGGATGGAACTTGAGGGGAAGAACGAGCATTAACACTAGATGCTTTATTGACAAAACAGGACCGGAACTTGTCGCAGCGGAGGGTGTCGGAGGGGTTTCCTAGATTTTCGGTGGTCACGAGTTAGGGTACTTCCAGATGTACCAGGACCAGGAAACTTGGCAGGCATATTAGGTACTCCCCAGGTTGAATTGAAAATAGTTCCTTCACCGATACGATGATCTTTGGGGGAGTGAAGGGATGGGGAGTCTAGGATCTAGTGACATGCATAACTTTGGGACGGGTTATGGGACTTGAATTAAACTTGAAAAGTGTCAAGAAAAAGTGTCTCCGATGATCAATTTCAATTCCGGAACGAATCCGATAACTTGGGGGGCGTGGACTGGGATAGAAAGAACAAGCATGAGCCGTAGAGACAATATTGACGAAACAGGACCTGATCATGTCACAGTGGGGGGAGTTGGAGAGGGTTTTCCACAATTCCGGTGATTACGAGTTGGGGTACTTCCAAATGTGCTATGACCATGAAACTTGGCAGGCATGTTAGATTGGCTTAAAAATAGTCACTCCCCGATCCGATCATCGTTGTGGGAGAAACAGTTGTCAGGGAGTGAAATAACCATTTCAGGTTTACTAGATCAAGCCCAATTTCTGCTGAAATGAATATCGGGAGAGAGATCCAGCCTTGACAACTGCAAACCGTATCTGACAAACATGCTAACAGTTCTTACAAGTGCCGTATGAGCTTTTAGTTCTTGTTTTAATATTCTACTTCACTCTCGCCTTTTGCATTTGGTGTAAATGTTGAAGAGAAGGAGAACTACCCTAGATGGTTAGGGGTACGACAACACTTCGACTAAACGACTGCCTTTTTTGATTGATTGAAAAAAACAACAAAAAAACGGACAAGTTGTATATTATTACTATTACTACTTTACTTCAGTCAAAAACATAATACCATTAACAACTTACAAAAAAAACATACACTAATAACAGGATGGAAATCCACCCCATGCAAGATATCTAGATGGATACCCATCCATACGGGTAGCTGATAGAAAATGGTCAAGGCAGCAAAAGCAACCGAATTATTTTCACAACCTCTTAAGCGACGAAACATTGCAGCAAGGCCTTTCTTCGGGGTAGTTGACATTTTCTAGCATATTTTGGCCCTCCTTGGCAAGGGTCCTCGTCAAGCTCAAGCTAGAAGGAGATTTGCGTGTGAGATTTAATCTAGTGATATTTCGGCACGTCTTGGCAAGGGTCCTCTTCAGGCTCAAGCAATTAAGGGCCGTAATATTGCTAGAATAAATCTCAACTGATAAATCCGCTTAGCACACTTAAATGTCATCCGCAGATAGCTTGGCGGAAGGAGTTAAGGCTTAAGCCTAGTTTTGTCAGAGTTAGTGACAATTTGATGGAAGAAATAGTTACTGATGTTGGATAATGGAGAGTAGATTCGGTGTAAAAGCAAAGATAGACTCGGTGTAAAAGCAGTAACGGTATACCTTGAAGCCATCTTCAAGTTCGTTATGCAATATTTCTTCCCCGTGACCGAACATGTGATAGTGTTTGAAGATTTTACTTTCTCCGCGTGGTGGCCTATCCGGTTCGTTCAGCCGTGTTATCGCTCTGCTCGACTGATTTTCTATTATTTCCCTGCTGTCCGGTTGAATACCTTAAAAGTGAAAAGATTAGGCGTAAGAACCGGTCCATAATTCAGCAGTTTATGATTCGAACGTCCAAACCTCAATTCTTCTCTCTTCGAGAAAGCCCCCCCCCCCCTCCGACTTTATTTAAAATCGAACTAGTCTGATTTTTTTTTATTGTTTTTTTTTAATTGCCAATCCGTCTTAAAAATTAGTCCGTGTGCCTCTTAGCTGTCAACAATTAATTGGTTATTTTGGTCATTCAGTTATCTTAAAGAAAGGAGTGAGACTATAGTATAACGAGACAGTAACGAGAAGCATTAGTCACAAGAGCACCAGTAAAAAAAACACGAAAATCTCGTTTTTCTGTTTTATTTCACAAGATAATTGAAGACAAACTTTTTACCGTTGTTAGAAAAAACTTTCAGTAACCAGAGATGTCACCTAACCTTTCAGGGAAACAAGAATTGTAGGCTACTGTCAGAAGTTTGATAACATATAACACGTATTTGTTCATCGTTAAATGTTGTAAGAGTATATCTAGGTCTGCCGATTGCTTCAGATTTAAAATCGACACGTGCGGGTCTGATTTCCGATCTATCTACGAAAGTTCTAAAAGCGTATTGTACACTGTGTAGGACTAAGGTGAAATTTAACCGGTTGATTCGAGGACGCCTTTGTACCGCTCTGGTTATCCCGCACATTTTCGCTTTGTCGCCTTTTTGGATACTTTTCACACTGAAGGAAAATAAAGCAATTAGAGTTGTTTATTTCAAGTTTGCGAAGTTTTTGCTTGGAGTACCTCTTTGGACGAGATACTTCACTAATTGTTAAATACGGTGTTCTTGATCCCACGGATGTCATCAACATCAAGTTGACACAGTCCCTGGATCCCCAGCACAGCCTGTACCAGGCATTTCTAAAGTAGGCTAGTTGTGCTAGTTCTTTGTTTATTTGTTAGTTTAGTGTGATTCGTTGTTCCTTTTTTCTTCTTCTTTTTTCTTCCCGTATTATACTCATTTGTCACATTTTGTGTTTAGAATGGGTTAATAAAATCATTAATTCATTCATTCATTCATTCATAAGTATATTACCCTTTTAATGCTATGTTTATACACAAAATTTCTGTTTACTTTTTTAAGAGTTATGGTTCGTCAAAAGATATCATTTGAAAGGGTAATAACAGATATACTCTCGTATGTTTTCATAAATATGCGCAAACATGCGTTATCTGCTACCAGACTTTTGATTTCGTGTGTTGGAGGTGGAGATAAGCAAAAGCTGTTGGGACCGACCAGACCAATCGACGTAGAGCGTTTGTAAGTGTTACTTTTATAGTACACTGTCAGAAGTTTCATAAGAGATAAAATGAGGATGCGACGTTTCAGCAGATAATGCGTAACATACAACACTTCGAATGTTATCTGTTGTGTTTGAAAACGTCATGCATGAAATGTTACGCATAACAAACTTTGTTAAGAAGAGCCAAAAAAACATTGACTGACTTTATTCCTTATCGTCATGATGTTGGAAAACTCAGCAGATACTTTTGGCGGGTTTTCGGTTCTTCCTGATGGTAACGCTTATTATGGATAACATTTTGAAACACAATAGATATCATCCGAAGTGTTATCTGTTACGCATTATCTGTGTAAACCGCGCGTCCTCGTGTTATCTGCTGTGAACATTTTGGCAGTGTAGGAGAAGCCTGGGTGCTGATAACACTGCTATGAATAGTCCCCGAAGCCGCGCCGAAAATAAATTAGCGGGCCGCCGCCGAAAATATTTGGGCGCGCCGCAGTTGGGGTCGGCGGCGGCGGCCCGCCGGTAAGATTCTGACGCCGTATCTTTTTAGGTGATATGTATCAGATTCTCTTTCCATTGAGCTTTATCTTCCCTAGGCTCAATGTTTTTGTTCGGTTTTTGCTCATCAGCAAGTGCACTAACAGAAAAGTAGCGGCAGTGTAGCGTCAGTGCAAGAATGACAATTTCTACCGAAAATTGTATGTGGGTTCCAAACCGTGTAAACAAAGTGCCAAACAGCGTTCGTGCTGCCTGTCGGTTCGCCATTCTGTCCAAATTTTGCTAGTTCAGACAGTTCCGGACAAGCTAGGACGGTGAAACTTGTCATTCCTTCTGGACGGTAGCGTAGTTTCACTGAACGTTGGCAAACTTTGGAATTCCCTTGGAAGCCTCAATTGCTGGAGGATTCCAAATTCCCTAGAAATCCCCTCGATTACTGGAGATTCCCCGGCTGAACGAATGTTACTTATAATACCACAGTAGGTAGCTTGTATATTCAAGGATTGTATGGCACTTGCAGCCTTCGACTCAAGCCAGAGCCCAGAGCTGTTGGACTCGGACTCTGTCTCGTGACGCCTTTATCAATGACCAGGACTCGTCTTTCACTGATACTCAACGAAACCTTATTTTCCGGGTCCGACCATCCCTGTGTGGGTAGAGGGAGGGGGAATCCGGTACCTTGTGACCTGCGTGCAGCGCGAAAATGTTCATGGGTCCTAGACAGCTGGGATTTGAACCTAGGACCTTCGTCTTTCAAGGCCACTGATCTGCCACTGGGGTACATAGGGCCTTTTGAACTTAATTCGCAAACCACTACAATGGTTACGAAGAAGCAGGCCAAAGGAACCGTGAGCCCGCCAAAAACAAATCTATCTAAGCACTTGACATACCCATGTCACGGGTTTACATAGTAGACGGAATTTTACACAAGGGACTTGTCCTGTAACAAAAGGCGTATTCTTGCCTTTCCCCGAGGAGTCCTCGGGGAATCAAAAGGAACGGCAGCAGTATTCCAACGCCACCGCAGTTTTCCGCCACCATATGTATTCCGCCACCATATGTTTTCCGCCACCTTTTAATTCAGGTAGCGCAGGTAGCCTGTGCAGGTAGTTCCAGATTTAAATCTTTAAATGTGAAAAGGGTGTTTACCCAATGCGTATCACAAAATTTCCGGAACCTCCCTCAACCCCGACCATGTCCACATGTGATTCTGACACGTAAATATCATATCTAGGCAATTTCACCAAGAGAGGTGAATTTCACCTAGGCAAATCACCCACAGGGTCACTCGAATGGTAGACGTTCCGGATTTTGGACCCGTTACCTTTGCACAGTCCAAGTTTCATCCCAGTCTCTCTATCCTTCTGGTTCCTACGCATGTTACCGAGCCTCTCCTTCCACCCCACCACCTTAGTCGGATGCAATTTGGACACGCCAATGTTGCATCTACGGCACTTAACTACCGAATAATTTGAGCTTGATTCGGAGAACATCCGGAAAATTTTCGGTGACACACAACTCCCCCCGACGAGACCGGATCCGGTCTCGACCTCAAAATAACATATCTAGGTTCCATGACCTAACCGATTTCCGGGCCTCCACCCCCCACCCCCGAAGTCGGATGTGATTCGAAAAATTTATGTCGCATCTAGAAGCAGCTGCCAAGTTTATCCCGAACCGAATTACTTCCGGAAACTTTAAGGCACGCCCCTTCCAGCTCCGCGCATCAAGGTCTTATTCAGTTCGGACTTCAAAATCACACATCTGAGTCCCATAATGTTTGTACCGTCCAAGTTTCATCCCAATCCCTAAATTCCTTTGCAACGAATGTTCCAAAATTATTCACATGTTCCAAATATGGAATCCTTATATTCCATCGCAACTTTCCAAAATTCCCGGAGTCCTCCTCACCCGCGTGGTCGGATGCGATTCGGCCTTATAAATGGAATATCGCTCTGCTCCGCTGAATCGGGTCACAAGTTTCCGTACTCCCTCCACCGCCACACGAATGGATGGAGTTAATCCGGTAAAGCACGGTTTCGCTGAGCATTTATAAGCATATGAAGTGTCATCGTCTTTAGCTTACATGGAGTGGATGTACCCAAAAGTGAGATCGTTGGATCACCATTACGATCGCTATATGGCACTTGAACCGAAAACTGCAAGTACCATAGCTAACGATTTGTGGTACAAAAATTGCAAAAATGTGTTGGAAAACTGAAAAATAACCGCAAAAATGGTAAAATAAGAGCAAACGCCGATAAATCGGCGGAGCGCCGCCGATAACTTTCCAGTGGCGTGCCGGCAGCACGCCGCCGCTGACCCAAATTCTCTCTGCTGCCGCCGAATTTAGTTTCGGCGCGGCTTCGGGGACTAGCTATGAAGCGAAGAAGCTACTGACTCTAGGTCGCTGCTTCTACTGAATGAAGGATTTATGACGCACTGCCCAAGGGACAAGTGTAGTAAAAAAAGGACAAAGAATTATAAAATAATCACAAGAAAATCAAAAATATTTGCCATAAAGGTTCACTAATTTAGGATCATATTGAAGGGGTCGTGGACAGGTAAGTTTCCAATCGGAGAACACAAATTAGAGGAGAGGTTTTCAAGCGTCAGCAAGGGTAGGAAATTGAACTAACGGCGGATCAAGTAACGGCGCGCCGTGGTATTCGGGTAGAGCAGAAATCTCAGATGTCTGAACTATGTCGAGCGTATGCGTCGAAGGGAATTTTTTTTATTTTTTTTTTATAGAATTTAATCGAGGGAGGAAGCTAACATACGGTGCACAAAAGGCAGTATATACCAATTGTGCGAACAGCTAACTTAATGTAAAAAAGTTCGTCATTAATACTTGTCACCAAGGGTCCTTAGTAATTTGTTCGTGACTTATTTTCGACAAGGGTCTCCAAACCCTGTCCTTTGATGATCCTTGTATAAGAAATGGATGTGTAGCATGATTGATAGTCGTCAGTTTGATCACGTGAGGAGGTTAGCAAGATTCCTCAGGGGCGCTTTTCGACACCGACAATTATGCGTAGAGTAAGTTCTGCCATAGCCTTTTGGCTTTTTTTGTGCAATTAAATCTTATGTTATCTATCTTATATTATGGTCACATATGTCCACCGGATTATGGCCGTGATGCACTGTTGATATGCACTGTTGAAACCGAGGAGTCTTGAACAAGACTCATGACAGTTTTAGCGCTCGCGAATAGCTGCGAACAACACATCGTGGGATATGAAGGAACTGGAGATGTCACACTGACAAGATTATAAATTTCTTTGAACCTTGTGCTAGGTTGCGTTCCAAAAAAGTCATTACGAGTTATGATGCTAAGAGAAGCCAGCTCTTTTATACTGCTAGTCACTCCCCTCGATGGAATGGAAATAAAAAAAGCGAAATTTCTGCTGAATTATAGTAGGCTAATTATCAGTTATGATGCTTCAGACCATCATAGTTAAACTGTAACGATCTTAAATTCATTGAACGAAAATGATACGAGGGAGAAACTAATTTTCCTATCACGCCTGACGGTGGACCGACAAAAAGAAAATAAGTGTAAGAATCATAACTGACAATAACTTGCTGGAACGACTTAGCTTTTCGTCGATTCCTGTTGAACTGCCTCTTCAAGCAAACGACACACTTGTATAGTGTGGTAGTAGAATGATAGTAGTATTTCGTTCTAGTTCAGAGTGTTTTCATCCACTCTTCTTTCCGAGATTCTTCGCTTCATAAGTGTATCCTATCTCCTCTATTAGTAAAACACCGATTATTACTAGTGCCACGATTTTTTCTCTTTACATGACGTATCATGACGATCTTTGTTTCCCACGAGTTGTTTCCGTCCGAAGACGGGTTTTGCAAATTTTGCCAAGATTGTCATCCAAGCCAAAGGGCATGGAAAGTGACTAAAAACAGCCGAATTGCCGTGTGACATGGTCAGCTATCGCAGAAGATTTGTGCAGAAACACTATGCGGCGCGAGTTGTCCTTGCAGTAAGCTGTAACATTTTGGTCTATTTAGCCTAACACGTTGCCAAACTCTATTTACGAAACTCATGGAAATGTAATAATGGTTAGACCAGAGCCATAGCCTGTAAACTTGAAAAAAAAAAAAAAATAGTATCACAAACAGTAGTATCATAGCGACTTCACATTGACAAGAAAAGCTTAGTAGCAACAACAATGTAAGAAAAAATCTTAATCTTGTCTATAAATGAGATACGATTTTCTCTGATTCGGATTAATCTTATCCCAGTAGAGATGAGATTAATCCTAGTAGCAAATAGTGCAGTTAACTTTAATCCTTACTCGGAAAAACTCTTTACAGTGTATTATCCGATTTATGGTGGCAATTAGTACGACATTAATTTCGTAAACGTGCGTTTGAAACCATGACACTGAACCATCCATTAAAATGCGTGTTTGTGAAAAAAAAGGTTTTTGCTCAAGATCACTCAACCGTTGAAAGGCCCTGTCTGAAACAGTAGAAATTGATTTTCCTTTATCCTACTCTTTCCGCCGTGTCTGTCATTTCATTGTCAGTTTTGGTGGCTAAGCGGGTAGTAGACAATCGTTCAAAGTTTTTTAGAGAAGAGTGAAAAATGAAATTCGCTTTAAGGTAAGAGTACTTTTATTATAATTGAGTTTTTAAATACTAACTTATGTTCAGGAATAAAAAGTCACTAGGCTTAAAGTCCGTACCGAAGCCCTCTTCCAGGCTTCGACTTTAGTTTCGTGCAAACGGATTTCCCCAGACGAGAAGAGATTTCAGCATCAAACATTATTATCATAATAGCAACTATGAGCAGGAAAGATAATAAAAATGAAAGAAGGATTCGAAACCATGGATTGTTTAAAGATGATATAGGAAAATCAATAGCAGGTCACTCATTATTGATTCACTAATGAGAGGGACTTCAAAGTACCAGTGTCGTAGAACAACGAAACAGACTGGCGGGATTAGACAAAATGAGACTCTGCAATTATCATACTGAAGGAGGTGAATGTTTGTACAGTTGTGTCATTCTTTATGGTACTTTGGTAGAAGAAAAAGCTTGCATTATTGTAATACGAGACAGGGAGCTCTAAAGTTTAACAAAAAAGGGCGGGGATAGGACAATCTTGTTACCCATCACTTATTCAATAAAATTGGCTTGAAGATCCGCTGAAAATGCGTTACTTCGTTGTCACGAATGATCAATTTTTAAATAGTGAAATTTCTGTGTGATTTGTGGTACCTCTGTGCGCTTGTATTTTTTGTGCATGCCTCACGAGAAAGACTTATGGTTTTATTTGTCCAGACACTATGCAGTCTTCACCAATCTCACCATAACCCACTAAAAAGCGGCTTTTGTGTTAAGATTAAATTTCCCGCGTCATAGTAGAATTTTCGTTGTGGGGAGCGGCAGCAGATATTCTGGACGGCTTAAGTCATAACTGGAGTAGACAGTGGAAAATAAAAAAATTCCTTTTGCAGAATCCAAATAATTCAGTGTATCCAGTTAAAAGTGCGAACACACGATGCGGATTTCCCGGCCGGATTTCCTGCACTTTTGTCATCAAGTTATCAAAATTTCAGCTTTTCCATATGGAAGTGATGATGGTGCCACAAATCCGGGCAGGAATTCCCGCCCGGAAGCTCCCGATCCTCATCGTGTGTTCGCACTATAAAAGACACAAAAATAAGTTGGCTTTTCAGTTAAACTTTAATCTAATCATTCCTGAGCACGCATTGTTCCAGATCAAATACCAGAATATGCATTTTGAAATTGATTGTTCAGATAGCGAGTTGACTCTCTAAGAGTCAACTAGAAGGATGTTAATCTGATGGAATGTTCAAGATGACAAAGAGATACACGTACGGTTTCCGGCAAGAAAAACCTAGCTAAACCCCTCCGGCGCCCCCCCTAACTCCTCCGGTGCAAAAAAAACCCTCCAGGGTACCACCCCCCCAACCACCACAAAAACAGTTTATTAACAAAATATACTTTTTTTTATGAAAAGTGTTTGTCGCGCGTTTACATTTCACTCGCGTGTCTAGAAAAAATCCTTAAATGAACTGTCTTGCCTGTAATACTAATGCAACCTACTTCCATAATCACTCCATATACTTCTAAGCCCAGAGACCCCAATTTCGTAATGTACATTCTAACCCCTCTATCAAAACCACGCTAATTTTTGTACGTGTCGTGTTTTTCTACCTTCGATGTCTTATCACGCTGTTGACGGTTGTCTGCGAGAAGTTTTTTCCATCAAAAACCGGTTATGTAAATTGTTTCCCTGTTTTCAGTACAAGACAACGGGTCTCGGAAAAGGCTTAAAACAGCCAAACCGTGGGTTATTTGTTGAAAGCACAGACTAGTTCAAAAGTATTCAAATATTTTAAAATACTGTAAGCTGAAGAGTAAATAGTGTTAGGGGTCCTTTAAGTGGGGAGAGGGTCGCCTTCACCCAACACGCAAGGAAATTAGACTCTCGTGCGCTAATTTCAGTTGAACAATCTGGACGATAGGTCCAGGCTGTGTGTCTCAGAGCTTCATTAGCTTTTGAACTTGATGATCTACATAGAAATCTGTCGGTAGCGACGTTTTCTCCCCATCACGGTCTTTTCCGTTTATTTGAAGTGACATTTGTATTCAAATTTAAGTTGTGTTCTTTCCTTTCTCCATATACTCTGCTATTCCTATTTTTATTTAGAAAAAGAGTCATTCATTTTGTCATTTTGGGCTAAGTTATCCCACAATTTATCTCACCAATTCTTTGTCGTGAAGGGGGCTGTACTTGATATTTTTCCGGAGCCAGTATGGCTCTTCTTAGTCTCTTCTTACTCTTTCAGACTATTTGGGATCTACTCTCTTTTCATGGGTGAAACAAGTGTATCGTTAACTAAAATCTGGAGTTTCAGGTTAGGTGCCCTAACCCTAACCAGCGAACGTAGCATATAACAGAACAGTAGACCCGTGTATATACATGTTAATTTTTATTTTAGTTGACTCTAGCGATATAGTGACATAACAGGCATATAGGATCCTGCCGGAGCTGCTGCGTGTCCAGCAAATCCGAGTCCGAGACAAGTCCGAGTACTTGAAAAAAGGCGTCTCGAGACGAGTCCGAGTCCACAGCTCTGTCGGACGGACAGCACCGTGAAGTCTGTGTCCTTGAAAAAGGCGTCTCGAGACCGTCTCGAGGCGAGTCCAGAGTCCGAGTCCACAGCTCTGGCGGACGGACAGCTCCATGAAAGGCGAGTCCTAGTCCTTGAGTCTCGAGACGAGTCCAGGGTCCTAGGCCACCAGCTCTGGATCCTGCTGACCATGCACCAAACTATAGAGAACTGAAAGTCTCCTGGGTGCGTTTTAGTTTAGCTAATTAAGAATTTATTCTGATACTTCGGTTTCCAGCAGGTTCTTGCTGTCAGTTGGCCTTCTGTTTACTAATAATGTGTACGGAAACGAGCCGGATTCAGTAGCCGCAAGTTTTGACACGTCAGCCAACCGTTCTCCTGCAGTTAAGTCCCGGAATTTACCACGAAGCTTTGGATCAAGCAAAGGAAATGCTGAATATAATGATAGAAGACATTCCAGCCCCCACGGCGGATGTGCTGTAGTAATCCCGGGAGGCAGCGGCAAATACTATGGACATAATAGGTGAGATTATATTTTTCGTAATTTTCCGTTTCATTTCATAGTATTTCTTGGAGATGGCGTAACTATTTCGTAGTCATGGGGTAAAAAGCGTGTAGCCGTGCTTAGACGTTCAACACAGTCCGTTCAAAAAAGAGAAGTTCCCTAAATATTCCTTCCTCCCAAGCTGACTGCGAATCCTATTTGTTTGTTGTGCTAATACGATAAACAAGCTGTATCTTCTGCCGGTGATTCGGCACTCGTTCGCAAGGGTCCTCTTCGGGTCGTATGTAAGAATCTGAAGCTTCTACAGTTTTAGCTGACTAATTTGTTTGGCTCGAGGAACCAAATACTAAGATTCATTTTCAGTATTATTTTCATAAATAGCAGGGGAAAAAATGTTGCCATTATGCTACGTTCTATACTTGTCAAGAACACTATCGCAAGGGTGTTGATTGCAATAATAATAATAATAACAATAATACAAAGCAATAATAGCAATGTGTTGGTGAAAGTTCCCGTATGGTTTTCTGGAGGATGTGTCAGTAAAATTTGGTCATATTTACACTGTCAGAAGTTTGATAAGAGACGATAGAAGGATGCGCGGCTTCAACAGACAAGACTTCGGATGTTGTCTATTCTGTTTGAAAATGTGATGCATAACCAGCGTTGCCATCAGGAAGAGCGGAAAAATTGCCAAAAAGCGTCTGCTCAGTTTTCAGACATCATGACGATAAAGAGAAAAGGCAGTAGATGTTTTTTGGCTGTTTTTTGGCTCTTCCTGGCAATGCTTGTTATGCATAACATTTCATGTATAACTTTTCGTACACAACAGATAATATGCCAAGTGTTGTCTGTTGCGCACTGTCTGTTGAAACCGCGCATCCTTCTGTTGTCTGTTGTGAAACTTCTGACAGTGTAGTTTTTCAGCTGAATGCTAAATCTTTTTTGAGTAGTAGACTGTAGTTTTCTGTTCCTGATATTTAAAACTGTTACATGCAGTTAACAATAGTTGCGTGTTTGCTGTTACCATGGTATCTGTTACCACGGTAACTGGATCTGCAATTAGTCGTTTTTGCAGTTATCGTGGTATCTCATACACGGTGCTCTGCAAAAACGACTATTGCCGAAATTGCACTTTTCGAAGTCATCCCAAAAGAAAAACAGATATCCAGCTACATCACTAAGTGCTAAACTTCTTTCTCACCAATCTGACAAAATTCGATGAAAGTGAGATGACTTTTCAGATACCACGGTCGGACCGTAGTATCTGAAAATCTGATACCATGATAACTGGCCAGATACCACGATAACTGCAAAAACGACTTTAGACCTTGGTAACAGATACCATGATATCAGCAAAAACGCAACTAATAGCAACGAATGCTAATTAAACTAAAGCGTGGTTTCCTGGCTTCGACTTTTTTGCAGTATTTTCCAACCGTGATTGACTGCAACTTACATCATACTTTTTTTTTCAGTGTCCATGGAAGTGACTCTTGCATTACCTACGAGTCAGTCAATTTCGCCTTCAGTAAAGCTCGTGACAAGCTTAGACTTGAAAAACCGAAACGTGAAGACCTGACTGACAAAGATATTGACAAAATAGCACAGGCTGTGGAGGAAACAACCAGGCTTCTAGCTGATCAGTAAGATGTCAATCATTACGTAGTTAGGCCTTGTGAGACCGTGATACATGAACAGAAAAAGTCGAATTATCAATATTTTTTCTTTTTGAACTTGGAATACACTTTTACATTTTACAATGACTAAAAGCCTTGCACATAGGCCTAATGAGCATCTGATTTTTCTGATACCTTCTTCTCGAAGTAGATCGCCAGAATCTACTGCAGATACTTCTCCGTCTAGCGAGATGGCACTGCAGCGGAGGAATTGTGACTCGCTTTATTCTCGCGTGGAAATCTGATGCGTGCATATGAACCTGTGTGGGTTTTTTTTTTATCATACTGTTTGAATCGGCTAGATTATTTTTATGGTTAACTAGTTCATGTTCTTTTTTCACGTATTTGCCATACTCCGTACATTGTGTAAACCAGACACTGTAAAAAGTTTCCCCGCATAAAGATTACAGTTAACTGCAGTATTTGCTACTCAGATTCATCTTACCTCTATTTGGTATTAATCTTATCTGCGTAGAGATAGGGACCCATAAATTTCCTGCAATGACTCGCCATTCAGTGGGCTTGTCATTTCCTATATTTCCTCCGAGCCTCACCTAGTTTCCAAAAATTCCGCTTGGGTCGAATGGGCGTTCTTGCTTAGATAGACAAAATTGCCAGCATGCGACCAGGTACCTAAGCTAGGACCCGGATGAAAAATTAGTAGCCTGCGTAGTAGTATGGTAGTAGTACGAAAACGTTGCATGTAATACTATGTAATAGCAAAGAATACTATCATTTAATGTGCCTCAGACTGGTCCAATCTTATGTAGTAGTATCCAGTAGTATCCTGTCTTGCCATAGCAGCATCCAGTCTTGCTAATATTAGCATATATAGTATGCAGTACACGGTAGCCTTGACGTAGAAGCATGTAGTAGCATCGATAGTATTGCACGCAACTTTTTCGTACTACTTCATAGTACTATTTCGATATAAATTTTTCATCGGGACAAAAGATCCAGGATACTCTTCCATTACAGAGAAATATTCCTAGTTCAGCACAAGAGCTGCGAAAAATTTTGTCTATCTGGATAGTCGGGTATTTTATCCCCGTGGGTATTTCTCGAACTATCTGACGCTCGGTCAAGAGCGCATCACAAATCTCTTAGTGAAAAGCCCCCTGTATGGCGAGTCATTACAGGAAATTTATGGGTCCCTGGTAGAGATAAGAATAATCGGAGTAGCAAATAAAAACTTTGTACAGTGTAATTGCGGGTAATAAAGTTCGATCAATCAATCTTTGAAGCTTCTAATTTACATTGACCACCCCTTCACAAGTCGGTTATAAAATATGCAAGCCGGTCACAGCCTGTAAATGGTTCATGGTGAGCATATGTATATATGTTACTGCCATTTTAAATCAACATAATCAATCAGTAATTTTATTAGCCGACATAGAAATGGCACAAAACGTGCCTGTACGGATAATATGGAAAACAATAAAGAACTAAATTAATGACTATACAAACGCACTAGAATACGGATGGAACGCCCATATCCAGGATTTTTTTTTTTTTTTTTGGGGGGGGGGGTTGCCTGCTGGTCGGACAAAAAAGTACAAAAAACACATAGATCAGAGGGAAAAGTCTATATAAATCGTTCTTTTTGTGTGTTTCGCCGGGGGTTTCAACCCCCTAACCCCCCCAACCCCCTGGATACGGCCTTGACGGATGGCACCGGTCTAGAGAAGAGTCAAACTCGGCTCGGCGTTGGGACACAGCCACAAATGGATCGGAAAAGTCGCGTAACTTTGTGGTTACTGGCCAATGAAGGAAGGCCGATAGATTTAATAGATTTAGAATATTAAAATGAAAGCCAAATTATTTACTTTCTTTCTTAATTATTCGTTCGGAGGCTGCAATTGAGGAGTGGACGAAGTTGGTAAGTGTCGACAGAAGATCTTCAGCAATCCGTGATTCGTTAAGTTTATTATTTTCGCAAGGAAGCGAAAAAGCTCTTTTGTTTTAGATTGCTTTGTTTGAAAAGCTGAAACAATTTTCTGTTTCAGGTACGACCTGAGCAACGAAGCCATCGAATATACCCTGCAGAAGATTGACACATCAAAAACAGTTATAGAAAAATATTGCCCGGATTTCTTGAAGGGTCCAAAATGTGAAGTGAAGCGTTACAGAGAGTTCGATGCCCGGTGTAATAATATTCAGATGGGACACTGGGGTAGTAGGCTTGCTCCCTTCCGTCGACTGATACCTCCCATGTACGAGGATGGTAAGATGATTAGCCTTTTTTCTAGCTCGATTGCCACAGAGTGATCGGTCGAAATTCTTATTTTTCTGAATCCGACAAGCCATTGGGGCTTAGGGATAGAAATCCAGAAACTTGATTATTGCTTGCTTAACTTAATATGAAGTGGGTGGCAAAAAATATGCACCGTATAAGCTATTTATAGTTCCATATGAGCCTCCAGCTCTAATGGTCAAATAAGCTATTGATTAGAAATTGCAGCAATTTTCTTTTCTTCTGATCCTTTGAACGAATGTCGAAGATCGTAGTCATTACGCTGGTTTTCATCTGAGATCGTATTCATTGCAGTGGGTTGTCATCTGAGATCGTGGTCATTACCGCGGTTTGTCATCTGAGATCGTGGTCATAACCGCGGTTTGTCATCTGAGATCGTGGTCATAACCGCGGTTTGTCATCTGAGATCGTAGTCATTACCGCGGTTCGTCATCTCGATCTAGAGCCTGCCGGGCTTGGGATTTCTCCTCACCGAAATTTTGGTCAATCATTTATTGCAAAACGCATTTCTCACTCACCTTTTTGTCACAGGCTTAAGCGCTCCCAGGGTGGCCAAGGATCACAGTCCACTCCCATCTCCTCGTCTCGTCTCCTCGACCATCCACAGGGAAAATGGGCTTCATGATCATTTGATTACAATATTCGAAATTGCCTGGGGTCAAATCATTGATCATGATTTTACTTTGACTGGAGAATCCAAAGGTAAGTTTTCCTAGCTAGCTAACACGTAGTTTGCTTACACGCCAGTAGCCTATAAGTCATATATTCAAATAATGCATAAAACGGCTACGAAACGGCTACATAGCTACGATGCTTTGACAGCGATATTTCGGCCCTTCTTGGCAACGGTGCTGGTCAGGCTGTCAATATTCAGGGTGAACTTCGGGGAAGGAAATAAACCTGCTAATGATTGCAGGCTTATGCATTATTTGAACATATGTTTCAAAGTCAGCTTGGGTTCAAGGGATATTTAGCCTATAAGTCACAGGACTCGACTGCAATCATTTACCTGGTGACATTGCTGGTTCGCACTGTGCTCACACTTAGCGGATTTGTGCCGAACCGCATAAACTTGAAGACGAGATAATTTTATTATTATCGTTCGCTCCTGACTTACCTTATTTTAATGTGTAACTGTATGTCGTTGCAGATGAGATCACTGACCGCGGTCCACTATCATACGCATTCTGGTAACTCTTAAATAATTTTTACACTGAAGCATATTTCCTTGCAGACGACATAACTGACCGTCGTCAACCTACCGCCTGTAGTACGCTCTAGACCATTGCTTAGATAATTTTACACTGAACTATATGTCCTTAAAAACTAGATGACGAACATCAACCTATCATTTTCCGGACGTAATCGCCTTCCATTCTTAAACCCGGAAACTGGAATTCCCTCCGGTACATTTTAACCCCCTGACTGTCATCACTGATTTTCTCACTTGTTTTGCGCACCACTATATCGACGGTTGTTTGTTAGGATTTTATTCATCAGAAAAATCGGCTATAATTTGTTTTTCCCTGTTTCTACTAGAAGTCAACGAGCCAGGAAAAGGTCTTTAAAACAGCCAAAGCCGTGGATAATTTTGTTGAAAGCTGCCCAGTTTCGTAGCATACGTATGTACAGTAAAGCGAGTGGTCCATTAAATAATTTTTTCGCCGGAACATAGATCCTTACAGATGGGATAATTGACTCATCATCTGTAGTACGCTCTCGACTCGCGCTTAATTGCGATGAATGGTATTTTCTTACAGATGAGATGACCGAGCGCGATCCAATATGTTGTGGCCCAGGAAAGAAGCACCCCGCATGCCTACCAATTGACATTCCGGTAGATGATCCGTTTTACTCTAAGTTCAGGAAAACTTGCCACGAATTCGCAAGATCTACTGCATCCTTGAAGTATCAGTGTAAACTAGGTAAGAGAGCCGAGGCAACTGCTTAAATATTCCGTGTTAGGACTACCTTTGTTCAACACCTCCAAAAGCAAAATAGAACGGTTGATGGTGGTCCAGATCTGGCTGTGATCTGAGGAAGCCCGTTAGTCTGGGACTAACCGAGTCGTGAGTCAGATGGTCATGACCTATTTGTAGATGGAAGTTAGAAAGTGTGGGATAATCGGTTGGATTCGTTTCACTCGTAGAGCATGCATCCAGCATTATAAACTCTGAACCAATCTACGAACAGGGATCCCTTCTATCACGTGTAGCGTGTCAAGTGCATGCCTCTGGCTTTGTAAACTCTAGAATTTTAAAAGATTCTCGCGAGATATATTTTTGGTAACTACCTGGCAATTGCTATTTGCGAATATCGTTTGCCGTTTAATCGAATATTTTAAATTTAAGCTTTCGGTCGCATCAACGTGCTAAAGTTTGCAAAACGTTTTTCTCCATCAGGGGCTTAAAAGAAGGAAGATATGCACATCGGAGAAGACCGGGGTCGCGTTTTATTTGAAGTTCATAGTACAGCTGACTGTTCGTTGTCGTTTCTTTCGCAAGCGGGACGTACGCTCGGAAGGCGCGGGGTGCCCAAGTCGTTTTATTTGCAAGCGGGCCTCCCGCTGAGTGACAGTGGACCGCCAGTTTGTACGCTCGGTGATGGTGGGTTTACACACTGTGTAAAATCCGAGCGTATTTTGAAATCCGAGCGTATTTTGAAATCCAAGCGTATTTTGAAATCCGAGCGTATTTTACGCACGTTTTGAGCTTGAAAAGATTTCTAGCAATACGGACGTATTCAGATACAAAACGGACCGATTTCTCAAATAGGTCCGTATTGCTAGAAATGTTTTCAAGCTCAAAACGTGCGTAAAATACGCTCGAATTTCAAAACACGCTCGGATTTTACGCAGTGTGTAAATGGACCATGAGGAAGGGAACAGTTTAGCGTACTTCTTACATAAGTCCGTCAGAAATAAAACGGCTACTTACAGTTCGCCATACGCTTTCGCTGTACTATGAACTTCAAATAAAACGCAACTCAGATGGTTTCGAAAGAGTGTACCATAAGTGTTAAAACGCATTGGCCTTCTAGCGTCCAGTTCCTCTTTGAGATTTTTGCTGCCGAAAGTGCGGTCTACCTGTATTTGGTTTTGCCGCATGCCGTAATCGGACAAGAGCAGGACAGCACTGTGAAACAAAAATCTTGCCGTATTTGCTACTGGGATTAATCTTGTCTCTAGAAAGATAATCTTATCTCTAATTCGGATTGATCTTATCACAGTAGAGATAAGATTAATCCGAGTAGAAAATACTGCAGTTAACTTGAATCCTTACTCGGAGAAACTTTTTACAGTGAGGAGCTATGTGCTGCTTTCTCGTCGGAAACTATGCTCTATGATAACGCAGTTTGAGGTAGCTATTGTGTTTGTGTTATTTGATGAATGAATTAGCTAACGAGGTGGGGGGATGGTCGCGTCGGAGCGAATTGGGAGGGAAAGCAGAACATACCTATCATACCTGTGCTTGGCTTGACTGAACATTTTCTGACTTTGAGGAAAGTTACCACAAAAAATAAACGAAGAAGCCAACGAAAATGGGGTTTGTAAAGGCCAAACGAATATACTGGAATAAAAGGTGACTATTTTGGGAGGACAACCGCCTCCCTTCTTCAGCTCCCTTCTTCAAATTATCTTCGGGGAACGTTACTGAGCAGAGAGCGAGTTCAAATTATGACCATCTTTATTTGGCCATTCGGAAGTACTTCTCTCGGAATATTCATTCCTTTATTTCTAACAACTGAAACGGTATAATAACGCCATAATACGGCAACATCTCAACATGCTGTAAACTTGAGAAATATCTCCTTCCGGAACCTTTAAATCTAGGACGGACCGGAGAGGAGGCCTACTGTTGGCGATGCGTTCCTTAACAGGGCTAGCCTTGGTGTGATAGAAGCGGAGTTCTGAAACAAATTCAGAACCAGTAGATTATTTGGTTTAAGGTCTCGTGTGGAGTGACACCCCTGCTAGTAAATAATAGGAGTTTTATGTCTGAACTGTCAGAAGTTTCATAAGAGATAACACAAGGATGTGCAGTTCCAACAGATTACATCCCAAGTGTTGTCTGTTACTGCGACAGATTCCATCCCAACAAGGAAGTGATGAGCAGATTTGTTTGCCAAAGTTATAACACACTTCCGTCAGAAGTCTTGTCTACGTTTGTTGCCGCATCACCGACTGATTAGACTTTTTGGCTGATAGTTGATGCGTATTGTCTGTTTGTATGTTATTTTCTTGTTGTCTCTTGTTCTTTTCTTTTTATTTCAATTTATCTCTTCTACTCCACACTCTTATGTTGTAAAACATTTTGTGGGTTATAAATACACTTACTTACTTACTTACAGCCACATGCTAACGGAGCGTTTCGAAGTTAAAGATGCAAGCGTCACACTTTTGGAAATTTTGAACGGAGCGTTTTGAAGTTAAAGATGCAAGCGTCACATTTTTAGAAATTTTGTCGGCTCTGCCAAAAATCATGGACAACAGGGCCTAGCCAGCACATGACACTCTGCATTCTTTTCTGGCCGATGAATGACAAATTTTATATTTATATTTGATGTGTTTTACTTAGTTCTTTTATTTTATTTTACATACTCCGCTTTTCAAATGGCGGGTAAGAAATAAATTACTTACTTACTTATTATATACCAAGTGTCTGACTGACTGACTGATACTTTATTGTAAAACGAGACTTTCACAGCATTGGATTGCCGAACTTGTCGTTTTCGTCAGGTACATCATAATTACAAAACATTTAATAAGGCGGTTGTACATAATAAAGCAATAGTCAAAAAATGATCAAACAGAATAAAAACCCTAGACAATTAAAACATTAAAGGGAAATAGTTAATCAATTGTTCAAAACTTCAACAAAAGATGGTACAAAGCTCTTTCTGTAGCGATCGGTTCTTGTACAAACAGGGTTAAGAACCGGAACTTTTTGTGCTACAGCTCGAGGTAGTCGAGGTTTTGGCGGGCAATATGGGGTAGGAAACAGGTGCTCAAAACATGAGTGGGAACGCAGACTGTTCCCGAAACCAGTACAAAGAGTAAGACGTCGGGCTGCTAAAGTAGGGAGGCGGAATTCTTTGAGGAGGAGGATATAAGGCACTTTGCCCTGGCGGTAGATGATTCTCAAAGCTCTCTTCTGAATAGTTTCAAGCCTATCAGACTGATCTACTGTCAGGCCAAAGTGCCAAACCGGACAAGCATACTCAAGTAGCGGACGGATGAAAGTAACGTAAAGGCGGAGAACATGTGATTTAGGGCACGAAAATTTGGAAAACAGTTTTAGGAGAGACAGAGACGCACTGGCTTGTTTAATAATGCAACAAATGTGAGCCTCCCACTTCAGATCATTCGTCAGTGTGATCCCCAAAAGTTTGGTCTTTGTTGTAAATATTTCATTTGGTACTGGAGTAGTGAACGATGGCTTTGATTTAAGAAAACTTATGGTCATGATATTCGATTTCTGTGAATTAACTTTCATTTTCGACTCGGCTGCTTCGGCAGCGATATCGTCAAGTATTTCCATTGCGGTACTCTTTATGTTCCTTTTGCACCTTTCAAGTAATGTCATGTCGTCCACAAACTTCCAGCGATCGGCTGATTCGTTAGCAAGATTGTTAATCATTACCAAAAATAACAGAGGACCTAAGAGCGTTCCCTGTGGAACACCGCAAGAAATAGGAAGTGCATCTGAATAAATGTTTTTATACCTTACAACTTGACTTCTATTTGACAGAAAAGATGCAATGATATTAACTAGAAAAGGTGGTACTTTAAATTCATTTAATAATTTTTCAATTAAAACATTGTGTTATCTGTTGACATTACATCTAAAGTGTTATCTATTGAAACTGTGCATCCTTGTGTTACCTGTTATGAAACTTCTGTCAGTGTATAACTGGGCGATTTTCTAGGACCTAGGTCACAAATCAACGAAATCACCTCCGTTCTCGATGCCAACTTTGTCTACGGCTCCAACAAGGACCGATCGGATCGCTTGCGTCTCTTTCAAGGCGGCTTGTTGAAATCTTTGCCCGTCTTCAGAGAACTTGGACTGAAGGATCTCTTACCCATCAGACTGCAGAAACCAGACGATGCCTGCATTCGACCATCCAAAGACATCTTTTGTTTTCAAGCTGGTAATGCTTTGCTACGTTATTCTCCGTTTTTATCGCACGATCGCGTTTCTGTCTGTGATAGTGTAGCCTGTGCCCTAACTCTTTTAAGGCCAGCTTGATGTACACTCCACGAAGTGTAACTAAATACTGAAATCCATACAGAAAATCTGCACTAAACTAGCACCACACTGCAATAAATAAGACTACTCATTCTCCGGACGGGGTGGCGAGGGACTGCATGCTCCGGGGTGGCGAGGGACTGCATGCTCTGGGGTGAGACCCCCCTCTCACACTGTCTTTCAACTGGCGCTGAAGTTACGTGCACAGTGAGCAGAAGGCTAAAAAATAGTTATGCTGCTTTCCCGATGAAAAACTTGTAGCCTGCGTAGTAGTATGGTAGTAGTACGAAAACGTTGCATGTAACACTATGTAAGAGCAAAGAATACTATCATTTAATGTTGCAATCTTATGTAGTAGTATCCAGTAGCATCGTGTCTTGCCAAAGTAGCATCCAGTCTTGCTAATAGTAGCATATAGTAATATGCAGTAACACGGTAGTCTTGAAGTAGAAGCATGTAGTAGCATCGTTAGTACTGCATGCAAGTTTTTGGTACTATTTCATAGTACTATTTTCCGGTAAATTTTTCATCCGGTTGGACGTCGCAAAATAACGGACGGAACTGAGCATCTCAGGCAGGATCAAAGAGCGAAGATGAATCCAATATACTGGATGTAGGCTAATCTCATCTTTCATTAGAAATAAGTCATTGTTGAATTCTGAATTTCGAAATCCTGAGATGAGAGCATTTTCCATTTCCTTTGCCATAGCGTCGGAAGTTTCTACAAAAGAACGTTCAAAGTTAAAGGCTACAGCGTTCAGCTTTGAACATTATTTTGTTGAAATAGTTGGAATGTACGAGAACGTTGGGTAGCCTCCTGTTGTTAATCATTACCCCTTTCGGCTTGTTTACACTCATTTCAAAACAAGGCGAGAGCTATGAAATGAAACACGATTTGATTTGTCAGCGAGCCACCTAATGGGTCGTCAGATAATGTTTTGAGTTGCGTGTATTTTTCCTCAGTTTGCTACCCTTTTACAATAAATGTTCACTATTTTATAGATGTCAGCGGGGTATCGACACATTCTGACAGCGGTTTCTCTCTTAAATTTCTAATGTCGAGGACAAGAATAGCAGAATTGTCTGTGCTCCGGATTTTTTTTTTTTTTTTTTTTTTTTTTTTTTTAAACCGCGTAGCCTTTCGAAAATTTGTTACTTTAGTTTTTGGGCTACGAATCCTCCTCCACTCGGTGACGTTAACATTTCCTTTAAATCTTTAACGTCACCTACTCTTTCCAAACAAACAAACAAAATTTTAAACTTCAAAAAATATAACTCCATTTACCATTTCAACTGTTCAAATTATAAATTCTTTTTTCACTATTTGCTCTAGAATACATTCAGAATATCTACGGCCTTCCTCACAGCGCACAATTCTACTATGACGCGGAAAATTTGAATCTCAGTCGAAACGTGGCTTTTTAGTGGCCAGAGATGATCTTGCAGAAGGTAGCTCACTGCGTGAAAACTTATTTTTCGTAAATTGTTTTCATCAAGCATACAGCACAGTTACATGCGCATATAGGTACCCAAATCCGACCGGTAAATTCCACTATTTGAAAATCGATTATTCGTGAATAGCAGAGCAAAGAAGTAACGCATTTTCGTCGGGTTTTCAAGCCTCTTTGAATGAATAATTGAGGGGTAACTAGATTGTCCCATCTCAGCCTTTTTTAGTTAAACTTTAACAAATCTACTTTCTGGAGTAAACTGCATGTTCGTATGACACAGCCATACGGCCTGTGCGAGCGAATGCAAGTGAGAAGCTCATTCAGTAATGCTTCTTTGTAGAAGGGTCATAAAAGAAATCAAGAATTTAAATACATTTCCGCTGCATGAACACGAACTTGACAAGGGTCGCAGATCATACAGTGACCACTGGGTGAAAACGGAGGTGTGAACAAACTAAAGTAGAGAACTTCAGTCTATCAACAGAACTCTCAACGACTGTCACTTTAAAATAATATTTTTTTATTTTTTTATTTAAGGCTGAAGGGTAGAGAGATGTATTCCGTCCTATCCTGTATGTCTTCTCCTGTTGAACTATGTTTTATTTTTTGGTGGGACAAACTATTTTATAACAAAGATGGTGGAAAATCATGGTATGATGAGGTTCGCGAAAAAGAGGATATCTGCCTTTCCCTAAGAAATGCTGCCTGTATTGTATGTGCAAAAAGGTAAGGTTTCATCAAAACACAGCGAGCTTCCATATGGGCTGAGACGTATAGTAACTCAAGATAATACCGTTCTTTGAGTCCTAAATCTGTAGAATACTTTTGAATGGCGCACATTGCACAAGTACACGGAACTAAAACTATTTGTTGTGTTCTTGTTATGATACGATACTTTATTGTACAAAGAACCTTCACAGCATTGGATTGCCGAACTTGCCGCTTTTGTCAGGTACATCGTAACTACATAACATTATGATTATAAGGCAAATAGTGACAAGGCAATAGTGACACTTAAAAAGGCAATAGTCATATCCAATCAAAATAAACATAACAGTAAAACATTGTGGGGGATACGTTTGTCAGTTGTTCAAAACTTCGACAAACGCTGGTACAAAACTCTTTCTGTAATGCTTGGTTCTTGTACAAGATGGGGTTCAGAACCGGGACTTTTTATGCTTTAGCTCGAGGCGATATAGGTTTTGGCGGGCAATATGGGGCTGGAAATAGGTGCTCAGAACTTGGGTGAGAATGCAGATTATTCCCGAAATTAGTACCAAGTGTAACACGTCGGGCTGCCTTAACTAACCTCTACCAGCTTATACTGAAGCTTCTCGTTTTTTTAGGCGATAACCGAGTCAATGAACAATTAGTCCTTGCTGTCGTCCATCTTATTATGTTGAGAGAGCATAACAGAATCGCAATTGAGCTGTCGCACATTAACCCGCATTGGGATGATGATAAGCTATACCAAGAAGCAAGGCATATCCTCGTTGCTATCTCACAGCATATAACCTTCAACGAATATCTGCCAGTCACCTTAGGACGAGAGGTCATGGAGAAGTGGGGTCTAATACTGGAAAAAGACGTAAGTTTTTGATGTGGTCGAATACGATACGGGAGTATGAATGAATGAATTTGTTCCCTATAAAGCCCATGAGACATGGTGGGAAAAATGCAAACAAGAGCTATAAGCTGATATGGCACATGCACGGGTTGAGATATATTGTCTGATCAAAAGTACTTTTCGACTTTTGCGGTTAAGATAAGGGAGCTAGAACTTCATTGGTAAGCAAAAACATTGAGACAAAAATTATAATGGGCTCATGGGGATCATTAAAATGTATATTTTGCTTAAAAGTATATTTGCTTACTTGGACTACTCAAGGAACAGTTGGATTTTGCCCAAGGTGAGTGTGAATCATGTTTGATGGTGCGAAACGGATGGGTCAGCTGACCAGCGGTGTTTCTGCCTTTCTTGGCAATGGTCCTCTTCAGGCTGTAACGAGAAGAAATGACATGTAGTAGAATAACTTTATTAGAATAGAAAGTTTATAAGAATATAATGAATATTCCTTGAGCCCAAGCTGACTTTGAAACATATATTCAAATAATGCGTAAAACGGATATGTCAGCTACGATGCTTTGGCAGCGATATTTCAGACCTTTTTCGAAGATTGACAGCCTGACGAGGACCATTGCTAAGAAGGGCCAAAATATCGCTGCCAAAGAATCGTAGCTGACATATCCGTTTGTGCATCCCGATGAAAAATTTATCTCAAAATAGTACTGCGAAGAAGTACGAAAAAGTAGCATGCAAGTACAAACTGATGCTACTACATGCTTCTAAATTCAAATTTCAAATTCAAATCATTTAATGTAAACCAGATACAGTCTCTCATAGGCATAGCCCAAATATGGTATCTTTTAGTCAAACAGTTAATACAAGATTCTACTTCTTCTACTTCAAGGCTGCCGTGTTACTGCATATTACTATATGCTACTATTAGCAATACTGGATGCTACTATGGCAAGACAGGATGATACCGAATACTACTACATAAGATTGGACCAGTCTGAGGCACATTAAATGATAGTATTCTTTGGTATTACATAGTATTACATGTAACTTTTTCGTACTACTACCATACTACTACGCAGGCTACACATTTTTCATCGGGATTATTTCAATACAAGAAGATAATGGTCAGTCCCAAGTTCTTGTCGTTAAGTTACAGCTCAAAGAGGGTTCTGCCAAGAAATGGCGAAATATGGAAGTGAGAAAATCCAGACGGGAATTCTGCAGTTCTGTCCTATGTGCACAAGGAAAGGACACCGAGGAAGATGGTTGTGAATTTCCCTATCTTCTGCTATGTTTTGACGTTCCTAATAAGTCCGTAAGGAAGTCTGACGCTTCCCGTTGTACAGTCAATCAATTTTACTCAAGTAAAAAATTACAAACAAAATCACAAGCAAAAACAAAGAAAACAGGGAAAAAAATAAATAAATTGAATTGTGTTACTTTGGTTCTGTGCTCGTTTTTTTTTTTTTTTTTTTCCTGTGACTCCGATTTCATTTTATTCCTAGTAACTGGTAAGGGTCTAACCTGTGCGGTTTTTACGGAAAGTGTGGACCTTAGGGGGGATTGCTGAATATGACATTACATTTTGGAAAGCTCCGTAGAACTCTTGCCTGGGGCCAATAAGGATGGTTTTTGCTTGTCATCGAGCCAGAGCCTACGGTGTGCGAAGTGAAGTGGAGTTATATAGCCCATGTCAGAGAGGACTATCTGAAGTTGTGTAGCGAACCTTTCGTTTTATCAAACCGTGTTTCTGCTTTCGAGTCGAAAGCTCCGTTCTAGCACGCAAGCAGGCAGGCACCAGTTTCAAATTGAAGATTGACTAAAATCAATAAGTATTAAATATGTGCGGCAGTTACCCGGCCCCACAGCCAGCATATCTTCTTTGAGTGATAAATAGAAAAATCTATAGAAACAAAAAAGGGTTTTTTTTCCCACGGGTCCGAAAGTGCTGCCATCTATTGTTTCTAGCCATTTCTGTTCGCGATTTCAGCTGAGTTTATTATTCGTTTTTTCGCACTTGGGTTTCCGGCAGAGAAATGGTATCAGATGTGCCTCTTAAAGTTTTAAAGTTCTCTCGTTGCTAAAGAAACTAGAGCTTACCCTTTGTTCCTTTCTAAGTGGTGACGTTAGCAAGTTGGCCTAAGGCAAAAATGTCAACTTTTGAACTAAGACAGGTAGATTTTTTTTTATCGACGGCAATCGATAGCCGTTGATAAGCTGATAAAAGTATATGCCATCCATTTTTTTTTACAAAAATTCCTTCATGAGATACACCAGTTTGAAATTTTCAAGGGGTTGACAACTTCAGTAGTAAGGTACACACTGAAACCAAAAATAGGCGATACTAGTTTGTGAGACATGTAGGGGACTCGTAAGCAACAGTCGACTTTTGAGCTCATAATCATCTTCGGCGATGAGGGGTTTGCAGCTTTTGCTAGTTGGCGTACCTGTTATTTATTTCCGGTGTATTCGATGGTAAGAACAGTCTGGTTCCCAATTGTAAGATAGGCAAGGGACTTGTAAGTAATAATCGGTTGTTATGCTACACTCATCTTCAGCGATGAGGGGCTTGCAACTTTTGCTAGCTCGTGTACCTATTATTTGTTTTCGGTGAACTTGATGTCTATCACGGGAGAGGGACTTGTAAGTAGGAATTTGTTTGACGAGGGGTTAGAAGTTTTTGCAAATGGCTGCACATTGTATTCGATTTTTACAAATCTGGCGGTAAAAAGTTTGTGTCGATGGTCGACCGCTGTACCCTAGGATTGACTTTTGACGCAACGGAAACAAACGAAAATGTAAAACAATGAGGTAGTTTCATGATAATTAATAGTGTCATCTATGGTATTTTGATCCTGAAAAGTTACGGATAGCTTTATGATACCAACTAGATCATATAAGATATTGTTCTAAGTTTTCATCCGTCACGATGTCTGCGATTGAAGAGGATAAACTTCAACTGACTGCAAAGTCAATTTAGTCCCTTCTTCCGATTTTATTTTGTTGTTGTTTTTACAACGCTAAAGAATAGCTTTTGATCATGTAATTTTTTTTTTTTTAAACATCTCGTTTTAAAAGCTTCACTAAGTTGACAACTTCAGCATTAACCGACAGCGAATAAACAAAACCAGTTTGAAAGTTTCAAGGGATTGACAATTTCAGTAGTAAGGTACACACTCAAACCAAAAATAGGCGTTACCAGTTGTGAGACATGTAGGGCACTTGTATGCAACAGTCAGCTGTTAGCTCATAATCATCTTCGGCAATAACGTGTTTTCAGCTTTTGCTAGTTGGTGTACCTGTTATTTGTTTCCGCTGTATTCGATGGTAAAAACAATTTGGTTCCCAATTGTAAGACATGCAAGGGACTTGTAAGTAAAAATCGGCTGTTATGCTAAAATCATCTTCAGGGATGAGGGGTTTGCAACTTTTGCTAGCTGGTGTACCCATCATTTTTATCCGGTGAACTTGATGTCAATCACGGGAGAGGAACTTGTAAGTAAGAATCTGTTCAGTAGGGGCTAGAACTTTTGCAAATTGGTGCACATTGTATTCGATTTCTATAAATCTGACGGTAAGAAAGTTTGTATCGATGCTCTATCTCTGTAACCTAGGATTAACTGTTTACACAACGGGTACGAACGATAATGTAAAACAATGAGGTAGTTTTGTAATAATTAATGGTGTCATCTATGGTATTTTAATCCGGAAAAGTTACGGATAGCTTTATAATACCAACTAGACTATATAAGATATTGTTCCAAGTTTTCATCCGTCACGATTTCTACGATTGAAAAGGATAAAGTTCAACTGGCTGCAATTTGCAAAGTCAATTTAGTCCTAATTTTCTTTGTCACCCATCCATTTAAAGACAGAACGAGGCAAAGGAAGAACAAATAAATTTCACTGCAGCTAGAAAAAAAAGATATATTATGTTTTATTATGTAAAAATATATATGTTCTGTTAACGAAACAGCCAGAATAACTGAACCATATTCTGTCAGCTATGACTTTCTTAGACTTTCTTATGACTTTCTTTCACCCTAAACGTTTTACTGGTCTTTTGTAGTTGTTTGAGTTGTCAACTTTCTACTATAGGGTTATTTCAATGGTTACGACCCTAAGGTCGAGACGACATCTTCCGCTGCGTTTGTCACAGCGGCTTTCAGATTTGGCCACTCGCTGCTCCCAACAACGATTGAGAGATGGAGCGTCAAGCACCGCTATATAGGTAAGAGAGCGTCGAATTGTTATTATCGACTACCCAATATTGGCAGAACAAACGTAGTGTACCGGAAATAAACGCTGAAGGTACTTCAGAATTTCATTTCTGTGGCACTTGCCCTTCGGCCAAGTACCATAGAGCGATCGCAATTTCTGTCCGTCCGTCGGTCGGTCCGGGTTTTGCTAGTTCGGTCACTTCCACGTAAGCTAGGACGATGAAACTTGGGAGGCGTATCAGGGACTCCAAATGATTAAGTTGGAAATGGTCACTTTCCCGATCCGAATATCGTGGAGGGAGGTGGAATCCGGAATATTGAGGAATTTATAACTTTTAAACGGGTGATCAGATCTCAATAAAACTTTATATTTGGAAAGACCTCGTGCCCCAGACGACCCGATTAAAATCTGGACCGGATCAGATGACTTTGGGGGCGGGGGGACTCGGAAATCTTGGGAAAAGCTTAGAGTGGAGGGATCGGGATGAAAGTTGGTGGGAAGAACAAGTCCTAGATACATCGTTGACATAACAGGACAGGATTCGGGCACTATGGGGGGGGGGGGTTGGGGGGTGGGGGGGTTCTGGTGATTCTGCGAGTTCAGTGCTTCACGATGTACTAGGATGAAGGAACTCGGCAGGAATATCACGGATCCGAATAGACCGACTTGAAAATTGTCGTTTGAACGATCCGAACAGCGGGGGAGTGGAGGGATGGGGAATCCGGGATCTAGTGGCATTTATAACTTTTGAACGGGCGATCGGATTTGAATGAAACTTGGAAAGTGAAAAAATGTATTGTCTCAGATATATCATGCCAAGTCCAGACCAGATCCGATACTGGGGGGGGGGGGGGGGGGGGGGGGTTGGAAGGGGGCACCGGAATTTTTGTGAAACGCCTAGCGTCGAGGGATCTGGATGGAATTTGGTGGGAAGAATAAGCCTAAGAATTAGATACTTTCTTGACAGAACTAGATCATATCTGGGCTCTTTGGGGGAGGGGGGGGGGGGGGGAGTTGGACGGGTTTTCTTGGAATTATGGTGATTGCAAGTTAGGATGCTTTCAGATATGCTAAGGAGGACAAAACTTGACAGGCATATTAGTAACCCGACCAAATAGACCAAATATATTTGTCATTTGGCGTCCGAACCGGTTCCGACCAAGGTAGAGGATGATGAAGCGGGAACAGGACATTTGCAGATATGCTCCGATTCGAGTAAAACTGGATGGAGGGCAAGAGGAGATGTTAGAGATACACAGTTGTGTGGCCAAGTCGTTTTCGGACACAGTGGGGGGAGATGGAGGGGGAGTCCGGGTTTTTGTCAATCGACCTTGTGTCCCCGGCTTGACCCTATTTATTTTGATTTTATACAGAAGTGTAAATTAAACCTTGAACCTTGAGTCCCGGAAATGTTGTGGCTGGCATAGGGATTGAACGAGTGGAGTGATTTCAATGAAATTTGGAGAGTAGAGAGATTGTGTGCCGTAGATGACATATTTTAGGATCCAGATTGGATCCGAGCATGGTGGGGAAGAGTACTGGAATTTCCGGAAAAATGCTCAGATTTACTTTCTCGTTTCTCACACCACCTACTCGTGACAGCTGCCATATGAGCTCGTTGCTCTTGTTTAGGTACCGGAATGTTATCGGAAATTAGGAACTTGCTCAGGAGGCCGTCTTGAATTGCACAAGAGTTCGGATTCTTGATCTTTTTTGTGCATTAACCTAACCTTTAGCATTCACCCTTCACGGCCCAAGCGTTTTTCTAGCTGAGCCTGTTTACTTTTACTCTTTTATTTACTCCTTCTTTTCGTATACCTAGTTATGTACCATTTTTGGTGATAAATCAGTAACTTACAAATTAGTTGTTTAAAAATATTTTGCTTGCCTCTTAATTTAACCCCCCCCTCCTCCACCCCTAAATGTAGGGCTACAGAGCCCATCTACGAACTCGACCTTACTCTTGACCCAAAGAATCCTCACACCAAGTTTCATCAAAATATCTCATTCCCTTCGAGAGTTATCGTGCTTACAGACGGACGGACAGGCGGACGGACGGACAACTTTTGCGATGTCATAGGTATCCCTCCACTTAGGTTTTGGGATCCCAAAAACTAATCCAGGTAGGCAGAAACTAGCCAAAATGTTTGGGGGGAGGGGGACGAGGCATTTACCGACTGTCTGGTAATTTTTACCGAATGTTTATGCAGAAAAAACGACTGTTTTCAACAACAAAAAATGACGTTTTGAAAAAAATCGACTGATTTTCAGAAAAAATCCGTTGATTTTGAGAAAAACCGACTATTTTGACGAAAAATCGACCAATTCTGTGTTCATTATCCCGTTTTGACGAAAAATCGCGGCGCTTTTTTTACCGACTGGCCGACAGCATTGGGGGGGGGGGGTGTCCCCCCCAGTCGTGACGCCCCTGCAGGTAGGCCATCTGGAGTGTTCTTCCTGGTATTTAGTCCTTTGTGATATTTTAGGTTCACAGCGTTTAAGTCAGATGTTACGACAGCCGTTTGACTTGTACAAGAGTGGATTCGTGGATCAGTACCTTGCGGGACTTATGAACCAAGTCGCTCAGTCTATGGATGACTTCATCACATCCGAGGTAAAGTCCACTGGATACATTTCCTACTCTTTGAAGAAATATGTGCTTGCGGCATCATAAATGTGTGAACTGCTTAGGTTACAGTCTGACCGCGTAAGCTAAGTTCGGAAATTTCATGTTCTTTGCCATCGGCTGGAGCCGAATGAAATTTTATTATTTTCCTTTCTTTTCCATTTATTGGTATTTACTACTTATTGCATTTATTTCGCAGTCTCTACCTATAGCTTGCAGGTCTTTCTGTTATCAAATTCGATAGTGTTCTATATATTTAAGCCGCTTTCACATTGACGCGTTGAGCCTTTCACACTAAGCTACGCAACATCTGCGTCGTGTTTGCGTCGACTCAGCGCCGTGCTTACGCAGACAAATAAAAACATCCAGAAAGGTGAAATAATATGGGGATTTGCGAGATCGCTGAAGAGTTGGCCACGGATGCTTCTATCATACTTCCCTTTATACATAACATACCGTAAGTCTTACATAGTTTCTCTGAAATATGATCTACGAGTATAAGGCATGTGTTTTACTCCGGTAAATCTAGAGTTTTAGCCTACAGTGTAAATTTTTTTTTTGCATTATTTGCTACTGGGATTAATCTTGTGTCTAAAAAGATAATCTTATCTCTAATTCTGATTAATCTTGTCTCAGTAGAAATAAGATTAATCCCAGCAGTAAATACTGCAGTTAAATTTAATCCTTACTCGGAGCCACTTTTTACACTATAGGGCAGGGTCTGATGTATGTCTGTTGTTCCAGGTCACCAATCATCTCTTCCAAGATCCCGCTCAGAAGTTTGGTCTTGACCTAGCAGCAATCAATATGCAAAGGGCGAGAGAGCATGGTGTTCCGGGATTCAACCTTTACAGAGAATTTTGCGGCCTCCGTAGGGCCAAATCCTGGTATGACATGATAGGAGTCTTCTCAAACGATACACTACATAGATACATGTCAATTTACAAGTAAGTTGTCTCGTCCCACTGACGAACGTGTCCGGAAGCTCCGAAACGAACGAAATGCCGAATTAATTCAGCATTTTATATAACATTTCGCTTTCGGAGTTCGATTTTCGCTCACTTAATGCAGCATTAATTCATCATAAAATTCATCGAAAAATTCAGCAAGAATGCTAAATTTTATGCTGAATTTTCAAGAAGAAGCAGGGGAGTACGGCGATTCTCTCAGTGTTTTCGGCGGCAAACATAACAAATTCAAAAAGACAACTGACAATTCGGCAAACATTCCAAATTCTAAGACAACTGGCGATCATGGCCAAGTACGAAGAAGGGAAAGCTAAGAAGATAAGAAGGATGGATATCAGTATCTGATCCATTTTTTCAGCTTTACAGCTAATTGTTTTTTCTTCTTCTTCTTCCTGACTTAAGTTTTCGTATTCTAGAAGTGTCAGAGAAGAAAAAAAGTTGACAGCTTTCGGACAAAAAAGAAAAGAAAATGCAGCATTAATGCAGCATTTACAGCACCAAAAAGCTTTCGGACACGTTTTTTGTAGTTTAATTGTGAAAGCAAGCTTCATTGAACAGGTACGTGATAACGTCTAAGAATTTGCGTGGCGCGTCGATAATAGGTCCTAACGACTGTGCACGAGGTATGCTAGGTCCAGATTTACCAAAGCGGTAAACAGTAGTTATGTTTTCACTGCGTAGAGTCTGATCGTATCATGCGATAAGTTTGCACTTCATTTGAGACCCATTTGAGACAGCAAAGTCTTCCTTCATGCATGACAAAGTCAAGGATGACTTTGCAGCCCTTAACTCGATCTCAAATACAGCATTATCGCATGGTACGGTCGATTATACGCAGTGGAAAGGCATTACTATATCAAACCCAAATGTTATAAATCTCTTACCCTTATAGTACTTTAATTTATAGATTCGGCGAAATACGTATGGTACCTGTCAGTGGCAAATACGTTCGGCTGTGTTGTCAGATTTGAATGGGGAAATTTGATTCTTTCTAAAACTTTAATCGGGCAAACTATTTTCTGGATATACGAATTTCTTTGAAATTCGTCTACAAAATTAACTCTGTAAAAATCAAGCCTTAGGTTTAGAAAATGTGCGGCAGATCCTTTGGAACTGGACCACACGAACAGTTGTTTACCAAAAACGTAATTCAAGTATACCAAACAGACCTTACGCCAAGATACAATCTGTCAGTGAAGGTATTGGCCATTGGGTTCACAGTAACCATCATGAAATTATATTAAGGGTCGTCGATGGCTACTAAACTGTTGGATAAACCAAAAGTTATGTTACTACCTTGCCTACGTGAAATTTTCCCGACAAATATTTTGGCTAATTTTTTTTTAGGCCATTTTCTTAAAATATTAAAAAAAACTTAACGCTATCTTCATACGTCAATTAGACTGGTCCTTACTTACAGGCATCCTGATGACATTGATCTATGGTCGGGGGGAGTATCTGAGTTGTCACCACCAGGCCATCTTGTGGGTCCGACTTTTGCTTGTCTCATCGCCGAACAGTTCCACGCCGCCAGATTTGGAGATAGATTTTGGTACGAAAATCCAGGATACCCGAGTTCCTTCTCGCTAGGTAAGATTTGATCGATTTGCGCACCCTCCCGCGGTTTACCATCGATCACGAATTTTGGGGAAGGTTGATAATAATGAGAACATAATGCATCTGCATGTAACGGCTCTACATGACCAGAAGAAATTGGGAGTGGTTATAGATGGATATATTTTAACTGCGTAAATCAAAACAGAGGAAAACATGTTTAAACATAAACACTTTACATTTACACCAAACTACAGGGACATGCAATCTTCGCTAACTTAAGTTGCGGTTTTGGGGGGTGTAGTTTTGACGTATTCTTGTTTAATTATGAAAATACCGTGCTCTCTTTTATGTGTCCATTCGACACACTGTACTTTCATAGCTAAAACGAAACTAAGTCAAAGTACTGCGAAACTACATCCGAAAAACGGCAACTTTAAACTGGTTTACTATATGCTAGCTAGACTCTGCTTTTAACTATCGCAAGTGGACATATTTAGTGACCTAGCTATTGTCAGCTGAATTTTAAATCTGTTTCTTATTTGTTTATGTTGATGTGACACGAAACCTATTAGTCGGCTTGTCCGTGTTATGGCTTTCCAGAATATAATATAATTGAATTGAGCCTTCAGATGCTATAATAGCCTGGAAACTTTGCTCCTTCATTTCATTCATTCCACGCACGCTCTCCGTCTAAACAACTCTTGTCTCAACTGACTCAGTTCCACACACTCCAACGAAGCGACATCTACTTTTCTCCTCGCATCCGCACATATGGCAAAGGCAAAGACTAGTTTTGCCTAGAGAAACAAGCTTTAAATGTAAGTTAGTAAGCAAGTAAGTAATTTATTTCTGGCCCGCTATTTGAAAAGCGGAGTATGTAAAATAAGATAAAAGAATTGAATAGAACAACAAATTCAACATACAATAGTTTGATCGGCCAAATGTCTTAAAGGACCACTCGCCTTATTTACTCATTACCTTCTAGTATTTTAAAATAACAGAAGACTTTAAAACTAGGCTCTGCTTTCAACAGATTACTAACGGCTTTGGCAGGGACAAATTTACATAACCGGTTTTTCTGATGGAAAACTTCTCGCAGACGACGTCGACAGCGCGATTCGCATCAAAGGTAGCAAGATACGGCAAGTGAGAAAATCGGCGATGTTAGCGGGTTAGAATGTACCGTACTAAATTCGGGTCTCCGGGTTTAGAAATGGGTGGAGTGACTACGGAACTAGAGGCGTATTCTCGCCGTTCCCCGAGGACTCCACTTGAAGAGTCCCCGCGTTTTTGTTTGTCCCGGGACTTACTCCCCGTATTCTCGCGAGTCCCGACGGACGGGGAATGCTCCGATCATCATCACCATCATCGAAAAGGACTCCCTTTCAGATTCGGAGGGGAATCAATTTTTGCTGGTAGTTGGTGCAATGTAAAATTAATTAAAAACAATCATAAACAAAACCAAAAATGAAATGGATCCAGACTAATTTTGTCAACTGCATATTTTTCTTTCGAACATAAATCCATTTTGGAAGCCTTTCCGGTGTTCTCGCTGTTTCTGTACGCGGAGTCCGCGTGGAGTGACTCCCTCTATTCTCGCCGTTCCCTTCGATTCCCCTAGGAGTCCTCGAGGAACGACGAGAATACGCCTTAGAGGTATATTCTCGCCGTTCCCTGAGGACTCCTCGGGGAATGGAAAGGAACCGCGAGAATAGAGGGAGTCAGCGAGAACGCGGGGAATGCTTTCAAAACGGATTTTGTTAGAAAAAAAGATATGCAGTTGACGAAATTAGTCTGGATCCACTTTATTTTTGGTTTTCATTACTCTGATTGTTTTGAACTAATTTTACATTGCACCGACGCCAGCAAAAATTTATACCCCTCCGAATCTGAAACGAATTCCTTTTGATGATGGTGATGATCATCGGAGCATTTCCCGTCCGTGGAGATAAGGGAGTGAGTCTCCGGGACAAACAAAAACGCGGGGACTCCTCAAGTGGAGTCCTCGGGAAACGGCGAGAATACGCCTTTTATGGCCCCTGGGCTTTTAAATACAGTTATTATTATTATTAGTATACCAGAAAGCCCGGTAAAACTGCGTTACTTCGTTTGCCCGCTATCGCCAGGTAATCGATTTCATTGAATGAATTATTCTTTTGGATTTATGGTACCTCTGACTATGTGCTTGTTCAGCTATGCTTGAAATATTCAGGAACTACAAAGGTGAGGTATTGCCGAGAAATAATCCATACAACAAAAAGACAAATCTAGTCGCCAGTTTCATGCTTTTTTGAGTCGTGACTTTTCGGAACTTAGCGTTCGTAAATGCAGGCTTTTGTTGAAATTTAAATTCTCCGCGTCTGGATGAATTTTTGGTTATCGTGCAAGCAGCGCACATTCTAAACGTTATTACTTGAGGCCTGGGTGAAAAAATACAAAATCCCTTAAATGAGCCAAAATAATTCAGGGTAAATATTCTTTGAGCCCAAGCTGACTTTGAAACATTTATTCAAACAATGTTTACAATGGATACGTCAGCTACGATTCTTCATCAGCGATATTTTGGCCCTTCTTGGCCAGGGTCCTCGTCAGGCTGTTAATCCTCTGGTTCAACTTCGGGGAAGGAAACAAATCTGTAATCGAAATATCGCTGATGAAGAATCGTAGCTGACGTATCCGTTGTAAACGTTGTTTGAATAAATAATTCAGGGTATTCAAATATCAGATGTAAAAATAAGCTGCCGTTTCAGTTAAACTTTAATGGTTATCGAAGTCTCTTTGGATAGTTAGGCGGCTAGACAGCGATTGAATATCATGGTCCTTGAGGTTGGCCTAATACAGCGTTTACACGGACAAGAAATCCCGTTGAGTAGAAAGGAATTCCGGTCGACTTGAAAGGATTCCGTCCGTGACGAAGACTAGAAAAAAGTGTAGCGGGAGGAGGATCCGTTCATGATGAAAGGAATTCCGGTCTACCTGAAAGGAATTGTCTGCGGCGCTAGTAAAAAGACTAAACAAAAGTCTAGCTAGTTTTGTAGAGCAGCAGTCATCAGTACTGATGTCATAAATGCTCTCAAATTTTTTTTTTATTGACTAGTGAATTATTTTTGTCCGATTTTCTGTTTTAAAGAATTTAATTTTTCCTTCGATGTGTAAATATAATCTTGGCACCAAGATCAGATTCTGTTCAAATTTTGCTGTACTTGTAAACGCTGCAGAAGCCGTGTTCGGTTCACCAACGGTTATCTGTTACTGTCAACGACCAGCCGTAGTTGCGCTTTATTTACTAGGGCTAGCGCTGTTTCCGTTTTGCCTGTTGCCGACTTTTTTTCGTTCTTTGATATGTCGAACTAATAGGAACGGAAGAAAAACCTTTCGTCTCTTGTCCTTAGGTTCGGTCTATGAGATGGTCGACGATGACCTTTTGAAGAAAACGGCTGTAGACAGCTTTAAGATAATGTAACGGAAAACTGTTGGTGAATCGACCGCTTCTATCAAGGAAAAACCGATTTATGAATTATTTTTTGGTTGGGGGGGGGGTGAGGTTAACCTAAGGCTTGTATAGGGTTTGTTCAATGCTGAATTAGGTTCACCCACAAGGTAGCCTTTGTTTCTAATAGCAGCGATTAGGCCTACTCCAGGGCAAGACCGATTTGTCTAATTTTTTTATTTTTATTTAGATCAACTGAACGAGATTCGAAAGGTGAAACTTTCAAGAATTGTATGTGACAATAGCGATCACATAGACACAGTTCAAGAATTTGTAATGGTGCTACCTGATCACAAAATGTAAGTTTTTTTTTCACTTACTCTTCCCCCTCCCTGCCCCCCAAGGGTAACATCTAGAGGTAAATGTTACTTGAGCTCCAAAAGTACATTGGTGATATGCTTATTTTATTAAATTTAAGACCACCGTTGTTTTATTTCCTGACTCTTGAATAGTCAAATTGAAGTTATACATTAAGAAGGAAATGTCAGAAGAGCCAAGTGTTTCAGCTTTTTTTTTTTACATAAAGATGAATTCTCGTAGTGCCATTTCTTGTTCCTTTTTATCCGGTATCTTTCTTCTGTTGTGGTACTTCGGAATGGCCAGAAAGTAAGACAAACTGTTGGACGACATGTTAGCCGTTAGAGGTTGCAAAAATATCTGAGCATAAAATATTCCTTCAACCCAAGCTGACTGCGAATCATATTTGATAGTGCAAAACGGATACGTCAGCTGAATTTTATTAGAGCTATATTGCGGCCCTTCTTGGCAAGGGTCATCTAACGGTTTAAAAAACGTTCAAGTTCGAAAAACGAACTTGTCGAAAAACAAACTAAAGATTAAATTAAAAGCGTTAAATATTTAACTTCGTTGTTATACGAAATCGCCAAAGGAATTTTTTATAACAAAATATCTTCTTTTGTATAACGTCTTTGTGGCCGAAAGTTTTCTGCTAAAAGCGCGAGCCACCCTTTTGGCTATTTCAGGAAGTTCAGTTGTAATTTGTGTGATTGCAAGAACCCCTTTGTGAAAGACAATAGTTCTCCTCGGGTGGGACTTGGACCGGTGACCTTTGACTTGAATTGCTTTTGCGCCAATCGGTGGTATCATAGTTTGTAAACCATTGGAATCGTCGGATTCCAATGGTTTACAAAGTATGGCAAGTCTTGTCCGTGGCAAGCTGGTCTGGACAGTTCACTTCCCCATTTCATGGGAAGAATTTGTAAGTCAAGATGGAATTTATTACAAGGGACCGTGAGAAGTAGACTTGAAGTAGCGGTTATCCTATTTAGAAGTCTAGGACTTTTTGTTCCAGTCCAGTTTTCGTGGAAATGTCTTCTTTCTTGGAAATGTCTTGTTTACACATTTTTTTTTACTGCTATGCACACCTTTTTATTTGTTCTTCTCAAACTAAGGAACAATACACTATAATCGAACCATATCATAACCCAATCATTTTATACATTTGGAAACACTTAAAGCACAATGGACACTTCTAATGCTTTATTTTGTATTAAATGCTTCACAAATCAACATTTCCGACTTCCTATAGAATGCGCCACGAAAATCGGCCCTTTTCTTGTTGTCGCTTGTCTTTACCTCTCTGGCATTTCTGCGATCCAAATCTTAGGAGCTGGGATATCGTGGCAGGAAATTCAAAAACTCCCGGCAATGCTTGATAGAAAAGGATATATTTGAGATGTCACCAAAGCAGGGTGCAACGGGGAATCGGAATCGCTAGAAGGCATGTTAGATTTTGCAATATATTCTAGTCGTGTATAATTTAAGTCTTCGATGGCTGCTTTCTTCCACTTCTTCTTCGGTCGTAATTTGGCGAATGTGCTTTATAAAATGTACCGGAATATGTAATAAGTTTATAAAAAATAACTTAGTTTCAGAAATCATTCAAAAGCAAAAAGCCTATTCAAATCTGAATTCTACAAGCTGATTTAGGCATTAAACAAAGATAAACTAACTATTATAAAAAACGTCACTCTTATCTTTGTCCAAGCTAGTAAATTCGAGCATGTACTGGCCTAAAAATTTATGCTTTGAAATATCACAGAGAGGAAACTGTTGAAAAATTTGCTGAGCTAGGAGGTACGCATTGGTCCTAGATTGTTTCAGAGTGGGATTGGGGTAGTTTGATGTGCCCATTGAACTTTAAAATTAAACAAGAAATAAGACAAAAATACATAAGATGGCCTAACATTCTTCCAATACTGACTTGTGATAGAATGGAATGGACAAAGGTTGCAGAAAACTAGATCTTTTTTTTTTGTGAAAAAATGGATCTGAGACGATTTTTTTTTATTGTTTCTCGTTTGCTCAGTTTCTAAGTAAGACGCCGAAGGTTAAGTAGAAGTAGTTCCAAAAGGTTGCTAACACGATTTGTCTGTATATTTTTCAAAGTGACGCTAGCTCGAAGATCTTTCCAGAATTCGTAGCCTACTTAACAGTGATGCGGGGAGCTCGGACACATGCGTGTGAAGTACACCCGCCAAGAGAGATCAATTTCTCATTTAGTCGAGTCGCACCAAATTATATTTGATAACCACAAACAAACAACCACGGCCTCCGACTGTCCCGCTGTTCGATACGTATCCGGAAACTTCCTGTATCATAATTCCACAAGCATGTCACTATCTCAGCCAGGAACACATATCTGCTCACTTGTTCAAGGGTATTAGGTGGTATACTGACCGGTGTAGTTCTGATCGCCTTAAGTTGCTTGAAGTTCCATAAGACCTAATCCAAACATTCTATTTACCTTCTCTTACCGATCGGCAGGTACCAGTTTATCTATATTTGAACTGATTGCCGGGCTGCTGTTTTGGCTCGAGAAAAAACCACGCAGAACGTCTTCTTTCCAGATGAGGAAATTTTCCACGTTTCATTAGCAAAGAATTATAAGTCGACTTCATTGATTATTTTTTTTTATGTCTTCATGAGTACCACACTGGTGTTGGTTTTTTAATTTATTTGTATTTGTAATAAACAGTTGGAGCATTAGATGGAAATTATTATTTCGATGCTTGGCTCGCTATGTGCCATAACAGTTGTGCCGTATGAGCTATTTTAGAATATCTTGAATATTGTTGTGTTAGAATATTATTTTAGAATTTAGTCCAGACCGAATTATTTCAAACCTAGGAAAATCGTTTTTGTTTTAATTTGCTCATTGTTTGACGGTGTTGTTTGTGGTTTTGAACATTCATACTGGCAGTAGGGGTGTTTATCATAGTGTGTTTGGTAGAAAGACCCTTTTTGTTGTTCGCCTCGCACTACATACTGTTTCTGCTAAGATGTCCTGAGATAGTTGGCTTCTTTAAAACTAAACTACGCTTATTTGATAATTTGCATATAACGGTCTTCGGACCAATAAGCTTCTTCGACACAGTGATCGGGAGCCTGATGCGTCATGTAAAGGGAACAGATGTGGCAAGCTTGATAATTAGTGTAATGCTAATAGAGGAGATAGGATACACTTCCGAAGTGTAGGATTTCGGGAACGAGAATCCCTTTAAAGGACACCTTGAGCTGTTAACTGTTCATGATCCAATATTCTAAAATAGTTATATATATTTATAAATAATATTATAGTATTATATATGAGAAATAGGTTCAGCTTTCAACAAATTACGGACGGCTTCTACCAGAAAAACTACAAATTACGGACGACTTCTACCAGAAACACGGCCAAATTTAGGCAGTCGTTTTTATGGCACTTGCCCTTCGGCCAAATGCCATATAGCGATCGCAGTTTCTGTCCGTCCGTCGGTCTCTCGGTCGGTCGGTCTGTCCAGGTTTTGCTAGTTCGGGCACTTCCACATAAGCTAGGACGATGAAACTTGGCAGGCGTATCAGGTACCCCAATTATTAAGTTGGAAATAGTAACTTCCCCGATCCGAGCATCGTGGGGGGAGTGGAAGGAGGGGAAATCCGGAATCTTGATGCATATATAACTTTTGAACGGGTGATCGGACCTTAATGAAACTTGAAATTTGGAAAGATTCGTGCCTCAGACGACCAAGACCAACTTAAAATCCGGAACGGATCCAGTGACTTGGGGGGAGCTGGAGGGGGCAACCGGAAATCATGGGAAACGCTATGAGTGGAGGGATCGAGATGAAACTTGGTGGGAAGACAATAAGCAATCAGTAGATACGTCATATACATAACCGAACCGGATTCGGGCACTGTGGGGGGAGATGGGAGGGGGGCGGAATTCTGGGATCCCGCGAACGTCGTACTTCCTGATGTACTAAGACGATGCTGGGCTGGCGTATCAAGGACTCGAACGAACTGACTTGAGAATAGTCGTTTACATGATCAGAGCATCGTGGGGGGAGTGGAGGGATGGGAAATCCTGAATCTAGTGGCATTTGAAACTTTTGAACGGGCGATCCGATTTGAATGAAACTTCACAAGTGGAAATAAGTGCCTTCTCCGATGTTCCATGTCAAGTCCGGGCCGGATCCGATACTTGTAGAGGGAGTCGGAAGGGGGCACCGGAATTTTTGTGAAACGCTTAGCGTCGAAGACTGGGATGGAATTTGGTAGGAAGAAGAAACATAAGCCCTAGATACGTTCATGACAGAAATAGATCCTATCGGGGCTATTTGGGGGGAGTTGGAGGGGGTATCCCAGAATTCCGGTGATCGCGAGTAAGGATAGGCTACTTCCAGATGTGGTAACGACGATGAAACTTGGCAGGCATATTAGTGACCCAACCAAATAGACTTAAGGATCTGACACAATGCCCTAGGAAATCTTCCGTTCCTTGATCCTACCATTTACGGTGGAGTTAAGGGGGGCGCCGGAAATTACTGATTTTTGTAGGTTGTGAACGGGTGGTCCGGTTCGAGTAAAACTTTTCTGGTGATAAGAACTAATGACCTAGACAGGCAAGACATGTCTCCGAACTACATGCGGCAATGGTTAGAAGAGTTGGAGGGGGGAGGGGGGTCTGGAAACTTTGTGACATGCACAAAATCAAACGAATGAACCGAATGAGATGCAACTTTGACAGTACCGATTTTATGAGACCTAGTTTGGTTTTTACGGTTCAGGCCGGATCCGGCCAGGGTAGGAAGGGGATGAACCGGAAACCGAAAATTTGCATACATGCTTCGGTTGGACTCAAACTTGAAGGACGAGAAGAGGAGATGTCAGAGATACGAGGTCTATGTTTCCTAGTTGTATTTGGCCACAGTGTGGGGAGTTGGAGGGGGAGTCCCGGAAATTGTGTGGCTCGCATAGGGGTCAAACGAGTGAAGGGATTTGAATGAAACTTGAAGAGCAGATATACGATGTTCCCTAGATGACATAGTTTAGGGTCCGGACCGGATCTGAACACGGGGGGGGGGGGGGGGTACCGTAGGTTCGCGAAAAAGGCTCAGACGAAACTTGATAGCCGGTAAGAGAAGATGCTTTAGATGATCAGTTTATGTGTCTGGACCAGATTCGGCCGTGGTAGGGGGAGTTTGAGGGGGACGAGTACCGGCCGGGAATGATATCCTATTTCTCAGTCCGATCCTAGGAGGATGAACGGGGTATTTCGTGACGTTCTCATCTACTTCCTTGCAACACCTACTCGTCGCTCTTATTCTGACGAGTGAGCTTCTTGACAAAATTCAATACACCCAGCGGGTGTTTGGAACGAAAGGAATGTTTCGCCTTGCGTTATCAAAGAAGGTACTCTGTAGGCGTCTCCTTTCAAGCTGATTTTTAAGACAATACCATGTTAATCTTCGACCGGCCATATCGCCGTTTGTTACGTTATAGCGTTATAGACATATCTAGTACCTTAAACGTTAGCTAGATGGCATTACTCGTGACGATAGAGATCAAAAGAATTAGTGGAAACCCCGGTGTTTTTGGGATCCCAAACGTAAGTGGAAGGATACCTACTCGGATACCTATGACTTCGCAAAAGTTGTCCGTCTATCCGTCCGTCTGTCAGCACGATAACTCTCGAAGGGAATGAGATATTTTGATGAAACTTGGTCTGAGGATTATTTTCCACTGTCTACCCTAGTTATGAGGTTCACAATATCAGCGGCCGTCCCCACAAAGAAAAGTACTATGACGTGGGAAATTTTAACCTCAACACAAACGCGGCTTTTCAATGGGCAGTGGTGAGATTGGTGAAGATTGCTTGGTGCCTGAAAAAAAAAAAAATCGTAAATCTTTCTCGTTAGGCATGCAACAAAAATACAAGCGCATAGAGTTACCACAAATCACACCGAAATTCCACTATTTGAAAATTGATTATTCGTGAATACCGGAACAACGAAGTAACCCATTTTCAGCGGGTCTTCAAATCAATTTTAGTGAATAAATGATGGGAACTAGATTGTCCTATCCCAGCCCTTTTCGGTTAAACTTTAAGCGGGGGATTCAAACAAGGTTAGTTCAATACTTGTTTGGTTGCACGTGGAATGTCTTGGTTCCAACGGTGTCCTAATATAATAACTGAAAGACATATGAAGGTGTGGTGATTGACATTTTACTTTGACATTCCACGTTTGAGCGCTTGCGCACTTGTTTTTGGTATACTGTGATTTCCATCCTAATCGGTTTTCAAATATTTTTTTTCGTTCGAAATTGGTTTTCAGCCGTTGTTTCATTCCAAACAGTCTTGATGTCACAGTGCAGTCCTTTTAGCTCCTTTCTTGTGCTGTTTTGACACCTCTATGCCTACCTGAACTACTAATCAAACGAGAAATGCATGGCACATTTATCGATGAAAGACATATTCAGTAATGATCTGCCAAAGCATCGTAGCTGACATATGTTTCAAAGTCAGCTTGGGCTCAAGGAATATTTGAGGTTCTATCCACACTATCAAATTCTCTTTTAAATCAATAGATGTCAGTGTCACACGTAGTCAGCCATACCTAGGCCTAATTAAATTATTTATCAAACTTGTTGACAAAATATAGGATCGATTGTACCAATATCCTTCTCTAAATTACATTAGTAACTTTCATTCTTATGCATTTGCAGCGATAAAGTATTTTCAAATGCTGACTCTAGCTTTAACCACTTGCAAGATTTACCTGTCTTTACGAGCCTACTAACGCCTCCACATACAGAAGCACTTTTGCTTCTTCAAACGCATACTCCAGAAGAATCATAATTTTTTGTTTGTGGATCTTGTAACATTGACAATACGAAAATTGTTTTACAAGTATCCCAACTACCTACTAGGCCTCCCTCCATGGGTTCGTAACCACAAGGTTACGCGACTGTGCGGTGTTGCTCAGAGCAAAATAACTCAACACTCTAGAGGGTAAAGCGAAGACCAATCCTTCCCATGCATCAAAAATGGTCTTCCGTCGCAGCGCCGCCCAGCTTCGCGAGAGAAGCGTCAGCAAACTTGTTGTGTGTGCAGTGGCGGACGTAGAAAATTCTAGCAAGGCTAAGATGCAGCGCTCGTTAACGACTGGTTGAGTTTCAGTAGGGATGTTCGTGTCCTCCAGCGGAGCTAGTGTCGCTGCGGGTTGACTGTGTGTCACTTTTTCAAAGTTCGCGCATTACTCTCTTGAGTTATTTTGCTCTGGTGTTGCTCATCCATTTGTGACTGTGGACCGAACGCCGTACCGAGTTCTTTCCTTCGGAGAAGAAACAAACTCCGGGGAGCCAGAGACCGGACTCACCGGTCTGTCCGGTGCCACCCCTACTATAGTGCGTTTATTTAGTTATTTAGTTTAATCTGAGCTTATTTTTTTCAAACACTATATGGGCAACCCTTGTGGCATTTCGTATATGGGTTAATACAATTATTTATTGATGTCCAGCTTTCCACGATGCCAACAGTATGTCAACTTCTGGACATCCAGTATGTTTCCAGTATGTTGTTTTATTTATTTTCTACGTTTACTCCGCTTTCTGAAAATGGCAGGTCAAAAATAAATTACTTACTTACTTACTTGTATCACAATATTCCTGACTGGTACGCTGCACGATCCCCAGAAACTGTACATTGCACTCCTTTACAGTTCATGGAGTTCAGAGTACAGTTATTTACAAAAAAAACAAACAAAAAAAAACTCTTGGCTTGCATGCCATGATCCCGGTGCTCCTGATCGGGCGTAACGGGTGGGTTAAAGGATCAAGCGGACAGATTAAAGTTGTATTTGTAAAAAAAAAACTCAGCAATCCCCTCAGATTTGACAGTGCAAAACGGATATGTCAGCTGAATTTTATTAGAGGTATATTTTGACCCTTCTTGGCAAGGGTCCTCTTCAGGGTCAAGCAGCTTAAGCTTTAAAATGAACCAGCGGAAAGATAAACTAAAAATTCTGGCTTTGACGTAAATATCTGATTTGGTGAATTTCTTCGTGAGAGTTGCTTGGAGTTGAAGTTTAACTGAAAAGCCAACTTATTTTTGTATCAGTTAACTGAACGCACTTCATTATTTGGCTTGTGTTAAGGGATTTTTTTTAACTCTTGGGATCCCAAAACGTAAGTGGAGGGATACCTATGACATCGCAAAAGTTTTCCGTCTGCCCGTCTGTGCGCATTGTAACTCTCGAAGGGAATGAGATATTTTGAAATTTGGTGTGAGGATTATTTGGATCAAGGGTAAGGTCGAGTTCTTGGATGGGCTCTGTAGCCCTACATTTACGGGTGGGGAGGATATTTTTAATTTATTTTTAATTTATATTGATTTAGATTTATTTTTTAAAAGCTATTGAGATAGCTGATTTAGGGGTAAGGAGACATGCTGAATCCGAATATGAAAGCTGTTTTCTTGCCGGACAAGTAGTTTACCAGGAATCCGGCGAAAACCGTACACAAAATTTGTCGGCCAATGTGTGGCTATAGCATTCCCTACCCCTTTATTCTCAAACTAGTATAACAACTCTGCCTCTGATGATTACGACATATCCTTTGTTTATTCTATGGACGTCTGAGAGATCTAGTGTAACTTTAGATAAAAATTTTACTCTTAACAAATTTTCCGGTTTCAGCCGGGTCCCGGGTGAACTATATGTCCGGGTAGAAATTGATTGTCAAATGCGGATTCAGCATTTCTTCTTACCTCTGGATCGAATATCTAATCAACTTCAGATAACATTTTTACTTTTAACAAATTTTCCGGTTTTGTCAGGATTGCAGGCGAACTACCTGTCTAACGAGAAAATGGTTTTCATATAATTGTTCAATATACCTTCTTACCCTTAAATTGAACATTTAATAGACTTTAGATAAAACTTTTACTTTTAACAAACTTTCCGGTTTTTCCGGATTACGGGCGAACTACATGTCCGGCAAGATTTTCGTATTCGTGTTCAGCAGATTTTCTTATTTGTGTTCAGCATGTCTTCTTACCCCTAAATATTTTTTTCGCCCCTCCCCCACCACTAAATGTGGGGCTACATATCCTATGTACGAACTCGACCTGTCCCTTGACACAAAGAATCCTAACACTAAGTTTCATCAAAATATCTCATTCCCTTCGAGAGTTATCTTACTCACGGACGGACAGATGGACAAGTTTTACGGAGTCATAGGTATCCCTCCACTTGCGTTTTGGGATCCCAAAAATAATTCTGGACTGGTTTGCTATAAACACTGTAAAGTACCCAGTCTCATTGGAGGACGCAAATATCCGAAGAAGGCAAACACAATTTTAAATGAATCGACGGATGTCGTTAAACACAGGGTCAAGACCGTGTCAAAATGTCGAATTACTAAAAATTACAGAGTCGTCAGTGCAAAGCAAGAAAATACAATTTGCGAGGTGTTCACATTACGAGACCGCACTAAAATGGATGACCTTCAACAAGGGCGTTGGCCAGTTGAGCAAAATACCACGAAGTTTCAGAGGCGCGCCAAATGCTTATTTGAAATGATTGTAGTGGATTCATTGGAGACCACCCCGTGCAAGTCGTTTTCGCTCGAGCTGAGATTCGTGTTTCTTACCATTTCACAGTTTCATTTTCCAGTTTATGTTGAAAGAACAGAACTCGTGGCTTCTGGCCAAATGGCGCGTTTACAACACTGTCAGAAGTTCCATAGCAGATAACATATGGATGCGCGGTCTCAGCAGATAACACTTAGGCTGTTAGCTGTTTTTCAAATGTTACGCATTAAAAAGAAGAGTACTATATTAAGGGAAGAGTAGAAGAAGAGGCCGAAACACGGCCGAAAAAACAGCTGATTTCATTTTTGTTTGACATTATGATACCAGAAAAGTCAGCAGATGCTTTTTCGGCTCTTCCTGTCAATGCGCGTTATGCATAATGTCTAACTCGTAACGTTTGAAAAATCATAACATTCCCAGTGTTTGTTGAAACTGCGCATCCTTACTTGTGACAGAGTAGGTGTCAGTAATCAAATTGTTAATCATAAATGCTTGAAATAGTTCGAAACGAAATAAATCCAGAAAATACAAAACTAAACAGTATGAGGATGATTAAAACTAATTGCAAATGCTCCAACAAACACCGTCCAAAGATTACCTCAACGCATTAACTATCTCAGCCAATGCATGGAGGATCAAGTTTTACCAGGGTAAACATAGAATTTTTCATTCTGGCTACAACAACCCCAAAAAGCAATGCCATATGCAACAATCTGGTACCAGCCCTAAGTACCAAAGACACATCAAATTGTGATATTTTCATGTTGCTGAAGTTTCTCCGACTCTTAGGATCGAGTGAACAAAAATTTGTCAAAAAATCAAAGTCGCGTTAATAACCGTACCTTTTCGGCTTCAGTAGTGGGCGACGTCTCAGTAAGAAGACAGTATTGATAGGAAGAGAGTTGCTCACTATCCTACTTCTTCTTTCAGTAGCAAGCGCTTTCACATTAGAGAGAGACGCTAGTGGGGGGGGGGGGGGGGTCGAATCCGGTATTTTAAAATCTGCGAACGCAAATCTTATCGTTAGGATTCAGTATATATTTTAGCAAGCATTAGTATTTTTGCATAGAAGATCTATTGTGCTAATACATATTGTATCTAAAATGTCAGGCCTGTAGAATACGTCCCCACCTCCCGATTTTTCTAACTACGACTTCACAACCCTCTCGTATTGGTTCCCCCACCTCACGTGCGCACATTGACTCATCACCTTCTTCTAGAAACCCAAGAGTCTCCTGTAAAAGTTCGACATTGCCGCGGATAGACCTCACAAAATGGAGGGAAGTTCCACCCAGTTCTTATCAGCCTTACCACGCCTCTTCCAGAGTAGACAAGGAACACTATGACGTCGGCCTGGCATCGGATCTGGTGCAGACATCAGCGAACGTACCGGCAAGTGTGTGAACCAACTGTAGTTTATCTTAGTCTGCATGCTGTAGATGCCAGAAGTGCATGTTTTCTGGAAGCTTTTGTTCGTTCAGTAGCTAGAGTTTGAAACTGTCTGTGCTGATTTAAAGAGAAAGTGCATGCCTGGTTTTACGTATGAACCTGCCTGCATTTAGCTGAGGAGAACTCGACTACCTAAGTTTACGTACGAACATGTAGTAGCATATAGAGCGCGTTACAGAAGTACTGTTTTCTGGAAGCTTGTGTCCGTACATTATCTGGTTCATATGTGAGCACATATCACAACATATGTGAGCCTGCCTAGGAACTGCATGCTTCTTTTTATTTATGATCCTGCCTGCACTTGTTTGAGGAGGATCCAAGAAGTGCGTGTGTATCTTAGTCTGCATGTTAACAAGAACAAAAAGCCAATAGAACCTCCGCTGACCGCTGACCTGCAGCGCGCTCCAGACAACCAATCGGCTTTTACTTTGGAAATTTCTTCTTCGGGGCTTTACTGCGATATAACTGTTTATAGAGGGAACGAATTGTGATGTTCGGCGTAGCTTCTACCCTCCGCTCGTTTGCATGATTTATTCGACTCCGCCTGGTCGTATTACAGAGATGTTCTGTTACTTATTTGTTCTTGATGTTAGAGATGTCAGAAGTGCATTTTTCTGGAAGCTTTTTGTACGTGCAGTAGCTAGTAGGCTACATGTACCGTTTGCTCTTTCCAATGTACATATACTTAATTACAACAGCCAAAATCGTCCATACTGCAGATGACGCACTTGTCATTCAAACTGGAAACGTCTAATTAAATTCAGACTACGAATCAAGCACAGTTTATTTTATTTTACCAAATGTATTTCTAAACTAATATCTGGTGTCGCGGATCGTTCTTTTGTCGGTTGACGTTAAGATATCAGGGAAGAGAACACAATCAAACTACCAAAATTCAAAGAAAAAAACTTTTGGCACTGTCCTAAAAGGGTTTTCGCACTGTGTTGCATCTAAACCATACATAGGTTTGTTCTTTTTTTTTACGTACATGTGTGAGCCTGATAAATAGAAGCTGACTGCGAATCATTTTTGTGCAAAATGGATAGGCTACGTCAGGCTGATTTTTTTTCATTTTCCAGCCTGAGCAGCTTGAGTCTGAAGAGGACCTTGCCGAAGGTGTAGCTTTACTAAAACTCAGCTGACGTATCCGTATTGCACTGTCAATATGTGAGACTGTATGCGAGGATTCAGAAAATTTAGCACATGCTTCTGTTGTTACGAACTTGCCTGCACTTAGTTAAGGGGGAGAAAAGACGACAGCCATAGTAACATTTTATAGCTCATTCAACCTCCCCTCCCACTACGCTGTCGAATACTACTTAACCTCTTGTGACAAAAGATAATGACCTGGCAACGTTTTTCTCTGCCCCTTCCGTGCAACGAAATACCCAGAAAATGTTTTCTGAATAACGCTGACGAATTTTATCTTTCTGACAAATTTCACGATCAAAATAAAATAAAAATGTGAAATAAAAATGTTTGCTTAATAACGTTGAAAAATTCCATTTTTCAGACACATTTCACGATCAGAATAAAATAAAAAGAACAGTTCACGACGCTCTCGAGACAAACAAAAATTACTGCGAATCATAGTTGACTCCCTCTTCTCCTTTTACTCCCTTTCTCTGCCTCCCTTTCCACTTCGGTCTTTCGGACAGTTTCACGTCTGGAATAATGTAGCGGTCAATCCGAAAAAGAACGAATAATTTTGCGAAGGAACTGGCGTCTGCAGTCCCAAGTATGCGTTGAAACTTTCCTAAAATCCTGACCTCATGCAGCGTTTACACGCACAAGAAATCCCGCCGAGTCGAAAGGAATTCCGGTCGTGAAGATGACTAGAAAAAAAGTCGAGCGAGATGAGAATCCTTTCATGATGAAAAGAATTTCGATGTACTGGAAAGGAATCTCGACTCCGGCGCTGATAAAAAGACTACAAAAAGTCTAGCTAGCTTTTGAGAGCAGCAGTCATCAGTACTGATGTCATGAATGCTCTAAAAAAAAAATTCTTTTGACTAGTGATTTTTTTGTCAGATTTTCTGGTCTGAAGATTTGTTTTCCCTCTGCGTGTAAACATAATCTTGTCACCAAGATCGGATTCTCAGGTTTTCCTGTACTTGTAAACGCTGCATTAGTCGACCAAAGCCAGCTTCAATACTCTGTGCATGCATAGCATCATATTCTTATTGCGTAGATTATGCACGGAAAAAATAAATTAAGAGTCGTTCCTGTAGTATTAGTATGCCACAGGAGTATTATTATCACTCCTACAGGAGCATGGGGTCTTCCTAAGATAGACTTATTATTAATCACGATTGGTCACAAAGTGACTTGGTTGCAATTGATACCCACCCGGATTCGAATTGTGGGATGAAAATCTTTTGATATCGTCATCTATGACGGTACGTAAATTTTCAACGAATTATATGTGCACGTGACTAAAAAGCGTAAAAAGGGTTTGATGATTATTTTTAGAGCGGTTTGTAACTATGACTCTGGTGCTGATGTATGTACTAATTTTTGTATTTATTAAATTATGATGCAAGATTTCGTTATCTTACGTTGTGCCAAGATTCGCCGCTCGACTCTAAGATGACACGTTGTGTATGTAATCTGCATTCCAGACCCATTTCTTAATACCAGACGTAACAAGACCAAAGGTTTCGATGGGATCCCAAAAATTCAGTATTTGATCCAAACAATTGGGTCTTGTATTCGCCAGATCCAGTCTTCGCCAGTCTCCTTGAACATTATAACTATTAAAATTCAGAAGCAGATTAAGGCCAAATAGCTAATCATCTGAGAAAACCAAGTTCAGATATGGAGTCAGCATGTGTGTTTACCCCTATAAGTCATCTGTTTTGAACTACTTGTCCGGCGAAAAAAGAAAGATCAAAAACGAAACTCAGCGTATCTTCTTTCCCCAATATTGAACATCTAATCAGCTTCAAATAAAAATTTAACTTATAACAAATTTTCTGGTTCCAGCCGGATTCCGGTCGAACTTTATGTCTGGGTAAAAAATGATTGTCATACACGGATTCAGCATCTCTTCTTACCCTAAATCGGATATCTAATCAACTACAAATAAAACTTTAACTTTTAATAATTTTCCGGTTTCGGCTGGATTCTGGGCGAACTACTTGTCTGGGTAGAACATTGTTTTCACAGTAGTGTTCAGCATGTTTTCTTACCCCTAAATTGAACATCTAATCAACTCCGAATAAAACTTTTACTTCTAAGAAACTTTCCGGTTGTGGCCAGATTCCGGGCGAACTACTTGTGCGATGACAAAATTGTTTTCACCATCGTGTTCAGCATGTCTTCTTACCCCATAATCGACTGTCAGATTATCTGTTTAAACATATTTCATTTGCCCCTTAATTTAAACCCCCTCCCCCCCCTAAATGTAGGGCTTCAGATCCCGTCTACGAACTTGACCTTACTCTTGACCAAAGAATCCTCACACCAAGTTTCATCAAAATATCTCATTCCCTTCGACAGTTATAGTGCGCACAGACGGACAGACGGACGGACAGACGGACAACTTTTGCGATGTCGTAAGTATCCCACCACTTACGTTTTGGGATCCCAGAAATGTGAAAAAGCGAAATAAAAAACTAAGGATGCTAGCAATGCCTGAGCCTAGTCTGAGGTGGCGATTTCAGGTTTCGAGGACCTGGTTCGCGGGAACGAAGCGTGGTAGAGAGGTAAGCCATCGGACACTTTTCCCAGATTTTCTTAGCACCATAAAGCACTTCTTGTTTTTTTTTTTAACACCAACTCCCGGTGTGGGTTTAAACGGTAGATTAAACTCCTTGTCGAGATTTGCACTAGTTCAAAGTCCATCACCTTATCCAGGTGGTCATCGATAATTGTAATTCATCGACTGACATGTATTTTGGTGGTCACTTTAAATCAGCAGACCCGTTAGCAGAAATTCAACACTTCTGATCGACAAAATCGAGCTTCCGCTATTCTAGACCACTACGAAACCTGCGACCTTAAATTCGCTCCTCGTGTACTCCAGCATTACAGCAAAATGTTCCCTGCGTAGTTCGTGACGTTCGTGACGTGTAAGAAGTTTCATAACGGATAAAACGAGGATGCGCTGTTTCAACAGATAATGCGCAACAGATAACACTTCGGATGTTATCGGTTGTGTCCGAAAACGCTATGAAAATGTTATGTATAACAAGCTTTGTTAGCAAGAGCCAAAACAGCATTTACTGACTTTATTCCTTATCGTCATGACGTCGGAAAACTCAGCAGATACTTTTTGGCGGTTTTTCCTGATGGTTACGCTTATTATGCATAACATTTTGAAATAACAGATAACATACGAAGTGTTATCTGTTACACACTATCTGTTGAAACCGCGCATCCTCGTGTTATATCTTATGAAACTTCTGACAGTGTTCTGGTTGACGAAATCAAGCTTCCGCTATTCTAGACCATTGCGAAGGTTACGACCTTAAATCCGCGTATCGTGTACTCCAGCATTACAGCAAAACCTTCCCTGCGTAGTTCGTGACTGTTCCTGTTTCGCTTAAGAGCCACCCACACCCTTCTAGTGCCGTTAGGATACGGATGACTTGGTGTAAACTCGTGTAGCTTTTGCCAAATCTCAGATAAAATCATGATGTGACCTTTAGCAATTCTACTTATCGGCGTGGTGACCCCACCCAAAACAAAAATTTGCCAGGAAGTGCCAAGGTCCTGGCCCGATGGTCTGTAACTAGGGTTCAAGGGTCGGGATGGAGGGGGTCGCCATTTTACGAAGAAGTTTTCCAGTTGTACGACCGAAAGTGTGTTAAAAGAAACGAAAACGAGATTGTTGGAAGTTCTCTTATTAGCCCTGTGAGATGTTGGACGAGGATTGATCAAGAACCCCCCCCCCCAAAAAAAAAAAACACTTGTTTTTGTTTCTTTCGTTATGAATGCTCAGCTTGGCTTCAAACCTTATATTTGAAAGAGTCTGATTTATCTGTCGAAAAGCTTATTCAATAATTTCAAGCACCCAGAAATGTCCGGACCCCCCCCCCCCCCTCCAAATCCCTCCACCGAGGACGAATCCGGTCATGACACCAAAATACATCATTATCATCTAGGGCAGTGGTTCCCAACCGGTGGTACGCGAGACCCTTGCAAGGGGTACGGGAAGGAACCCAAATTGATTTAGTAGCTTCAAAATCTCGCCTCACTCATTTTTGGTTGCCAAAAGCCTAATATTTGCAGCAGAGGCATCACAAGCCAAAATGTATCTTAAGGGGCAAGGTATTTGTACTGACCGACTGTTTTTTTGTTGTTTTTAAATAACTGCTTTTACGAAAAATGGCGCCGCTTCGCGCCGACTCTTTTCTTTTGAATCGTCTGGCCGATCTTTTTAGGGGGATAGGTTCTGTCAACCCGTGCGTGACTCCTCTAATTACAAGCCATACTGAAAGTCAGTGAACAAATTTTGATTCAAAAACAGCTGGCCTACTACTGTAAAATCTGTTCCTGTGTCAAACAATATTGTTTCAAGGAGAATCGAAGACATGGCAAGTGATATTGTCATTAAAGTTGCGAATTAAGCTAACGAAAACGATTGCGACGCAGCTTGATAAAAACACGGAGAACATCAAAACCAAACACAGAAATAGGCTGACTGTAAAATATATTCCGCAAACGACGTCAAGCCGAGATTTGACAAAATTTTTGCTACAAAGCAACCTCTAGTAATCGCCTCATTCATTTTATCTATATTTTTACACATGTATGCCTTATCATTTACGATAATAACTATCGTCTTTTTCACGTTCTGAAAAAGGGGGTACGCAGTCTTTTCGAACCTTGATTAGGGGTACGCGGTACGGAAAAGGTTGGGAACCACTGATCTAGGGAACATTAGTGCCTTTCAGGTTTATCTCAGTCGATCCGCTCGTTTAATCCGTTTGCCTGTCAAAAATTTCTGATATCCTTCTGCCAGTTCCTCCCACCGTGCGCGAATCCGGTTAGATACCAAAATGGATCATTTAGTGCATATGAAATGTGTACCTCCCAAGTTGCATCCCAATCGGTCTACTCCTTTGATCCAGGCATGCCACAAAAGCTGTGGTACCGCCCTCCAGCTCCTCCACCTTGGACGAATCCGGTTCGGTATTTGTTCCTTCCTACCACAGATCAAGCTTCATTTGAACCGGCTCAACCGTTCGCAACTTACGCCGGTCTCAAGTTCCCAAATTCCCGCATCTCTCCCAACCGATTGTCGGGTCCTGGAAAGTAAAGTTACTTGGAGCACTCTGACGGGTCCTTTATATGCATGACAAGTTTCGTCGTCCTGGAGCGTGTTCCACCCTACTTACCGTAGTTACTACGCATAACGTTACAAATTTTGGCTACTTGGCGTCAAGGCTGGAACACATTTTTCTATTTTCGGTAAAATATCATGCCATGGGTTAATCACGTTACAGAGATTCGTAGTTACCACGCTCCCGAGCGTGGTAAGCAAATAGTTACTGTTAGTTACTATATCGAGAACGCTGGAACGGTCAGCGTAGTAACTTTTTACGAGATTGGAACGAAAGTAGTAAGTAATAATAATTACTATTGTTCGGAGGGTGGAACATGCTCCTGGCGTATATGGAGGTGCATGAACTAGAAAAAGTTGGACAGACCGACAGGCATCGCGATGCAGCCTTCGGCTTCAGTGCCAAACAAATCATGTAGATTGTGATACAGTAAAGAGGTATCTATGCGGGGGCTCCCTTGACGGTTGTCCAAAAATTACGAAAACGAAGTAAACAAGTGAACGCTAGTGGTCATCGCCGGCCTTCGTTGTTGGGGTTAGTCAAGCCCTGACCGTGTTTCTTTGTGATTGGTCACGCCTTTTGAGTATGGGAAGGTTTCCTAAATCATTGTGTCGGGTCCGTAGTACGCGTGCCAAGCACTGCCAAGTTTCGTCACTCTAGTTTATCCGGAGTTGCACGGAAAGTTCGACAGGCCGACAGTATTTAGTTCACTCTTGATCTCCCTTGAGACAGAATATCTCCACACGAGTGGGTACTCTTAGCCTACCAGTAATAAAGGAATAAAAAGAATATAATTTTCTTGTCAGGTTGATAGAACTTCCTAAACCTATATCTAGAAAAAGAAGAGTAAAATGTAATAACTATAGAACGTATAAAATGTAGTAATTATAGGCGAGAATAAACATAAACTGCAGACCACAGAACGGATTCACAACAGTATTCGAAAAATTCGGGTGCACAAGCTTAGCACTTTTTGGTAGGCTGCTATGGTGATCTGAAAGGCAAAAATGTTCCTCGGGCGGTATTAGTGTTGAATTTAGAAGTCTAGAACTTCGTCCATATACATAGTATATGGTCCAGGACTGTCCATCGATCATCCACGTCCAGGATCGCCCATAGATCGTCCAGGTCCAGGACCGTCCATGAGCGATCAAAGGTCCAGGACTGTCCATGGATCCTCCAGGTCCAGGACCGTCCATGGATCCTCCGGGTCCAGGACCGTCCATGAGCGGGGCCTCATGGAGAAAACCAATAATAACATTAATAATAATTTATTTGTTACCCACAAATTCCGAAGGAAAAACAAGTGGAGTACATTACAAAAAAAGAAAGGAAAAAAATTACTAAAATAACATTGCATAAAAAAACACTAGCATATAGAAGGATAGATAGACATTTTTGTTGATCTAACTCGTAGCGCCGACATGGTACGTACTAAATACGTCGACCATTACATTTAAGTGTTAGAATACTGGAATATATACAATTATCACATAAAAGAAAATAAATCACTTGTAATTCACTCATTTTTTGTTACTTTTCTCAGTAAAATATGGCACAATGAATTCGAATACCGGTTAGTGCGAGATCTAACTGGCACCAGAGATTTTCATTTCTGTATTTCCTAGATATCTAACCTTTCTTTTACTGCACTAGCTGTAGCTCCTATTTTCAGTCCTCTCCCTAATCAGTGACTATGATTAGCGATGTCTTTCTGTTCGATATTTATTTCGTCTGTCGCTTTACAAAATAAAAAAAAGAATGGAGGATTAGTGGGAGAAAAGGAGGATAGTAAGTTAAACCACACTCACCGATGTTCTTGACTGACAAAAAATTGTGTAGACTACTTCGAGTTTTTTTTAGCAGTGTTTCCTTTTTATTCTCTGTCGAGGGATTAAAACATAACGTTCAGGCTTTCAGCCCTACTAACTTTGGGACTAAAAACTCTCTCCAAGATTACTTTTAGGGTCTCAGCAAATATTATTTCTTCACTTGTCCAAGATTTCTCGGCTCTTTTGAAAACGTACTCGCTCCTGCTCCAGAAGTGCACTGTACCAGAGCAAAATAACACTAGGGAGTACACTGTCAGAAGTTTCATAACAGATTGCGCATAACGCAATCTTAAAACATTAGGAGTTTTAGTTCAATTTGAAACACAAAAAATGGAAAAAGAAGCTACGCGGAAAAAAAAGAAAAAAAGAGAAATCTCGCATACCCATTAATCTCGTCGATGGGTGAGAAGACATGCTGAACACGGTTACGAAAACCATTTTCTCGCCGGACAAGTAGTTCGCCCAGAATCCGGCCGAAGCCGGAAAGCTTTTCAAAAGTCAAAGTTTTAGTTAGTCGGAACATTTATATGAAAATCATTTTCTCGTCAGACAATTAGATGGTCGATTCTGGGGTAAGAAGTCATCTCCATAATTATATGCCTCAACTTCTTGCTTTACTTTTGTATTTACTGTTCAGATTCGAAGTGTGAATGATGAACCTTCGCTATAAGCTGAGATTCTTCAAATCTTTTACGTTATATTAATGGACCGATTTCAGAGTTTTCTGGATTCTCGCTTGAAGTTAGATGCTATTCTTAACACTGCAATTGGTAATGATAAAGACCTCCCTTTTGTGAAAAATGTGCCTGATTGTGAATTTTCTACTACTGGCTTAAGCCAGTTCGAAGCTGCTGGTGATTCCGGATCTCCACTTCGGCTGTTACATATTAATGCACAGGGGTTACAGAGTTCTTTTAATGAGTTAAAATATCTAGTTGCTCCTAACCCGGTTGACATTATTGATGTGTGTGAAACATTTGTGTCTGCCAATACTCCGACATCTATGCTTGAGATTTCTGGTATGAAATGCATTTTCCGCAGCCGACAGCATACTTCAAAAGGTGGATTAGCGCTATATACCCGTGATGATTGGTCTTGTAGTGTGTTGAATGATCTGTCGATATGGCAAGAAGGCCTGTGTGAAAGTTTGTTTATTGATGTTAGTCCAGTTGGCTGTGAGCCGTTTATTTTTGGTTGTGTGTACAGGCCCCCATCTAGTAACCCGAGTCGATTTCTTGAAATATTTGAACCATTGCTATTAAAAATCCACGATACTAGAAAGCCAATTATTATCTCTGGTGACTTCAACTTTGATTTGCTGAATCTGGATCTGAGTGCTAACAGAGAATTTCTTAGCATTATGTTGTGTTCAGGCCTGCTACCTGGTATATTCGTTACCAACAAGAGTTACAGCTACAACAGCTACGTTACTTGATAATATTTTCTTTTCTGGGAATTTATTTATTGCCAAAACATCATCGGTGGTTATATCTGATATGTCTGATCATTTTCCGGTGAGTGTTTGTCTTCAGGTAACCAAGGAAAAATCTGGACATCAAAATCTGCGTTTGAAACAATGTCGTACATTATTTGATGTTGATGATTTAAAACTGTTAAGAACTATAATTGATGAAGATAACTGGAGCCCCGTTTTTGATTTTTCTGATGTTAATGAGACATTTTCCTTATTTATTGATAAAATTTCTCTCCTGCGAGATAAAGTGAGTTCTTCTCACATTCCTAAAAAGAATCGTATTAAAAGTTTGACCCTTGGATATCAGACGGAATAGTAATTTCAATAAAAAATAAGAATACAAAATATAAACAATTTTTGAAATATCCGTCAGATTTTTTGTTTGAAGAATATAGGATTTATAGGAATAAGCTGAATTCAATACTTAGACATCCAAAAAGGAAGTATTACCATGAAAATTTTCTTAGATATAAGGTTGATATGAAAAAGACTTGGCAGTTAATAAATGAAATTATTCGTCCTAATTATCGGTCTAGTACGAATGTGGATTGTTTGGAAGTTGATGGTAAGAAAGTTAATGATCCTAAGACTATCCTTAATGTATTTGCAGAGCAATTTAGTTCTGTTGGTGGTAAATTGGCATCTAAACTTAAAAAAGACGGTATACAACCTTCTGACCAAAGTCCGAAGGTATCACTATTGGCTGAGAATTTTTTTTTCCTTTTCAGAGGTTACCCCTGAAGAAGTAAAGAAAACTATTATGAAACTAAAAACAAGTAGTACCCCAGATGATTTTGGATTTTCAGCTAAAATTGTTAAACAACTTGCAACTAATATTTCTCCCATGTTGGCACATATTTTTAGTTTATCCTTAGTACATGGAGTTTTCCCGGAAAAAGGCAAGTGTTATTGCTTTACATAAGGGTGGTAGTTCAACCGACCCTTCAAATTATAGAGGTATTTCTTTATTATCTGTTTTTAGTAAGATTTTGGAAAAATTGGCGCATGGACAAATACAAATTTATTTGAAGGATAATAAAATTATACATGAATCTCAGTTTGGTTTTATGAATGGTAGATCTACTGAGTTGGCTATACATGAACTGTTATTGGAAGTGAATGATGCGTTGGATAGTGGACAGCATGCACTGGCCATATTCCTTGATGTTGCCAAGGCGTTCGACGCCGTTGACCATCATCTACTGCTTCAGAAACTACAGAATTATGGTTTTCTGGGCACTTCTCTTGATTTTTTTGCTTCATACCTTTCTAATAGAACACTTGGATGCTCTGATAAATCAAATGGTATTTTTTCTGAGAATTTTAACATTAACTTTGGTGTGATCACTAGATCTTCAGTTAAGCACCTTTATGCACTGTCGGGAATTTTCAGTATTTGTCAGCTCAGAGATATGTCTATTTCATTTATTTGTTTTTTATATCAACGTGGATTATTACCATTAAGTTATGCAGGGTTATTTTCAATTAACTCGCAGTTCCACAATTATCCCACTTCCCGTAGATCGGATTTTTCAGTTGAAATTAGGCCTACTTCACGATCTAGTTTTGGTCTTCGCCATGCTGGCCCGAAAATCTGGAACTCCATTCCAGCTGATTTGAAACAGTATCTTGACCCATCAAAATTTAAAAAACTGCTTCGAAGGCATATTATTGATTCTTGCAAGCAATAAAGTGTATGTACGTATCTTTAGTTGTGGTGTTTCGAAGGATTTCTATTATTTATTTTGTTTAGGCTAGGTTAAGACGGTTATTTTTCTTTTATTGGAGTTAACTTACGCGCTTAAGTATGTCGTGAGGCATTTGCGTTGTTTGTTAGAAGTTGGTTAAATTTTGTTATAAATAAACTACCTACCTACCTACCTACCTACTGGTAAGGTAAAGAACCGGTGCCACAGCTCTGGCTCACTCGTCAAAGAAGCGAACATCTTAGCAGCTTCAAGCTCTTTTTTAAATTTTTTCCAGAAGTAGTGCGAGGTTAATAATACGATTACAAACTGAAGTATTTGTAACCCACAACGGCAATCTCAGAAGAAACTTGCAGTACTTGAAGTTCTGATTTTTCGCCGCTCAGCGATGCTAAGAACGGACCACAGGGGGGAAATATAAAACACATTCAGAATACAACAGCACTGAATAGACGCGCAAGCACCGCCCGATTCACAGACTTTCTAAGACCAACAATCTACCATACCCGCGGCGCTGGCATAGTCGAAAATCACTATGTAATGCTACATCCGGCCGCTCGATCACTATAACTGCACATTCCGTCCTCGATGTCACTACGTTTGGTGATTTATCATCACTGCACCTGGCAACACTGACGTTCACTTACGCGCTAGTGAGTGGTGCTAGTGTCGCTGCTACTCGAGTGTGCAAGTTTTGGCGCTACTCCCTGGTGTTATTTATAATACGGAGCGACTGTTGCTGTTTAAAAGCGCAGCTCGCAGTTCGCTGTGAGGAACAACTCTGGTAAGATATACTCATTAAAATTTTACCTAAAAAGATGGCGAAGTTATGTCTTTTCCCGAACGTCAACAAATACATATCGATATTTTCACATTTTCTAATCTTCATTTGTGTGACTGCTTTCGACAAAAATGAATGCTTGTTGGACCCACGTCTCATCCTTAGACTCGACCTTTTCTGCAATCCTTCAGTGTCGTATTACAGTGACAGCTACAGTACAGTTACTGCGCAGGACAAGATGAGTACAGTGCAGAGCGAAATATCACTAGGGAGTAGCGGCAAGACTTCAAAAAAGTGACACACACTCGAATAGCAGCGACACTAGCACCACTACCGATAGTGAACGTTCCTACTAAGCTCAATCAATCGTTCACCAGCGTTGGCTCCAATAACTTCATATCCTAAATACAGCAGAGAAAAGATACAACCTCCGATGTTTCCTCGATATAGGCAGACCGCATCTTAGCTTTGCTAGAAATTTCTAAGCCCTCAAGTTTGTCTCGCTTTAAATGCCATAAGTGTAACGGGCGGCGCCACGGGAATGGCCCCTTTTCGAAGAATGAAAGCATAGATCTTAGCACTACACTGTCAGAAGTTTCATAACAGATAGCGTATAACACTTTCAAGAATAACACCTTTTCACTTGGAAATAAAGTGTTATGACCAATTAAGTTTACACTATTTCTTCATTCGTCTCCACCTCCAACTCGTGACGTTCATACCAAAAATACCTAACAGTCTACCCTGTTTTAACGTCACTTACACTTTCATCATAAGAAGAGAACTAAATTTTATTTGCACATTTTCCAAACTCTAAAAAAAAAAATACCTTGTATTTTCAAACTTTCTATTTTTCCGTCAATCGTTCTCATATAGTCTTAAATACTTCAGTTATTTACTTTTTTTCTCTAAGTGTACTGCCCCATATCCTATGTAAACCTTTTCCCATCATATCCTACCTAATATTAAAAACTTTTCCATTCAATTCAACCAATTAATCTTATATTTTAGATACGAGAGCGAGATTAAAAGCGAGATTTCTCTTTAATAGTTGGAGAGACTCAGTTTCGTAGGTTCCAGAATGTCACAGGTTTTTGCGGCCAAAGTCACAGGTTCCGTCAGAGAAAAGGGGCAACACTGGTCACCATTCCTCTTCCTTCTTCAATGCTAAACTATATGCGGTTATTGCATAAGCATGGTTTTCAGTTTTATTTAGCCATCTGCACTAGACGGATAAGCCAGTTGATCTTTATTGTTGCGATATATCGGTCCTTCTTGGCAAGGGTCCTTTTCAGGCTCAAGCTAGAAATACAAATCTGTGATCCAAGAAGGGCCGAAATATCGCTAGAATATATATCAGATGACTGATTCGTTTAATGCAGTCAAATATCATTCACAGTCAGGTTGGGCTTAACGAATGCTTTTAGTCTTTAGAACAAAACTTTAGTTAATTTTTTTAATTTTTTTTGCAGGATCTTGTGTGTAGTTGCGAATACTCGATAACTCACTCTTTATGACATGAAGAATCGCCGTGTGCCCAAAGAGCAGGAAACTTCAACAGCTGTCCTCAACAAACGCTGTTGATTGGTTGACACAGGATTTGAATCATTATTAGGGTTACGTTTTCTCGTTCTTCCTGAGCTTCACTGGCGTATTTTGGACTTGGTCATATAGAGTATTACTACTGACGGGCTACAGATTCAGAAGTACCTTTTTAGTGCCACAAGATGTCTCTCAAGAAGCTTCAGCAGAAAGCCAACAGACCCGAAAGTGAGAAGCTGCAATAAACGAGGAAAAAGCGAGTGAGTCAATTTTTCACACATATTTTATTAGAAAGGCCAAAATCGGCCGTACATCAGACGACAGCCTTATTGTCCGATTGACGAGCAGGCACTGCTAAAATTGTAACTACGAACAAACAGCATGATTCTTGACCCGTCTATCACATAAGACCCATTGTCACGGGTCGTTCTTTTGTTTCGTGATATGAGTCTAAACTGTCAGAAGTTTCATAAGGAGAACCAAGGATGCCTAGTTTCAACAGACAACACGCAACATACAACACTTAGAATGTTGTCTGTTGTCACGAAAAACTTTATGCATGAAATGTTTTGCGTAACAAACATTGGCAGGAAGAGCCGAAAAACCACCAAAAAAGTATATAAAAAAATTCACCAGATGCTTTTTCGGCTCTGTCGTTTTCGCAATTACCGTGATGTCTAAATAGTAGATACCACAGTACCCTGCCAGATACCAAAGTAACTGCATAAACGGCTTTTGACCGTGGTATCAGATACCACGGTAACTGCGAAAACAACTTTTGACCGTTGGTATCAGATACCATGGTATCTGACACCCAAGTTTGGCAGCTGATTCCTTGAAAGAGCTGCACTATCAGAAGTTCCGTAACAGATAACACATGGATGCGCGTTTTCAACAGACAATGTGTAACAGATAACAGTTCGCATGTTATCTCTTGTGTCTGAAAACGTTATGCATGAAATGTTACGCATAGCCTACCAAGTTTTGCTAGGAAGAGCCAAAAAAGCGTCTATTTACTTTATTCTTTATCGTCATGATGTCGGAAAACTAGCAGATGCTTTTTGGCGCTTTTTCGGCTCTTCCGGATAGTAATGCTTATTATGTATAACAGTTTGAAACAAACAGACGACATCCGAAGTATTATCTATTACGCAATATCTGATGAAACCGCGCATCTTTGTGTTATCTGTTATGAAACTTCTGACAATGCGTCAATAAGGTCGTCAAGGGGGTCGTAAAACGTTCGTAAAATTTGCACAGGACTGTTACAGAGTCAACCACCATTATTATGAAGATTTGAGTGATCTTTGTCATCTGAATGACAGACTAAACTACTCCGAAAATACTGCGTAATTACGAAGACATAGTTCCAGTGATTCTTGACGCATCGTACTTTCTGAATATATCAATATCTTTCAGCTCCATTACTGCCGTGTTTTGAACCGTTTATCCTATTCAAGGAAAAGCCTCTCATACACGTGCCAGCCCACAATCATCGTCTAAAAAGAGATCAATCCTTCATACCAACTCGGCCAAAACAAAAAGTAAAGCTCATAGGGCGTGTCGAAGGTTAAGAGGCTGGTATCAAAATATTGAGCGGACAAATCGACTAAACTTTCGGTAGAATTACAGGTAATTTAACCTTTACTGCCTGCTTAATTGGCCGTGAGCTGCAAGTGATTATTCAGCTTCACTTGTCCCTTTCTTTTTAATTGCTAAAAGAATAATGAAGAATTATGTTTGGTGTGATACACCCAACATTTTTTGAATGTTGACAAGTTGGCTAATGGTGGGTTTACACACTGCGTAAAATCCGAGCGTACCTATTTTGAAATCCGAGCGTATTTCTACGCAAGTTTCGAGCTTGAAAACATTTCTAGCAATACGGACGTATTTGAGAAATCGGTCCGTTTTGTATCCAAACACGTCCGTATTGCTAGAAATCTTTTCAAGCTCAAAACGTGCGTAAAATACGCTCGGATTTCAAAATACGCTTGGATTTTACGCAGTGTGTAAATGGACCATAATAAGCTTTAACACAATTCCATATTTTCTCTTCTCTGTCGTCTTTCACCGCACGTGGCTGACGGTCTGCTTACCCTTTGGAGGAAAATTATAAGCTGGGCTGTGTGCAAGAATTAATAAGAGGAGAACTTGAATCACGCCAAGTAGGTTTTTTGCGATTCCGATTTACTGGGGGTGGAGCCTACCCGGACTCTGTCCCGACCACAGAGTAATTATTGGTGCTGATTCTTCGGATCGCCGTTTTTGGCGTCAAGAAAGTTAGCAAATGAACAGTGAAAATGAAAAAGGTCATTTGCCCTTCACCCTCCAACAGATCGCAGCTACCACCAGTTTGAAGAAACGAGATGAGCAGCGTACTGTACAGCGAGATGATACAAGTCGTGCATTCTAACATTCAAGGATGACGAAAATAAAGGCACAAAGGTTACTACAGTATTTTGGACCCGACGCCAATTCAAGTTTGAAGAAGGAAGGGACATAAAACTTTGGTTCCAGCTCCGAACAAACTCATTACCACTAGGTTTTAGAAAAAAGGTGTTTGAGAGAAAGAAAAATAGGGATGGGTTAACCATTGATAATTACAGGTGTCCGGTTTGTCTTGTTGGAGAGGACACTGTTGCCCACCTCCTAGGGCAACAGGAATCTCCTCTGCCAGGAGTCTGACTCCTATACCGGATCAGTTTGGGGGAGGGTTGCTCTTCCCTGGTATATTGACATCGACTAAAGATAACTTTATTAAAACGGTGGTAGATTATGTGAGTGGAAATTTAAATATGTACGTGTCCTAGGATCATTACGTTTTCAGGGTATTAATATATTTGTATGCCGTGTGTATAAAAATCTGTGTATGGCCCATTTAGTCTAAATAAACACTATTATATTCTATTCTATACTTCTAAATCTTTTTACTCTAAATTTAGAAAGTAAGTTAGAATATCTGTCCCAAGAGAAGACGAGAAGAACGATTTACCTTTTTTTCGATTCGTCATACAAACAGTCATTACATTTCTGGGGAAAAACAGACTGTTAAAAGCATAGATAATGAAAAATTTCGCCAGATGTATAGTACAACTACCCAAGTAATGATATACGTTCTGACTAACAGTAATAAATTTTTATTGGCCCTTATCCAGGAATTTATTTCGGGGGGGGGGGGGGGGGGGGGGGGGTACTTGCTGGTCGGAAAAAAAGTACAAAAACACAGATCAGAGGGAAAAGCCTATAAAAATTATTATTTTTGTATATTTCGTGGGGGGGGGGGCAACCCCCTAACCCCTCCCCCTGGATACGGCCTAATTGTTGTCACAAGTGGCAACGTTTTGAATGATATATTACAATTATTAGTTACAATAATCAGTTATTCATTAAAATTAGGACATACTTTACATTACACGAGAAACTAAATTTGACACTAAATTTGTTTATTGAGTACAACTTAAATAAACAATAACACAATAACTCTTTGATCACATTTCGCTAGCAAATGCCTTAAATTGCTGAATACCTTTTCCAGAAGCGATTCTTTACAGTCCTGAGGCGACTAACATAAAATTATTAAAGTTGAAACCGATACTATTGAATCTGAACTACATGGATGCGTGTTCGGTCTATGCCTCAACTTCCCAGTTGCTGAATTGCTCATTGAGTCATCAAATGCCACATTCTCTTGGGCTTTATTACCTTTGTGAAAGGTCGGTGTAAAATAAGCTTCTTATTACAAATCTGACTCAAGATTCAAAGTCGTTTTCATTTGTAAAATCCGTGCAGAAATCAGCTCTGTTTGAACTACCCGGCTTTTCTGACTGCTTCATCACTTTTGCTCTAGAGGTAATACTTAATAATGTAAGAGTCCACACGCGAAGCTCCACCCAGGCTCCACCCCCGGTAAATCAGAATCGCAAAAAACACGACTTAGCTTGCTGACATCGAGGTTATGAGAGTTCTCAATTCTCCTCTTATTTTTCTTGCTCTGGGTTTGGTTCACCCACGTTTGTCGTCGTGTAGTCATGTTCGTAACTGAGCAAAAATTACTGCTCATTGATAGGGGGTAATGGTTGCAAAGAAATATTAGAAGTTCAAATATGGGGGATATTCGTAAGTTGGCTAGATTCCTCCGCCTTGGTTTGTCTCGTAGAGACGGCTTTTGTATTTTTTGTTTTTCTTTTTTTCTTTGTTGTCGTCATGACCCCTTATTTTTGTTCTGTAATAAATTAATTCATTATTCCTGTAAAGTATTACACTTGAATAATCACAGAATAATGACCAGGAAGGTCGAGACTGGGCTGGTTAATGAATCTTTTTATTTACACACTTCTATAAATAGAAATAGTGGAGTACGTAAAGAAAAGAAAGAACACAACTTAAATTAGAATACAAATTTACACTTTGAACAGATTACACTTCAAACAGACGGACAAGACTGTGATGCGGAGAAAATGCCGCGACCGACAGATTACTATGCAGCTCGTCAAGTTTAACAGTTATATTTGTTACTGAAAACTTATATATCATTTTTCGGTTTTTGTACCAAATTGGAAAGTAGAGGAGGAATTTACTGTAGTGGAAGTATGCGATTCGAATAGCAGCTACATCATTTTTCTTCCGCAGGGGGTATAGTCCAGAAAGGTAAAGGACCGAGTGGTCGCAGTAAGTGGGGTAGAGCTTGGCAAGAGCTCTCCGGTTATATTTTCCGCGGTTGGCAACGATTTTAGCATAGAAAGAAAGAAAGAAAAGTTTATTTGAGCCCTACAGCCATACACAACATGATGTATTGATACAACACTGCACAGAACACGTACTCAATATAAAACAGTACTTATTTTCTTTCACTCGGGCTCGACTGAGCCTCTCCCGCCTTCCTTTCCACATATCGTGCCATTTTGCATATGGTTCCAGGCTTCGAAGACCTCAGGATATCAGAAAGTATCCAGACTGAATTTTGTTTTTATAGTATCAAGAACTGCTTGCTGTCGAAAATTTGACATTTTTTCTGTAATAGATTTTTCTGTGACAGACAAGGGATACTGATGGTACTGGTGAATGGAACACGAATACTGTCGATATTCAGCTATATTCAATGACGTATAGTATATCTGCGCAAGGTTTTGAAAATCAAATGTTTGATGTAACGAGTTACGAGGTTAAGCTACATCCGCACCATTTTTGCAACCGGATGTATACATGCTTCCGTCCGAAAATTTCAGTCCAATGTGAGTAGAAAGTATTTTACTTTTATTGGAGCGATTTTTAACGAAAAGTGTCTTCGTGTCCAGAATTACTATTGACAGTTATCATTAATACAAAATGGAAAAATTGGCATTGTCACGTGAATTTTTCCAGGCGAATTTTTGCAACCCAAATCTTGTCGGACTGTGGGTGAAGGTAGCTTTAAAGGATCATTTACACAGCGGGTGTTTTTCACCGGAGACGAGAGGATAAGGTGTTGACGAGGTTATTTTTCAAGGGAGAGTACTGTCACGTGGCAATAGATTCCAAGGTTATCAAGCTCGGGATATCTCTCTACAACGGACCAACTTGGATCACTTTTATACAAACCTTATTCCTTTTAATCCAATCGGTATAATCTTCACTTATCGTAAAAAGATTTTCACACCGCTACCTTTGCATGGTGAACCGGAGGTGGAGCCAGTGCTAGGGGAGGTAGGCTATAATCAAAATCACTGCTTGAAAATCCGATTTTGTTGTTGCTGACGTCGAAGAATACTCCTCGACAAACAAATCCCAGGCTAAAAAGCTCGCGAAATTAAAGTCCGAAATACCGGGGATTTTTCGGGGAAAAATACCCGCGGAGTACGGGTAAATACCCTCCGTGTAAACGTAGCTTAACCTTCAGTATACCACGTGGCGTGGAATCCTCGGTCACTGTTGGTGGGATCCGAATTAAAGCGGATTAGAACAGTATTCCCGCTAGAGATAAGTGTCGTCGGCGGAAGGGTTCCAGTCCAGATGGCCAAGCGGAGAGAATAAATTGTGGGACCATCGTAGACGGCAATGTAGTCATAATTATACTCTGTTGCGATAACATCAAAGTCAATGACGATGGTCTTGTCCTCGGGTACGGTGACAAAATATTCGCAGAGGTAAATGCCATCTGGGTAGTTGTTCGGGTAGCCGGAGGAGGAGACTTCGCCGGTCTCAGATGTAAAAGAAGCTCCGCACTGAAATAGGAAACAAAAAAATCGTTAGAATATACCGTATTTGTGTCGTGCTTATGTATCAGCCAGCAAATGCAACGGAGACTAAATTTTGTATTAAAAAGGCTTTAATTCCGCCAAAATGACGAGATTTAAACGAAAAGGTTATCCGCTTATGTTTCAGATCCCAACGTTTCGTGATCTTGAAAAAAATAAATCTGTAACAGGACAGTTTAGTAATAAATTCAGAATGCAATGTTCAGAAAATACAAATAAAGAAATGTAAACAATAATGACGATTTTTTTTCAGTAGCAACCAAAGAACAAATGATAATAGATTACACATAAACATTAAAAAATACAAACAATGTCTACGATATATTTTCATTAGCAACAATAGGACAAAACAATGGATAACAAATAGACGACTCCAAAAATACAAACATTATTATCGACATTTGTATGGCACTTGCCCTTCGGCCAAGTGCCATATAGCGATCGCAATTTCTGTCCGTCAGTAGCAACCAAAGAACAAATGATAATAGATTACAAATAAACATTAAAAAATACAAACAATGTCTACGATATATTTTCATTAGCAACAATAGGACAAAACAATGGATAACAAATAGACGACTCCAAAAATACAAACATTATTATCGACATTTGTATGGCACTTGCCCTTCGGCCAAGTGCCATATAGCGATCGCAATTTCTGTCCGTCCGTCGGTCGGTCCGGGTTTTGCTAGTTCTGGCACTTCCACATAAGCTAGGATGATGAGACTCAGGCATATAAGAGACCCGAGAAGAAACAGTCATTTCCCCGATCCGAGCATCGTGGGGAATCCAGAATCTTCAGGTGTTTATAACTTTTGAACGAGTGATCGGATCTTAATCAAACTTCATAATTGGGAAAACCCGCGCATCTCAGACGACCCCCTTCGAATCCTGACCGGATCTTTGGGGAGAGCTCGAGGGGGAACGGAAATCTTGGGCAACACTTAGAGTGGAGGGATCGGGATAAACTTGGTGGGCAGAACAGGCACAAGTCCTAGATACATCGCCGACACAACCGGACCGGGTTCGGTCACTATGGGGTAGTTGGAGTGGAGGTTCGGATTTCTTGTAATCCTGCGAGCTCGGTACTTCCTGATCTGCTACGACGATGAAACTTGGAAGACATATTAGGGACCCAAAAAGACTGACTTGAGAATAGTCGTTTCCCTGATCCGACCATCATTGGGGAGTGGAGGGAGGGGGAAACGGGATGTAGTGGCATGTATACATTTGAACGTGTGATCTGAACCGAATGAAACTTGGCAAGTGGAAAGAGCTGTCGTCTCAGATACTCCATGTCAAGTTCTGATCGGATCCGATACTTGTGGGTGATTGGTGGGGGGCACCGGAGATCACTTGAAACGCTTAGAGTCGAGGGATTGGGATGGAACTTGGCGGGAAGAACAAGCATTAACTCTAGATACGTAATTGACAGAACCAGATCGTACCGGGGCTCTCTGGGGGGAGTTGGAGGGTGTTTGTTTTTCCCGGAATTCCGGTGATTGCCAGTTAGGTTTCTTCTAAGGACGATGAAACTTTGCAGGAATATCAGTGACTTAAGGACCCGACACAATTTCTTAGGAACACTTCTGTTGCTGGACCCGACCATCTTTTGGGGAGATGAGGGAAGGGGAATCCGGAAATCAGTGACTTCCATAAGTTGCTGACGGTTGTTCGATTCTAGTGAAATTTGTGGGTGATAAGAAAAGATGACCTAGATAAGTAAAACATGCGTCCGAAACAAACGCGGCGACGGTTGGGGAAGTTGGAGGGGGGGGGGGTGGGGTCCGGAAATTTTTTGACATGCACAAGATCCGAACAGATGGACAGAATGGGATCCAAGTTGGAAAGTACCGGATTCGTGCGGCATTGATTTGTTATTTGGCGTCCGTACCGGATCCGGCCAAGGTAGGGGGGGGGGGAGCGGAAACCGGAAATTTGCTGACAGGATATTCTTCGATTCGAATCAAACCTGATGGACGGGAAGAGGAGATGTCAGAGATGAGACATTTATGTTTCCGAATCGTATTCAGCCACATTCGGGGGGAGTTGGGAGGGGAGTCCCGAAAATGTTGTGGCTCGCATAAGGGGTCAAACAAGTGGAGCGATTTGAATGAAACTTGAAATGTACAGAGATCACATGCCCTACATGACAGCTTTCACGTGGTTCGAACAGGATCCGACTATGGGGGGAGGTGGGTTATCGGAAGTTCCGCAAAAATGTTCAGATTCGACTGAAACTTGATAGGTGGTACGAGGCTTCAGATGATCCATTGAATGTCCGGATCAGATTCGGCCACGGTAGGGGGGTTGGAGGGGGCTATCGGAAATCGTGTGGTACGTCAAGGGACCAAACAAGTGAATCTATTGGGTTGAAACTTGGAAGGTAGAAAAGTGATTTGCCGGGGGCTATCGGAAATCGTGTGGTACGTCAAGGGACCAAACAAGTGAATCTATTGGGTTGAAACTTGGAAGTTAGAAAAGTGATTTGCCGAGATGCAAGGCCATGACAGGCCAGACTTGGGTGTAACTAGATATCCTATTTCTAGGTCTAAACCATATTTTCGGATGACGGAGTGCTTTGTGACGTTCTCATTTACTTCTGTACCACCTACTCGTAACAAGTGCCATAAGAGCTCGTAGCTCTTGTTCCAAATATGACTTGAGAAACCCTAAGCTTGTCTAAAATGGTAGCAAAGGCGATTGCGATAGGTGTTTTCCATCCTATGTTGTGTTTTCGAGCTCACCTGGTTAGGTAAGTATCTAATGTGTCTTTTACCACATTGGATATATCCCGATATACCATACCATTTACTTATCACTTATTAATATTGAGCCATGCGTAACTGTTGAACAGGTGATCGGATCTGAATGAAACTTAATAACTGGGAAGAATATCTGTCTCTCAGTCCCGTTTCACGTCCGGACCGGATCCGACGACTGTGGGGGGAGTTGGAGGGGGTACCGGAAATATTGCGACACGCTTAGAGTGGAGGGATCAGGATGAGACTTGATGGGAAGAACAAGCACAGACCGTAGATACTTCGTTGACTTAACAGGATCGGGTCCGGGAACTGTGGGGAGAATTTGAGGATGAGTTCGGAATTCCGGTTATCACTGGTTAAGGTTCTTCCAGTTCTGCCAGGACAGGTGTGTCAGGGACCCGACCAGATCGACTTTATAATACTAGTTTTCCCCGATCTGACCATCGTGGGGGAGAGGAGGGAGGGAGAATTCTGGATCTTGAGGCAAGCAAAACTGCCGAATGGGGCTTCGAGTTCGAATGAAACTTGACAGTTGGAACGAGCTCATGTCTTGGGTGCCCATTTCATGTCCGGACCGGATTCAGTGACTGTGGGAGGAGGGATGAAACTTGGTGAGAAGAACAAGGGCAAGTTCTAAATAGATTTTTGATAGACGGACCGGATCGGCGCACTGTTTGGGGGGGGGGGGGGTCCCGTATTCCGGTTATCGCGAGTTTAGGTACTTCCAGATGCACTAGGACGATGAAGCTCGGCAGATGTATTAGAGAACCGATCAGATTGACCTGAAAGCAGTCAGTTCCCATTTCATCCATCTTCGGGGGAAGTGGACGGAATTAAAATCCGGATTACCGGAATGTTTTGTCATGTATAACTTTTGATCGATTGGTCGGATCCGAAGGAGACTTTGTAATTGACAAGAGAAAGTGTTTGAGATCTGAGATACACTTTCATAATCCCAAGGGCCAATGGTCATTTGCACGTCAAGTCACTCAGGTGTATGCTTACAAATGAGTTTTAGTCCACTTGAACTGCGTATCTTATCTGCTAGTAAAAAAAAAAAAATTTGCCAAAAAAATAGGTTTTCGTGATTCCAAAGGGCCCATGATAATTTTGCCTCAAGGGTTTTGCTTATAAACGACTTTCCAGTACATACTTAAAGCGTGAATCTTAACCGTAAACTGCGAAAAGCACTTAAGAAATGAATTTTGCTGACAAACTCTGTTCTAGCCCCCTTAAAGTGCCTATCTTAGCCGCGAAGTGGAAAAAAAAAAATACTTTCCAGCAAATTATACACTTTTATGATTCCAAGGGCCCATAGTGCTTTTTCTTAAGAAGTTGGATTCCTAACTCCCTTAAAGTGTGCATTGTAACCGCAAAGTGCATCAGATATTAAATATTTCTTCAGCCCAAGCTGACTGCGAATCATATTTGACGGTGCAAAACGGATAAGTCAGCTGCATTTTATTAGAGCTATATTTCGGCCCTTCTTGGCAAGGTCCCTCTTCAGCCTCAAGCCGGTCAAGCTGGAAAATGAACTTGTCGATATAGCTCTAATAAAATGTAGCTGACTTATCCGTTTTGCACCGTCAAATATGCATAGGATATTTTTGACAAAACCATATTTTCATGATTCATAATCAAGACAGCGCGAATCTTAGCTGATACTCTAGCTACTACGTATGCTTGCAAGTGCCGTATGAGCTTATAGCTCGTGTCTTTTGTTGCCAGTGATCCTTCATGTTAGAAAGCACATATAATGTCACACATGATTTGCTTCTACTCTCTTTATCCGGCAAATTACCTGGTAGAGGAGTACATAAACAGAAAAGAAGGGAAAGGAAAAAGAGTTGGGAAACCAATCTCTTTCACACGACAATACTAATACATATGAACACAGAAAAGGCTGTTCTAACTTTACAAAGGGCACAAGGTCAAAGGCACAGTGTTTCTGCCAAAAGAGCTTGGAGGCGTGTCTGAAGCTGGTCTAGATTAGCTGTTACATTGCAAACAATGTTTTGAAAATTACGGTTGTGGTATTTTACTTTGGACATCGCCCAATTTGGACGGAGCCGAAGAATATGATGACGATTTAGATATTTATGTACAGTACTCAGGGCCAACAATAGTTTAAGTAAAATAAACCGAATCAAGCTATTATTCTTTTGAATCATTTCGTCTTTCTTGCTCAGTTTCTTCCCGAGGGGCTGCCCACTCTCGATTTTAGTGTACAGCAAGTGTCCGGCGCTGGCACCGGCTGACACCAGATTGCCTAATTTGGACGGCACCGCTGATTTTGGTTGGTGCCGGCCGGCGCAATGATGATGGCAACCCTCAACCCGAAACACATTACGGTAAAGGTTGTAGGCTACAGCAGGGCCCGGGTAGTGGGTAACCCCTCTTTTCTTCTGCACCCTTGACAGCTAGGCTACAGTATCCAAAGAACTTGCATTGTTTTCTCTATGGTCCGAAGCATGCCCGCGAAACAAAATGACATTAAACAAGAGCCGTGACTCACACGACACTTGCAAGGTTAGTTAGTATGTATTTTAGGTAAGTGTCGCGACTGGTCGTGTTGTTAAGAGTGATCCCCTAAGACGTGATCATTGGATTCATGCCAAACGATTTCCGGGACCCCCCCCCCCCCCCCAAAAAAAAAAAAACCCGCTACAGTCGCCACATCCGGTCCTGAGCCCCCTGCAACTCCCAACCACAGTGTCGGGATCCGATTCGTTTCTATAAATGATAAATCTGGGCTTATGCTTATTCTCATGCTCAGTCCTGTCCCCATCCCTCGAGTGTGGGCGTGCCTAAAGACTTTCAGTGCCCCGGTGTTCGCCTGATCGAGTAGTCATACTGTTTATCCGCAATAATCCATGAGCGTGAGCACCCTACTTACCGTAGTTCTTAAGCATGGTGTCACGAATTTTGGCTTTGTGGTGCAAAGGATGCATTTTTCTATTTTCATTCAAATATCACGCTAGGGGCTAATAGGGCCAATCCGTCACAGAGATTCGTAGGTACCACGCTTACTACGCTTCCGAGCGTGGTAAGCAAATAGTTACTGTTAGTTACTATTTAAGGTTGGAACGGTCAGCGTTGTAACTTTTCATGAGGTTTGAACGAAAATAGTGACTAATAGTTACTATTGTTAGAAGGCTCGAACACGCCAAAACACGCCAGTAGACCCCGGGAAAAACCAGAAACGAGGCTCGAAACATGACTCAAATCCTGTGTCAACCAGTTAAGGTTGTTTGTTGGGCACAGCTGTTGTGACGCGTTCGGCTCTTTCGCTAGGAACACAGCGATTCTTCATCGGGACGCAGAGTTAGTTGTTAACAGTATAGACCCCCCCCCCGCCTCCCCCGAGATCCGATAAGTTTTATCTTCAGTCTCCTTTCGACCGTAACATGATGCAAGTTGAAGACTCATCGAGAGTTGTGATTCAGTCTATATATATTGTGCTTTACATCGAAAAATATATTTTTGAAATGATGTTGTTCTTACCTCAGTGTGAGGAAGTACTTCCAGTGATTTGAACGTTTTTGCTGGGTTATCTGCGGCTACAGCCAGAGCGCCTAAAACTAGCGCCGCCTCCTTGAACATTTTTGAAGTTTATTGAAACATTCTAAAGCCACCTTTTTATTTGAAACTTCTTTTCAAGCCTCGAACTCTTTTATCTTATCGGCAGAACAAATACATTATGAAATTCTTGTTTCCCATTTTTCAATATTTTCCAGTGAAAGTAATTGACCACTTGAAAGGGAAGGATTTTTTGAAGAGATTTCCCACATGATACGACGATTTAAAGATAGCCTACGCTCTTTCTTTTTGTGGCACTTGCAGCTCCGCTCAAGTTCCCTATATCGATCACTTTTCGGTCGGTCGAGCGGTCCACTGTTTTCGATAGAGCTGGTGGACTCGGACTCTGGACTCGTCTCGAGACGCTTTTTCCAAGGACTCGGACTTGTCTCTGACTCGGATTTGCTGTACTCGCAGCAGCTCTGGTTCTCGAGTTAGGATACTTCCAGATGTGCTAGGACGATGAAGCTTAGCAGGCATATCACGGACCCGACCGAACTGACTTGGAAATAGCCAGTTTCTTGGTTCGACCATTATGGGGTGTGTGAAGGGAGGGGGAATCCGGATAAATATTCTTTGAGCCCAAGCTGACTTTGAAACATTTATTCAAACAATGTTTGCAACGGATACGTCAGCTATGATTTTTCGTCAGCGATATTTCGGCCCTTCTTGGCAAGGGTCCTCGTCAGGCTGTCAATCTTCTGGTTCAACTTCGGGGAAGGAAACAAACCTGTAATCAGGTTTGAAGGATTACAGGTTTGTTTCCTTCCCCGAAGTTGAACCAGAAGATTGACAGCCTGACGAGGACCCTTGCCAAGAAGGGCCGAAATATCGCTGATGAAAAATCATAGCTGACGTATCCGTTGCAAACACTGTTTGAATAAAAGGGAATCCGGAATCTTGATGTATTTATAACTTTCAAAAGGGGTGATCGGATCTTGTGGAAACTCGATATTTGGAAAGATCTCGTGTCTCAGATCTCCCCAGTGAATCAGAGGGGGTGGGGTGGATCTTGTGGCACGCTTGGAGTATAGAGATCGAGATGAAACTTGATGGGAAGAACAAGCACACGCCCTAGATACATCACTGACAGAAAGGGAACGGCTCTGGGAACTGTGGGGGGTGTTGGAGGGGAGGGTCCGGTGATCCAGACATAAGTTACTTCCAGATGGGCTATGACGATGCTACTTGGCAGACGTATCAGGGGCCCGACCAGGTTAACCTGGAACTAGTCAGTACACCGATCGGAACCTCGGTGACTGGAGGGTAGGGGAATCCTGAATCATGAGGTATGTATAGCTTTCGAACGGTTGGTGGACACATACCTTGGCATTTGGGAAAAACTCGTGTCTCAGCATGTCCCGTTTCAGATCTGGACCGGATCCGGTTAATCTGGGTGGGGGAACCGGAAATTTTGTGACATCCATAGAGTGGAGAAATCGAGATGAAACCTGGTGGGAAGAACAAGCACAAGCCCTAGTCGGAAGGGGGGAGTCTGGAGTTAGGGTGATTCCGAGCTAAGGTACTTCCAGATGTGCCAGGAGGAGGAAACTTGACAGGCCTATCAGGGACCCGACCAGGTTGGTGCATAAACCCACCGATTGATTGACAAACTCCCACTTTCGTCCTCTGACTCAACATTCCAGGTGCCATATGAGCTTCTAGCTCTCGTTTCTTTTGAGAATAAACTGGATTACTTCAACAACGAAAACTCTTCTTTGTCCAGAAGCTAACCTTTAAGGGAATAAATAACTAAAAATACCAACCAAACAAATTAATCGAGAAAGAAAGGATCATGGTTTACCCGGTCTTCAGCCGTCAGGGGTTAGCAAATTGTGCACCACAACACCCCCTTTCGGTCGGCACTACGGGATATATTAGGGGGGCATCGACTTGTAATAAAAACTGACGGTCTTTCCAAAGCGACCCCTGTCGAACGACTGTCAGCGTTATTATTCCTTAAAAAAGCGCATATCACATTTGATGGCGCTAACGGCTAAGTCAACTGAAATCCTATTTTAACGATATTTCGACCAGTCTTAGCAAGGGGCCCTTTCAGGCCGGAGCTAGAAAAAAAACCCTGCTACAGCATTACCTCCTCGATTTGTCTTTCTGAAAAGGATTCAGTAATTAAAGTTTAATTTGAAAACTAGCTTGTATCATTTAGAGCGTGTTCCATCCTACTTACCGTAGTTACTCCGCATGACGTCACGGATTCTGGCTTTTTGCCCTCAAGGCTGGAACAATTTTTCTATTTTCCAGCAGAATATCATGCCACGGAAGAATCCGACCAATCACGTTACCGAGATCCGTAGTTACTACGCTCCCGAGCGTGGTAAGCAAATAGTTACTATTGCGAGAAGGTTGGAACGGTCAGCGTAGTAACTTTTCGTGAGGATGGAACGGAAATAGTAATTATTGGTAGAAGGGTGGAACACGCTCTTAATTAAACACCCTGCATTATTTGTTGGTTGTTTCACTGCATGCCCTAGAAGTGACGTTCAGAATCTCTACAGTCGTCCCCACAAAAGTTCTACTATGACGCAAAAATTTCAGTCTCAACTCAAACGTGACTTTTTCAATGGCCTGTGAGGAAGTTGGTTAACACTGTGTCTCAAACGTATTTTGGAATGGATTTAAGGCTAATGCGTCGAAAATTTATTCGAGAATCCTTCATAAGTGTTCGAGGAATCGGTGTTTGTATTCGAGATTCGACAAAGTCTTTTAGATTTTGTTTTAAGCCTTCGAGAAACTACAAAAAGGATTCGAGAAAAGATAAAAAGTATTCGAGAACGTTTTAAAATCTGTCGACATTTAAATTGAAATTAGGTATTCGAGAGTGGCAGAAACGTATTCGAGAATAACAAAAAAGGTTTCGTGAATTTTAATTTTTTTTAATTCTTGAATGTATTTTTGTCATTCTAGGATACATTTGTGTCATTCTCGAGTTATTATTCCAGTTTAAATGTCGAATACATTTGAGAAATCTCGTATACTTTTTATAGTTCTTGACGACCTAAAAAATATCTCGAAAACTTTTTGTCGATTCTCGAATACAAATACCGATTCCTCAAAGACATTTAAGGGATTCTCGAATACATTTCGGAAATTATCAAAGACCTTTTCGACGTATTTAGCCTCAAATCGATTCCATAAACGTATATGGAGAAGATGAAGAAGATCGAAAGCCACTGGTGAAAGACGAGCGAACGTCACTTCCCATGAAAACGGCATAACTACCGCATGAGATACAGGAAGCAAAATCATTTGCGATAAGTGTCGCGTTTGCCTGCGCAACGGCGAACTTTCGTGAGAACTTACCTTGAGTAAATGTTGGAGTGCACATCATGGGTGTTGTACAAAATTTATTTGTCGATACATCGATACTTTCACTTTGAAAATCTATATTTCGGAACAGTTTTTGCTCACATACGTCTGGTCAAAATATGAGAAAAAGAAAATTTTAGTCAAATAGCATTGTGTGTCATTTATTGTCAAGAACATGTGTTGCTTTAACTTCAAATAGAAGGATTGAAGAGTTAGCGGTATTATAATATTTAATAAAATAAATAATGTTTCAAAATATCTATTCAAACAATGGCTAAAAACGGATACGTGAGCTTCGATGTAAGCATCGTGGCTGACGTATGCGTGTTTAGCCATTGTTTGAATTAACGCTTTTCAGTCAGCTTGGGCTCAAGGAGTAATTGTCCAAATATCTGTTTCCGATATCGATATCGATTCGGTAAAATCTGGAAGAAATTAACGTGCAATCAATATGGAATGAATGCTCGTTTTCCCAGCTTTTCGAAGAGAACCTTTGCCAAGACAGGCTGAAATGAAATATTGTAGCTGATTTTCCGTTTTGAGTATCGGGACAGCTCTTTGAGAGATGGGATAGAGTTGGCAGTCCCTTTCCTATGCCCATCGCCAACGAGTGTGCTAGTATTTAGCTGTTATTCGCGAAATGACCTAATTTCTCAATAAGAAACACGTTCAGGTGTCATATGACATCCATCGAACAAATTAGACATTGGGCCAGCATCACTGATTTCAAACAGTGCTGGTAATCAGCCTGAAGATAAATGAAAGTTTCTCTTGCGGCGTGGAGATCTTGTGTTCGCAGCATCCGCAGATAGAGACATGTGTCATGTTCTACATTATTAGATGACTTATTGTAGTGTTCAATTATGATATCCACAGGGTTTACCGCCCCTTGGCTTTGGTATGAGAAAGTCAAACTTGACCCATTCTCTTTTTATTTACCTTTTTTTATTGTCGGTTCGGCTTACTTCAGTAAGAAGCAGGACGGGCATGGAAACACGATAAAAAGAGGAAGTGCTTGTGTATTTTAAATGTAATTGTATTTAAATCCATACTCAATCCAACTTTCAGAGTCTGCTTGACGGAAACTATAACCCTCTCAAAACCAGCGAAGATTTCAGGCACCGATATTTTGGTACATAGCAACCAGTTTCGAACAGTAATACAATTCTAGATGATGCGGCGTAGAAATCCAGACCTGTCTGGAATTTCAACCAACTGCCTGAATTTCGGACTTTACTCAGTATAAATCCAGACCTATCTGGAACTCCAACAAAGTGCCTGGAGCTCCTGAATGATACCCTGGAATTCCAGGAAAGAAATATCATTACCTGGATTTTTCGAGAAAACTAGTTCGGAAATCCAGGTCTTGCTATTCCGTTGAGATTGCCCGGACGGCGAAATGACTGGATCTCCAGACAAAATGCCCAAAATCCAGGCTTTGCCTTGATTCCAGGCCGTTTTATTCCCTACGAGAAATGCATCAAAAGTATCCGCAAGGATGAATTGGCTGATAGTTAAAAATCACGGATAATGCACCGCTTATTATTCAGTATTTATTCGTTGTGAGCATGGAAGGAAACAATAACCCTGGCGTCGCCGAACCGCGTCCAGTGGCACTTTCGTGCAAAAAAAGAGAGTGGTATCACGAAGTGTAGAGCGGGGTTGATTTGAAGCAGAAACAGCGCATTTTGATGCCCTCTTTAAAGCTTAACTGAAAAGGCAGCTTATTCGGATAAATGTACTGATTATTTTGACTCATCTAAGGCATTTTGTAGGCTTTCACCCGGGGTTCTAGTCGTAACGTCCAGAGTTTGCGCTGCTTGCATGACAACCCGAAATTCACCCGGACGCGGTTAATTTGAATTTCAACACAAGCACGAGTTGCCTGTGGTACGGAGAAGTCTCGGCTCAAGAAAGTAGGAAAGTGACGATAAGATATCTTTTTATTATATGCGTTATTTTTCGGCAAGTCTTTGCAGTTGTTAAATATTTCAAGCATAGAGGGAGAAGCACATAGAGGTGTCACATATCGGATAGAATAAGTACACTGTCGGAAGTTTCATAACATATTGCGCATAACACTTTCAAGAATAACACCTTTTCAATTAAGTTTATACTATTTCGTGCCTAGATCTCCAACAACACCTTCAATAGGTAAAAAATACTATACTGTCAGAAGTTAAATAAAGACAACAGAAGGATGCACGGTTTCAACAGATAACACTTTGGTATGTTATCTGTTATGTTTCTTTCGTTCTCGTTAGTATTTTTTACCAATTGAAGGGGTTGCCGGCGATCTAGGCACGAAATAGTGTAAACTTGATTGGTCATAACAGTTTATTTCTAAGTGAAAAGGTGTTATTTTTGAAGTGTTATAGGCTATCTGTTATGAAACTTCTGACAGTGTAAATAGTATGAGTCGATTATTTGTGGACAGCGGAAAAATGAAGTAACGCATTTATTATCGGGTTTTCAGGCCTATTTAAGTAAATAAGTGAAGTGTAACTAGACCTTTTTGCTTGAACTTTAACGAAAAATGGAGCTATGCCAAGTCTCACTCGAATCGACGATCAAAGAACGAATCCCGATTATCAGATTGTCAGAGAAAAGTTTCATGATCTGGATTTGTCAGAGAAAACGCATTTTGGAGAACCCGGACTGTAAATTGTCAATCTGGATTGTCACGGAAAAAATTCTTTACCGTAAAATATAAATTTGTGGGCTGAAGGCTCCATTCTTCTTAGGAGGACAAACGGCACAATATTGTTTGTTTCACATTATCAAGGATTTCACACTTTTTATAATCATTTGGAAACCGGTAAAATCTCATGATCCGTTTTTGGTTCAGACTGTATTTCTGTCTTGGTATCCCCCTCCCCCCCCCCCGCGTTCTAAATCGTCACTGCTGGTAGATACGTGACCGCGGCACAGGGCTTTCGGGAAACTTATGACATCTTGCCCTGGATCTAACCGACTAAATCTTCGTGCCAATAAGAATCGGCGTGTGCTCAGCGAAGAGCCAGAAACGTCTTCGACAAAAAACGTTGTTGATCGGTTTACGAAGGATTTGAATCAATTACGACGGTTCGTTTGGGTGACGTTTCTTGTTCTTCCCGAGGTTCATTGGCGTGTTGCGTATATAGTCATAAAGACTGCAAGAGTATCGATGCGCAGTCATTTCCTCCTGGTATTACCGAGACATTATCAAGAGCGTTATATTTAATTTCTTCTTTTTTTTTCAACTTTTAAGCCCCCTGAACACCACCACGGAGTACATGAAACATCACGGGGTGCGATAATAATAATAAAAATAAAAATAAGGACTTTCATCAAACTAAACTAAACTTCCTGTTTGAAGTTTGAACGCTTTTTTTTTGCTGCAATAGAATATTAGTTACATTAAGTTTTATTTGATGTATATTGAATGTTTGCGGGTAAGCATATACAGATAGAAAAACCTACCTACTTACCTACAAACTTCCGCGATGAAGTTGGGATTCGTTGATTTCAGGATACCGGGGATCATTACACTGTCAGAAGTTCCAGAACAGATAACACAAGGATGCGTCGTTTCAACAGATAACACATATGATGTTAGCTGTTATGTTTTTTAAACGTTACGCATTGGAATGTTATGCACACAAGAAGAGCTGAAATACCGCCGACAAAACATCTGCGGACTGTTTTGTTTGTCGTCATGATAGCTGAGGCAGACGATGTTTCGGGAGTTTTTCGGCTCTTTCTGGCAGCGCTTGTTATGCACAGAGGCGTTACTAGCCAAAATGTGTTTTTTTTAGGGGGGGCGATGCATTTACCGACTGGCTGGTAATTTTTACCGACTTTTTCAGCAGAAAAAACGACTGTTTTCAACAGCAAAATTAGTTTTTGAAAAAAAAAATCAACTGATTTCCAGAAAAATCCACTGATTTTCAGAAAAACCGACTTTTTTTTACGAAAAATCGACCAATTTTCAGAAAAACCGACTGTTTTCATGAAAAAAATCAACTGTTTTGACGAAATGGGTTATTTTTACCGACTGGCAGACAGCTTTGGGGGGGGGGGCGTCCCTCCCCTCCCCCCAGTCGTGACACCCCTGTTTATGCATACCGTTTAGTGCATAACGTTTGCGAAATCTTAAAGTCCAAGTGTTATCAGTTGAAACTGCGCATCCTTGTTAAATTCTGACAGTGTAGCAACCCTCTCCTACGGATTTAACACTCAAATGTGAAAGCGCTTCATGATGAAAAGAGGAAAAAAACACGCAGACATCACACTAAATAGACAAATGTCCTATTCTCACCCACATATGGACTTACACCTCTCCCTCTCTAAAGAACATTTTAGTTTGTTCAGGAAGTTGCGAGCTAAGAGGTTTTGTGGTAATAATCCTGAGATTCAGGTTAAACGTAAATCTACCGTTTATTTGCAGGCATCCAATTAATGGTGTGTGTAATACTGTGAGAAAATACAAATTGGACCCGGAAGGTTGTGCCGCCAAGTATGTGAAGGACGACTGCTTGGATTCATAAGCAAAAGGCATCTTAGAGTTCTTTCACCTGACCACGCCCTTGCTAGCTGGGCGTATTAACATACATGTTTTTAGACATTGGTCGGTACTATTTGTAATGTTAATGGACACGGTAGAGGGCATGAATCGCAGTTCCGAAGTCGTTGCAGTTTTGAATACAATACAATACAATTTTAGACATTGATGGGTCCTATTTGTAATGTTAAAGCTCAACTCTTACTAGAAATGATTTTTTCACTATGAAAGAGATCGGCATGGCATGGCATGTTTTTAGACATTGGTCGGTACTATTTGTAATGTTAATGGACACGGTAGAGGGCATGAATCGCAGTTCCGAAGTCGTTGCAGTTTTGAATACAATGCTATCAAGGGAAAACAGAGTATGGAACCCTTGACATTTGCTTGTTCCTAAATCGATTTATCTCGCTTTTTATCCTGATGGCATGGCTTAGTTTTGAAACAAACAAGTTTAAAAATGTGTTCCGGGACTATGTCGGCCGAATTGCCCATGTATGTTTTTAGACATTGATGGGTCCTATTTGTAATGTTAAAGCTCAACTCTTACTAGAAATGATCTTTTCACTATGAAAGAGATCGGAAAAAATGTTTTTCAAAAATACCATTACTTTTCACCTGAAACTAGCGATTTTCTTGTTAGTACTTGTCAACGCTATCCAGCCTTCCTGGTCTCCGACGCGGCGGCTGGGAGCAAAATGTTTGAAAACTGAACATGCCGTGGTTAAAAGGTTGGAAAACTAAGCAAATAAAAGAAGGGAAAAACAGAAGATTAATTATCATATCCTTATGTGTGATTGAGTTGTCAGGGGACATAGAATATTTCGACAAGCTTTGCGTTGTATGACGGGCAAAACTCGGCAAGGCCGAAAAAGTGCTAAACAAAACAATGGAATAAGGTGAGTATTTTAGAAGCTTATAATCCACAAGGGAGCTAAGTATAGAATAAAAGGCAGAATAAGCAAGACAGGTCCTTTAATGGACAGAGTAGAGGGGGCTTGAATCGCAGTTCAGAAGTCGTTGCAGTTTTTACTGCAGCTACAGCGCCTTTAGAACCACTGACCTGGCCGACCGGCCTAAGAAAATCTCAGAACTTAAACGTTCGTTATTCAATCAATCAATCAGTACTTTTATTAACATAGAAATGGCAAAGAACGCGCCCATACGGAGTATATGAAAAACGATAAAGGAAAGAAAAAGATCCGACTAAACTAAAGGAAATGACTATACAAACGCACTATAATACGGATGGCACCTTTCTAGAGAAGAGTCAAACTCGGCAAGGCGTTTGGCCACAGCCACAAAGGGGTCAGAAACGCCGTAAAGTTGCGTAACTTTACGGTTACGAGCCCATGGGGGAAGGCCGAGTAGGTACTTAGTATACTTACAGAACAATTTACGAATTGTCCTCAAATCAGTTATGCTGAATAACTTCCAAAAAGGAGATAGGGCTAGAATGTGGGGGATTGTGTAAGCGTTGTAAAATCTAGCCACTAACTAGCAGACCGTAAGCTGCTCTAGCCTTCGCGCCGAGATGACTGAGTAGTCCAGCACGGGTACTTTTCAGGTCGGTACCAAGTGGTAGACCGAGATAAGTCAGGGACGAAGAAAGCTGAATACTGGAATCACCCAAAGAAATTGTAGCGCTATCGGAACCTGGTCGATTACGATTACACTTGATGCATTCACTCTTAATTGGATTGAATTTCAAACCGGTATCCTTATACTCACCACTTACCCCACCCCACTTGAGTTTCCATTGGACTCTTAGTATCCATGGTTTTACCTCTCCTTTCCTGGTCCGTTTTTGGCCGACCCCATTAATCCCGAATGTGTCATTCCAGATCTCTTATACGAGTTATTTGTCTGAGTGTTTGAATCTTCGTGACACTTCCTTGCTCCTTGGTCGCTTCTCTGCATTCATTGACAAATGGCTTTTTGTAACCCGGTCGGAAAGAATGATTTATCTTTCAGATGAAAGGCTATTATTTGGGATAATGATTGGGCCATTTCACTCTTTATGGTCTTATGCGGTATCCTTTATCCACAGATTCTTTTTTTTAATACCACTCCCCCTATAAGTGCGGATATCAATCATAGTCACAGCGCTGGCGGCTGTACTGCGCACTCTCAAAAGATCGAAAGAAACCTACCATTTCAGATTGAAAGATTGCTGATTGACCATTATCGTGAAATGTGTCTATGATCGTTAGTCATAAATGCCTTGACCCCATCTCTTTTTAGGTTCGATTTCTTTAAACTTATTATCGATGATTGTCCTCGCGGTCCTGATAATTTCAGTGACAGTGTTTAGGTGACAATATAAAATCATACACAACAAGATCAAAGGTTTCGATGGGATCCTAAAAATTTAATACTTGATTCAGACAATTTCCGGGCTTCGCCAGACTTCTTGTAAAATTTCCCCTATTAAAATATAGAAACAGATAAAGTCCAATGGCTAATCGTTTAAGAAAACTAACTCCAAATATGGATTCAGCATGTGTGTTTACCACTATACGTCTTATCTACTTTGAAGAAATTGATCAAAACTATTCGGTTTCTGCCAGATTCCCGGCGAACCACTTATTCGGCAAAAAACTAAAGCTCGAACACGAATTCAGCGTATCTCGTTACCCCTATATCGAACCTCTAATCAACTGCAGATAAAACTTTAACTTTTAACAAATTGTCATGTTTTGGCCGGATTCCGGTTGAACTATTTTTCGGGCGACAAAAAGGTTTTCAAATACGGATTCAGCATGCCTCCTTACCATTAAATCGAAACTCTAATCAACTACAGATAAAAGTTTTACTTGCAAACAAATGTTTCGGTTTCAGCAATATTACGGACTAACTATACGTCCAGGTAGAAAGTGATCGTTATATACGGATTCAGCAGGTCTTTTTACCCCTAAGTCTAACATCTAATCAACTTCAGATAAAACTTTTACTTTTAACAAATATTTCCGGCGTTGGCCGTATTCCAGGGGAACTACTTGTCCGACGAGAAAACGATTTTCATATAAATATTCAGCATGTTTTCTCACCCCTAAACCGAACATCTAATCAACTTCAAGTAAAACTTTTACGTTTTAACAAACTTTCCGGTTTTGGCCGGATTCCGGGCGAACTACTTGTCCGGTAAGAAAATGACTTTAATATTCGTATTCAGCACATACCTCATAATCGACAGTCTCATTAGCTGTTAAGGAATAATTTGTTCGCCCCTTAATTTGAACCCCCACCCTTAAATGTAAGGCTACAGAGCCCATCTACGAAGTCTACCTGTTACTTGAGCCAAAGAATCCTCCCACCAAGTTTCATCAAAACATCTCATAACTCGTCACGATAAAACAACCACTTGACTCCTCCCCTGGGAGGAGCCAACTCTTACCATCCGCCACTGCTGGGGTCCGAGGGGCGGAGCCAGCTTGATTCATAGAGGGGACCCTATGCTTCGGACTCTGTCAAATTTCGGCAGAGTCCGCGCCTCGCAACTAACTCAGGCCACCCTTCGAGAGATATCGTGCCGACAGACGGACGGGTGGACAGATAGATCGACGGACAACTTTTAACGAAGGGATCCCAAAAAGAGCTGGTATGTGAATTAAAAGTTAAAGAACTAAATATTTAGCAGTATTTATTTCTCTCGGTGTTTTATGTCTCACCTTCCCGGTGGTGAGGTGTGTTATGTCATATATGCCAACAGTCAACTAAATTTCCAAGTAAAACAGGTGTGTCCACTAGGTAGTCTTTGCCGTCTGACTCACTGGAAGATTATTGAGCGGACAAGATTGACGGACTCGTCATAGAAGATAGACTCGCTTTTCTTTGATTTTTAAAATGGTCAGTAGCTAATAAAAAAATAATGCGAGCTACACTTCAACCATTTGTATTTACTTTTGGCAAGTTTAGTTGTGGCTTGCAACTAGTTGTTTATTTTGGGGATTGATACAATGGGCCATTTGTTGCCTGAACCACCTAACCCCCCTGGATACGGCCTTGATTAGAGCCCCAGGTGAAAACATACAAAGTTAATATAGTTCAGGTCTTCAAATATCTATGTAAAAATAAGCTGCCTTTTCAGTTAAACTTTAACAGTAAGCGAACGTCAGACATAAAATGTTTTTTTTTTTTTTTTTTTCCTTGCTCTGTCAAACGCTGTTTTTTACACCTGAGAAGTATTTCCTTGTATTAGGCTCGAGAGCAACAACCTTGTTAATATCCTACACTACATCTATTTGGGAATGTCGCACGTTTGGAAATACCCATAAAAGGTTTCCAAATACAACTCTGACTTGCGTAAGCAAACTGTTAAAGCAGGGTTCACACTTCCCTAGTCCCTACATTCCCAGTACCCCCGCGGTCAATCCAAGCCCCGCCCTTCCGTCAGGAGCGGCTGAACCCCTGACGTCTTCGGTCTGACATTGGGTAGTTAGCTCGGGGCTATGTTGAATATATGGAGCAGTGAGACGCTCTTACGAAGTAATCTCTTTTCAAATTTTTCAAATTAGTCGTTCCCGTGGTTGAGTGCAGTCCTCATTGAATGCAGTAACATATATAGGATACACTTAGTTGTTCAATGTGAGTAATATCTGTATTCATATTTAATTTTGTTCAATAATAATAATAAGGTATTGCGAAATGCAGCCGTGAGACTCAACAGCCATTGTTACACTTATATTTATTTTCTACGTTTATTTTTATAACATTTTCGTCGTATCTTCAATGGTCAAAACGTCCAATTCTGTTGATCAGTGTGAATTTGGCGATGATGCTTATACTAGTTATATTATTATTATTATATTAGTGTGTCGTTGCTCGCAAATTCAAATTGTCTTTCTATTGCGAATCACCCATTTTGTAGTGTAATGTAATGTTTATTTTTCACTGATCTTACAGGAAAGAAAACTGATGGAGTATATAGAAAGGAAAGTAGAGAAAACACTGAAAAAAAATCACACAACAAATACAGACTAATAATTAAAAAAATATCAAAGAAAAATCTCTTGCCGCTCATGCCCGCTACGACTGCATTTTAGTCGTTGATGTAGCTCGTCGAGCTTCCGGAACGGGTCAACGATACCATATTTCTGGGTCATATAGGTTACAGACGACCCATGTGTGTTTTTATTTTTCGCTCTGCGACCGACATGGTTGGAAGTACTTGTGGGGGGGGAGGGCATTTAATTTTTACTATGATAGACCTATCGTCCAGGCTAGTAGGCTCATTGTGAAACCTTGTTAATAATCTGAAGGATAACCTTCTATAGCGCTTCACGCAATTAGGAGATTGAGAGCGATTCCACTGATGAGCTCTGTCCTTAAAACAAAACTGGAAAAAAGTCGTAGTGTGTCTGTAGCCAAGTCTTCTCTTGTATCGTGATACCAGCTACTTTTCCTTCTGCTTCCGGTTGCTATCTTCCACCATCAAGTTGCTAATCATTTTTTTCACAACTGGATGCGGTTCGTCAACCCCAGCATTCTTAATTCCCTTCCACGAGTATAATGAATGACCATTGGATAATTAGGAATCTAATATTTCGAAGTTCCGTTTTCCGTTAAAGACCTAATCCTAACATTCGGTTTATCTTCTCTTACAGATCGCAAACCACCAGTTTATTTAGATTTGAACTTGATTGCCGCTGTTTTGTCTCGAGAAAAAACTCACGCACATCGTCTTCTTTTCCAGATGACGAAATTTACCACGTTTGATTAGCAAAGAATTATAAGACTTAATTGATTATTTTATGTATGTCTTAAGGAGTACCATACTGGTCTTGGTTTCTTAGTTTATTTGTATTTGTTAGAAATAGTTGGAGCATTAGATGGAAACTATTATTTTGAACCTTGGCTCCCTACATGCCATAACGGCTGTCCCGGACAATCAGTTGATATTTACTACAGACCGAATTATTTAAAACCTAGGAAATTCGGTATATTTTTTTAATTTCCTCATTGTTTGACGGTGTCTTTTTGTGGTTTTGAACATTCATAGTAGCAGTGGGGATGGTTATCATTGTTTGTGTGGTAGAAAGACCATTTTCTGTGGTACGCTTTAATGTTTCGTTCCTGACATCTTGACTTGTGGTATTGAGTGTGACTTACGCGAAAAAATAGCGTTAGGATTATATGTCTAGGTTTTCATGGTTATTTAAAGTTTAACTGAAAAGGCAGCTTATTTTTACATCTGATACACTGACATATTTTGACCCATCTAAGGGATTTTGTATTGTTTTTCACCCGTGGCTCTAATAATATCGTTCAGAATGTTCGCTGCTTGCACGACAATCCAAAATGCATCCAGACGTGGAGAAATTGAATTTGAAAAAGCCTGCATTTCCAGGATTAAAGACGCGTCCGGAAAAGTCACGGCTGAAGAAAGTAGGAAAACGATATTAAGATACGTCTTGCAAGAAACTTGTAATTTTAGTCTATTTTTGGGCATAGCTTGCCATTGTAGTTGGTAAATATTTCAAGCATAGCAGGCAGACGCATAGAGGTACAACCAATCCGAAAGAATAAGTTCATTCGATGAAATCGTCTCTGTCGATACCGGATAAAGGGAGTAATGCATTTTTATTGGGTTTTAGGTCTATTTAAGTGAATCTGATGATGATGATTCTATTAACGCACTTAAGAAGAGGAAAATAGTGCAGTATAGACGAATAAAAGGAAAAAATACACCGAGCTTTCAATAATGTAGTAAATGCACGAGAAAAAAATAAACATTTACAAAAAAAAGAAAAGGGACTAATCGGGTCTAAAAGTCTTCTTCCTAGGTGGAGTGCGGAGAAATGGATATGTGATTTGTAACTAGACCGTTGAATTTCAGCCCTAATCGGGCAGACTGTAAAGCTTAGAAAGAAAAGCTCTGAGAATCGTCGCTTTCGTTTTATCTGAAGAATTTGAAAAACCTAAGATCGATCAAAGTAAAGCGAGGTTATATGCACGAACAGTATATTCAAAAGTTTCCGTGTTTTTGTGCTGCTTTTTTCTATGAATACTCGGGCGCTCATTTCGATGTGTCTGCAACAGAACCTTTTCATTTAACTTGCCAAGTTCACTGGATGAACCCTTGTGTCAGAGTCCAGGGTTGGGGGTTAGGGTGTTCACCCCCCCCCCCCCTCCCAAATATACAAAAATAATAAATTTTCATGAGGTTTATACTCAGTTCTATATGTTTTTTTTTTGTACATTTTGGTATAGAATAGGTCCGACAGGTGCCCCCCCCCCCCCGAAATAAACTCCTGGATACGGACCTGCCTTGTGTTATCTTTGCTCCTTTGTTTCGCACTTACGTAAGAGACAGTTGACTACTTTAAAACTTAGCTGTGCTTATAGACACTTACACAAGGCTTCGGCTGTCTTTGGCCTCTCTCCATCCCGATGAAAAATTTGTAGCCTGCGTAGTAGTATGGTAGTAGTACGAAAACGTTGCATGTAATACTATGTAATAGCAAAGAATACTATCATTTAATGTGCCTCAGACTGGTCCAATCTTATGTAGTAGTATCAAATAGAATCCTGCCTTGCCATAGTCGCATCCAGTCTTGCTAATAGTAGCATATAGCCGTATGCTGTAATACGATAGCCTTGAAGTAGAAGCATGTAGTAGCATCGTCAGTACTGCATGCAAGTTTTTCGTACTACTTCATAGTACTATTTTGAGCCAAATTTTTCATCGGGATGTCCCGTACCTTGGATGACAAACTTGGCACAATTTGCATAACCGGTCTTTGGACCAATAAGCTTCTCTGAAATAATGACCGGGATTCTGATACGTCAAATAAAGAAAACAAACTTGGCTAGCGTGACAATCAGTGTAAAGCTAATAGAAGATATAGAATTGACTTATGAAGTTTAGAAAGTCCGGAACGAGAATAAATGAAGATACTACTGAAGTAGACTGAATTAACTTGATAAGTAGGACGTTTCCTTTAACTCCCCTTTGTTCTAATTTCATTCAACACATATTTTTGCCCTTAATATTGCTACCGAATGAAGAATTAAAAAAGAATCACACTTTGTGCATGCCTATATTAAATATCAGGGATGATAAAATAGAAATGTGTAATATTGTCCTTACCGAGGCAATTATTCTTTCTGACAGTTCGATGAAGCTTGTAAACACCGAAAATGTAATGTAGTGTTTATTTTACACCCATCGTACAAGAAAGAGAAGATGATGGAGTATATAAACAAGACCAAAGGTTTCGATGGGATCCCAAAAATTCAATATCTGATCCAGACAACTGGGTCTTGTCTTAGCCAGATCCAGTCTTCGCCAGACTCCTTGAACATTTTTACAATTAAAATTCAGAAACAGATTAAGGCCAAATAGCTAATCACCTGAGAAAACCAAGTTCGGATTTGGATTCAGCATGTGTGTTTACCCCTATAAGTCATATCTGTTTTGACGAAAACTTCCTGCCACTTCTGCCAATTTCCCGGTTCCGGCCGAACTCCAGAACTACTTGTCCGGCGAAAAAAGAAAGCCCAAACACGAAATCAGGGTATCTTCTTTCCCCAGTAATGAACATCTAATCAACTTCAAATAGAAATTTAGCTTATAACAAATTTTCCGATTCCAGCCGGATTCCGGTCGAACTATATGTCCGGGTAAAATACGATTGTCATACAGGGACTCAGCATCTCTTCTTACCCCTAAATCGCTTATCTAATCAACTAGAAATAAAACTTTGACTTCCAACAGTTTTCCGGTTTTGGCCGGATTCCGGACGAACTACATGTCCGGGTAGAAACTTGTTTTCACATAAGTGTTCAGCATGTCTTCTTGCCTTAAATCGAACATCTAATCAACTCCAAATAAAACTTTTAATTTTGACAAACTTTCCGGTTTGGGCCGGATTCCGGTCGAAATACTTGTCCGTCGAGAAAATAGTTTTCACCATCGTCTTCAGCATGTCTTTCTACCTCTAAATGGAACATTTAATCAACTTCAAATAAAACTTTTACTTTCAACAAACTTTCCGGTTTGGGCCGGATTCCGGGCGAAATACTTGTCCGTCGAGAAAATAGTTTTCACCATCGTCTTCAGCATGTCTTCCTACCCCTAAATCGAACATCTAATCAATTTCAAATAAAACTTTTACTTTCAACAAACTTTCCGGTTTGGGCCGGATTCCGGGCGAAATACTTGTCCGTCGAGAAAATAATTTTCACCATCGTCTTCAGCATGTCTTCCTACCCCTAAATCGAACATCTAACCAACTTCAAATAAAACTTTTACTTTCAACAAACTTTCCGGTTTTGGCCGGATTTCGGGCGAACTACTTGTCCGATGACAAAATGGTTTTCACGATCGTGTTCAGCATGTCTTCTTACCCCATAATCGACTATCACATTAGCTGTTTCAAAATATTTTGTTTGTCCCTTAATTTGTTTCCCCTCCCCCACCCCTAAATGTAGAGCTACAAAGCCCATCTACGAACTTGACTGGTCCGACGACCCAACGAACCCTCACACCAAGTTTCATCAAAATATCTCATTCCCTTCGAGAGTTATCGTGCTTACAGACGGACGGACGGACGGACAGACGGACAACTTTTGCGATGTCATAGGTATCCCTTTACTTACGTTTTGGGATCCCAAAAAGAAAGTAGAAACAAAACCCACCGAAATGAGTTCTAGGCTTCCAGAAAATGAATACCTAGATTGCCAAAAATGTAGTTGACTGTCAAAATAATATTTTTAATTTCGTTTACTAATTTCTAAAAAGCTGGTGCATTCCCACAGCAAAACGAGGACCTGACATTTTTCTCGTCGTGGGCAGGTATCAAAATTATCGGACCCAAAATTCGTTTCTACTTTCATGCGCACACAAAGCGAGCATGACATTTTCATATTTAATTGACGTAAGCTCAAAAAGAGATGTAGTTTGGGGACGAGTGAATGAGCTGACGCTTTCGTTTCGTTACGGTTAATTATGTCCGTCGGTCAGTCGGTTCCTGCTGAAAGACACAGATTATGCTTTGTCATAACGTCATGAAAAGTGAAACTGACTTTTGAACGCGTCCCAAGACAAATAACTAAACATTCTGTTTACGGCATAATGTGCTTTTAATTATTCGGTCGGCGTGAGAGAAAATTAGTGACTGGGCCTTCAAGGACAGAAGTGGGACAGCGGATGTGAGAATCAGAGAAAATTGGGGAAATCAAACACAGAAGGCTACACGTAAACCGGGCGTGGCTAAGTTCCTGATCTGGGATTAAATATACTATTTCTCACGGTTTCACAATTCTTAGGAAATGCAAAATAGCAAGCAACTTTTGCGGCCGAACATCAATTACACAAATAATTTTTTGCATACAAATCCGAAGTATCGATTTAATAGAAACTGTTTCTTTCCTAATACTACTTATTTAAGATCAGACGGTCCTAACCAAAAACATGAACTTACTGAACACCACTATGCTAGCGTTTTTTAAACCACACGATTTAAATTTGCATTTTCGACTTGGCCAAAACAGCCGCCAGGAAGAATTGGTCTTCTTGCCAAAGAAGGAAGTTGTGGTTCGTTGTTATTACTTATTTATGATCACTGACCGAAAAGAATAATAACAAAAGCAAAAAGAAATGAAGAAGTAGTAAACTTATATGACAAATTTTGAAAAATTAACAGCGTCCGCAAGGAAGGAATTTTTAAACTAAGGACACCTGAATGATGAGTACCAAGTATCATCCCTATCTGTATGACTTCCGTTAACATTGCTTGCAGAAAACCCAATCCAAATACGAAATAGTGTTTCCAAGCTATGATTTTTGCTCCATCTTGCATCTGTCCTTATTTCAGTACCGAACAATTTTAGAAATGAAGAAATGTCTCCAATCGACCCTTCTTCTGGGATATTTTTTAACCAGTTAAGCCCAAACGTATATCTAGAAGAAATTCCAGGCCAGCGCTGTACAAGATTTGAATGAATTGCGCTTTTTGTCTTGGAGTCTGCATGTGCAAACCTCCAGAAACGAACATCCCTATTTTGAAAACACACGCTCAGGAGAAGAATGCTCTCTGTGGCCATGTCTGTAAATGCATTCTCCATGTTGTGTTCAAGTATGGTTTCATTGTTCAGGTGTCCTTTAATGAGTTCATTTTTCTTCTTAGTGACATCATTATTAGTCGTGTCACCTATATTTCCTTCTGTTTTAATATTATCTCGCATTTCGTGTGTATCCTACTATTTTTTTTTTGTGAAAGAAAAACACGCAAAATTATTTAGACAACAAGATTTTTTCTTTTCTTTTCTTCACAAGCTTCATAATAGACTTCACAAGCCCAAAACGTAAGTGGAGGGATACCTATGACATCGCAAAAGTTGTCCGTCTGTCCGTCCGTCTGTAAGCATGATAACTCTCGAAGGGAATGAGATATTTTGATGAAACTTGGTGTGTGGATTCGTTGGATCGTCGGACCAGTCGAGTTCGTAAATGGGCTTTGCAGCCCTACATTTAACTGTGGGGGAGGGGGTTCAAGTTAAGGGGCAAACAAAATATTTTGAAACAGCTAATGTGATAGACGATTGTGGGATAAGAAGACATGTTAAACACGATAGTGAAAACTATTTTGTCATCGGACAAGTAGTTCGCCCGGAGTCCGGCCAAAACCGGAAAGTTTGTTAAAAGTAAAAGTTTTATTTCGAGTTGATTAGATGTTCGTTTCAGGGGTAGGAGGACATGCTGAAGACGATGGTGAAAACCATTTTCTCGACGGACAAGTAGTTCGCCCGAAATCCGGCCCAAACCGGAAAGTTTGTTAAAATTTTAAGTTTTATTTGGAGTTGATCACCGATTTTTGGCAAGAAGACATGCTGAACACTTATGTGAAAACAATTTTTTACCCGGACATGTAGTTCGCCCGGAATCCGGCCAAAACCGGAAAATTGTTAGAAGTTAAAGTTTTATTTGTAGTTGATTAGATAACCGATTTAGGGGTAAGAAGAGATGCTGAATCCGTGTGTGACATCATATTTTACCCGGACATATAGTTCGATCGGAATCCGGCTGGAGTCGGAAAAATTGTTATAAGTAGAATTTTGATTTGAAGTTGATTAGATGTTCATTATTGGGGAAAGAAGATACCCTGAGTTCGTTTTTGAGCTTTCTTTTTTTGCCGGACAAGTATTTCTGGAGTTCGGCCGAAACCGGGAAATTGGCAGAAGTGGCAGGAAGTTTCGTCAAAACAGATATGACTTATAGGGGTAAACACACATGATGAATCCAAATCTGAACTTGGTTTTCTCAGTTGATTAGCTATTTGGCCTTAATCTGTTTCTGAATTTTAATAGTAAAAATTTTCAAGGAGTCTGGCGATGACTGGATCTGGCTAAGACAAGACCCAGTTGTCTGGATCAGATATCGAATTTTTGTGATTCCATCGAAACCTTTGGTCTTGTTACGATGGATATCCTGACTGATGCAGTAATAGCAAATAGTAATTCTGTCTTACTCAATTAATCTACCTGACATAAAGTCAACACCAGTAAACAATCCTTCACCGATATCAAACGCTGTGGAGTATTTTAGTTATTGCATGCTTATGATTTGGGATAATTTGACATTTTTTTTTTTTTTTTTTTTTTTCATCAAGAAACATATAAATTAAACAAACAATTTACCGTTAACGGCCAGTTTTAAGACTTTTAAGACTTAGGAGTATTTACGATGATTATCCTGTTTGGTGCACTATAGACCAATTAAATACCTGAGCAAATAGTATATTCACCAAGTATTGTTCATTATTTCATGCACTTTTTCTATTTAACTCAATTCATCTACTCATATAGGCCACACTGTACACTGACATCCTTCTTTTCATCACGCTGTTGATCCCTTGGTTATTTCGTGTCTATGATTACGACATTTTTAACGATGATTATCCAAATCGGTTTAGTAATAGACTAATAAAGTAATTGAGCAAATAGTATTTCCACCGAACGCTTTAATGACCCGACAGGCATAATGAAGGTCAATCGATTATCGTTATATTCATAATCTTGGATGTTATATTCCGTCATGAAGAGTTGAAGCTGTAGAGCAGAATTGGGTTAAATATAGTTAAAGGCTGTATGGAAACCCAGGCTTTTGAATCCTTACCCAATGTTCTGCATGTGCTTCGTATTAACCCAACGTCTGTTGTGGGTTGTAGCTGCCCAGCATAATGAAAGAAAATTTGAGGCACCAACTGTTAATGTTCAGAATAGCAACACATTTCGAGCAAGAAAGAAAATAAAAATGAAAGAAGACATTTGGAATATTCATAAGGGCTTAATTGTTCCAAGTGAGTAATTCGCTTAAAGGTTCGCTGAATAGGCTGAAAATACGAAAACTTCGGCTTGAAACAGGCTAGAAATCCCCAGAAACTCCGATAAAAGTTAGATTAGTGCGCACGGAATTTGGATTCGCATTAGCCTAGGCGAATTCGGCGTCTCTAGCGGAAAAAGCTCGCGCCGCGCCATTTCAACTCTTAATTGGTCATCCTCACCACCGCTCACTAACCGTCGCCAGACTCGGATATCTGAATTAAACCATTTCTCGAAAATTGGGGTTTACCAGAATACTTCTCTTCACTTAAGCCCTTTAAAGAGTCGGGGTTCTCCTCCCCTCGTTTTCTTTCACTTCTTCGCTGCTTCTGTTGTTCTTCCATACTCGCGATCTCTTTCATTTATTTTGTAATGCAATGATTCTAGAATTTTATAATATCCCTCTTTCAACACTCTTGATTCTCCATTCTCAACTTTACAAACTCTGAATCGACAATGCCAGGCCTCGCTCTGCGACAATCTCCATTTGCTTATTATGAAAGGAGCTGATACTTGTGACTTGATGTGTGAAGTGGAATCAGCATATGTTCATGTCATGTTTGAAGCTCTCGAACTATCATTCGGAAGATCTCGAACTACCTTTCGGAAGATTTTTGCATAATGCATATGCAGTTTTGTCATACCTCGATGACAGTTTGGTACATTGTCATAACTTTCATAACAAATAACACAAGGATTTGCGGTTTCAACAGATAACACTTAGGATGTTAGCTGTTATGTTTTTTTTCAGAAGTTGCACATTAAAACATTATACATACAAGAAGAACCAAAATACCGCCGAAGAAAACATCTGCTGACTAGTCTGTCTTCATGATAGCAGATGTTTTTTGGGCGGTTTGCGGCTCATCCTGGTAATGCGTAATGCATAATGTTTGCAGAATCAGAACCGATAGTATTGCAAGTCTTACTTGTTGAAACTGCATATCCTTGTGTTATCTGTTATGAAACTTCTGACAGTATATCAGGTACCAGAGAGTACGGCACAAAGTAGTTTAAAGTAGAAACAGTATATACTTTGAGCCCGTCTTCACGGATCGACTTTAATAATAATGATAATTATAATTGTATTTGAAAAAAGGCCGAGGGCCATATGTAGGTACAGGTTATTAATAGACAGAAACGTCAATCACCATACAACTAATCTACGGAAAGCTTTCTATATTCCAGCGCTCTAGATATAAACCTAAGAATCTTACTAATCGACTTGGCGGATGTACACTCTAGGATACCAGGAAGTGTGGGGATATGATATTAATGGTGAACTGTGTTTAGTATCTTAAGTAATTGCTTGAAGATGGTTTGGAAAAGACGCTGTTAGCACGTTACTTGTTTCAGTGGAAACTTAATCCTCCCTTCAGCTCAGCCGAGGCCACAACCTAGCGTTATTTTTTTTATTTATTTTGTATTACGTGTGTAAGTATAGGGCATGGAACGAGTCTTTTTGTTCTTGCTTCTTTTGTGTTCAAAAGAGGAATGATTCATTTCTGTTATTTACTGGTGTTACGTGTGTAAGTATACGACATGGAACGAGTCTTTCTGTTCTTGCTTCTTTTGTGTGTACTAAAGAGGGATAATTTATTTCTGTTATTTACATACATGTATGGTGAATAGTATAGGGACTGCTAACGAGCTTGCACCCCTACACTGTCAAAAGTTTATTAACAGACAACCGAAGGATGCGCGGTTTCAACAGACACTGCGTAATAGACAGCAACACTTGGGGTGCTATCTGTTGTGTTGGGAAACGTTATAAATGAAATGTTATGCAGAACTAGCATTGACAAGAAGAGCAGAAAAAAACAGAAAAGTATCTCCTGACTTTTTTGTTTGTCGTCATGGTGTCGGATAACTCAGCAGATGCTTTTGGGGGATTTTCCGGCTCTTCCTGATGGCAACGCTTTTTATGCATAACATTTTCAAACATAACATACAACATCCAAAGTGTCTGTTACGCATTGTCTGTTGAAAACGACCTTCCTTCCGTTGTCTGTTATGAAACTTCTGACAGTGTAATGATCGATTTATGTTGTTATCAAATGTTTTTAGAAATTAAAGAACCCAAACCTGACAACCCCTAATTTAGTTGTTTCTCTTTCAAGATGAGGCCGTTTGTATACGCCTTCTGTGCTGCCTTGCTGATATCAGTCCAAGCTGAAGGCCAAAGTGGATGTGCACTGATTATCCCCGGAATCGGCAAAAGTACCGCGTTCGACCGGTTGCACGGTGCAGAGTAAGTTTTTTTTGTTTATGTCCACACTTATAAGGAGTGAACTGAAAAAAAAAAAATGCTCATCTGAGTTTGAATCCAGGACCGTCTGCTTGCTAGGCGACTGCTCTACGACTCAACTACAGAGGGGCTTGTGAACATAGTTCATAAACGACGACCAGGATAGTAATTCCGCTTGAAGAATTCCTCTAAGTAGATCACAACGCCATCTCAGGGGTGAAGTAATTCCATCTTCATGATATCCAAGATAGAATAGCCATAAATATTGGTCTATAAATCCTGTTGAAGCTACGTTTACACGGAGGGTATTTACCCGTACTCCGCGGGTATTTTCCCCGCAACAGCTACAAATCCCCAGGTATTTTAGACTTCAATTTTGCGAACTTTTTACACGGGTATTTGTTTGTCGAAGGGTATTTTATGACGTTAGCAACAACAAAATCAGATTTTTAGCATTAATTTTGATTATGTCCACATAAGAAGTGATCCGAATGGACAAATGTTGGTGTCCATTGTAAAAAGATATCCTGAGCTTTATAACCTTGGAATCTATCGCCACGGACAGTACCCTCCCGTGAAAAATACCCGCCGTGTAAATGATCCTTGAGTCAACCTTCAGAACTAATATTAGCAGAGAATAAGACAGCAGAAAGCCGTCCAATCAGAAAATCAATCAGGACCGGGGCTTGACAGGACCTCAAGGACCTTATTTGCTCCTAAGTGCGAATTAAGGTAATTATGGGAAAGTTACTCTGAGACTGCATGTGAACGGTGTTCACGTGCAGTGGATGGACTCGGTTATGCACACGGGATATGGAAGTACTACAAAAGGAAGAAGTTGACATGGCACTGAGGTTTTGAGGATGTGTCAAATATTGAAGAACATGAGCCTGTGGAAAACAAAGAACAATAGGACTAAAGGTTTGGATGGGATCCCAGAATTCTAACATTTGGTTCAAACAACTGGGTCATGTCTTCGCTATTCAGTCTTCGTCAGATTCCTTGAATATTTGTCCTTTTAAAGTAAAGTTCAAAAATGGATTCAGCATTTCTCCTTGCCCCGATACCGAATCTCTAATCGATGTCAGAAACAACTTTGAGCTTCAATCAGATTTCCAATTTCAGCCGAATTCGTGATGAACCATTTGACCAGCAAGACAACTAAGTTCAAATATGGATTCAGCGGACCTCCTTACCCCCTCAATGAATATCTTATTAGTTTATAAAACATACATGTTTTTACCATAAATTAGAAACCCCTCCTCTGCCTCTAAAGATAGGAGTAAAGGACCCATCTACCAACTTGACCTGTACTTTACCAATGAATCCTCATTGACCAATATCTTCGCTTCATTCAACATATTTCCTCGTTGAACATTATATATCAACCCCTTGGACCTTCGATTACACTAGATCTCTCTGACATCCATATAATAAACAAATGAATGTCGGCTTCCACGCGCAGAGCTATACTGGTTTGAGAATAAAGGGGTAGGGACTGCTATAGCCGAAAAATGGTCAACAAATTTTGTGTCCAGTTTTCGCCGATTTCCGGGTGAACTACTTGTCCGGCAAGAAATAACTTTCATATTTGGATTCAGCGTGTCTCCTTACCCCTAAAAAAAAAAAAAAAAAAAAAATCAACTATTTTAATAGCTTTTAAAAAATATTTGTTTTGCACCTTAATTTGGAACCCCCTTTTCAACCCCCTAAATCTAGGGCTACAGAGCCCATCTACGATCTTGACCTTACCCTTGACCCAAGTTTCATCAAAATCTTGTTCCCTTCGAGAGTTACCGTGCTAACAGATGGACAGACGGAGAACTTTTGCGATGTCATAGGTATCCCTCCAGTTACGTTTTGGAATCCCAAAAATGAACTGGTGTGAGCCTAAAATCGTCTCCCTGTCACTGTTTGGAGAACGAAGCGAGCGGCAACCTCCCGCCAACTCCTCCCGGCTACTAATTTGAAATTAAAATAGCAAAAGGAGATGCCATTGTCCCTAGGATTAGTGGGCAGATAGGAAAATCCACAAGACTGAATTTATTACGTGCTACCTAATACCCGAGCAGTAGGTATTAGCACGGCATGTCTAACAAAGAACAATAATTTTTATTTTTTTTCTAAGCATACAATTTGCTGAAAGAATAAATGCCTTGGGCAGGAAGGCAGCTTGACGGCGACCAAAGCCGTGGAATCATAGTAGCTTGTACACAAGCCTGTACACCAAACAGTCCTTCTTCTTAGACTTCGTCAGCACCTGCGTTCCAGGAATCCTTGTGGCTGATCGCTGGTTTGGTTGTAGCGTTGAGTCAAGGTCTTCATTGGGTCGGATCTTGCTCTGCTACCTAAGTACTGCAGCAGCCATGGCTGCTATCGCGGTGGAACTTGGTCCCAGATGAGCCCAGGTGCTCTAAGAAGTGCAGTGGAATTTTTGGGCGCCGATGATCGGCATGAACACTGCTCGTTCGCTTCAAGGGAAGAGTTGTGTGGAAGAGATTTCTTCGATGTCACGGGGGAAAAAAGCGAACCGACTGAAGATTGTCCTTTATTTCAAATACTTTGCAGTTTATTGTTAATGAGATCAGTGGCTAAACAAAACTGCGTTTTAACAGTAAATTTGGTTGTACCGCTTTCTCCGGCTGACCACATATCAAGACATTCAAGCGCCATATGGTCGGTGAATTTGTTCCGAGTTCGAGCAGGACATAATCTTGGCAGAATATCAGCTGCTTCGTTTTATGTGTCCGTACTAACACCGGCAAAGGTACGCACACACGATCCGGTGTTCGCAGTTGGGTGCGAATTTACTTCTTCATTCCGAAATGTTTACTCTCATATAGTGACTCCCATAGCGACTCGAACCCTTCATCCGGGGTTTTGTCAGCCCAGGCCTGCCCATTCAGTTAAACAAAAATACACAATTAACATTCCTGCCAGGAAAGCACAAAATGAGTGCTTGGCTATGGCAGGGAAACAACCGATATTAATTAAACAACGAACAGAATCAACTAATATAAAGAAAAATGGAGGAGACGAAAAAAATAACCAATGGTTTCTACTTTAAATGAAACAGAGAAAAAATAAGGGAAACAAGGAAACAATCGACCCTTGGTCTTCTATCATTGAGCTTAGACAAACACAGACGAACCAAGTGTATGGACGGGTATTTGAATTCGAGGTCTATTGACTAGTAAATAAAATATCAGTCTGTTAGAGATGAGAGTGACCAAAAAAATAAAACCCTCGAGTGCTGGAGACAACTTTTCAACCCACCCCATCCACCGACGCTTCAGAGTATGCCACGATAATCACAGTGACACTACGAAGTCCAGGTAGCGACTGGACATCGATGTCTGTATGAGAATTTGCTGGAGCTGATGTGATCTGTAGGTTAAAACGTCACCACGTCTTCTTGGACATTTTTATGGCACTTGCCCTTCGGCCAAGTGCCATATAGCGATCGCAATTTCTGTCCGTCCGTCGGTCTGTCGGTCTGTCCAGGTTTTGCTAGTTCGGGCACTTCCACATAAGCTAGGACGATAAAACGTGGGAGGCGTATTAGGGACCCCAAATGATTAAGTTGGAAATAGTCACTTCCCCCATCCGAGCACCGTGGGGGGAGTGGAGGAAGGGGGAATCCGGAATCTTGAGGTATTTATAACTTTTGAACGGGTGATCGGATCTCGATGAAACTTGATATTTGGAAAGACCTCATGCCTCAGACAACCCATTTAAATCCGGACCGGATCCAGTGACTTTTTTTTTTGGGGGGGGGGGGGGGCTGGAGGGGGCAACCGGAAATCTTGGGAAACGCTATGAGTGGAGGGATCAAGATGAAACTTGGTGGGAAGACACCTAACAAACACTAGATACATCATTGACATAACCGAGCCGATTCGGGTACTGTGGGGGGAGTGGAGGGAGGGGGAATCCGGAATCTTGAGGTATTTATAACTTTTGAACGGGTGATCGGATCTCGATGGAACTTGATATTTGGAAAGACATCATGCCTCAGACGACCCACTTAAAATCCGGACCGGATCCGTTGACTTTTGGGGGAGCTGGAGGGGGCAACCGGAAATCTTGGGAAACGCTATGAGTGGAGGGATCGAGATGAAACTTGGTGGGAAGACACCTAGTAAACACTAGATACATCATTGACATAACCGAGCCGATTCGGGCACTGTGGGGGAGTGGAGGGAGGGGGAATCCGGAATCTTGAGGTATTTATAACTTTCGACGGGTGATCGGATCTCGATGGAACTTGATATTTGGAAAGACCTCATGCCTCAGACGACCCACTTAAAATCACAACACTAGATATATCATTGATATAACCGAGCCGTGCCTACTCGTAACAAGTGCCATATGAGCTCGTAGCTCTTGTTTATTTATGTTTTTTTTTTCTTATTGTTTACACCTCTGCTTTAGATTTTGTAAGACTTCAGTGGGCTACAAATATACTTACTTAGGCAACAGAGTTAGTTTCATCTGAAGAACTACGAAGCCTCCTACCAGACTTCATTCCTGTGGTGGTGCAAAGGTCTGATTGCCCAGTTCAGTCACCAGACAGCCTGCAAGAGCTCTTGGGGCAAATATGGTAGCAGGAATTCAGCAGCAAGAATACGCTACCCTCATTGAATATTAAACCACAGTCTCAGTTTGCATTCTTATTTTCTACTGCGCCTGTTTGAAAGATATTCCTTGAGCCAAAGCTGACTGCGAATCAAATTTGACGATGCAAAACGGACAAGTCAGCTACATTTTTTTAGAGCTATGTTTCGGCCCTTCTTGGCAAGGGTCTTCTTCAGGCTCAAGCTGGAAGATGAACTTGTGGACAAAAATTGAAGATTCTTCCTTAAATATCTGATTTTGTGAAATTCGTCTCTGGAAATTGGGTGGAGTTAAAGCTGGTGTTGTGATTTCATTCTGGACACTGTTTGAAAATCGGCAATAAACGATAATATAATAAGAGAGTGAGAGAAGGAATAAAACCAGGCTAATTAAGAATGTTGGGGGAGGAGCCCCTTTCAGAATTACTCATGGGATGGTCAAATTACCGTTCTTTTTTTGTAGCCAGTTCGGTGGACATGGATCAGAAACTTGTATCACGTACGAGTCCATCAACGGAGCATTCCAAAAGGCTCGGTCGGCGATCGGCCTACCCGCCCCCAAGTCGAAGACCCTCACAGATCAGGACATTGACAACCTTGGGAACGTCATCGTTGAGGTGACGAGGATCATATCTAAACAGTAAGTGTAGAAATATTGTGAGGCGGTGACAGCCCTCTGGACAATACCATATCCCCCCCCCCCACCCCCACACTCACCGTTAAGATATGAGGACATTTCGTACATAATATAATCCTGCACTGCCCCGCAAAATCGATCAAGAACAAGACCAAAGGTTTCGATGGGATCCCAAAAATTCAAATATTTGATCCAGACAATTGGGTCTTGTCTTCGCTTGTTCCAGTCTTCAGCAAACCTTGAACATTTTTACTATAAAAATTCAGAAACAGATTAAGGCCTAATCGCTAATCATGTGAGAAAACCAACGATCAAGATTGACAAATAAATACTTGGAGTCTTTAGTCAGCCCTGGTCACACCGTAGTTGTTGTTTGTTTTCTTTCTGTGGATGACGATCTTGGAAAAAAATGAACAACCGGTCTCCGGATCAATAAGCTCTTTGGAAACAATGATCGGGTGCATGATAGGTCAAGTAAAGAGAGCAAATGTGGCAAGCGTGATAATCAGTGTATTGCTATTAGAGGAGATATGATACACTTGTGAAGTAAAGAATCTCGGGAACGAGAATTGATGGAAATACTACTGAAGTAGATGAATTACTATCATATGTAGAACGTGTCCTTGACCTTACCTTAGACCTTAGTGGCTCAAGAGCCATTGGTGGCGCATAGGGCGTCGACAAAGCCTCTCCATTCGTCCCACATTGATGCCGCAGCGGTGACTTCTCCCCACTAGCGAGGTACAAGCCGTCCTCAGATCTCGGTCATATGTTCGCCTCTATGTGTTTTGGGGGCGGCCTCGCTTTCTTCTCCCGTCTGGCTTCCACTCCTATGTTGTTCGAGGAGGTTGTACGAGTGTCCTTGAACAAACGGATATTCAAAACTCAGGAAGATGCCATTGCAAGCCTTTCCATGTTGATTCGACTTGATTTAAGAATCCCTGCGGGTGGGACACATTCAATAATATGCGATGAGAGAGTGAAAGACTCAAACAACTAATTCCTCCTCCACTACATTAATCCGAACATTTTGAAGGTTCTTGGCTACGGTATGTAATTTTGACCTTTTTTTTAACGATGTAATTTATGAATGAATTGAATGCCTTTATTTTAAACATCGACATTTGACTAATTTATATAAAATTTTAATGTTATGAAATACGTAACATTGACTTATTGTGCTGATTGATATATTTATTCGAGTGCTTGAAGTGCCTTTATTCGAGCCCTGACACGTCCAAAGCTATTTTTATACATTTAAAGATATTACGGATTGAATCATTATTATTTATTAAAAGCTGAAATGATGTTTTACACTTCTGACACTGGTGAAAGAAAAATTTCAAGAGATTAGAGTAACACATAATGGCGCAGGTTAGTCTTTGCCCTATTTTAAGTAGCAAGAATAATAATAGTAGCCTTCACACTTTTTTGCGCTAATGAAACTAAAATCTCAGCATGTGTTTGCGGCGTCAAAATGTGTTTGCATGTGTTGAAAGTAAAATTTACAGAATTATGTCACACCTGCTATGTAGTGTACTCAGTTAGTGCCGAGAACGATAATTGTAGGTATGGACTTGTTCTGACCACTCACGATTTTGATGAGTTCGTGTCGTTAAAATTTTTCTGATTATGCTGAGTCGGTGTTGTAGGATTCTTTGTAGAAGTCTCAATAACCGGAAATAGTTTGACAGTGCCTGATTTATATTTAGCCGGAATGGCGCTGTTACGAATACGGCTGAGAGACAGCATTCTAGTTACCCATCACAGGCCTAAAGACCCGGCGTTACTTCGTTGTTCCGCTGTTCATATAATCGATTGTCATCGAATGAACTTGTTTCTTTCAGATTTGTGGTACCTATATGTGGTTGTACCTCTATGCTTGATATATTTAGCAGCTATAACGGTAAACGATTGCCTCCAAAAAATATTTGTTGGGTCACTCACAATGTAGTTGCGTTTTTGCAGACACCATGGTATCTGATATCACGGTCTAAAGTCGTTTTTGCAGTTATTGTGGTATCTGATACCACGGTCGAAAGGCATTTTTGCAGTTATCGCGGTATCTGGCCAGTTAGCATGGTATCTGATATTCAGATACTACGGTCCAACCGTGGTAACTAGTCGTGGTATGTGAAAAGTCATCTCCCTTTCATAAAATTTTGTCAAATTGGTGAGAAAGAAGTTTACCACTTAGTGATGTGACTCAATATCTGTTATTCTTTCGGGATTACTTCGAAATGCGCAATTTCGGCAATTGTCGTTTTTGCAGAGTAACCGCATATCAGATACCACGGTAACTGCAAAAACGACTAATTGCAGATCCAGGGACCGTGGTAACAGATACCATGGTATCTGCAAAAACGCAACTAATAGTGGGCTTCCTTCCAAACGACCTAACATTCTGTCCCCCCTTAAAGTTTAACTGAAAAGCCAGCTTGTTTTTATATCTTGGGATTTGAATGCACTATTTTATTTTGACTCTGCTAAGGTTTTTTTTATTTTTCTTCTTGGGCTTTAGTAGTGACGCTAAGAATATGCACTGCTGGCCTGACACAGCACTTACTGATACAAATCTGGGGAAAAAAGATCCCCAAAGAATACGTGCCGCGCTGAGGATAAAATACCCCTGATGATACGTATCTTATGTATCCTTTCTGACGTAATAGGAGATGTTTGATAGTGCAAAACGGGTACGTCAGCTGAATTGTATTGGAGCTATATTTCGGCCCTTCTTGGCAAGGATCCTCTTCAGGCTTCCTATTACTCTTCAGTAATAGGAGATTCTGCGGTCTACTGCTTATGCACAAAGTTCACAATCTGAAAGTGATAAGAAATCTAATTTCTGTATAAATACTCTTTGAGCCCAAGCTCCACAAAATACCAAGCTGACTTTGAAACATTTATTCAAACAATGTTACAACGGATACGTCAGCTGCGATTCTTCATCAGCGATATTTCGGCTACGATTCTTCATCAGTGATATTTCGGCCCTTCTTGGCAAGGGTCCTCGTCAGGCTGTCAATCTTCTTGGTCAACGTCGGGGAAGGAAACAAACCTGTAATCATTGATTGAATCACCTGTAATCATTGATTGAATCATTGATGTAATCATGGTAATCATTGATTGAATCACCTGTAATCATTGATTGAATCATTGATGTAATCATGGTTTGTTTCCTTCCTCGACGTTCACCAAGAATATTGACAGCCTGACGAGGACCCTTGCCAAGAAGGGCCGAAATATCACTGATGAAGAATCGTAACTGACGTACATCCGTTGTAAACATTGTTTGAACTAATTTCTGTCTTCAAACTTCCAGAAAATGCGGTGTCGTACGAATTGTAGCAGAATACCGTACAGTCGTGACTTACATGGCGACGTCATATGATGAGGACCTAACGTAGGATTTGAATGTCCCGAGAACGGTTTATAAATGTAAACGCGACCGGCGCCACATATATACAGACTCAAGCAAGGCCGTATCCAGGGGGGGGGGGGGGGAGGTAAGGGGATTGACCCCCCCCCCCCAAAAAAAAAACATACAGAAATAATGATTTATAGGCTTTTCCCTCTGATCTATGTGTTTTTTGTACTTTTGTGTCCGACCAGCAGGCAATAACCCCCCCCCCCGAAAGGCAACCCCCCCCCCAAAAAAAAAAAAAAAAAATTCCTGGATACGGGCCTGGACTCAAGTATATTCACCGGTAGGAATACACTAAAGTTTCTCGTGTTCTACAACCTCCAGTGATATGATCAAACTCAATGATTTTTATCCTTAGATGGTAAGTATATTTTTATCCCTAAATATATCTCTTCTAAAGGACCCTGTCTTACTTATAACAGTAACTTAACCTACTTCCGTAATCACTCCATCCATTTCTAAACCCGGAGACCCGAATTTCGTACGGTACATTCTAACCCCTCAAAAACACCCCTTTAACTTTAAACCAGTTAAACGCTATCAGACCACTGACAATAACTGATTATTTTTTTTTGTACTGAAAACGTCATTTCATCTGACTGTTTGGCGCGTCTGTCTCACAACTCTCGACTTGTCTAAATGACGAAGAGATCAATGCTGAGTCGAAACGGAAAACAATAAGTGGGCAAAAAAATCACGACCATTGCCGAGTGGAACGAGTTACATAAATAGTATATGATTGCCAAGGTCAATAGGTGGCTAACGCCCATCTTGGTGCACTTTGGGAGTGCGTAAATTGTGTCTTGGTTGATCTTGACCTCCCCGATGAACCAGAATATGACTTCATCGATGATTAGCTGGTATAATTAAGAATTTGCCGATAATAGAATCGGCGTGGCAAGGATGCCGCGGTCTTAATAATTTTAATAATGAGAAAAAGTTTCAGGGTGGCCGATTTGAAAAGAGACCGGAATTGCGGTGTTGGTTGATTTCAATACAAGTTGACCGGGCCGACTAGGCAGTATAATAAGTGTATGTCCAAGACTAAGGGCCATATAGAAAACAAAACAAGAACACGTACAGAAATGGCTCTTAGATTCGGTGCTCTATCCTCATATCACTTAAATTGATTATTAATTGCCCTCAGACTGACTCGTAAAACTTACGCTACGCTTCCGTGATCCCTTGCATTATGTCGAATCTTTCAAGCCTGCAGCGGGCCCCCTCAGACTGGCGTGAGCGTTAAAGTGCGATATTTCTCTTTCGTTGTCGATTTTTCATTGCTTTCGTCGAAGGTTATTGTGTTTTTCTCTGAAATACAAGGTATCTCCTAAACAAGCAGGCAAGTCTTCCAATCAAACAATTCTATGTTATTACATTGTTTGCTCTTGGTAGTCCCCTGCCCCCCCCCCCTCCAGTGGCGCCCATATTACCATCCCAACCTCAACCCAATCTTAGTTCACTCTCACTCTACATATCTGGCGAGAGAAAAGACTACCCTTCCCTTACCCACTCTGCTGAGACTGATTGGTCCCATTTTGTCGTGAACTGTTACTGTGAAGGGAAAGCATTTTTATTGGGATCCCAAAACGTAAGTGGAGGGATACCTATGATATCGTAAAAGTTGTCCGTCTGTCCGTCCGTCTGTGAGCACGATAACTCTCAAAGGCAATGGGATATTTTGATGAAACTTGGTGTGCGGAGGATTCCTTAGGTCAAGGGAGAGGTCGAATTCGTAGATGGGCTCTGTAGCCCTACATTTGTGGGTGAGGGAGGGGCAAACAAAATATTTTATAATAGCTAATGAGATAGCCGATTTGGTAAGGAGACATGCTGAACACGAATTTAAAAATCATTTTCTCGCCGGACAAGTAGTTCGCTCGGAATCCGGGTCAATACCGGAAAGTTTGTTAAATGTGAAAGTTGTACTTGAAGTTGATTAGATGTTCGATTTAGAGGTAAGAAGACATGCTGAACATTTATATGAAAATCATTTTCTTGTCGCAAAAGTAGTTCGCCCGAAATCCGGCCAGAACCTGAAAATTTGTTAGAAGTAAAAGTTATGTGAAGATGACTAGATGTTCTACTTAGGGGTAAGAAGACATGCTGAATCCGTATATGACAATCATTTTCTACCCAGACATATAATTCGACCGGAATCCGGTGAAAACCGGTATCTGGCCAGATACCACTATATCTGCAAAAACCTTTAGACCGTGGTATCAGTTGTTATTAATGTCCGAGGTGATACTCGCTCTCCGGCACCCATGTACACTCATTACCGGCAGTCTTCTGGCACCCTTTCGGCCCCTCTCGCAATACTTCTTGCACCTCCCGGAGCCTTCTTGCACGGGCACCTTCCAGCACTGGCACCCGGTGTACATAGCTGTATCCCCCTGCACCTAGCCTTTTTCGGGACTTACCATATTTAAACCTTTCAGGTACGGGGTCCCTCGCGATGCCATCGCTCACGGCCTACCACTCATCGACACCAAGAAAACCGTCATTGACAAGTTCTGCCCAGCTTACCTTAAGACACCAAAATGTGAAGTGAAAAGATTCAGGGAATACAATGGAATGTGTAACAACCTGGAACACCCCCACTGGGGTGCAGCACTTACCCCATATAGGAGACTGATGGATGCCGCTTACGCTGATGGTAAGTCGTAGTTTGTTTCTCTTACTTTTCCTGACTAGGCAGATATAAGAAATTCGGTGATGATGCTGAAGTTTTATTAAAGCACTAAACAAGAAAAAGGAAATAGCGCAGTACAAAAAAAGAAAGAAACAGTCACAAGGAGCTTTCGATAAAGTAGTAAATGCACAGGCTAAAAACAACAAGCATTACACAAAAAAAGGAATTAATCAGGTCTAAAAACCTTCTTCCAGATTGAAAGTAGAAAAATGCTCAAGGGCAGAAACGTTGAGGTCCTGAGCAATGGAGGATAGCTTTGCAGAAGGGTCAGAGGGTAAAAAGTGTGCAGTTATGCTTGAATTCCTGTAGCGACGAGTAATTTTGAATAAAAGCGTGTTCGGAGTTTTACGGAACAGAGAGAAGCGTCGTTTGCTGCCGGAACCGTAGTTCGACCGGAAACCGACCGAAACCAAAAGTTCCGAATTTCTTGAAGTAAGTGTGTTTGTACAGCGATAACTTTAATGCCACCATGTGTTCCTTACGCTCGCGAGAAAGAGGTTAACTGTCGGAAGAACTTTCGGCCATATTTGTAGAACTGTGTTTATATTTGTCATCTGATGCAGTTGTTGGGATCTCTACGTTCGTCCTGATGATTCCGCGCGAAACAAGGAAGCACAGGATCCCTGTTCTATTGTATCCTTTAAATTTAAGAGGCATGTGGTGACTGCAACGATGGTTACTTAGGTGTGTTTTACTCTTAAGCTTTCGTGTCGCACCTGATGAGACACGGTGATATTTTTAATCTTCTGAGTCAAAAGGCCGGCACGGTCTAGACACATACGTAAGAACTACATGAAAACTTTCTCCGTTTCTGTCCGGCAATTCAAATCTTGATAATGAAGCTCAGGTCCATAACGGGCACACTGAAAGCATTGAAACGATTCTTGATGCTTCAAACGTAAGAACTCTGATTTAAGGATAAGGCCTTCACTTCACCAATAGGGGGATATTTTCGCGTGGATGCCTCCGTTGGATGTTACGTCCGATCATCATGACGAGGGTTTTTGCGTCAGTACCAACTAGGTTAGTGGGCATTTTTGCGTGAAGAGCTCGACGGGTGGATCCATCGACCTGGATGGATGCCTCCCAGGGCCGTATCCAGGGGGGTGGGGTAGTCATATATGATTCGCAGTCAGCTTGGGCTGACCCTCCCCCTCCCCCCAGTCGTGACGCCGTGGTCATAGTAGATCTTTGCGTTCTGGGAACGGTCGTAGAGATCAACATCAGTAGGCCTACTAGGGCATATTGTGAAAAATCAAAAATTGCTTAACATAATTCAGATAATTCATGTGTTTAATTAATGATACAAAAATAAGTTGGCTTTTTAGTTAAACTTTAAATGGGAACAGGAAGATGGCATCTTCTTCTGTCTCAACACGTTTTGCTGTAGATGGTGTCATCCAGCGACATTTTTTCGCATGGATATCACCTTTTGCCGAACTGAACAGCCGTTCACGCGATCATTTTCACCTAGGCTGTTCAATCAGTCAATCAATCAGTTTTATTTGGACACAATAATAGCCCTTTAGACCAACACGGGTGGAAACTAGAGAAACAAACACTCACATACAGTACGAATAAAACACAAACTAACAAACAATAAATACGAAACGAATATAAAAATCCAAGTAGGCTACATTTAAAATGTTTAGTGAAATACGTTTACTAATAACTTCAGAAATCTTTCTGAAGATTTCGTTGGCAGGGAAGAAGCTTGGGTTTCGGGTCGTTCTTGCTTTGCGTGTTAGGGTCAAGAGAGGGTGTAACGAAGTTAGGATGGATGGTCCTATGGTGTCCAGAATTCAAAATTTGGTGGCCAAAACGCATAAGAAGATCATGTCTTCTTTCATACATTTTTTTGACGCTGAGATCTACAGGCTTTCGTTGTAGGATGTTGTTCCTTTGTGCACATTTCGCAGGGATTTGCCGGGGGGGGGGGACTGACAGGAATTTCCCAGGGACTGAAGGTTTTAAAGGTTTTTAGGTTAGGGAAGGTTTTTAAAAAAATTAAAAAAAAAAGAAAAAAAAAAAGAAAAAGGGAGATACGTGGTTTACGTTTCACACTGACGATATATTGCTTCAGGTCAGGGCTGAGCATTTTGGCTTCTGCGACGAAACGCTGCTACCTAGGTGGCTCTGCTAGTCAAGCTAAAGAGAGACGAGTGGAAATGCTTTTGAAGATGTTTAAAAAAAAAAAAAAAAAAAAAAAAAAAAAAAAGGGACTGAAGGTGAATGCATTGTCATAATATTAAAAATTGTCAGGAAACGAAGAGGACAGTTAGAAGAGACATAGTGCCTTGAGACCGTCTTTAAGAACTATCTGATGATTATCATTGCTTTTGTTTATTATTTTGGTTATTATTGCTTGGCCGTTTTCCATCTGAATTGGCTCTCCGGCCTTGCTTTTTTCTCGCCCATTCCGACCTTGTTCGCGATAATTGCAAAGACGATGATTTGGTGGCTTGGTATATGGTTACTAAAAACAATGATTAGCAATTGTGGGTTCACGGTTCTTGAATTGTTCGTTAAAAGTTGATCACAAGGTACCATAACGAGAATGTGTATTTTCTCTCTGTGTATGCCGAAGCACTGGATGGACAAAGTACCTTTAAAATAAATTGAGGTTTCTAATAATAATAGTTTAAACCGAGGTTTGTAGTCTCACTCACGCATTAAACTATCAACAAACATACTGATGAAAAATAGTCGGTGCAATATGTCAATCCTTCATAAAGAACGGTGTCTTGAGTATACTTTTGTCTTCTTATGTCATGCTGGGGTTACAGTAAGTAAATCAAATTATCGGAGCCATTAGTCCTGGGATCATTCATAAGAAAGCAAAGAATCGTAATTAAACATAAAGAAAACAGACTCTTCTTGAGCATCTTCTCTGTATAAAACAACTTCAGCGGAGCGTTCCATTCTTCACCATCCTGACTGTCTTGTTCTTGGCAATTTTTAAAATTCTGCCTTGCCAGCCCACAACTTTCTTAGTCATTTTTGTTTGTAAGCGATTCCGTTTAATATGCATACAAATTTGGTCATGTCTTTTACTTTCTCATTTTATATTACTCCGCTGGATCTTCTATCCAAGAATAATGCATAACAAAAAAAGAAAAATAATCTCTGATGACCGTCCGTGTACTATCTGTCGGTTTATCTGTAACGGAATCACCTATAACGGTGAATTTAAAACGAGAAATAAAATTTAAACAGCTGAAGATGGATACAGAAGAAAGTTCGTAATACCATTTATCCGGTGGCGATTCAGGTTGTTTGTCACGTTACGGTAATTAGGCCAGAGTGTATGATAGTCAAACAATGTTTTATTACAAATTTTATTAAATTACTTTGACCCCTAAAACTTATTTAGTTGTATTTTCATGTATTTTATAGAAAAATATACACCAGCTTAGATCGTCGATCATTGTTAAAAAAAAATGCTGTCGCCACCAACATGAAGTTTGAAGTCAAAATCTTTGCCAAGAGTAAATATACATATTTTACGAAGACGCTAAAAACTAAAAAGCAAAACGAACAAGACCAAAGTACGGAACTTCAAATCGCCCACACATGCCGCCGACAAGTCTCCATCTTAGCTAGAAAGAAGAAGAAGAGACAGACGACTCCAAAACAAAAATGCAGAAGAGTGTCTACTCTTTCGACAACCCAATCGAACAGCAAAAATAGCAGCCGTGTCCAAAATGAAATCACAGCACCAGCTTTAACTTCAACCAATGAAAAGTCCACAAAATCAGATATTTAAGGAAGAATCTTTTGATTGTTTTTCCACAAATTCATTTTCCAGTTTTAGCGGCTTGAGCCTGAAGAGGACCCTTGCCAAGAAAGGCCGAAATATAGCTCTAATAAAATGTAGCTGACTTATCCGTTTTGCACCGTCAAATAATACCAAAGGTTTCAATGGGGTCCCAAAAATCTAATATTTGATCCAGACAATCGCGGCTTGTAGATACCCTGTCTTCGCTAGAGTCCTTGATCATTTTTACTATGAAATTTAGAAACAGATTAAAAATCTACCTTATTTTTGCCGAATTTCCGGTTTCGGCCGGGATTCCGGCATAACTACTTGTCCGATAAAAACCAAAGGTCAAAAATGAGTTCAGCATATCTCCTTTATCCTATATCGAACTCCTAATTAACGTCAGATAAAACTTCAACTTTTTATAAATTTTCCGGTTTCAGACGGATTCCTGGCGAACTAAATGTCGAGGTAGAAAATGATTGTCAAATAGGGATTCAGCATGTATTCGTACTCCTAAATAGAACATCTAATCAACTTCAGATACAACTTTTACTTTTAACAAATTTTCCGGTTTGGGAAGGACTCCGGGCGAACTATTTGTCCGGTGAGAAAATGATAATGATTTTCATATACCTATTCAGCATATCTTTTACCACTAAATCGAACCTTTAATAAACTTCAGATAAAACTTCTACTTTTAAAAAAATTTCCAGTTTCAGCTGGATTCGGGTGAACTATATGCCCGGATAGAAAATTGTTGTCATATACGGGTTAAGCATGTCTTTTTACCCCTAAATCGAGCATCTAATCAACATTAAATAAAACTTTTACCTTAAATAAACTTTCCGGGCTTAGTCGGATTTTGGGCGAACTGCTTGTCCGGCGAGAAAATGATTTTCGTATACGCTTTTAGCGTGTCTTCTTACCCCTAAATCGACTCATTAGCTTTCAAAAAAAAATATTTTATTCTCCCCTTAATTTCAATGCAAACATCACGTTCTTACCCAACCCCCTCACCCCGCCTGTTCGTATTGTATTTTTATGGTTATTTTTCTTTACTTTGTATTTACTCTACTTGTTTATCCATGTGGAATTGTGGGCTGGACATAAGTTATGAATACAATAAACAATGAAGCGCTTCTGCCATTATCAGAAGTTTCATAACATCCATCCAAGTTAAAATTTCAAAAGATAATAGGCAAAACACTTTCTTGTTTCTTTTACAGAAACACACGAGGGATGATCCATCTGTGAAGTTTTCGTAAACATCACACACAAACATGGTTTGTAATGTTTCTTTTAACGGAAAATAGACTCGGAAGACCATGACCGAAATGTTCCGCAACACTTGTCGATAACATCCAAAGTACTGTTTTGAAATCGCGCATCCGCGTGTGAAACATTACCAACGTTCTGAGAGCGCAATCATGTACTATTTGGGGCGTACTTTTGTAATACTCCTCCTTATGAGGAGCGCAAAACGCGCTAGTTAACCTCGGGAAAAACGAGAAACGTCGGCCGATTGATGACTCAAATCATATGTCAACGAATCGAACGGCGATCATTGGGGACAGCTGTGGTGACGCTTCCTGCTCTTCGCTAGGAACACGGCGATTCTTCACCGGCACGAAAAGTGAGTCGTCAAGAGTATCTAAGAGTGATCAGCCCTTAAACTGAATGAACTCGTACTTCTCTTACATACCTATTTTTCATCTGACGCTTCTAATATATTGAAGCTGTGGTGAGTAAAAAGTAAAGTGGTTGAACTCAGCAAGGTCGTGAGCTGTCAGTTGTGGATTAGTTTTATCGCACATTGTATAGTACTTGCTCACATTAAAAAAGATAATGGTTTGACTCGAGGGTATAATAGTGATAAATACAACAAAATGATTTGCGGCAAACCGGTTGCACCAAGGAGGTTGGATGGAAACATTCATTTCGAACCCCCTTCTTTTTTGAATGAATGAATGAATGAAGGGTTTATTAAAAAAAATGGAATCTTCAATGCCCAGAGGCGAACCTGTAAGGGACTAATTACCCTCAAAACAAAACATTAATAAAAACAAAACTTGGACAAAAATAAAGGAAAAAGGGAAAGAAAGAAAGAAAGGAGCTTGACTTACGTGGTCTGGGACGCCCAACCAGAAAAACAACCAAAAAACAACAACTCATTTTCAACCAGAATCACTACTAACTATCCAAAACAAAAACTTAATGATACAACACAACTTAAACGGCTGAGAATAACGCATCAAATTCATATACAGCAAAACAATGAACCTTTAACATGCTACGAAAATCTGATAAAACACTACATGACCTACACTACATGAATGTGTGAGGAACTTTCTGATATAAGTTTTTTTTTTCTTTAAATGGGGGAGGGGGGGGGGTACTTGGGGATTTGGAAAATTCTGGCAAGAATTCGAGCCCGCGACCGTACGACCTGATTGTTTATCCGTAACATTAAGGTGCGTGCACACACAATCCTGAGACCGATGTGAATACTCTATATGATTGAGTTCGAAACACGCCAGTGGACCTGAGGAAGAACAAGAAATGTCACGCAAACGAACTCTCAAAAGTAATTCAAATCCTGTGTAAACCAATCAACAACGTTTACTGTCGTGACTTTTCTTGCTCTTCGCTGTGCACGCGGCGATTCTTCATCAGAACAAAGAGTTAGCCATCAAGAGTATTTCCTGCTTTGCTGCGAAGTTTTGACGCATCTTAAGCCAGATTTCCCCCTAGCAACGCGAACTTCGTATGCGAAATCTGTCGTAGCCTACTGCCTTTAGTAATGGGAACTAAGTTTGGAACGTTTAAATAGTTGCAGGGTAGATCCTCGGGTAGATCTGTCGCATGAGAGAGCGGTATACTTAGAAACTATCATAGCATAACTAAATTCAGTTTCACATACACATACTACGATTCAGCATTGAAAACCGAGGTAAAACAGGGCACAAACGAGTTCCCATTACGATTAGTGCGGACTTTAGGGAATGGAAGTTTATTTTGCAATCGAGTTCGATTATTGGAAAGGTTTGTTTGCTGTGGCAGTGACCGGTGGCTCGTATTGGCTAGGGCTATCGGCGGGAGTTGTAACTCTCACTAGATAATAAGAATTTGTTAGTGTTCAATACTCTATATGACTAACACTAACTCAGAGAAACACCAGTGAATCTTGGGAAAACGAGAAACGTCACCCAAACGAATTCACAAAATTGACTCGGATTTGATTTAAGCCAATCACAGGCGTTCGTTGTGGTCAGGTTGCAGTGAAGTGTTTGGCTCTTCGCTCGGCACAAGGCGATTCTTCGTCGGCTCGAGGAGTTAGTAATCAAGAGTGTAGGATCAAAGTGATGCAGCTCATGACTGTGAATGTCACATGTGTGACAGGCTATTTGGGCTACAGCATCGGCATGGTCACAGTTTCTATATTCGCAACTGTAGTCATGATTTTATTTTGCCTTATTTATTTTTTCAGTATTTCCCCCCCCCCCCTTTGTGGGGAGGTTGGGGATGGGCTGGAGCATTTTCTGAATAGTTGCCAAAGTTTGGTAAATTTGAGGGATATATTTTTTTGAGGGGGTGTACCTCTGCTCCCTGTTTTTTTGGGGGAGTACTTCGAGAGATTCAATTATTGCGCTATGTTGTTTATAGAGAAAGCCGTGGAGGCGCGGAAGGCAGCGACTTGAACCTGTTGAGTGTTATTGGTTTTCTTTTTTGTTTATTTTTGTGTTTGTAGTTGTGTTATATGGCCACTGGCTTTTAAATAGTATATATATATATACGTATATATATATATATATATATAATAATAATATATGTAATATAATATTTATTTGTGACCCACTGTACAGATTTAAGATAGTGGAGTAATGAAAGAAAAGAAAAGAAATAAAGATAGTACAACATATCACACACAACAACAAAAAAGCACTCAATGAAAAAGCCGGATGAGGCCGTGGTGCGCACCTAGGCGGAAACACGCGCCAGCACCAATATTGGTGTGCAGATTTTCCAGCGAACATAAGATGTCGCTAGCTCCGTAACGATTTACAAGGCGTCTATTTCGGACCGATCTGGGTAAATACAAAAGGAATTTGCAATATCGAAAATAATCCACCCTCATTTGCTTAAGATCAGTCTTTGTAAATATAGGATATAAACCAGACGCAGACAAAACGGCATGGTCGCAAAAACTAGAATAAAGTTTAGCCAGTCCACGTCTGCTGAAACGACCACGATTAGCAACGATTTTTGCGTACTCGATTCTTAATTTATCTTTAGTATCAGATAAAAACTTCCTCCGGATACTAGCAAGAGAATCACAAACAGATATACCCAGCCACTTAAACATCTTTACTCTGGGTACAGCAAAACTCCCGCAATTCAAAGAACTGGCACATTGATCATTATTGAAAGACAAATATTCACACTTAGCAATATTTAAAGCAAGGCCAATATCTTTAAACAGAGATCCAACCAGACGAACGTTTCGCTCAAGTGAGCTTTTTGATCGGCTAATCAGAAGGAGGTCATCAGCATATGCTACATAGGAAAGTTCACTGAACCCGAAAAAACAACTCGATGGGATCTTGGTCAGAACACTTGCGATACAAGCATTAAATATGTACGGCGAAAGGACACCTCCTTGTCTGACCCCGCACTTCACTGGAATATTCCCGAAAATATGACCGTTAGATTTCAGTCTCACATACGAATTAGAGTACCAGAAACGTAGCACAGATATAATTGAAATGTTTATACCAAGCTGATACAGTGACAGCAGAGCTTGTGAATGGACAACGGTGTCAAACGCTTTAGAAATGTCCAAAGCACAAATATGTAATGACTGGCCTTTGGTATGCACGTCTTTGAGGAGAACAGCAAGCGCCCTGTGTGCATGCTGGCATCCAATTCCCTTTTTAAAACCAAACTGATTGGCATCATAATTTACATGATCAATGACAGATGGGAGTAGTACATACTCAAAAACTTTACTGATATTACAGGCAACAGTAATTGGCCGGTAAGAATCACATTTATTTGGATCTTTCCTTCTTTTTAACACCGAAGTTACAGTCCCACAAAGAAAACAGTCCCACAAAGAATACAGTCCCACAATATATATATTCCCGGTCTAGGTTCTCCAAAAGTGCATATCTCTATGTCGTGACCATCTGGTCTGGCCTTTTGTCATTCAGTGCATGACAAATAAAACACCTTAGACGAAAAATGAAAAGAAAGTGATTTTTGAGTTCATGTATGAGCTGGTGATGCGAGAAAATGGTGAAAAGAGTTACGTGCTCGATTGACTAAATTTTCGATTTCGGACTATTCGGGTGTTCTCGAAACAGTTTTGGTTTTCCCGGATTTGCTGCAAAAATAGCGAGTTGCCCTTTTTCTTTCACTGACTGATTTTATTCACGGAATTCGTGTGGTTTCGTTTTTTTTTTTAGTTTATTTTCTAAATTCATCTAAAATAGTAAATATTTGGGTATTCTCGATCCAGTTTTGATTTTCACGGATTTACTGCAAAAATAGCGAGTTGCCTTTTTCTTTCACAGATCGCTGATTTTCCTCACATAATTTGTATGATCGCTAAATTTTTTTTCTGTTTTCCTCTAAAATTAGTAAATATTTGAGTGTTCTCAATACAGTTTTGGTTTTCCCCGCTTGACTGCAAAAACAGCGAATTGCCTATTTCTTGATCTGATTTCTCTGATCACTAATATTCGATTTTTTTTTTCATCTTCCTGTTTTCTCTAAAAATAGTAAATATTTGGGTGTTCTCGATACAGTTTTGGTTTTCTCGGGTTTGCTGCAAAAACAGCGAATTGCCCATTTCTTTCCCCTTTTTTCGCGGATCACCGATTTTCTTCCCAGAATTTGTGTATATTCAATATGCTATTTTGTTTCCTGTATTCCACAAAAAAGATAGAAAATATTTCGGTGTTCTCCATACAGTTTTCATTTTCCCGGGTTTACTGCAAAAATACAGAATGGTCCTTTTCTTTCACTGATGGTATGGGTGCGTGACGTAGGCTATAGGATTTCCTCCTTTGCTCCATAATTTTGAAGCATCGCGCGCACGTTTTCCCGGAGTGGTGCGAATTTTGCATCTGTATTTTTGCATACATCTTATTTACGTATAGCTTAATTTTTTAACGAATGTCGATCACAACTTCAAATTCGAAAATCAGACTGTCTGTGTGTCTTACTTAACTGATTCGTTCGAATTCCGCACAGGAATCTGCGGGACACAATTGTGGACCTTGGTCAAGCTCAAAAATCTTGTTTCTACTCCCCTATGTTCGTTGAAGCACAACACTTACTCGAAATGATCTTCTCACTATAAAATGGCTCAGAAATTTCGTTTTTCGAAAATACCTTACCGCCTTGAAATGTGCGATTCTCTTGTTGGCGCTTATCTATACTCTCTCCTATCCAGATTTCCCGCCCTTGGAAGTGGGTAGCTCGACGCAAAATATTTGAAATCTGTAATTCCGTTTTGAAAAATGGAAAACCAGGATAAAGAAAACGAGTCCCAAAACACAAGATAAACCAGTTGCGATATCCCGATGAAAAATGTGTAGCCTGCGTAGTAGTATGGTAGTAGTCTGGTGTACGAAAACGTTGCATCTGGTACTATGTAATAGCAAAGAATACTATCATTTAATGTGCCTCAGACTAGTCCAGTCTTATGTAGTACTATCCAGTAGCATCCTGTCTTGCCATAGTAGCATCCAGTCTTGCTAATAGTAGCATATAGTAGTATGCAGTAACAAGGTAGCCTTGAAGTAGAAGCATGTAGTAGCATCGTTAGTACTGCATGCAACTTTTTCGTACTACTTCATAGTAGCCTACTATTCTGAGATAAATTTTTCATCTGGATGTCTTCCAAAATGACAGACACATTTTGAAGCTTCTCATGTCCTTCTTTTTGAACGACTTGTCGCTGGATCCTGACCTTTCGTCAAAGTTAGCGCTGCTTGACTTGCAAACTGGGCTCGGCCGAAAAAATTGCTAAAAAGTAGGTGGAAAACGAAACATTGACCAAGTTTCAGGGCTTCTGAAGTTTGTAGTTCCACTGAATTATAATAGAATAGAATAGAATAGTGTTTATTTAGCCTCAATGGGCCATACAGATTTTATAAACACGGCATACAAATATATTAATGCATTGGAAACATAATGATCCTAGGGCAAATACATAAACTATCTTCTATTTAAATTCCCACTGACATAATCTACCACCGTTTTAATAACGTTGCCTTTAGTCGATGTCAATATACCAGGGAAGAGCAACCCTCTCCCAAACTGATCCGGTAGAGGAGACTCCTGGCACTGGTGTCCTCTCGGACACCTGTAATTATCAGACTGTCAGAAGTTTCATAACAGATAGCGTATAACACTTTCAAAAATAACAAATTTTCACTTAGAAATAAAGTGTTATGACCAATTAAGTTTACACTATTTCGTGCCTAGATCTCCAACAACAGCTTCAATTGGTAAAAATACTAACGGGAACGAAAAAAATATAACAGATAACGTCCCAAAGTGTTATCTGTTGAAACAGCGCAACCTTCTGTTGTCGATATGTAACTTCTGACAGTGTAGTATTTTTACCTATTGAAGGTGTTGTTGGAGATCGAGGCAAGAAATAACATAAACTTAATTGGTCATAACACTTTATTTCTGAGTGAAAAGGTGTTATTCTCGAAAGTGTTATGCGCAATCTGTTATGAAACTTCTGACAGTGCAACGATTAACCCATCCACGAAAGGCAGAATACGTACAAGGGGTCCTTTAGGTCCCTAATATCCAGTGCCTTCGTTTAAATGTGTCTTCTTCTTTAGGTGTCAGTGCTCCTCGCGTCGGTGTCTCTGGGCCACTCCCGTCTCCCCGTCTTGTGTCCGCAGCCGTCCACAGGGATCTTGGATATCACGACCACGCGGTCACTGTCTTCTTGTTGGCCTGGGGCCAAGCCGTCGACCACGATATGACCCTCACTGCTGACAGCAAAGGTAAACTAAACCATATTATCACATATTCGTTTAAGAGCGGGGTAAACTACAAAAAAAACAAAAGGGACAACACACTAGGCAGATACACAAACAGCAAGGAAAAAATAAGAAGGATAAGGCTGGATACGAGTTAAAGTAAAAACATAGCCAATTGATCAGTTAATCTAGCCCATTGTCTACTATTAAACTTACAGTAAATATTTGAATACTTTAAAACTAGGCTGTGGTTTCAACAAATAACCCACGGTTTTGGCTGTTTAAGCATTTTCCAAGAACCGTTGACTTACAGTGAAAATAGGGAACAAATTTGTATAACCGTTTTTTCTGATGGAGAAACTTCTCGCAGGCAACCGTCGACAGCGGAATACACATCGAAGGTGGCAAAACACGGGAAGTGAGAAAATCAGTGTGGAATTTTGTTAGAGGGGTTAGAATGTACCGTCCGAAATTGGAGTCTCCGGGTGTAGAAACGGATGGAGTGACTACAGAAGTAGGTTGCGTTAGTATTATAGGTAAGACAGGTCCTTTAAAAAAAGAAAACATGCAGAATCAAGATAGTTTATCAGCTCCCGGCTCCGATTGGGAATCCGCACGCAAACATATGAATAAAACCCTAATGGTTAGGATTTGACTAGGAACAAAACAATATTATTACGGGACCGGGCAAAAGCCAGCAATATAAAAGACGGCATCGGCCAGACCGGAAAGTTCCAGTTTTGTCTCCTGCCGAACCTTTTGTTCTTGTGGGCCGTGTTTGACATCATTTTACCTAAGTTACTATTTGACTGGTGCTTTGCAGAAGTATTTGCCATGTTTGGTTCTGATCAATTTCAAAGTATGTAGTTCAAAGTATGGTACATTGAAAAGTAACATACCTCTACAGTAGAGTCATAGGGTATTTTCACAAGGATATTGTAAATTTGCTGCAATTCTTTGGACGCCGCTAACTTTCGGGAAAAGAGTGCTAAAACAACTGACACGAAAGAGCGACAATAAAAAACAAAATAACGGCAGATGCCTTTAATTTGCCTTTATTTTGCTTAAATATTTGTTTCAGTCAGTTCTGTGGATAAATATTTGCTAAGTTTGAATTTTGTCATGTTTTTCGGCCCCGCACTTGGTAAGTAACCTATACCTACTGCACTATAATTACATTATGTGACGTGTTAGCATTTTCATGACTTCGAACTATGCTTTGACAGCTGGGATTGTGAGGAAATTATGACAGTTATGGTGTTGCACCGTCACCACTTTGCTGCACGAGGCACGCAGCGTGTTTGCCGTTGCTGCGTGTGGAATGTTGGACAGATGAGACCTCGACTAATGAATTATAATTTGCGCAGAAATAGCTCTTTAAATAATCTGTATATATGTAAAATACAAGCGAAGAAGTTACTTACAAATTTGGATGCCAGGGCATCCAACAAAGCTCGTGGGGAGTACTTGAAGTTCTACTTAAGCACAAAAACGAAGTATTTGGGTTTGACTGAATTAAAACTTTCAGGACTACTGAGATTAGTACTTTACTTAAGTCAATAACTAGGTACTTGCAGCTCCAGTCACCAACAGATTTTGTTTCAAGTACGTTCTGCTTACATCAAATCGATTTGCACATTGGAATGCTTATGGAACGCTCTACTTGATAACAATAATCCGAAATGGTCAAACGCATTGTGACTAATGTTAATCCCACGTTGGGAACGGTTTTCAATCAACATAATCCTAGAATAATGAACTTTATTTCGCAAAAAAAAAAAAAACCTATAGTCTTTTGGCATTCGGTAATGAGATTTTCTTTTAATTTCATATTCTCTTTGCAGACTCAGCGACTGACGAAGATCCTATTTGCTGTGACATTGAACCTGAGAAGAGCCATCCATCTTGCATGCCTATCGAAATCCCATCCAGTGACAAGTTCTACTCTCTCTTCAGAAGGAGATGTCACGAATTTGCCAGATCTGCTGCTTCTCTCAAGTTCGAATGCAAACTAGGTAAGCCGTTAAATCCTGATTCTTTTGTGGTGTCTAAGACACCCATGAATCCGAAAACACGCCCATTACGGCTGCCATTTCACGAGGGGAAGGACCCCTGTTCTTTCGGTGGTGTTCGTGGGTAGAGTTTTTCAGTCCGTCTTCGTCGGGGCAATTCGGATTAGTTTGTCTCTTGTTCGTCAGTGAGGTCAACTTTGCTACAACCAATTTGTCGAGATAAAAGGGGAATAATAAAACCAGAACAGGGTTCCAGTCGCTCAACTCTTAAGGAAGAAAAGGGTTAGAACCCCGACGAAGAATTTATCTCAGAATAGTAGTGTGAAGTGGTACCAAACAGTAGCATGCAGTAGCCTACGAACTGATGCTACTACATGCTTTTATATCAAGGCTACCGTGCTACTGCATGCTACTATTAGCAAGACAAGATGCTACTGGATACTATTATGATTGTCCCAGTCTGAGGCACATTAAATGATAGTATTATGTACGGAGAGAGACAGATCCCCATATTTACAAACTATCATAGCATAAATAAATTCAATTCGTTACAAATTATAAATAACAAACATATAAATAACAAACAAATACTACGACCTCAGCATTGAAAACCGAAGTGAAAAAGGGCACAGACGAGCTCCCGTAACGATTAGTACGGACTTTAGGGGGTAGAAGTTTATTTTACAATCGAGTTCGATTATTGGGAGGGGCTGTTTCCGGTAGCACCGACCGGGTGGCTCGTACTGGCTAGAATAGATTTGCCAAAATGCAAAATCAGGTTCAAGTCGGACTTTAAGCGGTGATAAATTCAGTTTCGCAAGAGCTTGTTCGTAGTGTATGTCGTGTACTATTACATATCAATATATGCAACTTATTTCATACAACTATCATATAGCTACGCAGGCTATGAATTTTTCAGCGGGTTCGTGCCCCTCGTTTTTCACGCCTGCTTGCTGCTGCATACCTACCTTAGCTGAGGCTAGCCCTCAGTTTTTGTTCTTTTTTGCCATTCATGTTCACTTAGTTGACACGCTTTGGTGGCAGATCAGACTCTAAAATAAGATTTTACTATTATAATTAGGCGGAATGGGAAATTGAAAGAATTAAAAAAGTAAATATTATAGACCTTCAGATCTACTTTAAAGGACCCGTCGTACCTTTAATGCCAATGTAACCTACTTCCGTAATCTATCCATGAATGCTTAAACCCGGAGATTCGAATTGAATACAGTACATATTCTTACCCCACTAACGATATTTTTCACACTTGTCTTGTATTTTCTGTTTTCGCTGCGTAAGGTGCTCCCAGCGACTCTCCAGTAAGTTTGTCCGTGTTTCTGCTTGAATTCAGTGGGCCAGGAGAAAGGCTTGAAACAGCAATAGTCGTGGATACTTGTTTTAAAGCAGTTTGCTTTCAACAAAGTATTCAACATTTTTAGAACAATGGAACGGAAACAATGCGAGGTGTGCTTTATGAATTTTTTATTTACGGGACTGCTTTATTCAGTCCATAAGACCATAACAACAACAAACAAACATACACTAAAAAAGACACTGAAAAAAACAAAATAGACACTTTAAAGTTTAACTGAAAAGCAAACTTATTTTTGTTTCATTTAGTTGAATACGCCGAGTAATTTGGATTCTGCTAAGAGATTTTTTTTATTTTCCACTATCTGCGCTCGTAGTGACGTTCAGAGTATCTCCGGCTGTCCCCAGAGCGTAAATTCTACTATGACGCGGAATATTTGAATCGGCACACAGATGCGGCTTTTTAGTGGGCGGTGATAAGCTTGGCGAATACTGCTTAGTGCCTGAACAAAAAAATATTCATAAATCCTTTTCGTCAAGCATCCGACACAGGCAGTACCACAAATCTGACAGGGAAATTCCACTATTTGAAAATTGGTTATTTGTGAATAGTGGAGCAACAAAGTAACGCATTTTCATCGGGTCTTCAAGCCTCTCTAAGTAAATAAGTGAGCGGTAACATGACTGTCCCTTCTCTGCCCTTTTCAGTTAAACTTTAACTATTGCTTACATTTTTCAGGCCCGAGAACGCAGCTGAACATGGTCACCGGACCTATCGACGCAAACTTCGTCTATGGATCGAACAGGGAAGCCTCTGATACCCTGAGATCATTCAGGGGTGGTCTGATGAAGACATTCCCGGCTTTTAAGGAACTCGGACTTAAGGACCTTCTTCCCCTCAGAATGGAAAACCCCGATGACGGTTGTCTTCGTCCCAGCCCGGATCTTTTCTGCTTTGCAGCTGGTGAGCGTACTTCACTGACTTTGATTTTAGATTAGATTATATTACTTTTATTACAAACCTTTACATACCACGTAATCTGCATCACCTGCAGGGAAAGTCCCGGGGGACTTGTTAAAAAACAGGCGAAAAACAAAATTCACATCTATTTACTAATGAAAACTGAATACTACTACTAGTGAAAAATAAATACAATACTACTAACCAGGCCCGTATCCAGGAATTTATTTCGGGAGGGAGGGGCCTTTCGGGGGGGGGGGGGGGTTGCCTGCGGGTCACACCAAAAAGTACAAAAAAGACATAGATCAGAGGAAGAACCTATAAAAATGAGTATTTGTGTATATTTGGGGGGGGGGTTAACCCCCTACCCCCCTGGATACGGCCTTTACTAACACTACATTTCTAATTACTAAAACGAAGACTAAAGAGATGGGCGGATGTTGCTGCGGACTGTGAATACCCTGGGGTGGGATTGGGGATCTATGGTCTTGTATGCCTGGCTGTTCCAGTATAAACCAGCTGGTGGAACCCCTTGAAGCAAACTAGTTGTAGCAGATGTAGTTTATATTCCAGTGTTCTACACTGTAAGAAAAATCTTGTAGTATTTGCTACTGGGATTAATCTTGTCTCTAAAAAGATAATCTTATCTCTAATTCGGATTAATCTTGTCTCAGTAGAGATAAGATTAATCCCAGTAGCAAAAACTGCAGTTAACTTTAATCCGTACTCGGAGAATTTTTGTACAGTATACTTCCACAAGGCTCCTGCGTGACTTGTTTAAAAGTTTGCCCGGTTTTTGAAATGTACAGTCACGCTCATGCTGTTACCCTCACTTGGCCCTCTTTGCGTTGTGAAAAACACGAAAAAAAAAATATCATAATCGATATTCCGAATCCGAATCCGTAATCAGGAATTAACCAAACCTGGCAAATGCAGAAATCATTGCAATCAGGATGGATAAAAGTGACATAAAGTTTGGAATTGTGGAATGGAACGTTCAGGGAGGTTGAGTGGACCAGTAATCTAGTTGAAATGGGCCCTTTAAAGTCTTTGATTCATGTCGGCCGAGAAGGTGGGAGACACCGTCACTTTTCGATGGTCTGATTTTTTACCAGCACACTGTTACCTTTGTATTCCCCAAAATCTCACCGTAGCCAACGTTATCCAGAAATTACTTGAGCACAATTCACTCTTGAACGCCAATCCGGCATTGCTAATTAACTATTCATTGATCTCCTGACGCTTGTCAAAGAAGATCGTGTGGCGTGTAAGAGGAATAAAACAACTAAGTATATCACCATGTGGACGTTTAGATATGTCGAAGAAGAAATGATTGGCCAGTTTGACATTTTTTTGGTCTCGGAATTACTTAGCTCAGTTTTGGAATCTTCAAGAAATCACTATAACGAATTTAGTATAATTTACGGTGTTTGTTTCCTGTGGTCTAGTTTACATCCTTAATTCTTTAGACTTCCGGGAATTAACAAGAAAAAAATACGTAAAGAAATCGATAATGCAAATAATTAGTTTAATTTTTCAACACATTTTCCATATGCCTGCTACAATAAAAACCTTTTGTTAGATCCAAAGTCAAACTATAGTTGTTTTTTTATTATGTAGTTTCAGCTTAGTTTCGCTTAAAAGCTGTTTTATTTGTCCATTCCATTTGCTGTAGTTTCGAACCTGAAACTACAGAGCTCAAACTACAAACTACCTCGCCGACGTAGTTTGGTATAGTTTGACTTTTCGAAAACAAGAACTCAATAAAACGCAAGTAAGACAAAACAAGAGTCAAACTACAAACTTTGACGAAACAGAAGTGAATCCAAAAAACGCAACTTATGATTCCACCCTCCCCATGTTGGGCGCTTCCGACCCGTGTCGCTAGATGACCCAGCGGTCGGATCGAGCCGTTGCTTCATCTTGGGTCTTGGGTGTGGGGGGGGGGGGGGGGGGGGGGGGGGGTTCTAGACGTTGCAAGTGCTAGAATGCTTATGATATAACTCCTTTAATGGTAAGAGCAAAGTCCCAGGATTCCAGAAAATAACCCGCGTTAAAAAAAAGGAAGTCGCGACAGTGGTTGATCTCATGGTTGCCATTTTCGTATAGGTGACGGTCGTGTTAACCAGCAGCCGATGTTGAGCTCCATTCACCTTCTCCTGCTCCGTGAACACAACAGAATCGCCACTGAATTTGGAAGGATCAATCCACACTGGGATGATGAGCGAATTTTCCAAGTAAGCTTTCCTCTTCTTTGTCCATTTTCTAGATTAGCCCTCAGGATTCGGATTTAAGGAAAAATCTGCTAACCCTGTGCTGCCTGGTTTTCAGAAAGTCTTTCTCCTTAACGGATGAGACTCCGTCTCCTTGCATTGAGCGCCACCTACCCTGAGGGAAACGTCGGGAGGAACCAGCTACTAGACGGTTCGATTAGTCTTTCGCCCCTATACCAAGCTCCGACGATCGATTTGCACGTCAGAATCGCTCTGGTCCTCCATTGCGGTCCTGCATTGCCAAAATTGCTGCGGTCCTAATCTCCAAAATTGTTACAAGGAGAAAAGCACTCATACACACATCCTTAGTTTTTGGGGACAGTGCTTCAGCGTTCAGTTTTTGGGTATAATGGGTAAGCTATGACAATTTTGAAGTGACTGATTTTAGTAAGATTCAGCATTAACCGTCATCATCGGGGGCACGCGTACAAGCTTACAAAGTCAAGATTCCACAAGGACGTTTTTAAGTGGGGTTTTGGCAACAGAATTGTTGATCCTTGGAACAGCCTTACCGAAGATGCGGTTAATGCTGAATCGATCAATAGTTCTAAGTGCATTGTTGATGAGATTTTTAACTCTGATCAGTTCAATTACTCAAAATTTCTTAGAGTTATTTAGAGGCGAAAACCTTTTCTCTTGCATTGTATTATTATTATTATTATAATACTCAGACGTTAATCAATCAATCAATCAATCTTTATTATTCGATAAACATTCCTTACGGTATTCACAAAAATTTGTTATCTCGTCAAACATAACTATATACAATTGCGCTTTTACGTAGTCAAAAATTAAATAATTACACAAGAACAAGAATTGCAACAAACTAAAACGCTAAAAATTCAATAAATAATATAAAAAAAAGGAAAAGAATTTTAAATTTCGCGTTGAAAAAACTCACAAAGGAGGGGACAAAACTTCTTTCGTACCGCGCATGAATTGCCCGAATGGGTTGGAGCTTAGGAACTGCTTGTGCTGCCATTCTCTGTGGCCTTATGCGGTCGGGAATGTGGGGAGGGGGAAGGATGTGCCGATGGTTGGGGTTTTCCAGTAGTTGTTCACCAAACTTAGTAGAAAGTTGGTGTCTACGGTTTGACAAAGATGCGAGACCGAACTCGTTAAGAAGGGAAATGTACGGGATTTTGGGGGATTTTGATACTATTAGTAAAGATTCACTAGGTTATATCCCAGCGGATGAGTCAGTGTCGGAAGTTTGGTCCAACCCCCCACCCCCAAAAAAAGTGAAAGTGTATTTATGCTGTAGATCTCCCCGTCTGTCTGCCTGTGTATTAGCACGGTACCCCCGTCAACCTTTTTAACCCGCATCATTAACTGAACATAGATTTGAACATTTTGTGTTATGTCTGACAAGTCTTTGATATATTTTAACTATTATAAAATAACCTTTTTTTACATAACTAGTGGTAAATAGTGGATATATAGAAAAAAGAAAGAAACACAACTTAAATTAAATTAGGATTCAAATTTACGCTTCCAACAGATTACACTTCAAACAAACGGACAAGACCGTGATGCGGAGAAAATGCGGTGACCGACAGATTCCTATGCAGCTCGTCAAGTTTAACAGTTATATTAGTTACTGAAAATTTATTTATCATTTTTCGATTTTTATACCAAATTGGCAAGTAGAGGAGGAATTTACAGTTGCGGAAGTATGCTATTCAAATAGCTGCTACATCCTTTTTCTTCAGCAGGGGCTAAAGTCCAGAAAGGTAAAGGACCGAGTGGTCGCAGTAAGTGACGTAGAGCTTGGCCAGAGCTCTCCGTTTATATTTTCCGCGGTTGGCAACGATTTTGGCATATCCAGACTGAATTTTGTTTTTAGTACAAGAACCGCTTGCTGTCGAAAATTCGATATCTTTACTGTAATAGAAATACCGAGCCAACGGATTTTTGACACACAAGGGATAGAGAAATTGAAACAGTTTTGGAGTTTATTGTTAGAAGAAGACGAATTAAAAGGGAGAAATTTACATTTATCAATGTTTAGAGACAGACCGATTTCAGTTTTCAGTTTATTTCAAATATCAACACATATCGTGGCTTGGGGCCAAATGTCGTGTTGAATACGTCAATATACATGAAGGCAAATCAATAATGTCTGTCATAATATCAAGATAAATAATTCAAACTGAATATGGCCTAACACAAAAAGATAGAAGGGAGACACACACAAGAATGACTAAGAATGACTTGAGAGAAAGACAATGAAACTTTTGAAACCATACGAGAAAGAGTGAATTTAGATTGAAGTAAGCAACAAATCGTCAGCATATGCAATGTAAGAAATATCAGAATAACCCATGAAACAAGTTGAATTTATATTTGACAGGATATGGGAAATTCAAATTTTGAAAATACTCGGAGAGAGTACACCCCGCTGCCGGACGCCCCGGCGTACTAGAAAAGTAGGGGATGAACCAGAGCATTCAATTTTTAGATACGAATTTGTGTACCAAAACTGAACTACGGGCATAACGGACAGATTGACTCCCTTTGAATGCAGAGCAAAGAGGGCTCGACTATGAACAGCAGAATAAAAAGCCTTAGCGTCAAGCGCACAAATATATAGTTTATGCCTTTTTCTGGACGTGACAGAATCTAAGGAGTCCTTGAATATCACGCCTGAAAAATTGTGTGTGAAAAAAAAGCAACATAAGTTACGGTTTTGATCGCCTGTTTAAGTTCCCCTGTGAGTTCGCCGTTGAAGCTTAATCTCTGTTTTTACACTCAGTTCTCCTGACGCCTGACGCCTTCGCCGTTTCAAACGCAGGTGAATAAAAACGGAATCTAAGCATCCCCGCAAATCATTCATAAAATCGCCTACATAAGTCAGTAAAAGGTAGTTACATTTGACAGTGAAAAGCAATTCTTGTAGTTGAAATATACAAGTTGTAATCATCCGTTTCCAAACACACTTTCCAGACTTTCAATTTTGTTGGGTTAATTTGTTCATGACAGGCGAACTCGGACCGAGAACTGCGTCTGCGTCACAGTTCGCCGTTTCACTCGCAGGTGTTGCAGAACCGAGAACTGACACGTCTCCGTTTCAGCAAAAACGACAATTAAACAAACTGCGAACTCGGAAGGTGATCGAAAACGAGAAATAAGAAGAACTGAGGCAATCAAAAACGCAACTATAGACAGACTCGAGACAGGCCAAACTGCGGAAAGTATTGGAAGTCCCGGAAAGAGTTTCGATGAGGCTAGTGAAAAGCTCTGCAGAAGTTGGAAATTGCGGCAAAAGACAAAAATAAAGAACACTATGGAGGAAAACCACCTAATCGGCTTGACCGTGGTATCGGTTATGAGAATAAATTGAATTAAATTGGCTCTGGAAAGCATTTAGAAGAAACTTGGTACATTTATTATTTTATTATTTATTATTTATTATTAAAAACAAATAAATACATAAATAATTGAAAAATATACTGCAAGCTATATTTAATATCGTTAGTTTGTGTTCGCCTGATCCCATCCCATACCACACACTAGAGATGTAGTATTATCCCACAACTCAGTTGCCGCTCGTGCGGCCTACGCTACCATATTGTTTGAAAAAGAACAAAAAAACAAATAAGCCAGTTAGAAGCCCATAACTCTGAAACCCCCGCACGGAGCTTTTTTGTAATTCAGTTCACTCATCGCAAATTTTCCATCAGAAAGGACGTCTCTAATTGTCTGAGATGTCTAATTGATATGGGAGCAAAGACTTTTCAGTGTTATTAGAATTTCAGGTTTATTTGTCATCGTTAGCAAACCTCTTGTATAATTTTATAAGTAGTGAACTGATAGACAAAAATGCTCCTCAGCCGGGATTCGAACCCAGGTCCTCTGCTTTACAAGGCAGTCACTCTACCACTGAGCTACCGAGGGGTTTATGAACAGAGTTCGCAAACCACTACAATAGTTTGGTAGAAGCTGGCCATAGGGACAGTGATCCCGTCCGAAGGCAAATTCGTCTAAACAGTTCACATCCCCATGTCACGGAAATTAATAACATAGATGGTACTTTTTTGTATGAAGTTCCATCTATACTCTTGTATAATTTCATCTTTACATAAAAAGGATGTAAAATATAAAAATAAAACATAGCAATCAATCAATTTATTTAATTCGTGATATTACACCTCATATATTAAAATTTCACTAAAACAGGACTGTTCTTTACTAAAAATATACAATCATTTCATCCATTCGGTGGCTCGGGACAATAGCACAGTCGACGCAAAAGGCGGTAGAAATGTCTTAAAATATATTAAATATCCTAAAATATATTAAATAAATATTCTTTGAGCCCAAGCTGAATTTGAAACCTTTATTCAAACAATGTTTACAACGGATACGTCAGCTACGATTCTTCATCAGCAATATTTCGGCCCTTCTTGGCAAGGGTACTCATCAGGCAAGGTCCGAAATATCGCTGATGAAGAATCGTAGCTGACGTATCCGTTGTAAACATTGTTCGAATAAATAATCTATTAAATGTCCTTAAAATATATATATTATATATTTTTTCCAGGAGACACGTACAGTCATAGCCGCGGCTGTCCAGCACATCACTTACAGTGAGTTCTTGCCGATGGTACTTGGACGGGAAGTCATGACCAAGAACAATCTTATTGTTGAGAAAGAAGTAAGTAAAATTACATGTGTGTTGCCCATTTGCTTCTCTCCTTGTGCAAAAAGGTAATTGGTTAACTTGATTGAAATCCGGGTTCGGCCGTGGATCTGGGTCGGAAATCCGAACTAACCTCGTTTGTTGGAGTACCAACCCTCCGACAAATATGACACACTTCCTCGAACGTCCATCCAATACCCCAATTTATCAGTAAAGGAGCTAGTGTATAAAGGTCAATGGAAAGAAGTCCACCCGTCTGAATAAAAATACTCTAAGGACCCCGAACACAAATGCGTTTCAAAAAATAAAAAAAAATTACCATTCGTTTTCCGGTCATGTTGACCACCTTCAGTGGCTGCACTATACCGTTTGCTTCTTTTTGTTTTCTTTGGGACGAAAGATGACGTCGGAACCCGATGAAAATTTTTCGAGAATTAAACGTATGGAGTTGTACGAAAAAGTAGCATGTAGTAGTAAGTGTTGCCACTGCATGCTACTACTAGCAAACTGGATGCTATCGGATACAAGATTAACCCAGGCAGAGGCATGTTAATTCAAAGTACTCCATACTACTACATATTATTAATCAAAGTGACAATCCAGCCAATCACATTACCGAAAACCGTAGTTACCATGCTTAGTACGCTCCCGAGAATGGTAAGCAAATAGTTACTGTAAGTAATAGTAAGTAAGTAATTTATTTATGACCCGCCATTTCGGAAAGGCGGAGTAAATAAAGAAAGTAAACAAAACACATACAAACACAGAAAAAGACACTTAATTTTTAATCTTCGGTCAGGAAACAGTGGACGATTATTATTTCGAGAAGGTTGGAACAGTCAGCGTAGTAACTTTTCTGGAGGCTGGATAGTAACAGAATCAGAATCAGAATCAGAATCATTTATTTTTACACAAGCTATCGTAGTCAAGAAGAGACTCAACTAAATGGCGCTTGGGCTTACAAATTAAAAGAGGACACAAATAAGAACAGAAACTTCAGCACTTATTAAACACTGACGTGTAATACGGAACGAACGTGTTTGAAAACCTATTTGTTCGTGTGGTAGGCGGTACCAGTTTTTCTTTGTTTTTGGACCTAGTGTCAACTCGATTCGGCATGACCGGTGGTAGTATAGCCCTATGTTTGTCACTTCGTAGAAGGAATTGACCAAATTTGCAGATCAAACTGAACCGACGGTCGTAAAGGGACGGTAGTTGTAAGGTTGATAATGCTGAATCATAATCAGTAAATGCTTCACACAATATTACTTTAGCGGCTCTTTTCTGTATTGACTCAAGTTGATCACTTAAAGTTTAACCGAAAAGGGCTAGGATACGACAGTCTAGTTACCCATCACTTGTTCGATTAAATAATCTTGAAAACCCGATGAAAAAGCGTTAGTTTGTTTTTCTGATATTTCCAAATAATCGATTATCCCATTGTGCTTGCCGCTCTTCCCGTTTTTGTGATATCTCTATGGTGCCTGGAACATTTGGCAACAATACCAGCAGCAAACGAGTAAATAAATTGTGTATCAAATAAACAAAGAAGTGTCTGCAGTCTGCAGTGCCAAAAACTAGTGCTAGCTAGTGATAGTGATAGTGCAGTGATTTTCGCGGGCAAATTGTGGACGGATTCACCATGGGAAAGCGTCCACATTCCCAACGTCCCTACTGAAGACTACTGTGGACAGAATGAAAATCCCCAATAGGTGTTGTAATAATTCAATGTATTTGAATCTAAGATGTAAAAATAAGTTGCCTGTTCAGTTAAACTTTAAGTATCCTGTGTTATTGACTTGAGGCCCCCAAACAGGGCAAGCATACTCTACAATTGGTCGGATATATGTCAGGTACGCCAGCTTTAGTTGCGACACTGAAAAACCGAATCGACGCATTAAGATAAGGGTACGCATCGCACTGTTGGCTTTTCTTACTATTGTATCAACGTGAAGACTAAACGAGCAATCAACGCTAAACGTGACGCCGTGAATAACAGCCGAAGATACACTAGGATACGGTGGCGGAGGGCACACAAAATCCCTTTTCAGGGGATTAAAGCGAAGGATTTTGGTTTTCCCTTCGTTGATTTGTAGGCTGTTAGTTGCACATTGGTCTTTAAAATTGCTGAATGTTTCGTCATAGAACTGAGGAACTGCCTCGGATTTCTCGATAATGTACTTGAGAAGAACTGACAAATCGTCAACGTACTTGAATCTTTCATCGAACCCAGAAAGGACAAAATTTATCACTGCCAAAAACAATAGTGCCGCAAGTTTTGTGCCTTGTGGAGCTCCACACGTTAGCTCAGCCCATTCGGAATCAGTGTCTCCTGGGAAAAGACTGTACACGCACTGGTAACGGGCTCGTAAAAAATCGATCACTAGAAGGAGGATATGTTTGCGTGCACCCATGGTGCGTAAATTTGTCATTGCAATGGAGTGGCGAATAAGGTCAAAAGCTTTTCGGTAGTCCACAAGGAGAAGATCGATAATGGCACTTCCTCGGTCGAGCCACTCAACGATGAGGTGGTACATACGCACTAAATAGACAGTTGTGCTGCTGCCTTTTAAGCATCCATACTGGTACGGGTCGAGGGATCCAGAGACCTGTGACATCAGCTCACGGTATATAAACGTTTCTGCTACCTTAGAAAGGTTCGGAGTTATTGAGATGGGTCGGAGTTGATCACAAGATTTGGGACACTTCACCTTTGGAATGACGCGAACATACGCCCTCTTCCACGCACTAGGGAACACTTGTTGTAGGAAACACTGATTGATTATAGAGGAAAGCGGCTTGGCAAGGAAAATCGCGAACTCGCGTAAGAGTTGTACGGGAAGCTCACCAGGGTAGGACGCACAGTATTTTTTCAGTTTCTGGAGTTCTTTGTAAACCGCATATTCGGACACTTCACCAACGTCATCAATCTCTGCGTCAGCAATGAGACTCTCAATATCTGAACTGGTGACTGATGGAAAGGTGGTACATATGCGAGCAAAGTAGGAGTTCACTTCATTAGCTGATGTCAAGGTACCGTCCTCTTTGAGCAGTCTTAGGTCTCTAGGTGTCGCTTTACCGGTAAGTCTTTTCACTGAGGAATGCCATTTGTGAGGATTTGAGGTAAGTAATGGGGTAATCTTGTCTCTCACATATTGCTTCTGCGCGCGCCTATTCAGTTTAACTATATAGTTACGCAACTTATTTGAGGCAACGGTATCACCTGCGCTGTGAAGGCGACAACGGATCTTTATTAGATCCTTTAGTTTGCTGGTGATCCACGGTTTATCAGTGTCACTGACGGTAATCACTTTAGTGGGAAAACACGTTTGAAACTTCTCTTGAAGAAGCGTATTCAGCTTATTGACTTTGACATTGATGTCCTGCTCGGAACAAATGCTCTCAAAATCATAATTACCGATCCAGCGACCAAATGTAGAAATCGAATCTTGGGTGAGTGGTCGCACTGTAGTTTTGATTCGTTTGGGTTTAGGGATGGCTGAACTAGCTTCCCAGAAAATGATGAAGTGATCAGAGTTCTGAAGGGGTCCTAGCGATTGCGGTGCATGATACAAATCTGTCAGGTTCGTAAAAATTAAGTCAAGTGTGCTGCCGCTCTTGTGTGTCGGTATTGTGACGGCTTGCCGCAAATCCAGAACACTGGAAACCCATTGCTTGTTTGTTTGATTGAAGTCACCGGCAATCACAAAGGCAGGAGAGGCATACCTGCGTCGCATTTTGTCGACGAAAAACTGAATGTGCTCGATCAGTTCCTTCCTGTTTCTGGCACTTTCAGGATAATAGACAGAAGCGACAATCAAACATGAGAATCTTTTTGATAAACGGGGGGGTTTACACTCAGTCCATAATATTTCGTGGCCGGAGTCACTGGGCTCGCTTAACAGCTTTGAGGGTAGGTCATTGCGAAAGTAAAGACCAACGCCACCTCCACGACGGTTCAAGCCACGATCACGACGGGTATTAAAGTGGCTAGTGTAGCCTTTAATGCGCGCCGACTCATCAGTAATGTCCCAACATTCGCTTATTATGACGATTGAGGCGTTGTACTGCCTGACGATAACTTCTAGTTCGTCAGTTTTCTTATTCAAAGATCGAGCGTTACAGACGAGGATGTTAGGCAACTTGTGCTTAGCTATAAAAAGCTCTGGACGCAGAGTTGGTGGGTGGTCACAGTCACTGATCACAGCTGGCTCAACATACCAGGGATTTAGAACAGGCGGATTCTACTCGGCAACTTTGCCTACGAGGCTGCCTGTTAGATTTTCTCTCAGAGGAGACGAACACTGGAATTTTTACTCCTTGGGTGCGTTTTCCTCCGCGTTTTCCACGGTGACAGCGCTTGATAGATGTTTCAACCACTTGATAATACTCTGGTGTCATTTCTGGGAGTCCGAATGCTGCAGCTACGTGAAAGCACTCTGGTGGCATTTTTAGGAGTCCGATTAGCCACAGTCTGCAAAACATAGATGGCGCTATCGTCAAACAAGGTGAAAAAAGTTCCATTAAGTCAGACTTTTCATACTTGAAATAGTTAGTATTGTTGGAGAGATGGATTGTAGGATCATAGCCAAAAAAGTACGAATTCTGAAAAATTTGAAAGTATGCTTCGTGAGTAAAACACGACGACACCAACTTGCGTCTTCTAGCCGGAAATGCTGACGTAGACTGGTGATGGTCACACATGCGCAGTGCACACATCGGGTCGAAAAACCCTGCTCGAAGTATTCATCAATTCGGCTGGGTTTGTTTCCGAGATAGAAGGTTCTTGCCGAATAAACTGCTTCGGATTTGGATGTCGAGGTTGTCTTCTAAATCAGCAGTTCGACACCTTGAAATACTAGTATCCAACATAGAAACTTCCTAACCAGTTCCATTTTCGATATCAAGGGGGGGGGGGGGTCTCACGGTTGCTTGCAGGTGCCTGTCAATCCTTGCCCTATTTTTACCATATCCCTGCCCTATTTTTGTCACACGACTAGGTTTCCTGTGACAACAAATCTTTTCACTAGCTAATCCTTCTTTTTAGGGGTATAGCAAGTACAGGTACGACCCAACCCTCGAGCCTGCTCAAGCTGACGCCTTTATTGCCGCTGCCTTCCGTATGCACACGTTACTACCGTCTACAGTTGAAAGATGGAGTAAGAACCACAAGTACCACCGTAAGTTCAGTTCGCAATTTCTCACCCAGCTCCCGTACTCGGTGTGTATGCATGTGAAACCGAATTTTCGAAAACAGAAGTGTTATTCCGTAGTTAGCCGTGGGAGACTAGCCTTTATTTCAAATATTGAAAATTTTTTGTTGTACCTTTCTCGACGTTACACCGCGACGTTTACCGATTTGTTAACAGACACTTTGAACTGAGAGGTTCCCAGACAGGTTCAACGCAGTATCCGTCAGGGATCTAAGAATAATAACGTTTGTTTACAAAAAGGCTATGCAACATTAAAAATATGTGCAACCTTACAAACAAACTGTTATAGCTGTTACATGAACTAAGCTAAATTTTCTGTTCCAAGTTTAATCGTCTACATAATTGTGGACTTTTGTAATAAATTGCGGGTTCGTAGATTTCAGGATACCAGTTTTACCCTCAAATGTGAAAGCGTTTGGCACTCTGGGAGGAAGTGGGGGAAATCCTCCTCCTGCAACCAGTGTTGCCACTGGTCAGAGAATTCTGCCGCTGATTCCTTACTCGTAAATACAAAAACGAAGCAAAAAAGTTCATGCAGATAATTATGGAGTTGGTATGATTGCTCGTAAATAGTTGGTAAAAAAAAAAAGGACCCAGTTGTATAGGCGCTAGAACATCAATCAATCAATTTTACTCCAGTAAAAAACTACCATATCACAAACAAAAACAAAGAAAACAGGGAAAAAAGAACGAACGCGGCAACAAGTGCAAATATCACATGGGCAAAAAGCAAAAATACCCAGCCAGGCTCATACAACTTCTGCCAAATTGGCAGAGACAGGTAGAGCCAAGGAGAACAAAGCACAAGGATGCATTCATTATGAGATTCAACTAAACGCTGTTCTTTACTTGACTTGCTTTCTTTACTACTAATTACAAAATAAACTATATAAACACGCAACCGCCCGGGGAAGGCTCAAACAGCCTGATGGTGGACGGCTGCAATCCTCTGATTCTCAACCTATAACAGTTTCTTAAAAAAAAAAAAGGACAAGAACACTCTCACTCAATTAACCTTTAATATGCTGTTCATCACTGGATTTGCGGCCAAAGTCACAGGTTCCGTCAGAGAAAGCCTGCAACTGCCTGCAATTCCGGGTTCGTAGATTTCAGGATACCAACCACTTGCTGGCAACTTGCAAACGGGTAGAGGTAAGGGGAGGTACACTATAATGACGCTCTAAAAACATGAAGAAATAACCGAATAGGCCGATAGACAATATTATGAAAATTCGACAATGTATTGTAGTTTTTGATCGTATATCTAGCATTGTATTATAATTAATTTGACAAACCAGTTGTATATAATTATTCTAATCGTTTCTTTTGTCGTGTAGTGTACGATTACTTTGTCGTCAACCTATGCTACCCGATGGATAATTTGCTATTAATAAATGATTGATTGATTGATAGATGGCGTAAGAGCGATCTTCTGTTGCTCTGGACCTGCATCAGTCCTTCCAGAGAATCGAAAACCCATTTGCAAAGCAATATAACAGATTAATTATTATTATTATTATTATTTATCTGAATCCTTCAAAACTGAACAGTAGTGTATGAAAAGGAACAACAACATAGCCGCGTTCGATTCAACAACTGTTATCTATTATTGTCGACGACCAGCCTTGATTCCGTTTTATTCAACTAGTAGCGCTATTGTTGTTTTATTTAAAAGCTGTAGTCGTAGTTCTACAAACCGTCGGATAATATCCGAAATTCCCGATGGAAGTTCCCATCGAAACTCTAGCGATGATGAAAATGGTTCGTCTGTTGTCGTTCGATTCGCTCGACAAAAAATGAAATTTTCGTTGAGAATGACGTCACTATCCGTGAAGAAAATGACTACAGACAATTTTAGGATAATGTAGGTGGATGACTGTTGGTGAATCGAACGCGGCTCATGTCAAGCAGTACTTGCACGAAGTTATCGTCGATCGCCCAGGACTTTCACGTTTCTGCTCTTTGCCATTTGTCTAACTCACTTTGTGCTTTCAGAGTCGAGAAGACTAAGTGAGATTCTCCGTCGTCCCTTCGATATGTACAAACCAGGAGTCTGTGATGAATATATGCTGGGTATGATGAACCAAGTGGCTCAGGCCATGGACGACTCCATGACACAGGAGGTAAGCCTAACCCGATGAAAAATTTGTAGCCTGTGTAGTTGTATGATAGTTGTAGGAAAAAGTTGCATCTACACTGTCAGAAGTTTCATAACAGATTGCGCATAGCACTTTCAAGAATAACACCTTTTCACTTAGAAATAAAGTGTTATGACCAATTAAGTTTATACTATTTCGTGCCTAGATCTCCAACAACACCTTCAATAGGTAAAAATACTACACTGTCAGAAGTTACATAACGACAACAGAAGGATGCGCGGTTTCAACAGATAACACTTTGGGATGTTATGTTTCTTTCGTTCCCGTTAGTATTTTTACCAATTGAAGGTGTTGTTGGAGACCCAGGCGCGAAATAGTGTAAACTTAATTGGTAATAATACTTTATTTCTAAGTGAAAAGGTGTTATTCTTGAAAGTGTTATAACGAAAGTGTAATACGTTCCCGTTAGTATTTTTACCAATTGAAGGTGTTGTTGGAGACCCAGGCACGAAATAGTGTAAACTTAATTGGGAATAACACTTTATTTCTAAGTGAAAAGGTGTTATTCTTGAAAGTGTATACGCTATCTGTTATGAAACTTCTGACAGTGTAGTGATATGTAATAGTAAAGAGTAATGAGCCTCAGACTGGGCCAATCTTAAGTAGTAGTATCCAGTAGCATCTTTTCTTGCTCTAGGAGCATCCAGTCTTGCTAATACTAGCATGCAGTAGAACGCAGTAACACGGTTGCCTTGAAGTGTAAGCATGTAGTAGCATCAGTTAGTACTCCATGTTACTTTTTCGGACAACTTCATGCTTATCATACTACTATTCTGAGATTAATTTTTCGTCGGGAACCTTTCTCTTTTTAAACTGAAAAGCGGTGCAAAAATCTCGTCGTCATGGGAGGCTCCCATTTTTCTTCTGATGAAGGGATAGGATTAAACGCATATCCTATCAGATTTGTATTTAAACATTGATGATGGTGATGCACACTTTGGGTCCGAATGTGCGGGTGCGATGCGACTGCGAATTTGTGGGTCATCTCGCGAGGGCTCAGACGCTTTTGTAAACCAAGACATAATTGAAGGAAATGAGGTTTCTGGATTAATTATGTTAGTTAAACTGTAAAAAGTTTTTCCGTATGAAGATTAAAGTTAACTGCGGTATTTGCTACTCCGATTATCCTCATCTCTACGCGTATAAGAACAATACCAAATAGAGATAAGATGTTTCTTCTGATACCATAGTAGCCTATCCCGATGAAAAATTTGTAGCCTGCGTAGTAGTATGGTAGTCGTACGAAAACGTTGCATGTAATGCTATGTAATAGCAAAGAAATACTATCATTTAATGTGCCTCAGACCGGTCCAGTCTTATTTAGTAGGATCCAGTAGCATCCTGTCTTGCCATAGTAGCACCCAGTCTTGCTAATGTAGCATATAGTAGTATGCAGTAAAACGGTAGCCTTGAAGTAGAAGCATGTAGTAGCATCGTTAGTATTGTATGCAACTTTTTCGTACTTCTTCATAGTACTATTTTGAGCTGAATTTTCGTCGGGATCTGATGACGTCTAAAGTCGTTTTCACAGTTACCATGTTATCTGATGCCACGGTCAAAAGCAATTATTAAGTACCTCGCAGTTACCGTGGTATCTTATGTAAAAAACAAGAGCTGGAAGCTCATATGGCACTTGCAAGACTTGATAAAAGGATGAAAGTAGGAATTTCCCAATTCGTGGGTTTGTTGTGATCATTTGTAAGCAAAACCTTTTAGATAAGAACAACGGTTGGATCCCCCGAAATCACGAAAATGTATCGTTGGGTAAAAATAATTTTTGTTTGCACTTGGCTGTGACGATGCGCACTAAGGGCGCTATAAATTCATCTATAATCAAAACCCTAGAGGCAAAAATGATCCTGGACCCTTTAGGACCACGAATAAAAATGTTTATTCAAACACTGTTTACAACGGATTCGTCAGCTATGATTTGTCGTCAGCGATATTTCGGCCCTTCTTGGCAAGGGTCCTCGTCAGGCTGTCAATCTTCTGGTTCAACTTCGGGGAAGGAAACAAACCTGTAAAAACCTGAATAAAAATGGTCTGGTCAAAAGTATTTTTTTTTACTCTTCGGTTATGATGCGCACTTTAAGGATACTAGAAAGTCATTTCCAAGCAAAACCCTTGAGGCAAAATGTTCATGGGCTTATGGGGATCATGAAAATGTAGATTTTGCTTAAGAGTATTTTTGTTACGGTGAAGAGAATACTTTAAGGGATGGTCGGATCTGGAAAGTGACAATTTCCAAGACAATCTTGTCAGGTCTCTAATGTTCAAGCCAAGTTTCGTTGTCCTAGCACATCTGCAAGGACTGGAAGTACCTTATATATCGCGATCACCGGAATTCCGGACCACCCTCGAACTCCCCCGAGAGTGTCCGAACCCGGTCCGGTTCTATTACTGGTGTGTCTAGGGCTTATGTTTGTTCTTCCCAGCAAGTGTCATCCCAATCGCTACACTCTAAGCGTGTCAGACGATTTCCGCCCCCCCCCCCCCTCCAACTCCCCCCAAAGTCACCGGATCCATTCCGGACTTGAAGTGCGACATCTGAGACAGGAGGTCTTTCCAAATATCAAGTTTCATTAAGATCCGATTCCCCGTTCGTAAGTTAAAAATACGTCAATATTCCGGTTTCCCCTTCCCTCCACTACCCCCACGGTGGTCGAATCGGGGAAGGGACAATTTCCAATTTAGTTTACTAGGGTCCCTAATATGCCTGCCAAGTTTCATCGTCCTAACTCCTAACTCGAGATGAGTGGCTTGACCGACAGACCTAAAAGTGATCGGTACATGGCACTTGAGCGAAGGTGCAAGTGCCGTAAAAACACAGTCCCGACCGTAGTAGCAGACCGTTGTCATCCCACTTTCGGCATCACTAACACAAGAGCTTTTGTTACACCTTTTGGAAAAAAGTTTGGTGCTTGCAGGGGCGTCACGACTGGGGAGGGGGGGGGGGGTCTAAAAATCAGTAGATTTGTTTTCAAAAATGTCATTTTTATTGTTGAAAACAGTAGTTTTTTCTGCAGAGAAAGTCGGTAAAAATTACCAGCCAGTCGGTAAATGCCTCGCCCCCCCCCCAAATAATTTGGCTATTAACGCCTCAGGGTGCTTATGGTGTGAGTGGATGTAAGTATATCATTCGAGGGCTTGACCAAGCGAGATTGTCAGTATTGTAAAGCAACCGTAGTATCAGATAGCCTACCGTGGTAACTACAAAATGACAAAGTGCTGATCCAGCTATCATGGCACTATTGTATCTGCAACTGCAGCTTTAACGATCTTTAACTATTCCCAGTTCTACAATTGTTAACTATTTTGTAACGATGCTCACCGACCATCGTTACAAAATAGTTAACAATCGTTAAGCTCTGGAACGGAAATGGTAGGTGGACGGAGCTTAAATTTCGAAATAAAAAATGTGGAATGCAAAAACTTACCAGCTTTTATTGTTAACGATCGTTACGTTCCGGAACGCAACCATCGTACTGACTTTTCGTTTTTAGTCATTGTTTGTTGTTTTCTCCCAGTCAGCTTAGGCTCAAGGTGTATACAGCAGGATTGTCTGCAGTTTCGTTCCGGAACTTAACTTTTGAACTATCAAGATATTTCGGCCCTTCTTGGCAAGGGTCCTCATCAGGCTGTCAATCTTCAGGATCAACGTCGAAAGGAAACAAACCTTCAACCTCTGATTATTTGAATTTATGTTTCATAGTCGGCCTGGGCTCAAGGAATATTTTCCTTTTGGCTTATTCGTGTGTGGTACAACAGAGCCTGAACTTTTGTTTTTTAGATCACAAACCATCTGTTCCAAGATGAAGACAAAAGGTGGGGTCTGGATTTGGCCGCTATTAATATCCAGAGAGGGCGGGATCACGGCATTCCAAGCTACAACGCCTACAGAGAGTTATGCGGCATTGGCCGTGCTAGGTCCTGGGATGACTTGATCGGGGTCTTTTCCAATGAAACCTTCAGAGGATATTCGTCGATGTACAGGTAAGAATTCAAGCAACTTAACCTGTTATTTAACTCATAGTTATTCAAGGTTTCCGACATCGAAGTTGACATCGGAAAAACATCGAGACGGTCATTCAAAATAACTTATCCGAGCCGAAGGCGAAGTTATACAAATTTTTAAAGAGCCGTCAAGCGTTTAATTCGATATCAAACGAGATGGAGGCATGTTAACTGTTATGATTTATTCGAACAGAACTATTAATAATTAACCATGAACCATGCGGCTGAGAACTACTACAGATTTGACAGGTCGGATGACACAACTACTACAGTTTTACCCGCCCATTGCCAGGCCTTATGTTAGGTCTTATGGTGGGGCCATAAACAGTTAATGGTGTTTTTTATTTTTGTGAATAAACTGAAACTGAAACTGTTAAATTATGAGAATCTTCACGCAGAAAGTTAGCGGTGGATACACTCTCTGGAACCTCTGGAGTTTCGAGAAAAATTATCTGGTGTTAGCTGGAGGGTTCCCAGCTTCGTTAACGTAAACGTCCTTCGATAACTTTGAGATAAACGCCCTTCGTTAAAGTACACCTGAATGAAGAATACCAAGTATCATCCCTATTTGTATGACTTTCGTTAACGTTGCCTGCAGAAAACTCAATCCAGATACGAAACAGTATTTCCAAGCTATGATTTTTGCTCCATTTTGCATCTGTCCTTATTTCAGTACCGAACAATTCTAGAAATGAACAAATGTCTCCAATTAACCCTTCTTCTGGAATATATTTTAACCGGTTAAGCCCAAACGTATATCTAGAAGAAATACCAACACGATCCGGCCAGCGCTGTACAAGATTTGAATGAATTGCGCTTTTTGTCTTGGAGTATGCATGTGCAAACCTCCAGCAACATCCCTATTTTGGAAACTTCAGGCTCAGGAGAAGAATGCTCTCCGTGGCCATGTCTGTAAATGCTTTCTCCAAAGTGTGTTCAAGTATGGTTTCATTGTTCAGGTGTCCTTTAACGTTAACGTAAACGTCAGAGTCCTAATATGGTAGCAATTCACTTCAGTTTACTCTAAAAAATTCCCTCACGGACGAAGCCGAATATTGAATTTTTTCGTCACGTCTTCCTCATAACATAACTCAACAATTAAAAACAACTATAACTAGTGTTATTCATTTGGTCATTGTACGTGTGTCTCTCAGTAAAACCATAAGTAAAACCTTTGGTCATACGTAACATGTCAATTAATCAAGCATATATCAAGTAAACATCGTAATTTGATCAAGTTAACATCAAGCTAAAAACTAAATAATATCAACAATTATAATATCTATAATCCAGTAACAACACACACAGAAATACGGTTAATTTATGGAGGTGTTTCGGAATGGTTAAAAAGATCCGTGAGTGATGGAACAAAACTTTTTTGTTAGCGTCGGCCGGACGAGCGAAACTTAGGTTGCGGGGTAATACTTCATCCCAGGTGTGTGGTATAGGACGGTTTAAGGCAAAACAGCGATATTGGGTATACCCTGCTCTGCATCAGTACCGGTTAAACAATAGTTCCGTTTTTGCTGATACCATGGTATCTGTTACCATGGTAACTGGATCTGCAATTAATCGTTTTTGCGGTTATCGTAGTATTTGATACACGGTGCTCTGCAAAAACGACTATTGCCAAAATTGAACTTTTCGAAGTCATCCCAAAAGAAAAACAGATATCCAGTTACATCACTAAGTGCTAAACTTCTTTCTCATCAATCTGACAAAATTTGATGAAAGTGAGATGACTTTTCAGATACCACGACCAGTTACCACGGTCGGACCGAAGTATCTGAATATCTGATACCACGATAACTGGCCAGATACCACGACAACTGCAAAAACGCCTTTTGACCGTGGTATCAGATACCACGATAACTGCAAAATCGACTTTAGACCGTGGTAACAGATACCATGGTATCAGCGAAAACGCAACTAATGGTATATTAAAATGTAGCCTATAACCAGTAGATCCCTCTTTTGGATCTACTGGTTTCCTATACAGAGAAAGGGGGGCCCCGCGGGCCCCGAAACCTCCAAGAACTCTCTTTAGTCCAGCGGGCCCCCAACCTGCTGGACGTGCGTTAGACCATTCACCTTTCCGGTGTTGACTGAACTTTAGCCGATTATCTACGGGTCGTGTCGTGAAAAGTCTATATTTTCCATTTACTAACGGAAGTGATTGTCCCTAGAACGGTTGATAAGTGCAAAGGCGTCCGGCACCTCGCTGGCCGCTCGGCTCTATATATAGATACAAGTTTATGTTCTGCAACATTAATTTAATCGAATTTTCCTATTTCTCTTATTACATCATGAAAACGTCACGGGCTGTAGATAATCAGCTAAAGTTTAGTCGATACCACCCTTCCGTAGAAACTCGAAACACTTGCATATCAACGTAACATTGTGAGAGAAGATAAGATAAGATTTGTATTCTTCTTAAAGCCATAAAGTTTAGTCGATACCAACCTTCCGTAGAAACTCGAAACACTTGCATATCAACGTAACATTGTGAGAGAAGATAAGATAAGATTTGTATTCTTCTTAAAGCCAACGGCCATTGAAAAGAAGTAAGTAAACAAAAAAAAATCACCTAAATTGTATATGAACAGATATCTCGGTAAATTAACGATTGGCAAGCCTTTTGGATTTCATTCTAAAAGGACCCGTCGTACCTATAATGCCAATAACCTACTTCCGAATTGCAGTAATTAATTCTTAAACCTGACGGCCCAAATTTCAAATGCTGCATTATAAACCCACTGACGAAAACTACACTAATCTTTGCACTTGCCAAGTTTCACGATTTTCCGTACGCATTTTGCTCGTGTACCATGCTACGACGGGTAAAACCGGGTCTCTGAATCTAGCGAAGTTTTCATTAGAAGTCAATGGGTGTGGGAAAAGTCTTAAAACAGTCAAAGTTGTGGATAGTTTGTTCAAAGTAGAGCTTATTCAGATAGTTTTGAATGTTGGAACATAAACAGTAAATAGTGCGAGGTGTGCTTTAATAGTAAATGTAGTTGAATCACCAGCTTTATGAACAAAATTGTAAGTTTTTAGGTACATTCACCAACTCATCGAGATTGTGATAGTGATTTGGTGGCTTTTGCTGCCCTACCCATTTTCTGTGCGCTACGCGTGTGGAAGGGTATCCTCCTCGATATCTTTTGCATGGGGTATATTTCTTTTGTATTTTTGTCCAGCGTCTTTTTGAGTGTATGTTTGTTTGTTGTTGTTATGGTCCTATGGACATAAAGTAGTAATAGAAAAAAACGTAAAATTTTGATAAATCACCACCCATGGCAACCCTGCCTTTACTGCGTTTTAGAAAGCAAAACTTCCTGTTTTACAGCCATCCAGATGACCTCGACTTGTGGTCCGCCGGCAGCTCAGAACGACCACATCCAGGCAGCCTTGTAGGACCCGTTTTCTCTTGCATCATTGCCAAGAACTTCTTCAACTTGAAATTTGGCGATAGGTTCTGGTATGAGAACCAGGGATATCCTAGCTCTTTCACTCCAGGTAAGGAATCCTAAGAATAATATTTACAATATTTACAATTTTACAATGATTAATAATTCTCCTTTTTTTTATAAGATATGATGGTGCATTTGGACGTGTAGGCATTACAGCACTACAACTTAAAGTAGCTAGATGAAGTGTGAATGTTTCTAAATTTCAGTGTTGAACATCAGAATTTGAGTCTTGGGAGCAGAAATTGGGGAAGTATGAACTAGCGGGTACTCAGATTATAATCTTCAGATATCCCAGCTCGTCGCCACTGTTTCGGTTTGCCCCCTACGAATTTGTATTGCTTTCTCGGACGAGCCGAGTTTTCCTACCAAGTAGCGAAAACTTGCGCTACAAAAAATGGTCTCATTTTACCATGTCTCTTGTATACCCATTTATGTCCGTCAAATTGCCCTTCAGAATTAGATTGTCCGATTTGGTGCGGAAGTTTAAAGGACCTGTTGTACCTATAATGCCAATGCAATTAAGCTATACTTCCGTAACATTATTGATTAGTTCTTAAACCGGGAGGCCTAAATTTCGTATGTTACATTCTAAGCCCGCTATCGACACGTCACTTATCTTTGCACTTGCCGCGATTCACTATTGCCCATGCGCATTATGCTCCCGACGAGTGTTCGTGTCTCATGCTACTGATGGGTAAAACCGGTTATCTGAATTTTGCCGAGATTTTGCTATAATCAATGGGATTGGAAAAAGGCGTATAACAGCCAAGGCTGTGGATAGTTCAATAAAAGCAGAGCCTAGATAAACAGTATTCATATAGTATTGATTATTGAATCATAGACAGTAAATGGTGCGAGGTGTGCTTTAAAGGACCCCTGAATGAAGAGTATTAAGTTTCATCCCTATCTGTATGACGTCCGTTAACATTGCCTGCAGAAAACCAAATCGAAATACGAAATACCGTTTCCAAGCTATGATTTTTGCTCCATTTTGCATCTGTCCTTATTTCAGTAACGAGCAATTTTAGAAATGAACAAATGTCTCCAATCAACCCTTCTTCTGGAATATTTTTTAACCAGATAAGCCCAAACGTATATCTAGAAGAAATTCCAATATGATTCGGCCAGCGCTGTACAAGATTTGAATGAATTGCGCTTTTTGTCTTGGAGTCTGCATGTGCAAACCTCCGGAAACAATCATCCCTATTTTGAAAACGTCACGCTCAGGAGAAGAATGCTCTCCGTGTCCATGTCTGTAAATGCATTCTCCATGGTTTTTTTTTCATTGTTCAGGTGTCCTTTAAGAATTTTTTTTTTTTTTTTAGAGCAAATTCGGGAAATTAAGAAGATCCGGCTATCCACCCTTGTCTGCGACAACAGTGACCACGTCGATCAAGTTCAGGTGTACACGATGGTGCTTCCTGATCATGACATGTGAGTATAAGCGTTTGCAGCAAGTTGGCAATATCTTAGTTATAAGTTTCTCCCACTTTGTTAGAATCAAATAACTTATTTTTAACCCAAAATTCGTACAAGCTGAAAAGAGTGGTGTACAAAACAAAATAGGAAGACATAAGTTGTGTTTTTGCTGATACCATGGTATCTGTTACCACGGTAACTGGATCTGCAATTAGTCGTTTTTGCAGTTATCGTGGTATCTGATACACGGTGCTCTGCAAAAACGACTATTGCCGAAATTGTACTTTTCGAAGTCATCCCAAAAGAAAAACAGATATCCAGTTACATCACTAAGTGCTAAACTTCTTTCTCACTAATCTGACAAAATTTCATGAAAGTGAGATGACTTTTTAGATACCACGACCAGTTACCACGGTCGGACCGTAGTATCTGAATATCTGATAGCACGATAACTGGCCAGATACCACGATAACTGCAAAAACGCCTTTTGACCGTGGTATCAGATACCACGATATCTGCAAAAACGACTTTAGACCGTGATAACAGACACCATGGTATCAGCAAAAACGCAACTATAGTTAGGGGAAACGTAACACATACAAACAAAAAAATACTGAAGAATCATGCAGAAGAATAAACCCATGAGAGGGCGATAGACCCGAGTACGCCGCTCTGGATAGTTTTCTGTTTAGAATAGGCAATTTTTCCGTAATAGCGAGTACTTACTATACTAATAATTTTAGAATTTCTTTGCCAAGGAGGGAGAAAAATAAGAAATTTACAAAAACGAAATAAGTGTTGCATAGCTTTCATAAAGGTTAAATCCCGACCTCGAGGTTGATATCGAAAAATAACACTGCAATTGAAAATAACGTATCCGAGCCGAAGGCAGGTTATGGAACTATCTATCCTTCTGAAGGTGAGGTTGATTATTGAATTGACGTCGAGGTTGTTATTCCGATATGAACCGAGATGGAGGTATGTTCACTAGTATAACTTTTTCGAACTGAATAGTTTTTTATTTGTAGGTCTTCTTTTGTTGTACTTTTTTGCTACTGGGTTAAGCAATTTTACTTTAGTGAGTAGCAACCCAAGCCTACTGTAGACCTACTAAAATATGTCCTGTACATCTTTGGCGATGCAGATGATCTAACGGTCGCAGAATTAAATTCAGTCTCAGTTAACCGCTAGATAGCTAAACGCAGTTAACTGCAAGTAAACCAGTGTTGCCATCGATAGCAAAATTCTTCGCTTTGTCACAGATGTTCACTTCTTCGGCAAAGCGAGCAAGAATTCTACGGCTGGTTCATTACCATTAAATACAAAAATGTAGCAAATAACGGTAGGAATACAATTGTGAAGTGGAGAAAGCGAGATTTCTGGTTAATAGGTTGTAAATTCCTACGAGCCAGAATATCATTGTTTTTGCTGCCGTAAGTCACAGATATCGTTAGAGAAAAGTGGCAACGCTTAACAATAACAAAACCACGTGTTGGCTCTTGAGAAAATCAAGAAAAAAAGGACAAATATTAACGATGAATAACTAGCTTTTGGACAATAGGACGTTAACAAAATATATTATGGAACTAAACTTCTGACAGTGCATCTGCGGAGGCTGATACGGCTTCGTATCAGCCTCTCTGTGGAGAATGGTAAGATATCGTCTGAACCTCCATAAAATTAATTGCTATAATTTAACTTCCTGTGGGACCTAGGAAGATATGCGTTGGATACCTGTTCGAGAAAAGTTATTGTCCTGTTTATTTAAAACAGGAAAAAATACTTCCCATTATTTAATTTTAATTCTGTCCAGTGCCTGATATGACGCTGAAATGTTCAGGCAAAATGTCGTGTTGAATATATTATACCTCTCCATTCTCGCTTTTGACAAAAGCGCTAATTTAGCCACCCTAATACGGGTTGAACAGCCTGTCTTTTCTGACCGATCAGGAAAAGAACGGAGGGGAGAATCAAGAATAGACTATCGAAGCAACTTCTCGATTCTGCAGAATCGCAATTCTTTCCCCTTTCACGATTCTGACAAAAAAGCATAAAAAAGAGAATTACCTTCATCACAATAGTCATGAAACGAGAAATAGAAGAACTGAATCGCGAGGAGAATTGAGATGAAAAAACGGAACTAATAATTTCAAGTGCATTAATTATAGTACTCTGATCAATACGATTACTCCCAACTTCTCAGAGTTATTTAGAGGCGAAAGCCGTTTCCTTTGCATTATTTATTATTACTAATATCATTATTAGTTATTTGTTCAAGGGTTTTACTATAATTTGTTCCTCTCTTTTTCAGCAACCCTCGGGTAGCTTGTAAGAGCGGTGTCCTTCCTCGCATGGACTTGAATGCATGGAGAGAAAGTCCTCGAAGCGGCCCACCCCCCGTCGCTTACTCAGTAGGTTCCCCGTACTAGATTAAGCCTGTACCAGAGCAAAATAACTCTGGAGAGTAATACGCGAACTTTGAAAAAGTGACATAGAGTCAAACCACAGCGACAGTAGCTCCGCTAGAGGACACGAACATCCCTACCGAAACTCAGTCGTTAACGAGCGCTGGCTTTTTATGTTCTACGTCCGCCACTGCACAGACGAAGAGTTTGCTGAAGCTTCTCTCGCGAAGCGAGCTGGGCGGGGTTGCGACGGAGGCCCATTTTTGATGCATGGGAAGGATAGGTCCTCGTATTACTCTCTAGAGTTAGTTTGCTCTGGCCTGTACTCTTCTTAGGCTATCGCGTTCTTTGTCCAAACTTTTGATCCAGTTGTCCAGAAAAATCGGCACCAGTTTCCGTTTTATTAGTCTTGATTTGTTTTGTTTTCGGTCGCTCGTGATTCTGAGGGCATACCACGGATAACGTTCACCAGAATATTTGTAGACATGAGTGTTGCGTTGTATTGGTTTCAAATTCATTCAAGTCCACTTTTCAAAACGAGCAAACAATTCAGAAAGCTGAGAACACTGTAAAAAAAAAATCTTGCAGGATTGGCTACTGGAATTAATCTTGTCTTTATTGCGATAAGATTATCTCTAATTCGGATTAATCCTATCCCCATGGAGATAAGATTAATCCCAGTAGCAAATATACTGCAGTTAACTTTAATCCTTAGTTGGAGAAACTTTTTACAAGTGAAGAATTCGAGCTAAAATTATTTAGGCATAATTAATGCTGGTGGACTTCATCATAGAAAGACTTTCATCCTTAGAAAGGAGGAAGAAGTTCGGACTAATCGTACTGAGTAAAGTTGAAGATTCTTTTCTCTTTCTCCTATTTTGCTGGGATTAGAACATAATGATATTTAAGGTGTAAAAGCACCAGTAACAGCGTTGCCAAGTGGAAGGATCCAAACCAATCAGAATCCTTGATGCTCTTCAGAAAATTGTGTGTCAATTTTTTGAAGACTGCAGAAGTTTATACTGATGTTTGGTGAACATAGTTCTACCGTTAGATTTTGAAGCTCTTGACATCTTATTCAAGCTATACTTTTCACAAAAAGTTTCAGTTTTGCGGCCGGTATGACACAACGCTCGTGTATCTCAGTGGATCTCTCCAGGTACGGCAAATGACTCTTTCAAGAATGCAGTAGACCCAACAGTAGCGTGTCCCTGAATAAGATGTACTCAGTTTGAGCCAGAAAAATAGCACTAGCGAGTAGCGCCAACACTGGAAAAAATTGACGCAGACCCGAATAGCAGCAATACTAGCACCACTATAGAGAACATCCCTACTGAAACTCATTCAGTCGTTCACCACTGCTGGCTGTCATAACTTCATATTCTTAACTTACCAAAAAAAGATACAGCCTCCATTGTTTCCTTGGTGTGTGCAGACCGCACCTTTGGTTTACTAGAAATACTCTTGATGACTATCTCTCCTTGCCGATGCAAAATCTACGGCCTCTCCGTGTATCCAGCGGAAGAAAGGCAGAAGTGGTGTCACAGCTGTTGCCAAAGATCGCGGTGATTGATTGACACAAGATTTGAATCGTTGAGTTTGAGTCGCACGGACACGCTTACTCCTTCTTCCTGAGGATCGCTGGCGTGTTTTCGACTTAGTCATATAGAGTATTACTAAACCCGCAAGTTTGTCCCCTTTTAAATGCCGCAAGCCTAGTGGGCGGCGCTACGAGTACGGCCGTTTACTAAGCATGGAAAGCATAGGTCGTGCCGCTACTCCCTAGTGTTATTTTGCTCTTGTATGAGCACAAAATCAGGGTAATCCATAGTGCTGTAACAGCTAAGAGAAAGTTATCATACTCGAGAAGAGGGGTGATATGCCCTCAGATCGCTATCGATTCTTGAAAATTCAGAGTCACTCTTTGAAAGTGTCGGGTTTGAGGCCCCGTATAGCTTATAACCTATTTGTACCTTGGGTTTTGTTTGAATTGTATAAATGCCATGTAAATAGTGGGTGTAGAAAACTGATATTTTTGTATACATAGTCTATTTTTTTACGACGAATGAACTAACCTAGGTGAAAGTTTTTGTGTGCGAAAGATGCTTATGATTAATTATTGTCCCTTGTGGGAGGGGGGGGGGGTAAATTTTTTACTACTTACGATAACCTGTTTTGAAAAATCTCCACATTTCGTAGACAGATCTTTGTCTGACATTACTTGTTTAGGCTAATTGTGTTCTTGTTTCTTTTTTTCTTGTTACTGACTAGTTATGCACTTTCAGCCACCTCAGACTTACGACCGACCCGACTCACCTAAGGTGACACCTATTCCGGAATCTGGATTTCCGGGTTTTGAATTTCCGAAATTCCCCAACATTCCGAACTCCATTGTGGGAGCCGAGTTTAAACCAGCGATCAAACCAGCTACAGACTTGGAACATGACTTGAGACCTGTAACCGACAGCAGACCGCATTTTGACCGACCAGGACCTAATCGACGTCCGGAACCCCACAGACCGAATTTCGGTCGGCCGGAACTCCACCGACCGGGATATTCCGGCCCGGAGAGACCTAACCAGCCGTGCTGTAACGGACCGTTCAATCCAGTTGAAAGGCCGAAAGGCCTGAAACCGGTCCAGCCGTGGTCTGACGACAAACCAATGCCTGGAACTTACAAACCACCCAGACGACCAAACAGGCCCCCAGGTAGCCCTAATAGTTTCCGAAGTTTTATCGAAAGAAATCCGCAGTTGTAGTTTGTCTTACTCGTGATATCAAATTTAAACAAATATAGAAGTCTTCGTTGGTCGTCCAAGAGCTTGAATCTCTTGATCTCGCGACAATATCGAATTTAAAAGCTAGAGAAGGGAAAGCTGTAAAACGCGCAACTCGTTTTCTTCACGACCTTGGACTCACTTACCTTGTCTATCAGGCATTCCGTCATAGCACCCACGTTTTAACAGACTGTGATCAAACTTACAGATTATAATATATATTATCTACCACATCCTTCGCGGCTCAGGCCGCTTAGAGCTTGACGTTGACAAAAATCTCTGCTTTGTTGTTGCATACTCCTCCGACATATGTGAATTTTCCTTTTAGGCTAACGCGAAGGGACGTACATACACATCCCTACAGGTTGTCAGCCAACCTGCCAATTACCCTAGGTTCACACAGAGCGCGCGGCGATGAACGAGATTTTTCAATCGAATCGACAGAATATTTTTATCGCCTGGATGTTCACACTGAATTTTCGTCTGCAACAGAATTTAACGCGAAATCTTGCTGTTGCGTGCATAAAATCGTACTGTCGCCCGATTAAAGTTGAATTTTCCCAGCATTGGAAATCGCCTGACGAAGCAACAGAAATCGCCGATTTTGGCGACGGAAATCTCGGCGATGGCCGATATCGTCTCAGTGTGAACGTCTGTGTGAACCCAGGGTTAGGTGCCTGCTCAGTTCGCAACTTGATACATCCCTCCTTTGACCCCTATTCTGAAATTAAGAGCAGGGATATAATAGTTACTAACAACCTTCAAGCATTGCTCAAATAGGTGTATTACACGCGGCGCTACAAAAGCTGATAAAAGCAGAAAACACCACTACACGCGGTGTTTTCGCTTCAAATCGTATCATTATTCAAATCGAAGTTAGAAGGTTCTTAGCCTATAGGCGTATTCTCGCCGTTCCCCCGAGGACACATGAGGAGTCCCCGCGTTTTTGTTTGTCCCGGGGACTCACTCCCCGTATTCTCGCGAGTCCCAGCGGACGACGAATCCTCCCATTATCATCACCATCATCAAAAAGGCCTCCCTTTCAGATTCGGAGGGGAATCAGGTTTTGCTGGTGTTGGTGCAATGTAAAACTAATTAAAAACAATCAGAATAAGCAAAACCAAAAATAAAGTGGATCCAGACTAATTTTGTCAACTGAATGTTTTTTTTTTTTAACAAAATCCATTTTGGAAGCATTCCCCGTGTTCTCGCTGTTTCTATACGCGCGGAGTCCGCATGGAGTGACTCCCTGTATTCTCGCCGTTCCCTTCGATTCCCCGAGGAGTCCTTGGGGAACGGCGAGAATAGGCCTTATATATGCGATGTTTGGTTTCTCTTGGCTCGCTGGCAGAACCAAAAAAGCAATCTGGTTGGCTCTGCGTAAGACAATATAGGATCAAGATCTGTTAAAGCATAAACAGCAGACTCCGAGCATGTGCCGCAACTCCAGACGTTTTATCACGCAATATTACACCTATTTGAGCAGTGTCCTGAGTACACGGGTGCTATGGCGTGTATGCCTGAAAATCTAGTTGACGAGAAGCTGCGAAAAAATGTCGAGGAGCATTTAAAATCCTGAATTGAAGTAGATCTGTTTTTAGACCTGCTTTAAGCCTCAGAAGCTACAGTGGTCGTCTGCGGCCTGGGGTATACTGAATATAATCACGGTGCTATGTACTGTCTTTAGCTATAAGGCAAGTAAACAGAGGGTCCGAGGTTCAGTGTTTCGAGTTGCCAAATTCGTGTCCTGTTAGGCTAAGTCTATCTACTGACTAATTTCGTTCTTGAACATGTATGCCTGTGTGTTTGAATGTAAAGGTTAAGTTATTAACGGAAATACATATTTTTGAATTACTTTTTCGTATGATGCACGTAGGTCCGTCGAATTCCGCCGATTTTCCGATCTTTGCTAATGGCTCTTGGTCGCATGCTTGACATACATGAGTCGCGTTTTTTGCTAAAAGAGATCACCTGCCCTTTCTGTTAATTTGAGCGTGTTTGGTAAAGAGGACTAGAGAAGCCATGCTCCTGAACAGATTCGTCAACTCACCTCAGAGTTGCCAATCTCCCTTCTTCGCAGGCCTGGGCAGAAAAGACAAAGCTTGGCAAAAAACGACCAAAAGAGCACTGAGACGTGAGCGCTTGATGCAAAACAGGAAAATAAACCAAGGCCTTGGTCTATAGCTGGCACAAAACGCGAAAATAGGTTTCACTCTGGTCCCACTCCTCACCTTCAGACTATGCCTCTTGCTCGATCGAGGCACCTTGCGAACACAAGTTACAAACAATGAGGGTCAGGCGGTTGTGGACGTTCCGTATACGAAAGTACGAGATCGCATCTTGACTGGAAGATTTAGAAGAGATAAGAAAATCAGAACTGTAAACGTGTGCGTTCCACGCATATTATTACGAGTTATGATGATAAGAAGGGGGGAGCCAGCTTTTTATTGTTATAGTGATAACGCTCGCTGGAATAGTAGATCTGGCAGCTCGGATATAGGTCGCCACTGTTACAGGTTCCTGCCAGGTTCCTGCTGAACCGATAGTTATTAACAAATTATGAGAAACCCCAACGATCGTAACAGTCGTGGAATGAAACCATAAGAGGGAGGAGCTAACGTCCCCATTACAGCGGCCTGACACGAAAACAATAACAAGAACCGTAACTAATAATAACTCGGTGGAAAACTACCAATGATTCGTTCCAACAGATGCCAATTGGTCGATATGGTGTATAACCAGTTGCACCTCCAAAACTGTAAACACCAGAGTACTGGGATAATATAAAGGCATTGTGCAAAATTAAAACAATACCGGTGTTTCGGTACGGTACTGACAACGTCAGAAGTTTAGTATTACAAATATACCTGACTGTTGAATAAAAGACACACTGACTTGAGGAAGGTTCTCCAACAGGACAACCGATTCTTCTTGGTTTAATAACTGGGGCCTCTAGTAGATTACTCTGCCTTGCTTTCTACGCCATCTGTACTTGCTACTTTCGAGTCTTCTTGTATGTGTGGTTGGCGTCGGATTCAAAATTAAGCAGTCATGCTGTTTTCCGAGAAAATTTAGGTTTTCATCAATGCTCATACAAGTTTGGAAGTGTTCGGGAGACCGGAAGATGTTTGTTGTTTTCATTCGTTGTATTTCAGAGGCTCTTTATTTGAGGTGAGTAAGAGGCTGCTCCTTGACCTTCATGTAGAAGTGTATTGGTGTGATATCATATTGTGTGATATCAAATATGATATCGTCCAGGTTATGTCAACATTGACCATAGATCGTTCTGAATCAAGGTAGACCAGAGGTAGACACATTATTTATCAGTGTATCTGGGATCCATTCCGAAGAGCTCTTTTTTAGTCAAATTAAACTTTTCCTTTCCTTTCTTGGTCAGTCTAGGTCCTGTCTAGGTCTGGCTTACTCACTTTTTCTACTCAGTGATTAGGCCATTGGATTAGAGTTTCGGATGGTAGTCAATGGCAAAACTAGCCCATCTTCGTGGTGGGGAGGGGGGCAATCCCATATTTTAGTGAAAAATTTAATAATTTACCGAGAAAAAGCGCCGCTGCCGCTGCTCTCAAGCAGTACACACTCCCTGGGAATGCATCTTACAACATGTATAATAAGTTGTAACATATCAATTGAGATGGTTTTCTAATGAAAATTAATGAACTCGCCAATGGTTATCACATACAGCCAGGTACATACTATGCAGTCAATAGTATTGCAAACCGAAAAAGTAGTGATAGACACTGCGACAGATTACTTCACTGCTTGAAGATGTACAAGGCTGTCTTTTTTGCTTGTAAACTAAGCGGTTTGGGGGGGGGGGAGGTCCAAAGCGTTGGCACCTATGAGTTCCTGAAGTTTCTCTGTCCGTCTGTTACAAAAAATCAATGAAGAAAACAACGAAAATGGGGTTTGTAAAGGCCAACGAATATACATTCGCACATACTGAGCGAGAACATTTTTTGTAATTGTTATTTGCAGGTATTGGTGAGTGGCTCGCTGTCTTCATTTTAGGCTTTCGATTCTTTAAAAAAAAATAATTTTCGGTTTCTTGTTGGTTTTCTGCTTTGGTTTGGTTTATTGGTTGTCGATCTGGTTGATCTTCATCCTTGTTTTGGCATTTTTCCTCATCTGTCTGCGCTAAAGAAGGGAGCCGGTTGTCCTCCCGAAATATTCACCTTTTATCTCAGTATAGATAGATAGATAGATAGTTTATTGCTATAAGCAGCCCGAGGGCCATGGCAAAAATTTGACATACGGAAAAAAACAACAACAACAAAAAAAACACTAATATATAATAACACTCTTTTCCTTTTAATTTGTTTTACTTATTCCAAAAACCTACTTCTGTGTTCCATCCCTAGCCTCAAAAATCGCCCCATTTTCTTTATACCAGCAAAACATTCCTCCTTTCCTAATCCATCATTCCATAATTCTCCAACTCCGCAATCATCCAGTATCTTTTTTACTAGATTCGGCCATGAAGTAGGCGATTCTTCTTTCAACGCTTCTAAATATGCAGATTTTAATAATCTAACAGGTGGATCCTTACAATCCTTTCCCAAAACCTAACCATATTCACTAGTCTTACATTTCTTAAAGAAGTTAAACCTAACTCACCCCTAACAACTACACTATTTGTCGATTTACTTACTCCTAGCCACCTCTTAAAATAACCTAACTGCACTACTTCTATCTTGTCTATCTTCTCATACCCCCATACTTCAGACCCATAATGCATTACCCCCACCACCTTAGACCTAAATATTTCTTTGTGGGCCCTAAGGTTTCTAACATCCTTTAGTTCACTCCTAAGTATCGAATTCGAACATAATCTACCCTTCTCTACACTCTTTTCAAAATGTTTACTAAACGTCTTACCTTTAGCTCTTAATCTTACTCCCAGGTATGTCCACTCTTCCTGAACTTCTATTTCCTTACCTCCATAATTAAACTTATCATCCGTCCTCAAATTTCCTCTTTTTCTGAATACTAGTACTACCATCTTACCTGTGTTTAGCTCCAGTTTTTTACCTTCTAAGAACTCTCTCAACAAATCAAGTAAAATCTGCAGATTATTTCTACTATCACTTAACAAAACTATGTCGTCAGCGAACAGGAGCATACACAGCAAAGATATATCTAAAGAAACCGTGGGCGCCCCTTTTTTTAACATAAACTCCACAACATCATTAATAAATATTCCAAACAGTTTCGGCGACAGAGTACAACCTTGTTTTACACCCATATTATAACTTATTACTTTAGATAGTTGTTTTCCTACCCTTACCATCAACCGTGTAAATCTGTATATTTCCGTTAACATTAACACAAATTTTACTGGTAGTCCTATACTTAACAGACTATCTATCAATAGAACTCTCTCTACATTGCCAAACGCCCCTTTCAGGTCTACGAATGCCGCATACAGTCTTCCATTTCTAGGCCTAGTATACTTATCGATCACCACTTATTAATGCGAAAATAATATCCATCGGTCCGTAACCTTGTCTAAACCCTGCCTGCACATGATTTAAAACCTCCCTACAATCTAACCATTTCTTTAACCTATTATCTAAAATCTTACAAAAAACCTTTGATATGCTATTCCCCAGGTGTATTCCCCTATAATTCCCAACCTCCTGCCTATTTCGTTGGGCTTTACAAACCCCATTTTCGTCATTGATTCATTGATTTTTTGTGATATGTCAAGGCAATGTGGTTTACGAAATTATCTCCATCTGTTATCATGATAATTCTCGAAAGGGTTGCGATATCTTGTTTAAATTTGGTATGGGGATGCGTTGGATCAAAGTACAGGTGAAGTGAACCGGCAATCTAGGTTTATGGAAACTTGATGGCTGATGGGAGCAGATGCCCTAAATTTGCTGCTTCTTTGTCTGGACGAAATCCAACAACTAAGTGAAAGGTTGGGATCAGAGTAACTTTGTGATACGCCTCAAAAACTAAACAGGAGCATGGGCCTTAGAAAGTGCTCGGATTCGTCTGAAACTTCCCAAGATGTTCAATTTATCCGCGTCCGAGAACAGTGTTGCAAGGAGGTCTCGGAAATATTGTAATACGAGTAGGGGCTGAATGGATAGAATGATTGGGATAAAACTTGAAAGGTACAAAGCTCTTGGGTCCCAGACATGTAATTTGTGGCCAAAACTGAATCCGACGTCGGTCGGTTGGATGAAGGTGGGGCTGAGGGGTACCGGACGGGTAGACCCACTGGAAATTTTTTTCTGAAATGGTCCGTCCGAGTGATGCTTGATGCATTATAGACGCGGGTGCAAAATATATTCCATATTGGCCCATTTATGTGTCCGAACCTCTTCTTGCCTTTATGTTAGCGCTGTGTGGGGATTAGGGTGGGTCCTGGACAGACGATTCGTTTGGAATCCGGTTGAAACCGGATTTTTTTATAAGTTGAATTTTTACTTGAAGTTGATTAGATGTTCTTTATACGAATAAGGTGATACGCGGAATTCGTTTCTGACCTTTTTTTTCTGGACAAGTATGGTAGTTCGTTCGCAATTGTCTGGATCAAATATTAGATTTTTGGGATCCCATCGAAACCTTTGGTCTTGTTTTAAACTGAGGCCAAGGCACTTTAGCGAATCGGTTACTGGAATCGAAATAGGTCCCATGGAAAGCGGCACTGGTTCACTGGAACATAAAGCATTAACGCACAGATAATCACATTTCAAAAAATTAATGCCAAGACCAGTTTTTGAAAATTCTGAAGAAAGAATGTTAGTATCTTTTTCCACTTTAGATTTACTTCTACTGACGAGCAACACGTCGTCAGCGTACGCAATATAACTCAAAGCAACATCTTTGTAAAAATAAGAAGGCAAAAGTGAATTAAGACAATTAGAGATGGCAGACTTGAAAATGTAAGGAGATAAAACACCCCCTTGCTAACACCATTCTGCACTGGGATACTCTCGATATCTGACCCTGCCATTTTATATTAATAGCTGAATTAGCATACCAAAATTGTAAAATTTTCACAATAGAGTGGTTCACTCCAAATCGCGTCAGGAATAAAAGAGCCTGTGAGTGGACGACATTATCAAAAGCACCGGCTATATCAGTTGAACAAATGTGAAACATCGAGTTTGATGAGCATGAGCACAGCTAGTTCCCGCGCGGAATCCAAACTGCATACTTCCAAAATCGCACTTCTCTGTGAGCTGAAGTAAAAGCACGTATTAAAAAATCTTACTTATGGTGCATGATACAGTAATTGGTCGAAAGTTCTTGCAATTTTCGGGATCCTTCCCTCGTTTTATCACCGAAGTAACAATACCTATACGGAAACTTTTGGGGACAACAGCATCTGGAAAAGTAGTTGAAGATGACCAGTCAAGGCGGGACAGTCAGTTTTGAAAAAATCAGCTCCGATCCCGTCAAGGTCCGTAGATCCAGTTTTGTTCAGCTTTCTCATAGCATTGCTAATGGCGCTACTTTTTACCGGAAAGATGGATTCTTGACGCAATTTCGGCGGTATTATTATCATCATTAGCACCTCATAGCACTGTTAGAGCCTCACGTTACAATGTCCGAAAATACTACGGTAATGGCTTAGCCAGTCGGACGAAGTTAGTTTAGAGGGAGGCTGGGCCGAAGCAGTGTTACTGCGAATCAAATTTTTCCCAAGATTTCTTATCAGTCGGAGCATCCGCACCAGCGAGGCGCGCTGTTTTCAGAGCACTCTTAAGTTCCTTTTTAGTTTTGGTTTTGATTCCGAAAACAGTTCCATTTCTAGGGCGTCCGCACGAGATCCAAATCCTTCACCAAAACTTGGCTCGGTTTTAGCTCTTTTCACTTCAGGGCAAACATTCCACAGTGGCTTTCTAGTCCCGACACGAATTCTTTCAAAGGGTACGGCGGTGTCTGCAGCAACTTTTAAGCAATGAACAAGCTCATAATAGTAAGAATTCGGGTAAATTGAGGGGGAACGTCCACTCAAACCAGTCTGAAGCGGATGAAAAGGAATTTTTAGATTCGCAAGAAGAGCTGAAAGAATATAAACATAAAGAACAGGATCCAGACCACGCCAGTTCCTTTTAACGGACCAGGACTGCTTCGATTTAGCAGTTTGAATCTCAGAGGGCCGGGCAACATGAAAAAGCAGTGGCAGATGATCATCATCTTTATCTTCCTCAAGAACTTCCACGAAGCCATGAATAATTGAAGGATCGGAGGTCATCGCATGGTCGAGGTTAGATACTGCACTGCCCCTGTTATGGACGTATGAGAAAGGAAGGGACTTTTCAATGATATTGTAGGGCTGAGGAAGCGACTCCACAAATAATTCTGAACGGGCTGAGTCAAGGAGGATATCTGTATTGACATCGCCCACAATCAACCACTTAAAGCCTCGACCTGAGATGTCAGATAAAAGAGTTTTGATCATCCTACAGGATTTGGCAAATGACGAAAGGGATGCAATATTGCATCGATAGCAAGGAAAATAGATATTTACCAACACAACATCTCCAAGTTGAACGGAGAGAGCATGACGGCTCGAACAGAACAGTTTCGGTGGTGACGATCATTTACTAGATCGAATAAAGGTTGCCAATCCGCCGGAAGGCCGTCCTTTAGTCATTGTTGCTGACTAGGTAAATATATAATGATCGTGGGATCTAAGCAATCCTTCAGAGCTAGCAGATAGAAGATGTTCTTGCAAAAACAAAGTATCAGAAGAACTGAGTAGTTCATCTAGTAGCAGGTCTTTGTCTTTCGTACCATTAATGTTGAGAGAAATACAGCGGAAAACCGACTGAGGTTCAACCATCAAAGCTGGGCTGCAAAACTTTCCCCAAAACCTCACAGCGAAGACTAAATGCCACATGTCCTTTACTGCAGTTGGCGCACTCTGGCTTAGCAGTGCATGGGGGGGGGGGGAGAAACAGTTGACAGTCAGTGGAATAACCATATAAGATTTACTAGATCAAGCCCATTTTCTGATGTAATGAGTATCAGGAGAGAGATCCAGCCTTGCAAATTGTAAATGCAAATTGCAAACTGCAAATTGTATCTGAAAAACATGCTAACTGTTCTTACAAGTGCCATATGGGCTTTAAGCTCTTGTTTTTATTTATTTATGAAATCCAAAAATTTTCTCGGTTGTTTCAGCTTTCCATGTGTTTCGCCATCAGTCCAGCGGAAACATGGAAAGCAATTCCACGAACTGGATTCTCACAGTTTTCGCGGTGTTCTTTGCTCAATGGAAAGTTATTCCGAAATTTTGTGAAAATCCGCCTTCTGCCATTAGCCTGTAGGCTTTCTTGCCATAAATCTCTGATATTTTAAGAATTTGTATTTATGTCTGGTTTCCTTGAGTTTCTTGGGACTGCCATATCTGCTAAGGGCTTATTAGCACCGATAAGTTTCCTTGGAGTATCCCATTGGTCTTAGGCGTAATCCTGGCTTGTGTACCACTCAATCAATATCCTTACATTTGCATCACCGATACCCCTTCTTGGGATCCCAAAACGTAGGTGGATGGATACCTATGAGTTCGTAAAAGTTGTCCGTCTGTCAGCATGATAGTTTTCGAAGTCGTTGAGATATTTTCTTCAAACCTGGTATGGGGATCCATTGGGTCAAAGTACTGGTCAAGTTTGTAGATGAGCCCTGTGGCTCCGTATTTAGCGGTGGGGGAGGGGTTTCACTTTAAGGGACGAAAAAAAAGTTTTGAAAAGCCAATGAGATAGTTGATCTAGGGGTAGGAGGACATGCTGAATCCATATCTGAAGCGTATTGTCTCGCCGGACAATTAGCTCGTCCGGAATCCGACGAAAACCGGAAAAATTTTTAAAAGTAAAAGTTTTATATGAAGTTTATTGAATGCTTGATTTAGGGGTAAAAAGACATGCTGAATCTGTATATGACAATCATTTTCTAACCGGATAAGTAGTTAACCCGGATTCCGGCGGTAAGGAGACATGCTGAATCCGTATATAAAAATTGCTTTCTCGCCTGACAGATTGTTTATGTATTTTATGTGAAGTTGATTAGACGTTCGATAAGGGTAAGGAGGTCTGCTGAATTCGTTTGGAGCTTTAGGTTTTTGCCCGACAAATAGTTCAACCAGAACTCGGCCGAGACATATTTGGCAAGAACTAAGGCAGGAAGTTACTATCAATTTCTTCAAAGTAGATATGACGTATAGGGGTAAACACAAGTCTAAATCCATACCTGAACTTGGTTTCCTCAGATGACTAGCCATTGGCATGAATCTGTTTCTAAATTTTAATAGTAAAAAGTGTTCAAGGGGTCTGGCGAAGACCGGATGGCTACAATACACAATTGTCTGGATCAAATATTACATTTTAAAAGTTTTTGGGTCCTGGTACGTCTACCTGGCTCTGTCAATGGAGTCCTAGACTTCTAAATTATATTTGAAAAATCTGTCTCTGGTTTATTGGTCACGGTACAAGTCCCTTCTGTAAAGTGCCATGTGTGCATTATCAAATATTACATTTTTGGGATCCCATCGAAACCTTTAGTCTTGTTATACTCCCTTGCAAATTTGACCCACTGGTAAGACTGCTACACCGTGGAAACGCACCCATTACAGGGAATAATAGTTTGCCTAAAAGGAATATTTCGCTGACCTAAGCATGGCAGGTATCAGTTTCATGTCAAGAACTTAGTGTCGAGAAAGGCTCTTTGGGGAGGAAGGGGTATCCCAGGAGAAATATGATATAGGTATGGTTAAGTAATACACGTAAAATCAAAAACCGGGGGGGATAAGAAGCTATTGGCTTACGGTTTTCACTGTTGTCAGTCAGAATTGGCATATGTGGGGGTAAAGCTAAGCCCCTCATTTAGGGTTCGTTCTCGTTTGCAACGCTTGTTGCAATTTTCCGTTTTCATGTAAACAGCTAAGTGTCGGAAAATACTCTTTTTTTTTGGGGGGGGGGGATATCCGAGGACGAATGTGATATGATATAGGTATGCTTAAAGTATACAGAGCATGCAGGGCGGTTCCAAGGGCTTGGGCATTTGGGGGTGTACAATCTCGAAACATACGACTGGTTAATGCCCGGAGTTATACCGATTGGAAACAATTAACAAAAACACACAGCATCACAGGATAAAAGTTGTACGAATTTCAAGAAATATTAACGACGTTTGTATAAATGATAAAATCTTTCTAACGTAAATCTTTCTGCTGTATCTGCTGAGGTTTCCACCTTGGACAAGTGCCAAGAGTTTGTCGTCCAAGTATGGAGTAGCATGGCCAATGCCTCTGATTCTGGAAAGGCGAGAGCGCTGTAAGCGCAGCCTTTATTTAGCACATGCGTACTCGGTGTAAAAAATTTTCGGTGTGTTTTCTACGTTTATTTTGTTTCTTGTTGTTGCTCTATTGTTGTTGCTGGTAATGTTCTTTCTTCCTTTTCTTACTTTGTTTTTCTTCTCTACTGAATCGCTCCCTCTTTTTGTACATTTTGCACTATGGTGGCAATAAAATCTATCTTAATAACACATCAAAGATAATCCTTTTTACTGAAGTGTAAATTAAAAATCTGGACCTTGAACCTATGGATTAGTCATAGTAGTATCTTCTGTGTGGTTTCAAGCGATTGCAGCCTGTCTAACCTTCATATATATATGATTTTTTTTTGTTATTCCTGTCACCCTCAGACGCTGACAGGTTGACATGTCGAAAATACCCCTGAGTGTGTTCCTTTTATTTGGTTACTCAGAGCTTTCTTCTCTCCGCACGACCCTTTCAGACTTGTTGGGGGGTGAATTGGATTTAGAAAAGTGGCACTGAATATATAGCAGGGTGAAAAAGTGCTTGGAAGTCAGTTTCCTCCTGTCAACGTAAGCAAGAAGTTGTCTCAGATTTTCGTTGGATATTCCTACTCGCTTCAGGTTTGTTCGCTCCTTTAACTTATTTTTCTGTTCCATGGAATAGTCCTATAAGTTGTGTGATCCCATTGTAGATTATGTGCCTCTTTTACCCGATGAAAAATTTATCTCAAAATAGTACTATGAAGTAGTACGAAAAAGTAGCATGCAGTACTAACGATGCTACTACATGCTTCTACTTCAAGGCTACCGTGTTACTGTATACTACTATATGCTACTATTAGCAAGACCGGATGCTACTTTGGCAAGACAGGATGATACTGGATACTACTACATAAGATTGGACCAGTCTGAGGCACATTAAATGATAGTATTCTTTGCTAGTACATAGTATTACATGCAACGTTTTCGTACTACTACCATACTACTACACAGGCTACAAATTTTTCACCGGGTTAGTTTGGAATGAAGGGCATATTAGACGTACAAACTATGTTCAAAAGTTTTAGTTTTTATTTGTATTTTGGTAGTTTCTATTTATCGTTGGCTCACGAATATTCGTAGTTCCATGTTTTTACTAGTAAGTTATTAATTAGTCTCATAGTTCCTAGAATACTACCTTTCCATGTCCGTTCGTGGTTAATGAAGAAAGGACAGAGTAGCCAGATCAACCCTGTGGAGTCCCCTACTCAGTTGAAACTTTCGAAATTTATCTCCCACGATATCTATCTATCTATGGTAGAAGCATCAACCTCTAGCTAGAGACGACTGTCACTAGTGTCCATTTTTATGGCACTTGAGCTTACTCAAGTGCCATATAGCGATTGTTATTTCTGTCCGTCAGTCGGTCTGTCGGTCTGTCGGTCTGTCGGTCTGTCGGTCTGTCGGTCCCGGTTTTGCTAGTTCGGGCACTTCCAGATAAGCTAGGACGATGAAACTTGGCAAGCATATCAGGAACTGGACCAGATTAAATTAGAAATTGTCGCTTCCTCGATCCGACCATCTGGAGGGGAGTGGAGGGAGGGGGAATCCGGAAAAAATAGGAAAAATGAGATATTTTTAGCTTACGAACGGGTGATCGGATCTTAATGAAACTTAATACATGGAAGGAATTCGTGTCTCAGACCCTCCATTTTAAATCCAGACCGGATCCGGTGACACTGGGGGGAGTTAGAGGGGGAAACCGGAAATCTTGGAAAACACTTAGAGTGGAGGGATCCGAATGAAACTTGGTGAAAAGTACAAGCAAAAGTCCTAGATACGTGACTGATATAACCGGAACGGATCCGCTCACTTTGGGGGAGTTGGGGGGGGGAGAAGTCCGAATTTGTAGTGATCCCGCGAGTTCCGTGCTTCCTGATATGCTGGGACGATGGAAATTGACAGGCATGTCTGGGACCCGACCAGCTTAAATAGGAAATCATCGATTCCCCGATTCGACCATCTGGGGGGGGGGGAGTGGAGGGAGGGTGAAGCCAAAATTTGAGGTATTTTTAGCTTGCGAACGGGTGATCGGATCTTGATGAAAATTGATATTTAGGATGACCTCGTGTCTCAGACACCTCACTTTAAATCCGGGCCGGATCCGATGACACTGGGGGGAGTTGGAGGAGGGAACCGGAAATTTTGAGAAACGCTTAAAGTGGAGGGATCGGGATGAAACTTGGTGGGAAAAACAACCACAGGTCCTAGAAACGTCAGTGACATAACCGGACCGGATCAGGGCACTGTGGGGGAGTTGGGGTGGGGAACCGGAAATTTTGAGAAACGCTTGAAGTGGAGGGATCGGGATGAAACTTGGTGGGAAAAACAAGCACAGGTCCTAGACACGTCATTGACATAACCGGACCGGATCAGGGCACTGTGGGGGAGTTGGGATGGGGGTCCGGATTTCTAGCGATCCCGCGAGTTCGGCATACTTCCTGGTGTCCTAGGGCGATAAAACTTGGCAGGTATGTCAAGGATCCGAACAGATTGACTTGAGAACAGCCGTTTCCCCGACCCGACCATCGTGGGGGGAGTGGGTGGATGGGGAGTCCGGAATCTAGTGGCGTGCATAACTTTTGAACGGGTGATCGGATCTTGATGAAAATTGATATTTAGGATGACCTTGTGTCTCAGACACCTCACTTTAAATCCGGGCCGGATCCGATGACACTGGGGGGAGTTGGAGGAGGTAACCGGAAATTTTGAGAAACGCTTAAAGTGGAGGGATCGGGATGAAACTTGGTGGGAAAAACAAGCACAGGTCCTAGACACGTCATTGACATAACCGGACCGGATCCGATGACACTGGGAGGAGTTGGAGGAGGGAACCGGAAATTTTGAGAAACGCTTAAAGTGGAGGGATCGGGATGAAACTTGGTGGGAAAATCAAGCACAGGTCCTCGACACGTCATTGACATAACCGGACCGGATCAGGGCACTGTGGGGGAGTTGGGTTGGGGGTCCGGATTTCTAGCGATCCCGCGAGTTCGGCATACTTCCTGATGTCCTAGGGCGATGAAACTTGGCAGGTATGTCAGGGATCCGAACAGATTGACTTGAGAACAGCCGTTTCCCCGACCCGACCATCGTGGAGGGAGTGGGTGGATGGGGAGTCCGGAATCTAGTGGCGTGCATAACTTTTGAACGGGTGATCGGATTTGAATGAAACTTGTCTGGTGAGCTATCGCCTCGGACGTTCAGTGTCACGTCCGAGTCGGTTCCGATACCTGTGGGGATGGGGGGGGGGGTGGAAAACTCAAGAAACTCTAAAAGTAGAGGGATTGGGACGAAACTTAATGGATGGAACAAGCATTAGGCCTAGATGAAATTGACGGAGCCAGATGGTTTCGGGGCTCTGTGGGGGGAGTTGGAGGGGGTTTCCTGAAATTCCGGTAGTCGTGAGTTAGAATAGTTCCAGATGTAAAACGACAACGAAACTTTGCAGGCATATTAGCGACCCGAATTATCTTGACTTAAAAACCTGACACAACATACCCCCGGAAACTTCCGTTCCTAGATCCGAGCATTTTTGGGGGAGCAAGAGAAGAGAAATATGGACTTCTATAAATTGCGAACGATTGGTCTGATTCGAGTGAAACTTCATGGGTGATACGAATCGATGGCCTCGACATGTAAAACATGCGTTCGAACCATATGCGACCACGATTAGGGGAATTGGGGGTGGGGGGACTTTTGACATGCACAAAAACCAAACGGATGGACCGAATGAGATGCAATTCGACAGTGCCGAGTTTATGCGGCCTAGATTTGTTAGTTGGCGTCTGGGCCGGATTCGGCCAAGGTAGGGGGGGGGGGGTACTGGAAACTTGTAGATAGGCTATGCTCCAATTTCAGTCAAACTTGATGAGGGAATTAAGAGATTGGGCCCGAACCGGCTCCGACAACGTTGGTGGGAAGGGGGGGGGGTACCGGAACTTTCCAAAAATGCTCAGATTCGAGTGAAACTTGGTAGATGGTATAAACGAAGATGCTTTAGGTGGTCGATTTTTTTTTATTCCGAACCAGATTCGGCCACGGTAGGTGGAAATAGAGTGAGTACCGGAAATCGTGTAGCACGTCTAGGGATCAAACAAATGGATTTATTGGGATGAAAGTGTGAACAGTCATGTGCATTTGCAATCGAGACGATGCCGGAACTGCTCAGAAATGAGTGAAACTAAATATCCTATTTCTATTTCCGAACCGCCTTTTTGGATGGCGGGTGTATTTTGTGACGTTTTCATCTACTTTCTTGTACAGCCTACTCGTACAAGTGCCATATGAGCTCGTAGCTCTTGTTGTCATTACTATTGTATTTACAAGTTCAAGTTCAAGTTCAATTTTTTTAAATTTTACACAACAATACAAAGAGATGACACAAGCACTGTGGAGAAAAACAGTTCGAACATGTAGTGCTTGTTAAAATTTTTACTATAATTTCAACAACTACGTACCCTATAAATCTAACAAAAATAATATAACTTAATTTATCTGACCTGTATGAAATAACCTGCTATCTACCAATAAATAAAATAAAAATTTATATTTTCCCCTCTTGGAAAAAAAAACAAAAATGACAAACTATTTGACGTAGTAAGCGAAGTAGTACGTCGCTTACTACGTCTACGTCAAAGACGTCGCTTACTTACGTCTTTGACGTAGTAGAACTCATCACAATTATCTTAAAAAGGCAAACGGCGGAGTAAAACCACAACAAGACCAAAGGTTTCGATGTAATCCAAAAAATGTAATGTTTTATTGGACTTCTTGATCCACACAATCGGATTTTGCAGATTTCTGAATCTTAGCCAGACCCTTTAACATTTTTCTATTTATCCATATCTCACCGCTTGAATATGTTCAAAAAAATAATGTTACCGTTTTGGAGTTTTTGGCAACTTACGGCCAAACAACTGATCACTTGAGAAAACCTTCAGATATGGATTTAGAAAAGGATGTTTACTCCCATACCTCATCCTAATCGACTTCAGACTTCAGAAAGGTATTTCAAAAATTCTTCGTATTTTAGCAGCATTCCCGGCAAACTGAATGCCGAGCAAAAGAGCTAGTGACATTGAGGGGAGAACCTTTCAGTCCAAATTTCAGGGGTTTTGGCAAATTTTGACAGCCTATCTGTCATGGAAATAAAGTTCAAAATTCAGTTCAGCATGTCTCCTTAACCGAATACCGAATCTCTGATTTAATTCAGAAACAACTTGAGCTTCAAAATTTTCAGTTTCGACCGAATTTGTGGTGAATCATTTGTCCGGCAATAAAACTAAGTTCAGATATGGATTCCGTCCTCCTTACCCCGTAAACGACTATCTCATTAGCTTATAAAACATCCCTTTTCTTACCCTTAATTCGAAACGACCTACTCTGCCTCTAAATATCTAAATGACCCATCTACAACTTGGCCTGTACATATCTCAACCCCTTCGACCCCCCGACACGACACGACAGACTTCCATGACGAAACCAAAGAATACGTACGCCAGGTGTAAATAGTCGTTAATTAAACCCAAGACACGTGACTCTCTCCGCTGTCCAAAGCGTATCTTCCGACGCGCAGAGCTATCGCCTGTATGGATAAAGGGGTAGGATCGGGAGTGGTAAAGCCACCTGTTTTTTCGAAATTGGTTCACATATTTTACTAAATTGTTCAACAGAAAGTTGTCGGGATGCATCTACCTTTTTGACCCAGTAAATGCCTGTTGGGACTTTGAAGATAACTAAACTGATCGCATAAACTTTTTGTTTATCTCGTTGCAACAGCATGTCTTCTCACTGAATATCGACTGAATCACTGGGTTTTAAAATGTCATGCTAAACTTCAGGGATTCCGTGAACTACTTGTCCGGCCAAAAAATAATTTTATATTCGGATTCAGCATGTCCTCTTACGCTAGAGTCCGTCACCTAATCAACTTCAGTTCAACTTTTACTTTTTACAAATGTTCCGGTCTTTTCCGGGTGAACTACTTGTCCGGCGAAAAATAAATTTCATTTCTGGATTCAGAATTCACTTTTTCTTTTCACGAATTTCACTCCTAAATCGACTAGCGTATTATCTTTTACAAATATTTAATTTCGCCCCGAAAACTCTACCCCTCGCCTAAATGTATAGCTATGGAGCCCATCTACGGACTCGATCTTTTCCTTGGCCCGAAGAAACCTCACACCAAGTTTCAACAAACTGTCTCATTTACTTCGAGAGTTATCGTGCTTACAGACGGACGGACATCATTTACGAAGTCAAAATATCTCATTTACTTCGAGAGTTATCGTGCTTATAGACGGACGGACAGATGGACAACTTTTACGAAGTCATTACGTTTTGGAATCCCAAAAAGAAGAAAAGGGGAAAAAACAGCAATAAAAACAAGACGTAGCCTTTAGAGTGTTCCTGGATTAGGGGAAACCCTCATTACCGCAGATAGTTCTAAAATCTGGCCAGACCATTTTCGGCTATATGTCGCCAGATTTTCTCCAGCTTTCTGATCAAAGAGAAATGTCTGATTAATTTGTTCGCTCTTTTTTTCCTTGATATATTCAGTTATTCTGTTTATTTTGTTTGATTTTAAACATTTTTAGTTATAAGACTGACTTCAAGTGCAATTTTTTTGGTGGGTTTACTTTGTATTAGTCTTTGTTTGATTATAGAAGATTGAAAGTAAATCTGAAGTTGGTTTACTATTTCCTGTCAAGGTTTTATTTATAACGCATAATGTTCATAATAAAAGAAGTATAGGATCTTTCAGAATGCCCTATTGTTGTTGTTCTTCCCCATGTCAGACGTTTAGCATTAGAAATAACCCTAAAAACAGATACAAGAATTAATGTCTGAATCGCCACACCGCTTACAGTGGAAGTAAGTTTAGGTCCAATTCAGTCCGTCCCCTTTCGCTGTCCACTTCAGTCTCAGAAATGGGATAGAAATGAGTTGCATGTGTAGATTTACGAACATGGAGGACGGGAACGTGACCATGCAACAGTTCTCGGTTCGATTTGCGTAGGAACAGAACAAGCCTGGGTATTTTTTTTCTTTTCTTAGCCATCGATCAAACTGTTAACAATATCTTTCTATCATTCCCTTCGTTTTATTGTCTTAGTATTTACCTGCAGAGTAAACAGTCCAGACGTCAGATTTTCTATTGAATCCTTTTGATTGCTGGAACCTCAAGTGGCCCCTGGGAATTTCTTTTCAGTCGCGTGAAAGCCGTCGAGCTCGAATGGCTGAAGATGCTCCTTTCCGGAAACGGCATTTTCACAATCCAGTTCGAGGATAAATTTAATGATCCAAGAAAAGTGGTGACGTCCACGTAGCCAGGCCACACTTATACATCATGCTATGATAAAATGGAATTTATGTAGCCGGAAAGGACAATCAAAAAGTCTTTCTCAAGTCATTTTTTTCGTTTAGACCCTTTTTCTAGATCATAGCCTACTAATACGGCCTGCTGAAGAAAATGGAATGCAATAGAATTTGTTTAAATACTCCTTCAGCCTAGACGACTGCGAATCATATTTGGTTGCGCTAACAGATTTGTGCTACCGATGTTTAGGCCCTTCTTGGCAGGATTTCCAAGTGTAACACTTTTTGGTGCTTTTTTGCGATTTTAAAACGTAGTGGAGGGATACCTATGACTTCGCAAAAGTTGTTTGGGACCCCAAAACATAAGTGAAGGGACACCTATGACATGTCTTCTTATAGGGACACCTATAAGAAGACATGCTGAACCATTTTCTTGCCGGATAAGTTGTTCGTCCGGAACCCGGCAAAAACTGGAAAGTTGGTTAGAATTAAAAGTTTATTTGAAGTCGATTAGATATTCGGTTATGGGGTAAGAAGACATGCTGAAAACGATAAGAAACAGTTTTATCGTCGTACAACTAGTTCTCCCGGAATCCGGCCAAACCGTAAAATTTGTTAAAACCGAAAATTTTCTTTGAAGTTACTTAGATGACAGATTAGGGGCTAAGAAAAGACGCTAAGTCTGTATACGACAATCATTTCTTACCCGGACATATAACTCGTCCGGAATGCAGTTGAAACCGGAAGTTTTATAAGTTTGAAGCTACTAGATGTTCTTTATAGGGATAAAGAGATACGCTGAATTCGTTTCTAGATTGTTCTTTTGTTGCTGGACAAGTAGTTTCGCTCGGGATTCGGCCGAAACCGGAAATTTGGCAGAAGTAAAGCAGGAAGTTTCGGTCGGTCTAGTCAAAATAAATATGGCTTATAGAGGTATAGCTGAACTTGGTTTTCTCAGATGATTAGCGGAGCGAAGACTGGATCTGACGAATACAAGACCCAATTGTCTGGATCAGATTTTAGATTTTTGGGATCCCATCGAAATCTTAGGTCTTTTTACACTTTTTGCTTCAGGTTGACACCTCCGAAAATGACACCTTTTCACACAAATGGCACGTTCAGGTCAGAAAAAGCACCTGTTCATTTACTTTACTGAAGTTATGGATTACCGTCCCACGAAATATGTACTTTTATTTGATTTAGTACACAAAATAGTTTGAACCCTTACAAAGATCATTTCCGACTAACTTTTGTTACGAAACTGTGATAACAGTCAGAATAATTACAAATTATTCGCATTTTGCGCATTGCGCCAAAAAAAATACGAGGTATCGAAAAGCACATCTTTTGTCAGGGATTTCGACACTTTTATGAGTCGAGCTCTTGGCTACCCTGCTTCTTGGCAAAGGCCTGCAAAGGTGATATAATACACAAAATTTGCATCAGCTATAAATAGCCAATTTTTGGGATCATTTCGTAGGGATGCTTGGGGTTGAAAGCTAGTGCTTTGATTTTGTTTGAACACGGCTGCTGTTTCCGAAATACAATTAGTATTTTAATGCGTATCCAAATAGCTTCAAAAGGGGAATATGCGGTATCACATAACTTGCTTTAAACAAAGAAAAAGCACCGTAAAAATACTAGTTTTTGATTTTGTAGGTTTGAGGGGGTGGGAAGTCGGGGAAGCCGGTTGATGAATGTTGCGAAGGGTCTATAATCCTGAACGCAATGCTCTTGTAGGGTGCGAGAAAGCCTTAATCGTTTAATCTGGAGTACAAACCAGCTACCATTGTTAGAATCTCGGATGCTGAAAAACCTGTACCATTTTTTTGTTATATTATATAATGCTTAATAATTACTGTCTTTCACACACCTCTTTTTTCCAGATTTTACCATGAAGTACATGCTTGCCCTCCTAGTCGTCGCCACTGTTCTTTCGGCCGTCTGCGCAGCTCATGCATCGAAAACTCTGTACCTCTGTATGACAAACTGTGAGCAGTGCAAGAACCTCTTCGGCAACTTCTTTGATGGAGACCTTTGCGCAGACGCGTGCACCACCCACCATCACCAGTTCATACCCGATTGTATGGACCCAAATTCAATTGGTGGTTTCCTCGTACGACATGATTAGAAGAGCAGAACCGGAAGGAAGGTTTGGTGCGATTATAGAGTTGCTAGTCTTCAAAAGAGGAGTTAATGCCGGATTCATTGGATTCTCATCAACATTAATAGGAGGCCTTTTGTAGACCAGTACCTCTATTGATCTCATATCGAGTAGGTGGTTGTATTTATGGAATAAATTATTTTCGTATCGCCATTTGGTCCAACGTCTGCATGACACACTCCGAGCAGTGCAAGAGCTTCAACTGGGTATACAAAGACTGTTACAAGGCGTCGGTTTTGCGAAGACTAATAGACACTATACTACTGCAGGATGCAATTCCATCAGCAGTTTTTAACCTTTGTACCCAAGACGAGATTAAACTGAGGGCCCATGCAAAATTGTTGAAGTTCGCATTTCGCACAACAACTTCCCGTGCAAATTCTTGCTTTTAATGTTGATCAGGCCATAAGTTCCCGAGGATTCCCAGACAAATTTCAAACCGGAGAGAGCGAGGCTCCGTCAGTAGCTCCCAAGACTATTTTAAAGTGAGCGCTTCCGGCAAAGTTTTAAAGTTTTTTTTTTTTTGTACCAAAATTCAACTCTTTGACACACCAGTTCTGGTTTATAATGTTTCTCAGCCTATAACTGTATAAAACCCCACCTAAATGATGCGCCCTGCCAAAAAGTGTGAAAACTACGAAAGGCGCCGCTGGCGAAGTTCTTGGAAACATTTATGATCGAGCGTTTTTTTGGGATCCCAAATGAAACGGCAGTTTCCAGATTTTTACTCTCCCATCTTCTCTCAATGCTTAAAAAGAAGATTTATGTTCAAACCTTGCCTTGCAGGATTGTTTTAAAATCAATTCACTTTTCTGATAAAAATATAGAGATTTTGCACAAAACCAAATAATGTTGCAACCATGCTCCGCAGGCCAAACTTTCGCAACTCGACATTTCTCAAAAGTTTGCAACTCGACATTGTTCCGCTGAAATAAATAAATTTGGTATAAAACCCGATTCGAAATTCAAGATTTGTAACCTTATTGTCATTTTGGTAGATTACAAAAACTGGGAGATTATCGGGGGATAATTTTAGTCGGTCGGGAGATTTCCAAGAAAGTCGGGAGATCTCCCGAGAAATCAGGAGGCGTAGGAGCACTGGTTTGATTGTATTAAGATTTATATTTTATAAGATTATATATTTTATCATACAGAGCTTCATTTGTTTAAGATTGACAAGCCCAGGTTTCGATACGGACTTCAAGCAGTGATAAGGCTATCTGTGCTGTTATGAACAAATAAGCACCAGAACCTACGTCTCCATATCTCTGTAATACGACCATGCGGAGTGGAATAGATTCCTATACCCTTTATAGATTCCTAAGAGCTATATCGCAGTAAAGCTCCGGAGAAGAAATATCTGAAGTAAAATGCCGATTGGTTGTCTTGACGCGCTGCAGAGCGGGTCAGCGCGCCGCCTGACTTTTTCCTCTGATATGCGCAGCGGAGAAGAGGGAAGTAGACGGGCAAAGCTCAGCATATACCTCTAGCTCAGATCAGTTTTGTCGGGGTATCCCCCATAATCGCTGCTGGGACCAAATACCAGGCTCTATTGGCTTATTTGTTCTTGGTGATATGCAGCCTGTTGTACTAGGACAAGGATGAAATTCTCGTGCGGAATATGGGGCTGTAATTCTCCTGACGGCATGCTGCGACACGGACCAGTATATCTCTGAATGCCATGGAATCAAATATAGTGAACAAAAATTAGGAAAAGAACGGAAATGGTCACAAAAAGCCTCAGTTCATATATAAATCAACAACCGTCTACTCATAAAGATTCGATAAGTTAAAGAAAAAATTTTCCGTCTGTGGTCACGCGATGATTGTATTCCCGTTCAAGAATCCATCGATGTCTATTCTTGCCGTCTGTCATTGAGTCGTCTCTGAGATACCGCCGGAACGTCACCGGATTCACGCAGTCGACTTCACCGGAAAGCCTTCCGTTCTGTAGACATGATAGAGCGCACCTGGGGCCGTGGAAATAGTCTCCGTATAATTCCTTGCATTGCCCACAGTTCCTAGAAGAGTGAACTGTTACAAAAGCTCTTTTCAATTCAGCATCTGCTAGCGGATTAAAGTACGATTGGAAATGTGTGAATGTATGTGTACGTTTGATAATGATAATATTTGTTCTTGTTACTTGCTTATGAAACAGTCAAACGGAAATGACAAATAAGCTAATAGCCAACTATTTCAGTGTTGTCCTGGCACAAACTTTGAGTTGAAATTTGAGCAATTTCATTTTATTTGAATAAATGTGCTCTTTTTTCCACCTGAGAGGTCTGTTGAGTTGAACTGCCATCTTCTTGGTAAAGGTACTTTCCACGTAGCAAAAGATTCAAACTGTGAAAAGAAAACCAGATGGCTTAACAGACTTAACAGCACAGTTTAAAAAAAGGGTGAAAGATAACCAAAATATGAATTAAAAAAACGTTTTGTGGCAAGTATTTGAAGTAAAAAAAGCTGGTTTTGGGTTTGAGTTTTTATGGCACTTGCAGCTCCGCTCAAGTGCCATATACCGATCGCTTTTCGGTCGGTCGGTCAGGCCACTCATTTCGAGTTAGGGTACTTCCAGAAGTGCTAGGACGATGAAACTTGGCAGGCCTGTTAGGGACCCTGCCAAACTAACTTGGAAATAGTCACTTTCCCGATTCAACCGCCATGGGGGAGTGGAGGAAGGGGGAATCCGGAACATTGACGTATTTTTAACTTTTGAACGGGGAATCGGATCCTAATAAACCTTGATTTTTGGAAGGACTTCCTGTCTCAGTTGTCAGACTTCAAGTCGGGAATGGATCCGGTGGCTTGGGGGGGGGGAGTTGGAGGGGGGCGAACCGGAAATTCTGTGACATATTCTGAGTGGATCGACCGGGATGAAACTTGGTTGGAAGAACAAGCACAAGTCCCAGATACATAGTTGACAAGACCAGATCGGATCCTAGCAATGTGCGGGTAGTTGGAGGGAGGGTTCCGGAATCTGGTGATCCCAACTTAAGATGCTTAAACATATGCTAGGACGATGAAACTTGGCAGGCATATTAGGGACCCGACCAGACTAACTTGTAAATAGTAACTTTCCCGATCCGACCACCAAAAGGGAGGAGGAGGGCACGCGGGGCCCCTACCCCACATCCCCCCTCAGGTTCCCCGACTAAAAAAAAAACCTCGTGGAATCCGGAATATTGACGTATTTAAATTAAAACCAGGGATTCGGATCTTAATGAAACTTGATAATTTGAAAAAGCTCGTGTCTCAGATGTTACACTTCAGGTCTGGAATGGATCCGGTGTCTTTGGGAGGAGTTAGAGGGGGAACCGGAAATCGTGCGACATGTTCAGAGAGGACGGACCGCTATGAAACTTGGTGGGAAGGACAAGCACAAGCCCTAGAGACATAGCTGGCAAGACCGGACCGGATCCGGGCACTGTGGGGGGAGCTAAAGGGAGGGTTCCGGAATTCCGGTAGTCCCGACTTAAGAGGCTTACACATGTAATAGGACGATGAAACTTAGCAGGCATATTAGGGACCCGACCAAACTAATCTGGAAATAGTCACTTTCCCGATCCGACAACCGTGGGTGAGTGAAGGGAGCGGGAATCCGGAATATTGACGTATTTATAACTTATACTTAATAACTATAATCATAACTATAATCTTAATGAAACTTGATATTTGGAAAGACCTCGTGTCTATATCTCCCATTTCAAGTTTCAGGATCAGATCAATGTGGGGGAGTCGGGGGGGGGGGGAGCGGAAAATTTTTGACACGCTTACAATATACTGATTGGGATAAGCTTGGCGGGAAGAACAAGCCTAAGCACTAGATACGGACAGGATCCGATCAATGTGGGGGAGTCGGGGGGGGGGAGCAGAAATTTTGTGACACGCTTGGAATATAACGATTAGGATAAGACTTGGTGGGAAGAACAAGCGTAAGCCCTAGATACATCAGTGATAGAACCGGACCGGATTCGGTCACTCTGGGGGATTTGGAGGGGTCCAGAATTCCGGTGATCGCAGTTTAAGGTAGACTACTTCCAGATGTGCTACGACGATGAAAGTTGGCTTGAACATTAGAGACTTGACAAGATTGGCTTTTATGTCACTTGCAGCTCCGCTCAAGTGCCATACCGATCACTTTTCGGTCTGTCGGTCAGTCAGACCACTACTGTTCTGAAGTTAGGGTACTTTCAGAAGTGCTAGGACGATGAAACTTGGCAGGCGTATCAGGGATCCTACCAAGCTCACTTGGAAATAGCCACTTTCCAGATCCGACCATCGTGGGGGAGCGGAGGGAGGGGGAATCCTGAATCTTGAGAGATGTGTAACTTTCGAACGGGTAATCGGATCTTAATGAAACTTGATATTTGGAAAAGATCTCAAAATGCAGTGCTTGAAAAACCTGAGTATTATGATGAACAATTTAATACAAATCATTAAAAGACAAGAAATAACAACTATTTACGAATACCACGGCGGTCTGTTGTTAAGTAGACCAACCCAATCATCAAAAATGTTACCGCAAAGTTGGAAAAACATTTTTAAGAAACTAAACAGTTTTAAGACCCCCAAGGGTCCATGATCATTTGCGTACCAGTGCATGTGCTGTCAAAAAAAAATTCCTAGCCCCCTTAAATTGCGCATTGTAACTGCAAAGAGCATGGCATATGTTTACTAAACCATGTGCCTCAACACAGCAAGAATCCTACCTGTTACTCTTACCTACTACGTATGCTTGCGAGTGCGATATGAGCTTACAGCTCTTGTTTCTTCGGCTACCGTTCACACATAGGCGATGTCCAAATAAGCATACCTCTACTGTATACGGGTAGCCTAAAGGGACATTGTACATAAATAAAGAGCAAAGCAAATGCTAACTACGTAATTTAGACACTTTCTTGAAGTACAAATTTAAAACTAACCACATACAAAAACTGTCTGCTACTTTAATACAAAATCGCCAATACTACATTGAACGAGAGCTGGAAGCTCATATGGCACTTGCAAGATTTGGTAAATAAAAATGGAAATCATGAGATTGTATCATTTGGTAATTTTTTTCTTCTGCAATCATCCAAAAATGATCATGGGCTCAAAGGGACTATGTAAATTTAGGTTTTGCGTAAAAGTGTTTTTTGTACTTTGCGAGTACTTTAAGGGATGGTCAGATCCGGGAAGTGACAATTTCTAAGCCAATCTTGTCAAGTCTTTAATGTTCAAGCCAAGTTTTATCGTCCTAGCACATCTGGAAGTAGCCTACCTGAAACTGCGATCACCGGAATTCAAGACCCCCTCCAACTCCCCCAGACTGACCGAACCCGGCCCGGTTCTATCACTGATGTATCTAGGGCTTACGCTTGTTCTTCCCACCAAGTCTTATCCTAATCGTTATATTCCAAGCGTGTCACAAAATTTCCGCTCCCCCCCCCCCGACTCCCCCACATTGATCGGACACTGTCCGCACTTGAAATGGGACATCTGATCAATTTTCATCAAGATCCGGTTCCCCTTTCAAAAGTTATAAATACGTCAATATTCCGGATTCCCCCTCCTCCACTCTGCCCACGGTAGTCGGATGGGGGAAGTGACTATTTCCAAGTTAGTTTGGTCGGGTCCCTAATATGTCTGCCAAGTTTCATCATACTAGCCGAGACCACCAGAATTCCGGAACCTTCCCTCCAACTCCCCATACAGTGCTCTGATCCGCCCCGGTCTTGTCAACTATGTATTTAGGGCTTGTGCTTGTTCTTAACACCAAGTTTCATCCCGATCCGTCCACTCTGCATATGTCACACGATTTCCGGTTCCCCCCTCCAGCTCCCCCGGATCCAAGTCACCGGATCCATTCCGGACTTGAAGTGTGACGTCTGAGACATGATTCCAAATGTCAAGTTTCGTCAAGATCCGATTCCCAGTTCAAAAGCTATTAATACGTCAATATTCCGGATTCCCCCTACATCCACTGACCCACGGTGGTCGGATTGGGGAAGTGACTGTTTCCAAGTTAGTCTGGTCGGGTCCCTAATATGCCTGCCAAGTTTCACCGTCCTAGCACATGTGTAAGCATCTTAAGTCGGGATCACCGGAACTCCGGACCCCCCCTCCAATTCCCCCTAAAGTGCTCGGATCCGATCCGGTCTTGACAACTATGTATCTGGGGCTTGTGCTTGTTCTTCCCACCAAGTTTCATCCTGATCCACCACTCTGAATATGACACACGATTTCCGGTTCCCCCCTCCAACTCCCCCGAAAGTCACCGGATCCATTCCGGACGTGAAGTGTGACATCTGAGACATGAGGTCTTTCTAAATATCAAGTTTCATTGAGAGCCGATTCCCCGTTCAAAAGTTAAAAATATGTCAATATTTCGGATTCCCCCTCCCCCCACTCCCCCCATGGTTGTTGAATCGGGGAAGTGACTATTGCTAAGTTTCATTGTCCTAGCACATCTGGAAGTACCCTAACTCGAGATTAGTGCCCTGACAGAAAGATAGCCAGACAGACCGACCGACAGAACGAAAAGTGATCGGTATATGGCACTTAAGCGGAGCTGCAAGTGCCATACAAATTCAACGATGAAATGAAGTTCAGCAAAGATGACAGGAAAGAAGAAGTCAAACAAAATGAACCATCGTATCCTTTCTCTATCATATGTTAATATCGATCGTGTCCGAAAGCTCCGAAACGAACGAAAATGCTGAATTAAGTCAGCATTTTATGTAGCATTTCGCTTTCGGACTTAGATTTTCGCTCAGTTAATGCAGCATTAATTCATCATAAAATTCAGGAGGAATGCAAAATTTTATGCTGAATTTTCAAGAAGAAAATGGAGAGTACGGCGATTCTCTCAGTGTTTTCGGCGGCAAACATATCAAATTCAAAAAGACAACTGACAATTGGGCAAACATTCCAAATTCTAAGACAACTGGCGATCATGGCCAACGAAGAAAGGAAAGATAAGAAGATAAGAAGGATGGATATCAGTAGCTGATCCATTTTGTCAGCTTTATACAGCTAATTGTTTTTTCTTCTTCTTCTTCCTGACTTAAGTTTTGGTATTCTAGAAGTGTAAGAAAAGAAAAAAAGGTGACAGCTTTCGGACAAAAAATAACAGAAAATGCAGCATTAATGCAGCAATTACAGCACGAAAAAGCTTTCGGACACGTTCATCGTAAGCTCTTGGTATCAGTCATAAATAATACAAACTTTAGCCTCAGAATCAGAAGCCCTAGCTTTGTCGAAGAGTCTCAGGCGTCACTCCGGAGTTGCGTTTCCAACTGTAATTAATCCGCTACGACCGATTGCAGTTCTGACATGCTTTTCCTAGCAGTGGAGTACAATTAAAGCTGCTTATTATTTATTTATTTATTTTATTTATTTCAAAATATAGCCAACTGCGGCTGCTACATAACAACTCATTTATATACACTAAGAAAACTAAAAAAACAAATATGCTGAAGGCACGAAGCCTCCAGTACTCAATCAGGATGGGTGACCCACTCGAATCAGGATGGGTCAAACCCACAGTAAAGGTGTGCTTAAAGCACACCTCGCATTATTTGATATTTGTGTTCCAAGATTCAAAACTATATGAATACTGTGAACCTCTGCTTTGCTTTTAATAAATTATACACGGTTTTGGATGTTTAAACCTTTTCCCAGGGCCATTGACTTCTCGCATGGAAAATAGTGAATCGGGGCAAGTGCAAGTAGCGGGTATACAATACAGTATTATGAAATCTGAATCTCGCGGTTAACAAGACCAAAGGTTCCGATGGGATCCCAAAAATTCAATATCTGATCCAGACAACTGGGTCTTGTCTTAGCCAGATCAAGTCATCGCCAGACTCCTTGAACATTTTTACAATTACAATTCAGAAAAAGATCAAGGCCAAATAGCTAATCATCTGAGAAAACCAAGTTCAGATTTGGATTCAGCATGTGTGTTTACCCCTATAAGTCATATCTGTTTTGACGAAAACTTCCTGCCACTTCTGCCAATTTCCCGGTTTCGGCCGAACTCCATAACAAATTTTCCGACTCCAGCCGGATTCCGGTCGAACTATATGTCCGGGTAAAATATGATTATCACACACGGATTCAGCATCTTTTCTTACCAATAAATCGGTTATCTAATCAACCAGAAATAAGACTTTAACTTCTAACAATTTTCCGGTTTTGGCCGGATTCCGGGTGAACTACATGTCCGGGTAGAAAATTGTTTTTATATAAGTGTTCAGCATGTCTTCTTGCCCTAAATCGAACATCTAATCAACTCCAAATACAAAATTTGATTTTAACAAACTTTCCGGTTTGGGCCGGATTCCGGGCGAACTACTTGTCCGGCGAGAAAATGGTTTTCGCCATCGTCTTCAGCATGTCTTCCTACCCCTAAATCGAATATCTAATCAACTTCAAATAAAACTTTTACTTTTAACAAACTTTCCGGTTTTGACCGGATTCCAGGCAAACTACTTGTCCGATGACAAAATGGTTTTCAGCATCATGTTCAGCATGCCTTCTTACCCCATAATCGACTATCACATTAGCTGTTTCAAAAATTTTGTTTGCCCCTTAATTTGAACCCCCACCCCTAAATGTAGGGCTACAAAGCCCATCGACGAACTTGACTGGTCCGACGACCCAACGAATCCTCACACCAAGTTTCATCAAAATATCTCATTCCCTTCGAGAGTTATCGTGCTTACAGACGGACAGACGGACGGACAGACAGACGGACAACTTTTGCGATGTCACAGGTATCCCTCCACTTACGTTTTGGGATCCCAAAAATTAACAAACGCTATTACGGAAGTATGTTGCATTGGCACTATAGGCTCGACGGGTCCTTTAAAGAAATCTAGAAGTACCCGTCTTTATTCTACATCCCTAATAGTTCCTTCCGTTCGCAGTTTTGATCCACCGATATCACTTTCCACCTTAAGGCTGATTTTCGTGTTTCTGTCTTTTCGAGCCGTTGTGCAAGTTTTTCCGTGTTTCTCGTAGAAAAGGGTGCCGAGAGAGGGATAAAACAGCCGGGTCGACTTTGTAAGGTTCAAGTCTGTGCGACCCGTCCCCACCCCGCAGCTGAACTACTGTTTGAGATAATGCTTTTTATGATGACGGAGTTGGGAATGCGGTAATCCACCTGTTTATGGAACATATGGGACACGTTAATCCAGGCGGCTAATTAGAAACGCCACTGGGTACCTTGGTCATAGAATTACGTTAAGTGAAATGAGCTAGGGCGAGGTCTATTTTCTTTTTGATAATTACGGCGTTCTACGTTCAACGACATATCATACGCAGTAGAAAATTTTTATTTTAGCTCAAATGTTCCTGCGACCAAATTGGCTTCCAAATGTCCCACAAAGGGTTTTGCACTCTTCGGCAAAGTGTACTTATGCAGGCTTTTGATTGGTTCTTTCTTTTTATGGCACTTGCCCTTCTGCCAAGTGCTATATAGCGATCGCAATTTTTGTCCGTCCGTCGGTTTGTCCGGGTTTTGCTAGTTCGGGCACTTCCACAGAAGCTACGACGATGAAACTCTGCAGGCGTATCAGGGACCCTAAAAGATTCACTCACACTTCCCCGATGCGAGCATCGTGGGGGGAATGGTGGGAGGGGAATTCTGAATTTTGAGGTAATTATAACTTTTGAACGGTTATCGGATCTTCATGAAACTTGATATTTGGCGAGACCTCGTGTCTCAGACGACCCACTTCAAATCCGGACCGGATCCGGTGACTTTGGTGGGAAATGGAAATCTTGGGAAAGACTTACGAGTCGAGGGATCGGGATAAAATTTGGAGGGAAGAATAAGCACAAGTCCTAGACACATCGTTGAAATAACCGGACCTGATTTGGGCACTGTGGGGGAGTTGAGGGGGGTGCGGAATTCTGCGGTGATCCCGCAAGTTCGGTACTTCCTGATGTGCGTGAACGCGTATCAGGGACCCGAACAGACTGACTTGATAATAGTCATTTTCCCTATCCGACCACCATAGGGGGAGTGGAGGGATTGGGAACCCGGAATCTAGTGACGTGCGTAACTTTTGAACGGGTGATAGGAATTGAATGAGACTTGGCAAGTGGAAAGAGCTATCGTCTCAGATGTTCCATGTCAAGTCCTGGTCGGATCCGATACTTGTGGGGGGGGGGGGGATTGAAGGGGGTACAGGAAATCCCGTGAAACGCTTAGAGTAGAGGGATTGGGATGGGACTTGGTGAGAAAAACAAGTACTAGTCCTAGATACGTAATTTGCAGACCCAGGTAGTTTCGAGGCTCTGTGGGGGGAGTTGGTGGGTGTTTCCCGGAGTTTGGGTGATAGCATGTTAGGATAGTTTTAGATATTCGGACGATGAAACTTGCTGGCGTTTGACTTAAGGACCCGACATAATGCTGTAGGAAAACTTGTGTTCCTGGATTCGACCATGTTTGGGCAGTTGAGGGAAGGAGAATACGCCCGAAGAAGCAAAACCTGATGACGTAGGACCTAGTCCGTACCGAAAGAAATTTCCATTTAACATTTTTGAGACTGATTTTGAGGCTATGTAGATTTGAGGTCGGGTACCTCTACTGTATGTTTTATAGAATTTGTACTAAAGGATTAAAAAATGTAGCCAAGCGGATCGAGGCTATGTCACGTTTCCCAAGCTTACTTAAGGTGGAACATGCTACGCTTTCATTTCTTGGCATGATTTATGGCAAGTGTGTTGGACCTGTGAAGTATTGATTTACTGCCCCCCCCAAAAAAAAAAAAAAAAAAATCCACCATATAAGCATTCTCCTGACTTATGATCATCCACTGTTCGTAAGTTCAAGTAGTTTGGCCGCTGTCTTTGAATCAGCTGTGTGTATTTAATATGATAATTGAAGACCTTCGTTTTCAGTGTCCATACCCCATTGGCACCAATGACTCAGCTGCAACTTGGATAGTCAAAAGAAAGATGTCAGATGTAGTCGCTAGGCGGAGACGGAAAAGGAACGACTCTTGCGAGACAACATCACAAATATCAGGGATTCCCTGGCTTCCGTAAGTTGCGAACGGGTGGTCCGATTCGAGTGAAACTTTATGGGATGGGTGATAAGAACGGGTGATCTACTCCTTACCTCAGGCAGGAAGAGAACCCAGTTTGCACAGTTGATGTAGAGATGAGCACTGGTATGGAAAGTCCTATCAGCAGAACTACGAAGTAAGTTCGAAGTCGATGAACCTAAAACATACGAACTTTACTTATAACCAAACAACTATTGTGTGTAACTAAACGTTGTATCTGACCATATCTATTATTCCCCTCGACCGCTCTGTTTATGAGAAGTAATTTTGGTATCAAAGTGCATCAGTCGTTGGGTATTTCCATACATTTTAAAGCTTAACGGAAAAGTGCTGAGATAGGACAATCGCTAACCATCACTTATTCACTTAATGAGGCTTGGAAGACCCGATGAAAATGTGTTATTTCGTTGCTGTGCTACTCACGAAAAATCGATTCTCAGATAGTGGAATTCTCCTGTCGGATTTGTGGTACCTGTATGTGCTTGTACCTGTGTTTTATGTATGACGAAATGATTTCCAAAAAGTAAGTGTTCACGCAGTGAGCTACCTTCCGCAAGATGATCACTGGACACTGAAAAGCCGCGTTTCGACTGAGATTCAAATTTACGGCGTCATAGTAGAATTTTCGGTTGTGAGGACGGCCGTAGGTATTCTGAACGTCATTCTAGAGCAAATAGTGAAAATAAAAAAATTCCTTCACAGAATCAAAATAATGCAGTGTATTCAGTTAAATGATACACAAGTAAGTTGGCTTTTCAGTTAAGCTTGTAACATCCTTCCGTTTGTCAGTAAGCAAGATAACTATTCACAGAATCAAAATAATGCAGTGTATTCAGTTAAATGATACAAAAGTAAGTTGGCTTTTCAGTTAAGCTTGTAACATCCTTCCGTTTGTCAGTAAGCAAGATAACCCTGAACGGATTGAGATTTAATGAAATGAAATGATGATGAGAGAATGTTTGATATGCCGACGGGACCTGGTGAAAACCAGAGATTTGGTACCCCTCATTCAATTTTTTTCTTTTTTTTTATGGCAGTTGCCCTTCAGCCAAGTGCCATATAGCGATCGCAAGTTCTGTCCGTCCGTCGGTCTGTCCGTCGGTTGGTCCGGGTTTTGCTTGTTCGGGCACTTCTACATAATCTAGGACGATGAAACTTGGCAGGCATATCAGGAATCCAAATGATTAAGTTGGAAATAGTCATTTCTCCGATCCGACCATCGTTGGGGGAGTGGAGGGAGGGGGAATCCGGAACCTTGAAGAATTTATAACTTTTGAACGGGTGAACGGATAGCAATGAAATTTGATATTTGGAGAGATGAAACTTGATAAGTATTAAGAACAAGTGTATTGAATATTCAGTTTAAAGTCTGGACCGGATCTGACCACTGGGATCTGATCACTCCCCCCCCTGGAGCTGGAGGGGGCACCGGAAATCTCGTGAATCGCTTAAAGTCAAGGCATCGGAATTGGACTCGGTTGGAAGAGCAAGCGTAAACCCTAGATGCATCTGACAAAACAGGACCAGATCTGTCACGGTGGGGGAAATGGAGGGGGTTTCCCGGAATTCCGGTGATCTCGAGCTAGGGTGCTTCCAGGTGTGCTAGGACCATGAAACTTGGCAGCCCAATTAGGGACTCTAACATATTGACTTGAAAATAGTCCCTTCCCCGATTCGACCATCGTGTGGGAGTAGAGGGATGGGGAATCCGGAATCAGGTGGTATTCATAACTTAGGAACGGGTGATTGGACGTGCATGAAACGAGTGTTCAGTTTAAAGTCCGGTGTGGGTCTGATCACTAGGGGGGGGGGGGGGCTGCAGGAGTACGAACTGACAAACACGCTAACTGTTCCGACAAGTGCCATATGAGCTTTCAGCTCTTGTTGGAGTTTGGATATGGAAATAAGGAGACATAAAAAATGATTTTGCTGCTTCATTTTCCTATGAAGTCGTATTTTGGCTGGGTTCCTCGGAATCGGGCGAAAATGGGAAATTCGTCGGTTCTAATAAATGTCTTTGCCCAGCTATTTGTTTCGAAAGAAACAAATACCGCTTTGGAATATTACCAGGTAAATGAATGGTACAATCGCTTTTCGGAAGAAAAAAATATATTTATAAAGTTTATATGTTTATAAAGAACAGGATGAACCAGACGTCATAATCTGGGCTAAAGACGGAAAACCATTGCCATCTGGTTACCTGGTTGATTAGGGCTAAATAACATGTTTACGATACCTAGTGAAGAATCTCTAAGACCCTCTATAGTCTGGATGAAGGAAACCGATAAATATTCTCCTCTGGGATCCTGTGGAAACCTTTGGTCTTGTTCCATCAGCGTGGGATCTTTCGAATGTTCCGTTAAACGGGCCTCACTCACGGCTTTCTTCCGCATTTCAAATCCGTATCAGCCACCCACTATCAGGAATCTCGATGACGTACTTCTAAATCCTCATGGTCTTGTTTACTCCGATATTCTCCCACATATTCACTGTCCCTTATTCTCGTTTTAGCCTATTTGAATCCACCTGATTTAGCCTCTTTTTGGGATCCCAAAACGTAAGCGGCGGGATACTTATGACGCAAAAGTTGTCCGTCCGTCCAGCCCTACATTTAGGGGTGGGGGAGGTGGTTTAAATCAAGGGGCGAATGAAATATTTTTAAACAAATAATGTGATAGTCGATCATGGGGAAAGAAGACATGCTGAAGACGGTGGTGAAAACCATTTTGTCATCGGACAAGTAGTTCGCCCGGAATCCGGCCAAAACCGGAAAGTTTGTTAAAAGTATAAGTTTTATTTGAAGTTTATTAGATGTTCGATAAAGAGGTAAGAAGACATGCTGAACACAGTGGTGAAAACCATTTTTTCGCCGGACAAGAAGTTAGCCCGGAATCGGCCAAAACTGGAAAGTCTGTTATTTTTGTAAAAGTTTTATTTGAAGTTGATTAGATGTTCGATTTAGAGGTAGAAAGACATGCTGAACGCGATGATGAAAACCATTTTCTCGCCGGGCAAATAGTTCGCCCGGAATTCGGCCAAAACCGGAAAGTTTGTTAAAAGTAAAAGTCTTATTTGAAGTTGATTAGATGTTCGATTTAGTGGCAAGAAAACATGTGAACACTTATGTGAAAAGTATTATCTATCCGGACAACTTCAGGCCAAAACTGGAAAATTTGTTAAAGCAAAAGTTTTATTTGAAGTTGATTAGATGACAGATCTAGGGGTAAGAGGAGACGCTGAATCTCTGTATGACAATCTTTTTTTTTTTATCGGGACATATAGCTCGTTCGGAATCCGGTTGAAACCGGATTTTTTTTATAAGTTAAAGTTTTACTTGAAGTTGATTAGATGGTCTCTTTACGGATAAGGAGATACGCTGAACTCGTTACTGAACTTTTTTTTTTCTGGAGAGAGATGGTAGTTCATTCGCAATTGTCTGGACCAAATATTAGATTTTTGGGATCCCATCGAAACCTTCGGTCTTCTTACGCAATTGTTTACGTTACTTCCTGAAACCCAAGTCACGCTCTTGAGAGTTTAGTTCAGTTTATTAGAGCTATGAATTTCAGTTGTGAGCAATTGTATCAAAAGTTCTCTAAGGATAAGTGAGTTACCATGTTTTTGTTAAATTCCACAAAGATTCCCTCATAGGCCAGATTAATTCTGTATCACGCTATTGTAATCATATTTTGCTCATTGCAAGTCGTGAATTTGCCTTGGATGTTTGCTACACTGAAAGGTCTGGATTTAGTTTGGTTTCAACTTTTGGAATCCGGTAGACAGATCAAGAACGTGTCCGAAAGCTTTTTAATGTTGTAAATGCTGCATCTAATGCTGCATATTTATTTATTTTTGTCCAAAAGCTGTTACCTTTATTTCTTCTCTGACACTTGTGTAATACCGAAATTTAAGTTGGTATGAAGCAGAAGAAAAAAAGAATTAGCTATATAAAGGACGACTTCTTAAAGTTTTTCGCAAGGAATACTCTGTAAATTTTGTCGCCGCTCGGACGGGAATTCGATCTAGATTAGATTACGAACATTTTTACTAATAATTTGTTCTAGAAAGAAAAAAGATTCTAGGAATATACTAGGAGAATCGCCGTGCTCCCTAGTTTCTTCTTGAAAATTCAGCATAAAATTTAGCATCTTTGCTGAATTTTTCGATGAATTTTATGCATTAACTAAGCGAAAACTTAAGTCCGAAAGCAAAATGCTGCATAAATTCCTGAATTAATGCAGCATTTTCGTTCGTTTCGGAGCTTTCGGACAAGTTCCAAATAATGCCGCCTGCTGGATATTTCAGCTTAGCGTAGTCGGGCTGTAAGTAAATTGATTATTTTTGCACATCAGTGCTCGTTGCCTAGTGCCTCATCGAAAATCCTGCCGGGAACCCCAAAAATCCTGCTCGGAAAGTCAAAAAATCCTGTCAAGAAATCTTACCGAAAAGAAAAACATTTTCATATTAGTCAAACGGATGGTCTTTAAGACTGTAGCTGCAAGATCTGAAAAAAAAACTTCTTAATATATCGTGTCTATAGTTTGGATAGACAAGGATGTTTTGCACATAACTTCAACTGATCCAGTTGCTCAACGTTCATATAGTTTAACTGAAATTCCAGCATGTTTTTGGGATCTCAAACGTATGTGGAAGGATATCATGAAGTTGCAAAAGTTGTCCCTCTCCGTCCGTCTGTCCGTCCGTCTGTCAGCACGGCAAATCTCAAAGGGAATGATATATTTTAATGAAACTTGGTGTGAAGATTCTTTGGGCCAAGGGTAAGGTCAGGTTCATAGATGGGCTCTGTAGCCCTATATTTAGGGATGGGGGGTTCAAATTAAGGGGCAAACAAAATATTTTTAAACATCTAATGTGATAGTCGATTATGAGGTAAAAAGACATGCTGAACACGGTGATGAAAATCATTTTCTCGCCGGACAAGTATTTCGTGAAGATTCTTTGGGTCAAGGGTAAGGTCAAGTTCATAGATGGGCTCTGTAGCCCTACATTTAGGGGTGGGGGGGGGGGGTCAAATTAAGGGGCAAACAAAATATTTTTAAACATCTAATGTGATAGTCGATTATGAGGTAAAAAGATATGCTGAACACGGTGATGAAAATCATTTTCTCGCCGGACAAGTATTATTTGAAGTTTATTAGATGTTCGATTTAGGGGTAAGAAGACAAGCTGAAGACTTATATGAAAAGAATTTCCTAACCGGACAACTAGTTCGTCCGGAATCTGGCCAAGACCGCAAAATTTGTTAAAAGCAAAAGTTTTATCTGAAGTTGATTAGATGACAGATTTAGGGATAAGAAGAGACTCTGAGTCTGTATATGCCAATTATTTTCTACCCGGACATCTAATTCGTCCACAATCCGGTTGAAACTGGAATTTTTATAAGTTAAAGTTTTATTTGAAGTTGATTAGATGTTCTTTCTAGGGATAAGGAGATACGCTGAATTCGTTCTGAGTTTTCTTTCTTAGTTAGGCAGACGTAAAGCAGGAAGTTTCGGTCAGTATCATCAAAATATATATGGCTGGAAGAGGTATATCTGAACTTGGTTTCTCAGATTATTAGCCTTGCGAAGACTGCATCTGGCGAAGACGAGACCAAATTGTCTGGATTTGGGGATCCCATCGAAACCTTAGGTCTTGTTATATATTGGGTTTGAATACAATGAATTATTTTGACCGGCCGAAGAATTATATTTTTATTTTTTCACCTTGGGCTCTAGTAGTGACGTACAAACACGGCATGCACTGCTGCCCGATACGAAAAGTTCATCCAAACACGGAGAATTTGAACTTCACCAAAAGCATGCATTTCAATAGGAAGCGAAGCACAGGAAATGAACGAAGGGTTTTTATCACGAACAGCCTAGTAATTAGGCATTAAATATTCAGTTCTCAGTAAGAAATTCTTCAACTAGCCAGTGCCTGGCAAAGCTCAAGAAAAGATTAAGTAACAGTAACAAGAGTAATTTGTGCGCCACAGGCTTTTTTTAGATTCGCTTCTTTCCTCGTGAAATTCAACTATTTTCTGGGGCAATTAAATCCCAAACTTCAACCCATGTAAATGAAACGCCCATCCACTGAACAAAGAATACGATACTAAGAATTAGTCCCCGTAGGCGAATATTTCTCGAATCATTTTTATTACCAGAGTGTCTTTTGGGATTCCAAATGAAATTAAAGGCTACTTCGATATCCTAAATATTTCCGTCTGTCTTGGCCAACGATAACTTGCGAATGGAGCGATATTCGCACGGAAACTGATATTTTGTCAGTTAGCGGAACAGGTTAATTTATTAAATCGACGCTTGAGTCTCCATTAGCTTTTGTCGGCGGTTGTGGCCAGACAGAAGCTTATTTGGGCAAAAATTTGCCAAAGGATTTCCTCAGAAGTATTCCTATCCTATCAGTTAGATTAAAAGGCTATAGATGAACTTGATGCAAAGTGCGAACATATTTTGACCGACAGTTGGGAATACCCCAACTGTAGACTTACAAAACTGTAACCGAGTTCACATTGATAATCATTGGGAGCGATTGTAACATTTCATGTGAAAAAGCTCTCATTAAACTGGACGTTCCTAAATTAATTGAGCGTACGCTTTGAAAAAATTGTGTTGTCCCCAATGTCGTCCCCAGATGAGCCATCTATTCTCCCCTCTCCTCCCGTCGTCTGTGCGTCGGTCCGACAGAGGCGTCATTTTGCTGAAACCCAAGGGGTGGGACGAACGGGCTGTTTGAAGTGCTTGGGCGGGGGGTGAATACCCCAAAATATACTTGTCGGAAATACAGCTAGGCTGAAGTGACAAACCGTTTAGAAACAATACACAAGAAACGCACTGCACGACATCCAGAAAACTAAACGACTTTCAAGAAACCAGTTTGTGAAAGGTAAAGGTCATGTATGATAACAAGAAGCAGCTTCTAACGACTGTGTAGCAACAAAATGTCAATGAGCCCCGCAGCGAATTTTTTTTGTATTTGTATGTTTTCTAACAAAATTTGTGTACTTCCTGAATAGATTTTATGCGTAACATAGCGTACTACAAAGGCACCCAAGTTCTTGGTAACGTCGTATTTCAAACAGTGTGAGATATTTAACTGAAAATTGGTACATGACGGTGCTTCAACTCGACCCTTTCCAAACAAACAAAATTACCATTCGAAACAAAACTGAAACTAGACCTACGTTGCCAGGGCAACGTCAAGTGTTGCGGCAACCTTTGTCCGGCTTCGCCGGCTAAAGTGTTGCGAGAGCAACACTTTGGTTTTGTTTCTTCGCTGTCGGTTAAATGCTGAAATTGTCAACTTATCGAAGCTTTTAGACGGTATGTTCTAAAAAGAATAATCACATAATCAAAAGCCAACAACAAAACAATATCGGAAGAAGGTTATCCGCAACGTTTCAGGATTAAAATACCATAGATGACACTATTAATTATTACAAAACTACCTGATTGTTTTATATTACCGTATCGTTTGTACCCGTTGCGTAAACAGTTAATCCTAGGTTATAGCGACAGACATCGATACAAACTTTCTTACTGTCATATTTACAGAAATCGAATACAATGTACACCAATTTTCAAAAATTTCTAGCCCCTCGTGAACCGATCTTACTTACAAGTCCGTCTCCCGTGATTGACATCAAATTCACCGGAAACAAATAATGGATACACCAGCTATCAAAAGTTGCAAACCCCTCATCGCTGAAGATGATTATAGCATAAAAGCCGATTATTACTTACAAGTCCCATGCATGTCTTACAATTGGGAACAAAATTGTTCTTACCATCGAATACACCTGAGACAAATAACAGGTATACCAACTAGCAAAAGCTGCAAACTCCTCGTTGCCGAAGATGATTATGAGCTAACAGTCGACTGTTGCTTACAGTCGACTGTTGCTTACAAGTCCCTTACATGTCTCACAACTGGTATCGCCTATTTTTGGTTTCAGTGTGTACCTTACTCCTGAAGTTGTCAACCCCTTGAAACTTTCAAACTGGTTTATCTCATGAAGGATTTTTGTTCAAGAAAATGGATGGCATATATTTTGATCAGCTCTTCAAGGGCTATCGATTGCCCTAACCACAACAAAAGCATATCGGAAAAAGGGACTAAATTGACTTTGCAGTCAGTTGAACTTTATCCTTTTCAATCGTAGACATCGTGACGGATGAAAACTTGGAATAATATCCTATATAATCTAGTTGGTATTATAAAGCTATCCGTAACTTTTTAGGATTAAAATACCATAGATGACACTATTAATTATTACGAAACTACCTTGTTTTACATTACAGTATCGTTTGTACCCGTTGCGTTAACAGTAAATCCTAGGTTACAGCGATAGACCAACGATACAAACTTTCTTACCGTCAGATTCATATAAATCGAATAGAATGTGCAACAATTTGCACAAATTTCTAGCCCCTCGTGCACCGATTCTACTGACAAGTCCCTTTCCCGTGATAGACATCAAGTTCACCGGATAAAAATAATGGGTACACCGACTAGCAAAAGTTGCAAACCCCTCATCGCTGAAGATTTGTGTAGCATAACAGCCGATTATTACTTACAAGTCCCTTGCATGTTTTACATTTGGGAACCAAATTGTTCATCAAATGACAGTTACGCCAACTAGCGAGAGCTGCAAACCCCTCATTGCCGAAGATGATTATGAGCTAACAGTCGCCTGTCGCGTACAAGTCCCTTAAATGTCTCACAACTGGTATCGCCTATTTTTGGTTTCAGTGTGTACCTTACTACTGAAGTTGTCAACCCCTTGAAACTTTCAAACTGGTGTATCTCATAAAGGATTTTTTTTTTACCAAAAAATGGATGTCATTTACTTTGATCAGCTCATCAGCGGCTATCGATTGCCGTCGAAGTTGAACTTTATCCTTTTCAATCGTAGATATCGTGACGGATGAAAACTTGGAACAATATCTTATATAATCTAGTTGATATTATAAAGCTATCCGTAACTTTTAAGGATTAAAATACCATAGATGACACTATTAATTATTACAAAATTACCTTATTGTTTTACATTACCGTATCGTTTGTACCCGTTGCGTAAACAGTTAATCCTAGGTTATAGCGATAGACCATCGATACAAACTTTCTTACTGTCATATTTACAGAAATCGAATACAATGTGCACCAATTTTCAAAAATTTCTAGCCCCTCGTGAACCGATTCTTACTTACAAGTCTCTCTCCCGTGATTGACATCAAATTCACCGGAAACAACTAATGGATACACCAGCTATCAAAAGTTGCAAGCCCCTCATCGCTGAAGATGATTATAGCATAAGCTTTTTAAACGGGATGTTCTAAAAAAATTAATCATATGATCAAAAGGTATTCTTCAGCGTTGTAAAAACAACAACAAAATAATATAGGAAGAAGGGACTAAATTAACTTTGCAGTCAGTTGTACTTTATCCTTTTCAATCGTAGACATCGTGACGGATGAAAACTTGGAACAATATCTTATATAATCTAGTTGGTAATAGAAAGCTATCCGTAACTTTTCAGGATTAAAATACCATAGATGACACTATTAATTATTATGAAACTACCTCATTGCTTTACATTTTCGTTTGTATCCGTTGTGTAAACAGTTAATACTCGGTTACATTGATAGACCATCGACACAAACTTTCTTACCGTCAGATTTATAGAAATCGAATACAATGTGCACCCATTTGCAAAAATTCCTAGCCCCTCGTGAACCGATTCCTACTTACAAGTCCCTCTCCCGTGATATACATTAAGTTAACCGGAAACAAATAATGGGTACACCAGCTAGCAAAAGCTGCAAACCCATCATCGCAGAAGATGATTGTAGCATAACAGCCGATTATTACTTACAAGTCCCTTGCATATCTTACCATTGGGAACCAAATTGTTCTTACCATCGAATACACCGGAAACAAATAACAGGTATACCAACTAGAAAAAGCTGCAAACCCCTCATTACCGAAGATGATTATGGGCTAACAGTCGACTGTTGCTTAAAATCCCCTATATGTATCATAACTGGTATCGCCTATTTTTGGTTTCAATGTACCTTACTATGAAGTTGTCAACCCCTTTGAAATTTTCAAACTGGTGTATCTCATGAAGGAATTTTTGTACCAAAAAATGGATGACATATACTTTGATCAGCTCATCAATCGCTATCGATTGCCGTCGAAAAAAAAATTCTACCTGTCTTAGTTCAAAAGTTGACTTTTTTGCCGTAGGCCAACTTTCTAACGTCCCAACTTAGAAAGGAGCAAAGGATAAGCTCTAGTTTCTTTAGCAATGAGAGAACTTTTAAAGTTTAAGAGGCACATCTGATACCGTTACTCTACCACAAACCAAAGTGCAAAAAAAAATTTTTATAAACTCAGCTGAAATCGTCGCAGACATGGACAGAAACAATAGATGGCAGCACTTTCGGACCCGTGGGAAAAAGCCACTTTTTTGTCTCTGTAGATTTTTCTATTTATCACTCAAAGAAGATATGTTGGCTGTGGGGCCGGGTAACTGCCGCATATATTTAACACTTATAGATTTTAGTCCATCTTCAATTTGAAACTGGTGCCTGCCTGCTTGCGTGCTAGAACGGAGCTTTCCACTCGAAAGCAGAAACATCTTTTGATGAAACGAAAGGTGCGCTACACAACTTCAGATAGTCCTCTCTGACATAGGCTATACAACTCCACTTCACTTCGCAAACCGTAGGCTCTGGCTCGAGGACAAGCAAAAACCATCCTTATTGGCCCCAGGCAAGAGTTATACGGAGCTTTCCAAAATGTAATGTCATATTCATCAATCCGGCCTAAGCTCCACACTTTCCGTAAAAACCGCACAGGTTAGACCCTTCTCAGTTACCAGGAATAAAATGAAATCGGAGTCATAGGAAAAAAAAAAAAAAAAAAAAAAAAAACGAGGACAAAACCAAAGTGTTGCTCTCGCAACACAACAAAGTAGCCTTAAGCAAAGGTTTAAAACTTTTCTTACTGCTTTACAAAATAAACAAGTTGGGGTTGGGTGGAAAAGGCACTGAGTGTTTCGAGGAGATGATCACTCCCAGAAACCATGTAGGCTACACCAAGTGGCGTGTCGGTGGCGCCATGGCATGTCGTTGATGCGCCGAGGTGTACAACGGTGGCGGAGAGAGAGCAACCCCTCGGATTGTTAGCTGACCTTCTCCCCTTCTTGGTCTTATATTTTGTGCTCCTTTGCGACTGTGCCCCCAGTTGAATTTTCAAGGGGGCCGTCAACTATCCAGGAAAGAATCGTTAAGTGATGACTCGATTCGACGCCATGTTACAAAGATATTAATCGCGCCTTGAAGACTTTCGATCCTGGAACAATGGATAATTATCTCAAATTTAAAAAGTACAATTTTCATGAGTGGCCTTGGTCAATTGATCTGGCGCAACCAGGTATCACAATTCTGATGAGAAACTGATTTTTAGGGCTATTTTTCTGTTTTCCCTGGGTAGCTGTAGGCCCCTTGGAAGGCCAGGGGCGGGAAGCCCCCCCCCCCGCCCCCCTAAATGACGCCTCTGGGTTCCGAGAGGAACACTGGCAATCGGTTCTTGCCGCGTCCTGCCTATTCGTCAACCCAATTTTTACACAGTTCCATTCCAACATTCATTTCAGGTCATATCTTGTAAAGTGTATTAGTTAAGTTGTTGTCGTTTTTGTGTTTTTCGTAAATATTTTATTCAATGTTTTTAGCTTTAAGCTACTTGGAATTAAATTTGATTGATCGATTGACTGGATAACCAGCTTTTGTCTGGAGCTGTGCAAATTCGTCTGGAGCACAAAAGCATGCAGACAAAAATATGTTAGTATGCTTTCTATTTCTGTTGTAGACAAGTTGAATTTGGAAGCAGTATATATATATATATATATATGTGTGTATTTAAAAGCTAGTGGCCATGTACACAACTACAAACACAAAAATAAACAAAAAAGAAAAACACTAACACTCAACACTTTCAAGTCGCTGCCTTTCGCGCCTTTCTCTATGAAGCAATATAACGCAAAAATTTAATCTCTAGAAGTAGTCCCCAAAATACCAAGGAGCAGCGGTACACCCCCTCGAAAAAATTTATCCCTCAAATTCGCCAGACTTTGGCAACTATTCAGAAAATGGTCCAGCCCATCCCCAGCCTCCCCTCAAAGGGGGCAAACACACCTAGCTCCTCCCGAGCCACCATCAACAAAAAACTACCGGTATCTTTTACGCAGTGGTATCCAGTTTGCCCGCGCCTGCAACCAACACTTAAGGACTCTCGACGTTAGGTTCAGTTTCAGATATGTGCTGGTAACTAAAACAGAGCTGGTAGTTCAGGGTTTTGTCAAATCTGTCAACTTATCTATGAAAAATGTTGGTGACAATAGTTTCGTCGGCACTTGGACAAAATCGTGCCTACGTAATTTCCTACCGTGCCGAAGTCTTCTTATCGGTTTGATTAGGAAGATGAACGTTTAATTTATAGTTATTGTTATATAGCTTTTCTCGAACAGTTATGCAATGAATATCTTCCTATATCCCACAGGAAGTTATATTACGACCCTTACTTTTGTCGAGGTTGATACGACCTCGTATCATCCTATACGAAGCCGTATCAGCCTCCGCAGATGTTCACCTAGCACTTTTCCTCAAGTACTGAATTCATCGAGCACTTTTCCTCAAAGACTGAAAAGGAGAAGCTGACCTCCAAGAACATAAATTAAAAACACTAATTTCAGTAAAACAAAACACAAACTCTCTCAGACAACCAGCTAGGTCATACCTTGTTATGATGAGATTTCCGCTAAAAATACAGCGTTTCAACTGAAACAAGATCCCACTATCCCTTGTTTTCCAAATGCTAGTTATTCAGCATTGATCAATGTCTTCGTTGTCGAATTTTTCTTGTTTCTCAAGATCCAACACGTGGTTTTGTTATTGTTTACTTCTTACTTCCGCGAACCCTAGAGTAGTCATTTTAGTAGATTTGCAGTAGGCTTTCACGACCGCTAGATGGCATCTGGACCGCCAAAAAGGTAAAAGACTGTATTGGTAGAAACTGAAGTCCTCGGGTCCCAACAGTAGTCATTTTAGTAGGTCTACATTTGGCTCGGGTTGCTACTTCACTAAAATGAAATTCGCTATCCCAGCCAAAAAGTACAACAAAGAAGAATAAGTCCTACCTATAAAAATTATTCTGTTCGAAAAAGTAACAATAGTTTAACATACGTCCATGTCGGTTCATATAATCTCGATGACCATTTAAAAGTACCAACCTCGCCTTCGGCTCGGATAGGTTATTTTCAATGGCCGTCTCGATGTTATTATCGATATCAACCTCGATGTCAGAAGTTAACCTTTAATGACTTCTATTTGTTTTGCCGATAACTTAGATTTCAAAGGTGGATTTCAAAGCTAGAACAGAACATAACAAGCTTTTGTCAGTTGATTTCGAAAAACCTTGCCGACAAGAAATGTCGGTATGCTTTTGCCGGTGCTTTGTGACCTACAAGACCTGCTTTGTGCGAACTTGTTGGCGAACCAACGTATTTGCTCAGAAGTATTCTTGTTAGTTCGCTTAGAGCCGATTTTTGTACAAAACTGTGCTGATAAAAATGTCCTTATACTTTTTCCTATGCTTTCCTTTCAGACCATGTGTGTGGGGGGGGCACCCTATAGCCTGGTCTTAACCAGTCGCTTGCGTATGACGATAAGCTATAGGCCAAGTACAAATCATCTGAAAGATATAATATGATGTCCTATGTGCTTTAAAGCAAACACATTTTTCTTTTGAGTTTCCTCTCTTGAATGCGGTAAGCCCTGTTCCTTCTGGAAACTTCCGAATGCATCCTTCTTGACAGGAACCCCTGTCTTATTTCTGTGAGTGAAATCAGGAATTTACGAGTATTTTGGAATATTGTACAAGGCAATCAAGTCTTGTGTATTAAACACAGTCAAAATATGTTTCCTTCCGCACGTCTTTGGACTAGGACCTTCAGCTGACAGGTGGAGATGTAAGATTTCTCTAAGGAATGATCAACATTTCGCCAGTTGAAAGGCCAAGTACCGGAAGTCCCTGAGTCTGGAAATACCAGTCCACGTCAAACAAGGCCGAGTAGACCAATGGGATCCAAAACAGAAAGGGACTAGTAGCTTGAGGTTGCCATTTAGGGCTGTTTGACATAGAATGTTGTGACATTTGTCGGGCCTTAACTTATTGTGACAAAAAGGTTGTCAGGTAGAGAAGGTATTATCTTCTGAATATCCACATTGAAAACTACCAGAAAATGGTTCTCCAGCGAAAAGAAAGCTTTAAGGGGTTGCGCTCCAAGTAATTCATATTTTTTTAAGCAAAAACTCTCATCTTCGACCTACTATAAAAAATGAAACACAAATGTTTGTAGCTGGATATTAAAACTCTTTTCCAAGATCCCTCTCCCCACAAGTTGATTTTACTTATCACCCCAAAACACGAAAAAGTGAACAAGAGCTTGAGGTTGCCATTTAGGGCTGTTTGACATATAATGTTGTGACATTTGTCGGGCCTTAAAGCACAATGGACACTTCAAATGCTTAACTTTGTATCAAATGCTTCACAAATAAACATTTCCGACTTCCTTTAGAAGGCGCTACGAAAATCGGCCGTTTTCTTGTTATCCCTTGTCTTTACCTCTCTGGCATTTCGGCTATCCAAATCTTAAGAGATGGGATATCGTGGCAGGAAATTCCAAAACTCCCAGCAATGCTTGATAGAAAAGGATATATTTGACATGTCAACAAAGTCAAGCCGCAGATGCAGTTTACCTGATTATTCTTGTCTTTCATCAGAAGTCGCATGGCTTAAAGTGCCAATTAAAAGTTTTTCTATGTAGAATAGTGTTGTGAAGCTTGATTAGCTTGCTTTATAAAATGTACCAGAATATGCAATAAGCTCATAACAAATAACATTGCTACAAAAATCATTCAAAACAAATAAGCTATTCAAATCTGAATTATACAAGCTGATTTATGCATAAAATAAAGATCTACTAAGTATTATAAGAAACATCACTTTTATCTTTGTCCGAGCTAGTAAATTGAGCATGTACTGGTCCAAAAAATTACGCTTTGAAATATCACAGAGAGGAAACTGTTGAAAAAGCTGCTGATCTAGGGGGTAAGCATTGTTCCTTCAATTCAAGCAGGGCAGAAATGAATTCCCGCTTGTTCCTTCATTTAAGCGGGGCAGAAATGAATTTGTAAGCAAAATATTTGAGGCAGAAACCATCATGGGCCCTTGTGGATCTTAAAAGATGTATCGTTTCTTAAAAGTGTTTTTGCACTTATCGGATCTTCTCCGCAGTTGAAATGGACATGTGAGATATGACTTCTTTCCGAATAGCAAGTTTTATTAGGATTCGATCAACCGTTCAAAAGTTGGGCACACCTCAAGATTCCGGATTACTCCTCCCTCCACTCCCCCACGATGGTCAAACCGGGGAAACGACTGTTCTTAAGTTGAAATTGCCGAGTTTCATTGTCCTCGCACATGCGTAACCATCTTAAGTCGGGATCACAGGAATTCCGGATCCCTCCCTTCAACTCCCCCCACAGTGCTCGGATCCGGTCCGGTCTTGTCAACTATGTATCTAGAGCTTGTTCTTCCCACCAAGTTTCATCCCGATCCGTCCACTCTGAACATGTCATGCGATTTCCCCCACCCCCCTCCAACTCCCCCTAAAGTCAGCGGATCTATTCTGGACTTGGAGTGTCACATCTGAGACACGAGTTCTTTCCAAATCTCAAGTTGCATTAAGATCCGATCACCGGTTCAGAAGTTGTAAATATGTACGGATTCCCGCTCCCTCCACTGCCCCTAAGATGGTTAAATCGGAAAAATGACTGTTCCTAAGTTTAAATTATCGAGTCCCCGATATGCCTGCCAAGTTTCATCGTCCTATCCCATATTTAGGCATCTTAATTCGGGATCACCGGAATTCCAAAACCCTCCCTTCAACTCCCCTCACAGTGTTCGGATCCGGTCCAGTCTTGTCAACAATGTATCTAGGGCTTGTACTTGTTCTTCCCACCAAGTTTCATCCCGATCCCTTCACTCTGAGCTTGTCACACGATTTCCAGTTCTCCCCTACAACTCCTTCCAAAGTCATCATATCTATTCCGGACTGTGTGGCATCTGAGACACGAGGTATTTCCCAATATTAAGTTTCATTAAGATCCTATTCGCCGTTCAAAAGTTACAAATAAGTCAATATTCCGGATTCCCCCTCCCCCACTCCCTTACGGTGGTCGAATCGGGGAAGTGACTATTCCCAAGTTAGTTTGGTCCGGTCCCTAACAAGCCTGCCAAGTTTCATCGTCCTAGCATATCTGGAAGTACCCTAACTCGCGATCACCGGGCTGACCGACCGACAGACAGACCGAAGGAAAAGTGATTGGTATATGGCACTTTGCCGGAAGGCAAGTGCCATAAAAAAAGGACATGTTTAAATCTGCAACCGATTAAGCTGTAATACCGGTCATTCAAAACACACCTCTGGTGATCCCGATTTTCAGTACGAGTACGGACTGTTAAATCTGCGAGTTTATCACTAAAACTGAAAAAGTACGACATTTCGTAGGCGCCAAAATGTCACAAGCAGGGGCGTTACTAGTCAAGATGTTTTTTTGGGGGGATGAAGCATTTACCGACTGGCTGGTAATTTTTACCGACTTTTTCTGTAGAAAAAACGACTGTTTTCAACAACAATAATGACATTTTGGAAAAAATTGACTGATTTTCAGGAAAGTCCACTGATTTTCAGAAAAAACGATTATTTTGACGAAAAATCGACCAATTTTCAAAAAATCAACTGTTTTGACGAAAAATCAACTGTTTTGACGACAAAAGATCGGATTATTTTTTACCGACTGGCCGACAGCCTTGGGGGGGGGGGCGTCCCCCCTCCCCCCCCCCCAGTCGTGACGCCCCTGGTCACTAGTTTATGCGGCCAATAGTCACAAGTTCCGTCAGAGAATGACAACAGTGGTTACGTACAAGGGTAAAACAAACAAGTAAACAACAAGTAAAACAAGCTTGTGGGGGGGGGGGGCTTGAAAATGATAAATGGTCAGCTTTTGTATGCTGTTGTTGTTTTTTTCTTGTCCACTTTTTCGTGTTTTGGGGTGATAAGTAAAATCAACTTGTGGGAGAGGGATCTGGGAAAAGAGTTTTAATATCCAGCTATAAACATTTGTGTTTAATTTTTTATAGTAGGTCGAAGATGAGAGTTTTTGCTTAAAAAAATATGAATTACTTGGAGCGCAACCCCTTAAAGCTTTCTTTTCGCTGGAGAACCATTTTCTGGTAGTTTTCATTGCGGATATTCAGAAGATTGCACCTTCTCTACCTGACAACCTTTTTGTCACAATAAGTTAAAGTTCAATGGGCACATCAAACTACCCCAATCCTACTCTGTAACAACCTAGGAACAATGCTTATCACCTAGATCAGCAGCTTTTTCAACAGTTTCCTGTCTGTGATATTTCAAAGCGTAATTTTTTGGACCAGTACATGCTCAATTTACTAGCTCGGACAAAGATAAAAGTGATGTTTCTTATAATACTTAGTAGATTTCTATCAAGCATTGCTGTGAGTTTTTGAATTTCCTGCCACGATATCCCAGCTCCTAAGATTTGGATAGCCGAAATGCCAGAGAGGTAAAGACAAGGGATTACAAGAAAACGGCCGATTTTCGTAGCGCCTTCTAAAGGAAGTCGGAAATGTTTATTTGTGAAGCATTTATACAAAGTAAAGCATTAGAAGTGTCCATTGTGCTTTAAGGAATTTATTTGTAATCAAAAGCTTTGATGCAAAACTTATCACGTCTTTTGAGATCGTTATCACGTCTTTTGGTCAAAATGATTTCTTTCACTTTCCGGTTGTGATGCGCACTTTAAGAGCGCTGGAAATTCGTTTGTAAGCAGAACAACAAGGCTGAAATTATCATGCACCCTTGGCGATCATGGAACTTACCGTTTGCTCAAAAGTTTTTTTTGCAGGCAATTTAACGAAATAACAACGTAGAGCTGCCCAAAAGTTGAAGATCATTCGCACAAATCTAATCACTGTTCTGGAATAGCGGAGCAATGGACTAACGCACTGTCATCAGATACTTTAAGCCTGTTTAAGTTAATAAGTGATTCTTTGTTAGATATTCGTTTTTCAGCCCTCTTCGATGAACTATTTAAGTTCCAGTTTAAAATGTGTATAGATTTGAGCTACCTCTCGGTTTGTTGTTATTTTCATAATCCGTTCCGGAGGCAATTAGCTTATTACCAAATTCCGGACCGACTATTTAATCAATCGGCTCTGTTGTACAGAAACGCTGGTCCCTCGCCGTTTGTTCCACTTAATTTCTCTCTTCACATATTGCTACAGCGTCCCCAACACATGAATATAATGCTAATCTTATTTGCTTACCATAAGTGCTATGAGTGGTATCCTTGCGTATATCCTTTTTTAGGTTCTTCTGAGGATAGGTCTAGATAAAGAGTGATCCCCGGTTTCCGGTGGGGGATACGTGGTCTCTCACCTGCTCATTTAAAAGCCGCAAACTCCACTGGACTGTAGGCGGATTGCGCAAATTCTAATAACTGTCATCCAGGCTTTTTGCTCTCCGTCCGACATTTTATACCGATCCCCTTTCCGTCGGTCTGTCTGTCGGTCCGATGATCGCGGGTGAGTGAAGTACACTAAGCAGGTGGGCTAAAACGGTGAAACTTGTTAGGCGTAGGCTATAGATCCCTGACCAGATTCGATCTGAAATTGCCATGTCCCAGATATGGCAATCCATGGGGGAGTGGAGCGAGGGGGATTCAGGAGGAATACTGTCAAACAAGTTATTCGATTCGGACGAGACTTGGTTTTTGGGATCACAAAACGTAAGTGAAGGGACACCTATGACATCGCAAAAATTTTCGTCTGTCTGTCTGTCTGTGAGCGCGATAATTCTCGAAGGGAATGAGATATTTTGATAAAAATTGATGTGAGGATTCATTGAGTCAAGGGTAAGGTCAGGTTCATAGATGGGCTCTGTAGTCCTGCATTTGGGGGTGGGCGAGCGGGTTCAAATTAAGGGACAAAGAAAATACTTTTAAAAAGCTAATGTGATAGTCGATTATGGAGTAAGACGACATGCTGAGCCCGACAGTGTAGTTTGCCCGGAATCTGGTAAAAACCGGAAAGTCGGTTAAAAGTAAAAGTTTCATTTGAAGTTGCTTAAATGTTCGTTGCTTAAACAGCCGAGTGCTTAAACGTTTCGAAAAGATATGCTGAACACGATGATGAAAACCATTTTCTCGCCGGACAACCAGTTCGCCCGGAATCAGGCCAGAACTGGAAAAAAAAATTCAAAAGCAAAAGTTTCATTAGATGACAAATATAGGGGTAAGAAGAGAGGCTTTTTTTGTAGGGGTAAGAAGAGAGGCTGTATATGACAATCATTTATCAACCGGATATATAATTAGTCCGGAATCCGGTTGTACCCGGATTTCTTTTTAAGTCAAAGTTTTATTTAAAGTTGATTCGCTGTTCTTCATAGAGATAAGGAGATAGGCCGGATTCGTTTCTGAATTTTCTTTTTTTGCTGGACTATTAGTTCGCTGGGAATTCAGGCGAAACGAAAAACTTAGCAGAAATGGAGCAGACAGTCTCGGTCAGTATCGTCAAAATAGATATTTCTTATAGAGGTATATTTAAACTTGGTTTTCTCTGATTCATGAGCCTGGCGAAGACTGGATCTGGCGAAGACAAGACCCAATTGTCTGAATCAAATATTAGATTTTTGGGATCCCATCGACACCTTTGTTCTTGTTGTTTTTCCATTTCAGATCCAAGTTGGAAGTGGCAAATGTAGGGCGAGTTGGAGGGGTAGGGGAGTGGAATTCTTTGGCCAGCTTAAGCCCTAGATGTACCATTCAAAGAACCTGAATGGACCCGGGCACGTCTTAGGTTCCATTAAAGGTCCGGACCCAATCCGGAAACTTTGGGGGACTTGGAGGGGTGGGGGCGTGCCTCAAAAACCTTGTGACATGCATGACTGTCGGGCGAGTGATCCGATTAGGGTGGGAATTTACAGTTGGCACGACCACATGTACTGGATGTTCTGTTACAAGTTCATACCGGATTTGGCTATTGTGGGGAGAGTTCAGAGGGGTCCAGGAAATTCTGTGACAGGATTAGGATTCTAACAATAGTAAGTATTAGTTACTATTTTCGCTCCAGTCTCGTAAAAATTTACTACGCTGACCGTGCCGACCTTCTAGAAATAGTAACTGACAGTAACTATTTGCTTACCATTCTCGGGAGCGTAGTAAGCGTGGTAACTACGCATCTCTGTACCGTGACTGGTGGGATTCGCCCGCGGCAAGATATTCTGCTGGAAAATAGAAACATCGCTCCAGCCTTCACGGCAAAAAGGCCGAATTTGTGACGTCGTGCGTAGTAACTACGGCAAGTAGAGTGGAACATGCTCTATGAGCGTGTTCCATCCTACTTACCGTAGTTACTACGAATGACGTCACGAATTCTGGCTTTTCGCCGTCAAGGCTGGAACGATTTTTCTATTTTCCAGCAGGATCTCACGCCAGGGGCGAATCCGACCAATCACGTTACAGAGATGCGTAGTTACTACGCTTACTACGGTCCCGAGCATGGTAAGCAAATAGTAACTATTAGTTACTATTCCGACAAGGTTGGAACGGTCAGCGTAGTAACTTTTCGTGAGGATGGAACGGAAATAGTTACTATTAGTAACTATTGTTAGAAGGGTGGAACACGCTCTATGTGGCGAAGTTGAATGAGGGGGTCTCGGAAGAGCCATCCTACTTTGACAGTGAGAACGATCTATACTAACTATCCTTACCGTGTGATCTTTTAGCACTTGTTTTTTGGGATCCCAAAACATAAGTGGAGGGATACCTATGACATCGCAAAAATGTCCGTCTGTCTGTGAGCACGATAATTCTCGAAGGGAATGAGATATTTTGATGAAACTTGGTGTGAGGATCCATTGGGTCAAGGGGAAGGTCAAGTTCGTAGATGGGCTATGTAGCTCCACATTTAGGGGTGGGGGTTCAAATTAAGGGACAAACAAAATATTTTTAAACAGCTAATGTGATAGTCGATTATGGGGTAAGAAGGCATGCTGAGCACGAGGGTGAAAACAATTTGGCGCCGAAGAAGTAGTTAGTCCGGAATCGGGCGAAAACCGGAAAGTTGGTTAAAAGTAAAAGTTTAATTTTAAGTTGATTAAATGTTCAATTTATGGGTAAAAAGACATGCTGAACACGGTGGTGAAAATCATTTTCTCGCCAGACAACTAGTTCGCCCGGAATCCGGCCAAAACCGGAAAATTTGTTAAAAGCAAAAGTTCTATTAGGTGGTAAATTAAGGGGTAAGAAGAGAGGCTGAGTCGGTATGTGACAATCTTTTTTTACTCGGACATATAATTAGCCCAGAATCCGGTTGTAACCGGATTTTTTTTTAAGTCAAACTTTTATTCAAAGTTGATTATATGTTCTTTATAAGGAGATACGCTGGATTTGTTTCTGAATTTTCTTTTTTTGCTTAGTAGTTCGCTCGGAAATCGGTTGAAACCGGAAACTTGGCAGAAGTAAAGCAGGAAGTCTCAGTCAGTATCGTCAAAATAGATATAGCTTGTAGAGGTATATCTGAACTTGGTTTTCTCTGATGATTAGCCTGTCCAAGACTGGATCTGGCGAAGACAAGACCCGATTGTCTGAATCAAATATTAGATTTTTGGGATCCCATCGACACCTTTGGTCTTGTTTTTTGTGGGGGGGGGGGCTGCTTCTTTGAACTTTGGGTGTCACAGGAAGGAGTTTTTGGGATCCCAAAACGGAAGTGGAGGGATACCTATGACATTGCAAAAGTTGCCCGTCTGTCCGTCCGTCCGTCTGTAAGCAGGATAACTCTCAAAGGGAATGAAATATTTTGATGAAACTTGGTTTGAGGATTCGTTGGGTCGTCGGACCAGTCGAGTTCATAGATGGGTTTTGTAGCCATACATTTAGGGGTGGGGAAGGGGGTTTAAATTAAGGGGCAAACAAAATATTTTGAAACAGCTAATGTGCTAGTCGATTATGCGGTAAGGAGACATGCTGAACACGACGGTGAAAAACATTTTGTCATCGGACAAGTAGTTCGCCCGGAATCCGGCCAAAACCGGAAAGTTCTTTAAAAGTAAAAGTTTTATTTGAAGTTGATTAGATGTTCGATTTAGGGGTAGGAAGACGTGCTGAAGACATGGTGAAAACTATTTTCTCGACGAACAAGTAGTTCGCCCGGAATCCGGCCCAAACCGGAAAGTTTGTTAAAATTAAAAGTTTTATTTGGATTTGATTAGATGTTCGATTTAGGGCAAGAAGACAGGCTAAACACTTATATGAAAACAATTTTCTACCCGGACATGTAGTTCGTCCGGAATCCAGCCAAAACCGGAAAATTGTTAGAAGTTAAAGTTTTATTTCAAGTTGATTAGATAACCGATTTAGGGGTAAGAAGAGATGCTGAATTCGTGTGTGAATATCATAATTTACTAGGACATATAGTTCGACCGGAATCCGGCTGGAGTCGGAAAATTTGTTATAAGTTAAATTTGTATTTGAAGTTGATTAGATGTTCATTGTTGGGGAAAGAAGATACCCTGAGTTCGTTTTTGAGCTTTCTTTTTTCGCTGGACAAGTATAGTTCTGGAGTTCGGCCGAAACCGGGAAAATTGGCAGAAGTGGCAGGAAGTTTTCGTCAAAACAGATATGACTTATAGGGGTAAACACACATACTGAATCCATATCTGAACTTGGTTTTCTCAGATTATTAGCTATTTGGCCTTAATCTGTTTCTGAATTTTAATTGTAAAAACGTTCAAGGAATCTGGCGATGACTGGATCTGGCTAAGACAAGACCCAGTTGTCTGGATCAGTTATTGAATGTTTGGGATCCCATCGAAACCTTTGTTCTTGTTTTGTATGTCTCAATGTGACAAAGGAAAACCAAAAATGCCGTTTTACAACGATTTCTGTAGTTGTCTAATGTGTAAAGCGTTTGTACCGCAAACACTTGGGACGACACATATTTAGTTGGAAAATTATCTGTAGATGATTTTCTTTATTTTTTCTTGGTCAAGTGATGCTAAAAACAGCCGGGACGGATTTGTACTAGGGGAAAAAACGGAGAGTTTCAAAGAAATGCTGTATTTTAGAAATTTTTTGTAATCTGTGAATATCCACATCTAGTTGTGCCTCAAAGGTTATCTCATACTATTAAAGCACAATGGACAGTTCTAATGCTTTACTTTGTATTAAATGCTTCACAAATACACATTTCCGACTTCCTTTAGAAGGTGCTACGAAAATCGGCCGTTTTCTTGTTATCCCTTGTCTTTACCTCTCTGGCATTTCGGCGATCCAAATCTTAGGAGCTGGGATATCGTGGCAGAAAATTCAGAAACTCCAAGCAATGCTTGATAGAAAAGGCTATATTTGAGATGTCACCAAAGTCAAGCCGCAGATGCAGTTTACCTGATTGTTCTAGTGATTCATCAGGAGTTCCATGGCTTAAATTGCCTATTAAAAGTTTTTCTTTGTGGAATAGTGTTGTGAAGCTTGATTAGCTTGCTATATGAAATGTACCAAAATATGCAATAAGCCTATAAAAAGTAACATAGCTACGAAAATCATTAAAAAACAAATAAACTATTCAAGTCTGAATTATACAAGCTGATTTATGCATAAAATAAAGATCTACTAAGTATTATAAGAAACATCACTTTTATCTTTGTCCAAGCTAGTAAACTGAGAATGTACTGGCCCAGAAAATTACGCTTTCAAATATAACAGAGAAGAAACTGTTAAAAAAGCTGCTGATCTAGGGGGTAAGCATTGTTCCTAGGTTGTTACAGAGTGGGATTGGGGTAGTTTGATGTGCCCATTGAACTTTAACTGTTCAAATATTTTCCAAAGTAATTGAGTAATACAAAACGAGGCTCTGCTTTGAACAAATCACCCACGACTTTGACTTTTTTCAGCCTCCCTCCAGGACCGTTTACTTCTTAGCAAAGACACAGTTTTGGGATCGTAAAACGAAAGTGACGGGATACCTATGATTTCGTCATAGTTGTCCGTCTGTCCGTCCGTCTGTTATCACGATAAATCTCGAAGATAAGTTCAGATATTTTGTTCAAACTTGGCATGATGAATCCTTGGGGCAAAGTTTTTCTCAAGTTTAAAGATGGCCTCTGTAGCTCTATATTTAGTGGTGGTGGTGGGGGGGGGGGGGGGGTAGGAATTAAGGGGCGATTTTTTTTTTTTTTTTTAAAGCTAACGAGCCGATCTAGAGGTAAGGAAACATGCTGATCCGAATATGAAAATTATTATCTCGCCGGATAAATAGTTCACCCGGAATCCGGCCAAAACCGGAAGTTCAGCCTGAAGTTTTAAAACCCAAGGATATAGTCGATATAGGGTGAAGAGACATGTTGTTGTAGCTTTCGAGCAAAGTAAACTCATGCTGAATCTAGTCCTGAACTTTATTTTCTAGACGGATACGCTGGCAAAATTTGCCAAAACCCGGAAATGTTGTTCCAAACATTCGCCTCTTAGTGTCACCAGGTCTTTTGCTCTGCATGCAGTTCGCCGGGATAGCCTACTGCTAAAACGAGGAATTTGGTCAAAGCAAAAGACTTTTCTCAAGTCGATTAGAGACGAGATTTCCAGCAAATATTCAATTTGGGATCCCGTCGAAACTTTTGGTCTTGTTCTGATTAGCGATTCACTTGTACACAACCGTCGTGAGCATGATCCGCATCGAAAACACCATATTTAGGTAAGTTTGAAAAATTCGTGAAGTATTGTTAGTGTGGTTAGAATGTACCGTGTGAATTCGCCCGGTTTCGAGTTGCTGGAGCGATTATGGAAGCAGGTTGCTTCGGCACTATAGGTACAGTGGGTCCTTCGTGGCTAATTCAATGATAAGCGTTAAATCTCTTCCTTTCACCTAACCTCTTTCTCCTGTGACTGCAAGGATCGTGGATACAAGTATAGTGAATGAAAGAAAGAGTTTATTTCAACAATTGTTGGTCAGATATTTAGGCGGTGATCATGTTGATCCAGTCAACGAAGTAGGAGACCTGGGTGTAAACACCGGGGTATCCAGCAACAGCGCAGCCATATCCCCAGGAGACGACACCAATGTGGGCACCATCAGCTCCGTAGAGGGGTCCGCCGGAGTCACCTAGAAGAAGATCACGTCATTTCCGACTTCCGTCTATTTTTCGTAGATCTTTCCATCTACAACTTGATCCCCACAAAGCGCGAATCTTTTCTGCTACGAGAACGTTATTCAACTTGGAGTCGAATTTGCTCGGCGCGAATTTTTTCCGGTAGCGAAGCCGAATTCGCCTAGGCGAATCCGTTCTTTCGGCACAAAGCTGAAAAGTGCGATGTTTTCGCGCCGGAAATTTATATATATAGGCTACAGGCCTATGCGCGTTTGTGGAAAATGAATTGGATTTTATGAAGCCAAGGTGAAATATCTGTCGAAGGCCAAGTATGGCCAAAAGGCATAATCGATTTTTCTTTCAAACTTTCCTATTTCGGAAACTCTACCAGACTAGAATTTAATAATAGGTGTCGCAGAGATGTATATCGCTCCCACAGTGACGTCGGTGATGGTTACTCACTCGCTAGTGCTTTCCAGGGAAGTCTTAACATTGTTTGGAAGGATAACTGGAAATAACCTCCAGAATTGCACTGTTGAAGATTTTTGCACATTATTACTGGTGAGGCAAGGGGGGGGGGGGGTAGATACCTAGCAAATATTCACGGAGGTGCTGTTCTCAAGAAAAAATATGGGTTCTTACCCTGGCAGGAATCAATTCCACCGGATGCGCGACCAGCGCAGATCATGCTGTCGGCAACATCAGACTGACCGTAAGCACCACGGCAGTATTCGTCGGTGGTGATGGGGACCTCAACCTTGCGGAGGATGTCTGGAAGGGATCCGCCGCCGGAGCTGACGGTTCCCCAGCCGGTGACGATGGATGGGGTCTGGTCTTCGTACTCCTGTCCCTGAGCCGGCAGGGGGAGGGGCTTGACGAAGTCGTCGAAGACGACTGGGGTGGCGAATTCAAGAAGGCAGATGTCGTTATAGACGGTGAAGGAGTCGTATTCGGGGTGCATGATGATCTTGCTGACGTCCTTGACTTGTTCAGTTCCTTCAGTGACGGACCTCTGGTATTCGCCGGCAATAGCGACGAAATCTCCTGGAGCATCGCTGAAGAAGAAAAGTTGATTAGCATTAAAGCTTTTTTGCTTAGGAATAATATGGAAAAACAATATCGAACAAGGAATTGTGGCCAAGATCTGGTCGAATTACAAATATGGAATCCTTGGATTGGCAGTTTTAAAAAATAACTTGACCTTGACTTGCTGGAAAGCTCCTCGCTTTCCAGAGCTGTTTTTGCGTACCACTGGTTTTGTAAAACGACATGGAATACGAATCCTATACATGATTGGAAAGTGATCTCGCCAAGTCAACGAGGAGTTGCAAAGGTCTAGCGACTTTCCGTTAGTTCTTGCACCCGGTGTTTTCGCTTTCCTTTTCGGAAACTGAACCTTTGAGAACGCCAGAATCTCCCTTCTATCATTTGTACAAAGATCTGGCTAACTAGGAAAATGAGGTCTACATGAAAGCGGGTATTAGAAGAGAGGAAACGGGGGTTTTGGTTTGTTGGCAGACAATCAACCAGTTGCAATGTGGTATATAGGGAGGGCTAAGGGTCGGTCCGGTTTGTTTATTTGTGTTGGCTCATGGGCTCGTGGAGCAAATAAAATCTTGTCTTATCACATAAGATAAAAGCAAGACGTGTAGGAAACTGAACATTGTGACTAAAAGCAAAGGGTTGCTGTATAGCAAGTGCCCGGTGCCCACGGAGGCTTGTACTGTGGAGCCCAACAAGAGAGCAACCCCTCGACTAAAAAATAAAGGGTCAGACGAAGTTGTTACTTACCCATCACAGCAGTGAGCGGCGGTGATGCCCCAGTTCTCGCTCAGGACGGATCCACCGCAGAAGTGGCTACGGCCGAAGAATCCGTCGGAAGCCAGAGACAGTTGGAAGGGAACCTCACCGGGGGCAGCCTCAACACCACCAACGATGTAGGGGATGGCCCTGACGTTGCCCTTGAGGAGATGCCTCAATGGCATACGGGGGATGTAGAGGTTAGAGGCTGAAAAAATAAACAGTAGGTTATTAGGGTTGGAGCTAGATGGCAGTTTTATATTAGCTCTTTACTCGCTTCAGAACACCGAGGAAACTTGAGCAATCAGATTAGCAAACTTCTTCTAATCTCTGCAGTAATTTTTTGCTCGGTTCTTCCCAGACATTATAAAATAGGGCGTGGCTCCGTCGTTACCCCATCACAACAGGTTTTCATGTCATGTCGGACATTTTGCGTGACGTAAGCTTAAAGAAAGCCGTTTTCTTCGGTAAATTATAGTTATAAATACTCATTCACTCCATGGTGACTGAAAATCATATACAAAAATGATTCAGACTGATGACTCTGCTGGAATTCGTTGATATTCTTGGAAATGTAATAATGAATAAAATAATAAGAGCTATATAAATTTACTTACATGCTGCCGCAGCAGCGACGCATAGTGCCAGAACGAAAGCCTTCATGGTTGTCGACTGATTTGAAAAATGATAACGCTCGCAATTTATAGTCGATCTGACTGTAGATAAAGTTTATTGGGGATTTACTAATGTTTATTGGGGATTTACTAAAACAACAATATTTACTGAATCTGATTTTTCGATAACATGAAACTCCGCCACGAGTAGTACGAGATTTGTTAGCACATAGGTATGCACCGGCTACGCTCGGCTAACGTAGTTTTCACGGAAAGCGCTTTCAGGTCTGTCCTGGCGGATTTGGCCCTTACCGGCGTATTTTAGGCTTTATTAGTTGTAAACTGAAATACAAAAATGCTCCTGGGGTGGGATTTGGGCCTTCGGCTGCTATGGTAGTTGCGCTAACCATCACGTAATTCACCAACCACTACTATCGCCAGATGAAGGAAGCTGCAGTAAGAATAGTTGCGCTTTTGCAGATACCATGGTATCTGATACCACGGTCCAAAGTCGTTTTTGCAGTTATCGTGGTATCTGATACCACGGTCAAAGGGCGTTTTTGCAGTTATCGTGGTATCTGATTTTCAGATACTACGGTCCGACCGTGGTAACTGGTCGTGGTATCTAAAAAATTATCTCACTTTCAACAAATTTTGTCAGGTTGGTGAGAAATAAGCTTAGCACTGAGTGATTTAACTGGATATTAGCAATAGCGGTTGTAATTACAATAATATAATATTACAATAATATTACAATAGCGATTGTAATTTCTGTCCGTCAGTCGGTCTGTCGGTCCCGGTTTTGCTAGTTCGGGCACTTTCAGATCAGCTAGGACGATGAAACTTGGCAGGCATATCAGGGACGCGACCAGATCAACTTACAAATAATCATTTCCCCAATCCGACTTTCCCCGGATTCGGGGGTCCGGAGACTATAAAGCAAAAGCGGAGCGAAACGTAGGAAAAGAGCTCTGCCCAAATGATAAGGGATCGAGATGAAACTTGGTTGGAAGACACCAAGCAAACACTAGATACATCATTGACATAACCGAGCTGATTCGGACACTTTGGGGGGAGTGGAGGGAGGGGGAATCCGGAATCTTGAGGCATTTATAACTTTTGAACGGGTCATCGGATCTCGATGAAACTTGATATTTGGAAAGACCTCATGCCTCAGACGACCAACCTAAAATCCGGAAAGGATCCGGTAACTTTTGGGTGGAGCTGGAGGGGGCAACCGGAAATCTTGGAAAACGCTATGAGTGGAGGGATCGAGATGATACTTGGTGGGAAGACACCTAGCAAACACTAGATACATCATTGACATAACCGAGCCGATTCGGGCACTATAGGGGGAGTGGAGGGAGGGGGAATCCGGAAACTTGAGGTATTTATAACTTTTGAACGGGTGATCAGATCTGGATGAAACTTGATATTTGGAAAGAGCTCATGCCTCAGAGACCCACTTAAAATCCGGACCGGATCCGGTGACTTTTGGGTGGAGCTGGAGGGGGCAACTGGAAATCTTGGAAAACGCTATGAGTGGAGGGATCGAGATGATACTTCGTGGGAAGACACCTAGCAAACACTAGATACATCATTGACATAACCGAGCCGATTCGGGCACTGTGGGGGGAGGGGAATCCGGAATCTTGAGGTATTTATAACTTTGAACGGGTGATCGGATCTTAATGAAACTTGATATTTGGAAAGACCTCGTGTCTCACCTACGTGCCTGCTCGTAACAAGTGCCATATGAGCTCGTAGCTCTTTTTCTTTTGGGATGACAGTGAAAAGTGCAATTTCGGCAATAGTCGTTATTGCAAAGCAGCCGTATATCAGATACCACGATACCTGCAAAAAGTTACTGTGGTAAATTATACCATGGTATCTGCAAAAACGCAACTAATGATCACACTTGGGGCAAATTCGTCTACAGTTCCCGTCCACGTGGCATGGTATTGAACCATGACGACTAAGCCTGGAATATTTTTCGAATCCTAGAGATACAGCCTCGTGGGTAAAACTAAAGATTTGATTTTAAGAGGATCTTGCGCTGCCAGGTAAACTGGCAACCGCGCCCATAGCCACGCATATCCTTCGTTCAGTGTTGCCACTAGTCGCGGAGTCTGCGGTTTGTCACAGTTCTGTATGTTCACAGCTCTGATGACATTCATCGCATCGCAGGAAATCGCACTTATACCAAAAATGTTGCAGAACTATGCGGTTTCAAAGCTTTCGGCCAGTTTCAAGGCAAGTCTTTTCGAGAAAAAGGGAGATATTTGTTCACGAACATTATCTACAAATCGGAAGTTTCTTTTCGATACAAATTAATTTGTGTTTTGTTTTTTCGTATTTTGTTTTTTTTTCTTGGATTTTTACTCGTTCGGTTTTCAAGCGAGCAGAAAATATAAAACTGAAAAATGAAAATTATGAAGTTTTCCACCGGTTTAGCTGTAGCACCGGTCATGTAAGATCTCACCTCTGGTTCAACCCTAGATGTCCACAGAAATCTGCGCGTTTTTCGTTCAAAATGAAAGACAATGGAATTTCGTAGTTGTAAAAAGTCACAGGTTTTTGTGGATAAATCTCACATTTTCTGTCAGCAAAAGTGGCAATATTGCCTGCGTTAAAAAAAATGTCAAACTGGCGATGAGTTTGAAGAAAGACATGAAAAAAAAAAAAATCTGTGGGTTCTGCTACAAACCCTCGAATTCCGCTAAAAGACGAAACAAGTTGTTGAGCCATATTCAGGGAGGATGTCAGGGAGGTATCAAGCCACGTTTCTCATAAAAAAAAAAATAGCCATTTTTATGCTGACTCCTCTTTTCAACGACCCGCCGCATTTTTGTCTTTCGGTTTACTACTTATAAAAATGACTCACCGTTCCTCTGAATAGAGAATACTACGAAATGCGCCACAGGCGAAATTTGTGAAACGCCGAGGAGCAGAGCGTCTTTTTGCGATCCCATTGAAAAGTAAAGAATAGCTATGAAATCACGACTCAGTCCATCGAAGAAGGTGACAAAACAGTGACTGTCAAAAACAAAGTAGATTTGCTCCGAACTAATAGCAAAAAACGTAATTTTCAAGTTAAAAATACACTTCCTCAGAAACAAACGATGAAAGCAGGTTTGCCAGTGCATTTAAAAAAAATGGTTTACGGACGTATCAAACTTTTGGTCTTCGCTCGGCAGGAGTTTACAGATAGATAAAGACGCCGGTTCGCCAACGAGACTTGAGTTGTGTTTTTTCCGGGTGTATTTTTGATCTACTTCTGTTTCATTATGAAAGTACCGTTTACCGTTTTATTTGTCATTCGACACACCGTACTTTCATGACGAAAACTAAAGCAGGTGAAGCTACAGTGAGCTACATCTGAAAAATTGCAACTTAAAGCACAATGGACACTTCTACTGCTTTATTTTGTATTAAATGCTTCACAAACAAACATTTTCGACTTCCTTTAGAAGGCTCTACGAAAATCGGCCGTTTTCTTGTTATCCCTTGTCTTTGCCTCTCTAGCATTTCGGCAATCCAAATCTTAGGAGCTGGGATATCGTGGCAGGAAATTAAAAAACTCCCAGCAATGCTTGATAGAAAAGGATATATTTGAGATTTCACATAAGCCAACCCGCAGATGCAGTTTACCTGATTGTTCTAGTGTTTCATCAGAAGTTCCATGTTTTTCTTTGTAGAATAGTGTTGTGAAGCTTGATTAACATGCCTTATAAAATGTACCAGAATATGCAATAAGTTTATAAAAAATAACATAGCTACAAAAATCATTCAAAAACAAATAACCTATTCAAATCTGAATTAGACAAGCTGATTTATGCACGCAATAAAGATCTGTTAAGTGTTATAAGAAACATCACTTTTATCTTTGTCCAAGCTAGTAAATTGAACATGTACTGGCCCAAAAAATTACGCTTTGAAATATCACAGAGAGGAAACTGTTGAAAAAGCTGCTGAGCTAGGGGGTAAGCATTGTTCCTAGGTTGTTACAAAGTGTGATTGGGGTAGTTTGATATGCCCATGGAACTTTAAAACTGGTTTGCAGAATTTGATTCTTTCTGTGTAAAAACAAACCCTGATTCATTGACGAAAGCAACTTTCGTCTTTCTCCCGATAGAAACACTATATCTTTCCCCAATGCAGCATATTCAACCACATCTGAAAGGTTTATATCTGTCTCAATCTTCATCTGCGACCTTATCACGAAATTAGGTCCGAGTCTCAATACGCGAAAGAAGATGCTATACGCAATGGAGAACGACAAGTTCACTTTTAGAATAACTTAAACACCATTTTGGAGTTATGTGAGTGTCCTGAATTTTACGAAGGCTTTTCAGATGTGCTTTGACACTAGCATATAGAGGTGTCATGTATTGGGGGGGGGGGGGGGCGCCCCCTCCCCCTCCTCAATGTTGTCGGACAGTCGATAAAAAAAAATCGCTGAATCGGCCCGGAGCTCCGCGATGTTTTGTTAAAAATAGTCGATTTTTTTTTCGGAAACAGTTGGTTTTTCGTGAGTTGACAAACGGTCACTTTTTCGTCAAAACAACCGTTTTTTTGCAAAAAAAGTTGGTAAAAGTGACCAGCCAAAAAAAAAAAAAAAAAAAAACATTTTGATGGTAACGCCTCTGCTAGCATAGAAGCCAAAAAATTTACCCCATTTTGAACGAGAAAATGTCGGCTCCTTCTTATTGCGTTTCTTTCTTTCAGGGATTTTAGTTATAGAGCTGAGCTGGGCCAGCTATCGGAGTTAGGACGTAATGACGGGTAGAAGAATCAGCGGTTGGCCTAATTGACGGATTCTAGGAGTCGACGAACGGGTTGGTGGTGTACGTGGCTGGTGGTTGTAATGGCGGTAGGTGAGCTGGCGAGGTACGAACTGACGGGTGGACGAATAGGGGGATCCCTTGTTGGGCACACCTTATCTAGTTCTGAACCCGACCTTCGGGCGCTTGGATGTGGCACCACCTGCAGTGCTAAAGTGTGTTAAAGTGCGTTAACGAAAGTTTCACTCTTGTTTTAATCGTTGTGACTTTTTTTTTAACTGAGTTTTCCTTAGCTCAGTCAATCTTAATTGTAGCGGAAATAACTGTGAGACTTTGGTATCAAGTGCAAATCTTGTTGGTTTTTCTTATCAGTTCGTTTGATGTGGTTTAATTTGGGGATTAGTACAGCTTGATAATAATACTATTTGTATCTGTCTGTATCGAAGTCTTGTTTGTCAGCTTTTTTATTTTACGACCGCGAATGATAAACAATTTTGTTTTGTTTTTTATGTATTTTTGTATGTATAATTTTGTATAGTGTAATCGGCGTATAGGTGAGACGAAACATGTTCCATCCGCCATTTTGCCCCAAAAATCTGCCACTTCGCCTACTTTTTCCGACAGTTTATCCACTCGTCAGTTGACAAACCAATATCCGTCTTGTCATCCAATCGTCGATCCGTCCACCCGTCATTTAGACGGGTGATTCCACCCGTCACACAGACAGAGAGAAGTCAGTGCCGGATTACCAAACAGACAGGATTGAAATGAAGCTGTCAATTGGCTTTGCTCCTTTTAGGGGCCCCGTGACAACGGATCTGAATAGTTTTGTCTTGATCTTCAAAGGAGATTACAGTCAAGCTTCCTTAGACTATTTTGGTGCGTATTACATGCACAGTAGCGTCAAGTACAGTGCTGATGGTTATCAGAGGCGTTACTAGCCAAAATGTTTTGGGGGAGGGCGAGGCATTTACCTTTTTCTGAAGGAAAAAACGACCGTTTTCAACGACAAAAATAACATTTTAAAAAAAATCGACTGATTTTCAGAAAGATCCACTGATTTTCAGAAAAACCGATTATTTTGACTAGAAGTCGACCAATTTTCAGAAAAAAACGACTATTTTCATGAAAAAATCAACTGTTTTGACAAAACGCTTTGCGCCGAATCTGTTATTCTTTTACAGACTGGCCGAAAGCATTGGGGGGGGGCGTCCCCCCCCAGTCGTGACGCCCCCGATGGTCATAGTAGTGTCCCAAGTCCTCTGCGAGCTGTCGGGTCTGCATTGTCCGCGGTCCTTTCGGGTGCGGAGTTTCTACTTCTCATTTTCAGATTTGAAGGTCTGCTTCTGTCAGGGCGCCAATCATTGCTCCGTAGATTTGCCGGTCTGTGCTTTTTGTCAGTTTCTCCTATTTTAACCGGCTGAGTGTCGGGTTTAGGTTGTATTATTGCATATTCTTTTCAGTTGTGCGGTGCACCGGTTGGGCTTTACGCAGTTCAATCGATCAATCAAGTTTAATCCAAATAGCTAAAAGCTAGAAGAGGAATACAAATTTACGAAATACATAGACACGAAACAAATTAACAAATACACTTACAAGATATGAACAGAAATAAATGATGGGATGAAACTACGTAAAAATTGTGAGGAAGAATTAGCAGGATATGGAGAAAACTGATTGCCAGTATTCCTCTCGGACCGACACACGGAAGACGAGAGAGGAGGGGTAAATAGAGGCCATCTGGGGATAACACATTATCTTAGCTCGAGATTTGTCTGAAAGAGTATTTCTGCGCTCAGTTAATTTAGGAATGTCAAGTTTAATTAGTTGAACAGGATGTGTTGTAGCGTTTTTTCTTTACTTTTGCAGTCTGCAGTTTGGGCTGTGGCCGAGACCCACTCAAATAGGGTCTTGTTTAGTATTAGCTGTTTCTGCTTTCGTTGATTCATTTCTGTTTTTGAAGGGTGATCGGCTGTTTGTTTCCATTTGATGCTCGGCTACATAGGATGTCTCGCATGGTGGTCTTCATCAGTAGGTTTGGGGTTTGTAGGTCAGCCATTTTGTTTGCAAGCTCGTCTGCTGTCTCATTGTGCTCTATTCCTTTGTGGCTAGGTATGTGTTGGAACTAGTTTCGCGAGTTCTACCAAAGTTTTCTTATCTGGAATAGGTCGGTTCTCTCACTTGATGTGCTGATTTTCTTTCAATCAATCAATCAATCAAGTTTAATCCGAGTAGCTAAAGCTAGAAAAGGAATACAAATTTAAAAAATACACAGACGCACAAGAAACAAATTAACTAATACACTTACAAGAAATTACCAGAAATCAATTGCATTGCGGACTTCGAATCGACGACGACGACGACTTTTACAGAAGGCGGACTTTTAGTGCTTCCTTTATCTAGTTTATCTGGTTTATCTAGATTCTAGAAAGTAAACAACCTAACAGCTAAGACATGATTCTAGACAGTCGAAAAAAAACTTGGAATCGACGAGGACGACGATTTTTACAGAAGGGGGACTTTTATTGCTTCCTTTATCTGGTTTATCTCGTTTATCTAGATTCTAGAAAGTAAACAACCTAACAGCTAAGACATGATTCTAGACAGTCGAAACAAACTTGGAATCGACGAGGACGACGACTTTTACAGAAGGGGGACTTTTATTGCTTCCTTTATCTGGTTTATCTCGTTTATCTAGATTCTAGAAAGTAAAAAAAACTAACAGCTAAGCTTAAGACATGAGTCTAGACAGTCGAAAAGATGCGAATAAAGCAAAAACGTCACGAACCTGCCCCCCTCTTCCCTACAGGCCACATACCCATGTGTCAGCGATGAGGAACCCTAGACAACTGAGAGACCAGATGGGACTTCAGTCAAGCGTCAGGCACTCACTCTAGTTGTATAAAACAATGCTACAACAATGACGCATCGCGCCGGGATCTCTGCGGCATTTTCCAAATTAGTGAACTCTCCTTGTTTGTCAGTCTAATTTGCTGGAAGCTTGTAAGTGCTTTTGATTCAATTCGAATATCAGATATTGCTGTAACCTGTAACTGGGTGATCTATAATGGTATATTTCAGAAGACAAAGTAATAACATCAAGTTTCAGAATCTATGTCGCGTTGTTGGTGATCCACTCTATGTAGTAAGAAACTTGGGTGTATACCCCAGGGTAGCCAGGGTAGCCACATCCTGTACTCCAAGAGATGATTCCGATCTGTTTCTGTGACGCACCGAGCAGAAGCGGTCCACCGGTGTCCCCCTATAAGAAAAGATACCTCAGCGCCATCTAACAGATACGTTCATATGGGAGAAATACCCGGCATAGAGAACATTGGACACTGAGCGTTCCAATGAAGTTATTACAAGCTGCGATGATAAGAGAAGGGGCGAGCGTGGTAGTTATCAAGCTCTCTTGAACGAATAAAATAACAACATGAAAATACGTCATCACTCTTACGGGAGCTGCTGCAGAATCGATAGTTATTATCACTTATGATGCTCGTGACAATCATAACTAAATTGTAACGATCCTAACAGTCGTGGAACAAAAATAACAAGTGGGAGGAGCCAATTTACTTATTACGGTGGGCTCTGATAGTAGCGATCGTAATCAATAATGAGTCACTGGAGCGATACCCGAAAGCAAAGTGACGCGATAAATACTCTATATGACTAAAGGCGTCATATAGAGTAGGAATCGTATATAAATCGAAGGGAACGGCGAGAATAGAGGGAGTCACTCCACGTGGACTCCACGGACAGAACCAGCGATAACATGGGGAATGTTTCCAAAATGGATTTTGTTCGAAACAAAAATATGCAGTTGACGAAATTAGTCTGAATCCACTTAATTTTGGTTTTATTTGTTCTGATTGTTTTTAATTAATTTTACATTGCACCAACACCAGCAAAAATTGATTCCCCTCCGAATCTGAAAGGGAGTCCTTACTCATGATGGTGATGATGATCGGAGCATTCCCCGTCCGTGGGGACTCGGAGAATACGGGGAGTGAGTCCCCGGGAGAACAAAAACGACTGTGTTGACAATAGAATTGCTTTAAGGGAATTTGGATAGGTCTTTAACCTTGAACCTCACCTTGAACATGTAATACATTGAAAGAAAAAGCCCCTAGGGGTCGTTTATACAACAAAGCAAGAGATAAAGAAAATAGTTATGTTATGGTTAGATCGCACCACAATACTTGTAAACGTGCGAATTATTTTTGTTTATTTCACTAGTGGAGAAGTCCTAGATCTTCGACTGTGTAGAAAGTCTTTTTTTCGGCGCCCCAGGCCGGGTAAGTCAATCTACTTTCTTTCTTTAATTTCTTTCTCATGGCATTTTTCCGTTCGGTCAATTGCCATACACTGATCACGTTTCCGTCCAAATTAACTTACTAAATAGTCACTTCCCTGATCCGACTACCGTGGGGGAATGGGGGTCCAAACGGATCCAATGAACTTGGGGGGGGGGGGACCAGAAACCTTGTGACACGCTTAGAGTGGAGAGATATGCATGAACATTGTTGGGAAGAACAAGCACAAACCCTAGATACATCATTGGCAGAACCGGACCTGAACCAGGGACTGTAGGCGGGGGCTGAGGGGGGGGGGCGGGGTCGGAACTTCCGTGATATATTCGAGCAGCTGACATATCCGTTCTTACATGTTTCCCAGTCAGCTTGGGCTCAAGGAGTATTAAATTCCGGTGATCCCGAATTAAGGTACTTCCAGACGTGCGATCGCGGACGACGAAACTTGGCAGGCGTATCCGGGATCCAACCAGATTGACTTGGAAATAGTCACTTCCCAATCCGACCATCGTGGGGGAGAGGAGGGAGGGGATCCGGAATCTTGTGGCATGCATGACTTTTTAACGGGTGATCGGATCTGAATGAAACTTGAAATTTGGAAACAGCAAGTAGGGGGAGAGGGCGGGGGCGGGGGCAGGCTCTCGATTGAATCATCCGGTCTGGATGGAACTGGAGGTGCAAAAAACACTTTTGACCAAACGGTACACTTGCATGGTTTCAAAGTGAACAAAATACTTCAACCAAGCTATACATTTTATCATCACCGAGGGTGATTTGTTCTTCAAGAGTTTTGGTGTGAATCCCTGTGAGTGAATTCCTAGCCTCGTTAAAATGGGCGTCTTGATTATTTGTGTATCGTGAGGTTTGCTTACAAATTAATTCCGGGGATGAGGGGCCCCGATAAAGTTGTTAAGCTGGAAATATTTACCTCCGTGATCCGACCATTCCAGGAGGGAGGGGGGTTGAATTCCAAATCTTATGGCATGTCGAGCTTGCGAACGGGTAATCGGGTCTCAATGAAACTTGAGAATTGGCAAGAGCAGGTGTCTTGGATGTCCCTTTTCAAGTCCAGACCGGATCCGACGACTGTGGGTTGAGTTGGAGGGGCACCGGAAATCTCGTGACACGCTTAGAGTAGAGGGATCGGGGTGGAACTAGGTGGGAAGAACAAGCATGAGACCTGGATAAATAATGAGCCTCGGATCCGGGCACTGTGGGTGATTTGGATCATTGGATCCTCCAGATTGACTTTGAAATTGTCACTTCCCATATCCAACCATCAAGACCATCCCACAAGTGACATACGGGCTTATAGCTTTTGTTCAATTTCTTTCTTTAATTTTATCTAATTTATTATCGTTGATGTTTTATGGTCTTTTAGTCCCTAACAGGTTAGCCTCTGGGCATTGAAGAGTTGGTTGGAATAAACTCATTTATTCAGAAATTCTGGCAGGTAGGCTTTATTTTACACTTATGATTATTTTATCTGTTCCGCGATTCTTCTTGTACGAGGACATGCCAACACAACAACAAAAAGTAATCATTATTGTTTAGAATGTCCGATGCAAATGCTCCCCCACAATTCGGGTTAATTTGAAACTAAAACTAAACTAAAAGAAATACACCTGTCTACTGTTACTGTGGGTACTTACTTGGCAGAAACCTGTGTTACCTCCTCCCGCGCAAAGCATTGAGTCAGCAATGGCGCTACCTCCATAGGTTCCGCGGCATGCCGAGTCGCTGACGACCGGTACTGTGACCTGGAGAAGGAAAGTTCTAACTTTTTAAGCTGTGACTTAGTTCGATGTAGTGGTTAGGACACATGATGATTATGTGTACGAAAACTATTTTCTCGCCTGACAAATAGTTCTCCCGGAATCCGCCAAAATTTGTTAAAAGTTAAAGTTTTATTTTAAGTTGATTAGAGCTTCAGTACAGGGGTAAGGAGATATGCTGAATTCGTTTTTGGGGTTTAGCTTTTTGCCAGACAAGTACTTCGTCCGGAATCGGGCTGAAACCGGAAATTTGGCATAAAATTTTGATCAGTTTCGTCAAAGTAGATATGACATACAGGGGTAAACTTAGATGCTGAATCCAGATATGAAATTGGTTCTCTAAGATGAATAGCCTTAATCTTTTTCTAAATTTGAATAATCCGGACAAGACCCAATTACTTGGATTAAATATTATTTATTCGGATCCCATCAAAACCTTTGGTCTTGTTCTAGATTCTAGAGGCGGAACTTTTTCCGAGCATAGCATCTTTAGCCCTTGCAATGCAGGCCTTAGTTTGAAATTTAAATTCTTCGCGTCTGGGTGAATTTTGGGTTGTCATGTAATCAGTGCACACTCAGAACGTTATTACCAGAGCCCCGGGTGAAAAAACACAAAATCATTTAGATAAGTCAAAATATCTCAATGTATTCAAATATCAGATTTAAAAATAATATGCCTTTTCAGTTAAACTTTAAAGGACCCATTGTACCTATAATGCCAATGCAGCATACTTCGTAATTGCTTCATTTACTTTTAGAGCGTGTTCCATCCTTCGACAAATAGTAACTATTTCCGACCTCACCAAGAGCTACTACGCTGACCGTTCCAACCTTAACTAAATAGTAACTATTTGCTTACCACGCTCGGGAGCGTAGTAAGCGTAGTAACTACGGATCTCTGTAACGTGATTGGTCGTTTTCGCCTGTGGCATGATATTCTGCTTGAAAATAGAAAAATCGTTCCAGTCTTGACGGCAAAAAGCCAGGATTCGTGACGTCATGCGTAGTAACTACGGTAAGTAGGATGGAACACGCTCTTAAACTCGGATACCTGGATTTCTTACGTTCTACCACCCTAACGACAACGCGACGATTTCACACTTGCTTTGTTTCACTATTTCCGATACATATCATGTTCTCAGGGATTGTTTGTGAGAAACTCTGTCCCCCGGTTATGTAAGTTTTTGGGATCCGAAAACGTTAGTAAACCTGCGACTTCGTGAAGGTTGTCCGTCCGTCTGTTATCACGATAATTCACGTCAAATATTTTGTTCAAACTTGTTATAGGGATTCTTTTGATCGAAGTTCAAATCAAGTTCGTGGATGGGCTTTCTAAACCTATATTTAGGGGTTGGGGTTCAAATTAGTTCAGTTTTCTTTTAGCAAATAAATTGGTTGATTTAGGAAGTAAGGAGACCTGGTAAATTCACATCTCAAATTTATTCTGAAATAAATTTAAAACTTTTTGAAAAAACTGAATCAAATTTGTTTATTGTTTAACTTATTCAAAAGGGAAAGTCTTGTATGAACATAATTAGAGGTTCGATGTAGGGGTAAGGAGACATGTTGAATAGTTTCTAACATTATTTCTTTTGCCGGGCAACTAGTTTACCTGGAATCCGGGCAAAACTGAAAATTTGGTAGAAGTTCGGTTTGATCAAAAGTTCAATGTCGGGGGTTTCGTGCTGAATTCATCCCTGAAGTTTACTTTCTCATTGGATAAGAGATTCGCACGGTATCCGGCAAAAACGGAGATTTGGTTGAACTGAACTTTAATTCTCACGATTATTAAAGCTTTGGTTTTGGGGTAAGAACGCATGCTGAATCCATACCTGTTCTTAGTTTTCTCGAAGGATCAAGTCTTTTTGCCATAGTTGGAGAGAAAGAGGGCTTAAGTATACAGGGACGTAAAAAGTCATCAGTAAAACTTGGTGCTGTGATGTTAAACTAGAAATAGACACGGTGAGTCGGGAAACACTTTATTCTCGCCTTGAATAATAATAATTTATCTATGACCCATCATACACTCACGAAGAGAAAGACGGAGTATAAAATACAACAAGAGCTAAGTGCTCATATGGCACTTGATACGAGTACAACAAAAAATACAACAAGAGCTAAGTGCTCATATGGCACTTGATACACGAAAGACAATCTTCACGAAAGAAGATGAGAACGTACACGAAAGAAGATGAGAACGTCACAAAATACCCTGCCATCCAAAAATGCGATTCGGACCCATAAACAGGAAATCTAGTTTTACTCAAGTCTGGGCATTACCGGCATCGCCTCGGATCATCTAGGGCAAATCAGTATTCTACCTTCCAAGTTTCAACCCAGTAGATCCACTCGTTTGGTCCCTAGACGTGCCACATGATTTCCGGTACCCCTTCCAACTCCGCTACCGTGGCCGAATCTGATTCGGACTCCTAAATGGATTATCTGAAGTATTTTCTCTTGCCGCCTATTAAGTTTCATTCAAATCTGAGCGTTTTTGGGAACTTTCGGTAACTCTCCCCGCTCCCCCATCGTGGTCGGATCGAGTTCGAACCTTAAAATATGTCATCTATGGCAAATGATCTCTCTACGCTCCAAGTTTCATTTGAATCGCTCCACTTTTTTTACCCCTATGCGAGCCGGGACTCCCCTTCCAACTCCCCTTGATGTGGCTTAATACGATTCAGACCCATAAAAGTCTATATTCTATTCCCGTTCATTAAGTTTGACTGGTTTTGGAGCGTAGCCATCCGCAGATTTCGGATTCCAGCTTCACCCCCCCCCCCCCCCCCTCCCTCCCCTATACCCATCCGGATTCGATCCAGGCGCCAAATAACAAATCAAGGCCGAATAAACTCGGTACTGTCCAACTTGCATCCCTTTCTGTCCATCTGATTATTTTGTGGATGTTAACCCCCCCCCCCTCCAACTCTTCCAACCGTGGCCGCATGTACTTCGGACGCATGTTTTGCTTGTCTAGATGATCAGTTCTTATCACCCATAAAGTTTCACTCGAATTCGCAGCTTACGGAAGCCACTGCTTTCCGGATTCCCCTTCCCTCAACTCCCCAAAGATGGTCGGATCCAGGAAAACGAGTATTCCTAGGGCATTATGTCTGGTCCTTAAGTCAATAATACGCCTGCAAAGTTTCATCGGTCCTTAGAATATCTGGAACTATCATAAATGGCGATCACCGGATTTCCGGGAAAATGCCTCCAACTCCACAATAGAGCCCCGATTCGATTTGGTTTTGTCAGTTACGTATCTAGGGCTAATACTTTTTCTTCCCACCAAATTCCATCCCAGTACCTCGACTTCAAGCGTTTCACGAGATTTCCGGTGCCCCACTCCAATTCTCCCCCCTCCCCCACAGGTATCGGATCCGATCAATACTTGACGTGGAACATCTGAGACGATAGCTCTTTCCACTTGCCAAGTTTCATTCAATTCCAATAACCCGTTCAAAAGTTATGCATGGCACTAAATCCGTGCTCCCCATCCCTCCACTCCCGCCGTGATGGTTGGATCGGGCAAATGACTATTCTCAAGTCAACCTGTTCGGGTCCCTGATACTCCTCCCAAGTTTCATCGTCCTAGCACATCAGGAAGTACCGAACTCGTGGGATCACCAGATTCCAGAGCCCCCCCCCCCCCAACTCCCCCATAATGCCCGAATATGGTCCGGTTAGGTCAGACTATGTATCTAGGACTTGTTCTTGTTCTTCCCACGAAGTTTCAACTCGATCCCTCCACTCTAAGCTTTTCCCAAGATTTCCGGCTCCGCCCAAAGTCACCGGATCCGGTCCGGATTTGAGATAGGTCTTCTGAGACACGGGGTCTTTCAAAATATCAATTTTCATTAAGATCCGATCACCCGTTCGAAAGTCATAAATACCTCAAGATTCCGGATTCCCCCTCCCTCCACTCCCCCTAGGATGCTCGGATCAGGGAACAGACTATTTCCAACTTATTCATTTGGGGTCCATGATATGCCTGCCAAGTTTCATCGTCCTAGATTATGTGGAAGTGCCGAACTAGCCAAACCTGGACAGACCGACCGACAGACCGACGGACGGACAGAAATTGCGATCGCTATATGGCACTTGGCCGAATGTCAAGTGCCATAAAAAAAGGAAAAAGTAATATACAGAAAGACAACACCATACAAAAAGCAACACGAAACTAATTTCTAACAAATTAACCTAATAATGAACAAAAGAAAAGGAAAAGAAAGAACAACGAAAACAAAGCCAGAACTAAAAACAGAAAACCCTTCCAAGGGTGGTCGGATGGATTTTCTGGCAAAGTTTTTGGACAGAACAGACAGTTTGGTTAGAATCGTTGGCGTAAGTTTACGAATGAACCTAATTATCAGATATTCATGTCGGTGAAAAGGATCACCTAATGGATCTCGATAAGGGATCTGCAAGTTTACATTGCTAAGTCTACGGATTCTGGAAGACCCGATTGTCTGTATCAGGAAGACAGGAAGGAAAATATCAACTGTTGGGATCCCGTTGAAACCATGATCTTGTTATTTTATCATTATTCAAAAAAAAATATTTGTCACACTTCCACCAACCCTTTATATGTTCAAGGTTTTTGTATTCTTACTTTATATAATACATAAACATTAACAATACTATACTCTGCAAAATATCGAATGGTTCAGACCCTTCCATAAAAGAAAATCAATAAAACGAGAAAATCAATAAAACGTCGATTCTTTGTTGTTCCGAGTCAGAGTTTGGCAGCTGTCATCCAGACCGAGTGTCTAACCAGTGTCCGAGAGTGATGGCAATCCCTCTAGTTTTATTATCTATTACCTCTTTTAAGACATCCGACAGTAGCGCATCGTTGGGGTCGGAAGTACCCCATCCGACAATGGTTGCCTCTAGTCCCTCGTTGACTTCTTCGTCCAGTTCTGGCAGATTTGAAAGTGCTAAGTAACTGTTGAGAGCCAGCGGCAGATCGAGCTATAAAACAAATTGTTGGGTTTTTCTTCAGTTTCTAACTTTTCCCAAGCGGCAGATCGGTGCTGAAACAGTTTGATTGCTGCTGTGAACTATTTCTTATATAGCCTATTATACTCTAGTTGTCGTTTACCACAATCTGGCAGGTATGCAACTTTGGATAGGAGTGCTAGCGTTGAATGTTTGGTTTTCCTTTTTTCGCTTCACTGGGAATATTCCCGTTTTGCTTTGCTCCAAGGTGCAATTTTATTTATAAGGCAAAACCGAATGAAGGTTTTTTTGCTGTTGTTAGCCATGACGCACGCCATCTATGACTCACAGACATTTACAAACTTTCCGTCAGTTCTTGTGATAAGCCGATAGATGCCAGGACGATACTTCTCGATTCACTGTATTTCTTTGAAATGAATGGAGAATCGCATTTTCTTCCTCTATAACACTTACGGTTGGAGGGCAGTATAGGAGATAATGAGAACCATTTCTCCAGTCAGTCATCTTGCTTTACCAAGTTAGTAAAACTATCAGGGGCGTCCCGATACCTTCCTGATAGGGGGGGGGGGGGGGAGGTTTTACCGGAAATGCCTCCGTAATAACCATCTCTGCAGAAACTCTAGAATAGGCCTACAGCTGTTTTCTCACTTCTATCTTGCTTCTATTATGTGTTACAAATAACACAAAATAGGCTCGTTAAAGTTTTACTGAAAAGGCAGCTTATTTTTCATTCTGATATTTGAATACTGAAATATTTTGAACACATCGAGGGTAGTTTTCGCAATAAGGTTCAGAGCGTGGGCTGCTTGCATGGCAAACCAAAATTCATCGAGACGCCGAGAATTTCAATTTAAACGAAGGCCTGCCTTTCCAGGGCTGAAGATGCGACATCGGAGAAGTTAAGCCTGTAGAAAATTAGGAAAATGATTCCTTCAGCCCGAGATGACTGTGAATCATGTTTGATAGTGCAAAACGGATACGTCGGCTGAACTTTATTAGAGCTATATTTCTCAAAGCCGCTGAAGTTGGAAAAACGAACTTGTGGGAAAACAAAACTTGTGGGAAAACGAGTTTGTTGTTTTTCCCACAAGTTCGTTTTTCCAACTTGAGCGGCTTTGAGTCAGAAGAGGGCCCTTGCCAAGAAGGGCCGAAATATAGCTCAAATAAAATTTAGCTGACGTATCCGTTTTGCACTTCAAATAAGAAAATGATTTTAAGATATGCCTTGCAATGAATCTGATAATTTTATTTCATTTGTGGGTAATGGCTTACATTTCTAGTTGGTGAATATTTGAAGCGTAGAGGGACAAGCATATAGAGGTATCACAAATTCGAAAGAAAAAGTTCATTCTATGAAATCGGCTATCCCGGGATAACGGAGAAACGAAGTAACGCATTTTTATCGGGTTTTCAGGAATGTTTAAGTGAATAAATGATATGATACTAGACGTGTTGGACCTTAGACCTATTCGGTTAAATTTTAAGATTGTCAGTTAAGACTAAAAAGTCCTCGACCTTCAACCCAGCCTACACTTTTTTTCATCACGTTTTCCATTTCACATCCAATTTCATATTCGTCAACTAGATCGGTTTCAAATGTGATTAGTAACAGATGCTGGTCAGCCAATGTTGAACGCAAAGTGGCCTTCACCAACACTCATCTTGCTAAAACGTCTTTCCCCTTTTGCTGCGGTAACAGAGATTGTCTTGGCCAGCTTGAAAGCTTACCATACTTGTGAAGATATCTTTCAATTCACGAATAACTTTGAATATTTTTTTTTGTTAGTTTTGTCTAGGCTCTCCTGGCGACTTTTTGAGATCATGTCGGAACTAGGCTAACTCGTTTTTGAACTCTTCTCGGCTTATCACCGGTGAGGAGTCGAGAAAGCTGTCGAAACTGGAGTAGACGGTACCGTGAAACTATTACTGGAACAGTATTTGTAGTTGGAAATGATGGATTTCAGTAGGTTGCCTAATTCTTTGAAAGCTAGAGAAACCTAGGAGATTACCGGAATCACACAATGAATGTTCCGGTACGCTATGTTGTCTGTCTGCAAGAATCACGCTGGTAGAGTAAACTGTGAGTCTATACTTCTCCAGTAAGCAACACAATTCCGGTAGGTTCCCTGAGCCAAATCCTGGTTGATTCCCTGGAGCAGAGTCCTGTAGATTCCCCGATACAGCCTCCACTAGATTCCCCGAGACAAGTTCCGATAAATTCCTTGAGAAAGACTTCGGCAGATTCCTTGAGAAAGACTTCGGTAGATCCACTGAGCAAAATTCCGGTAGATTCCCTGAGCAAAATTCCGATAGATTCCAAACTTCTAGTAGATTCCGTGGGGCAAAACCCGGTAGATCCCCTGATCCAGCCTCTAGTAAATTCCCTGACAAGTTCCGGTAGGTTCCTTGAGCAAGATTTCAGTAGATGCCCTGAGCAAAATTCTGCAGGTTCCCCCGAGCAAAATTCCAGTAGATTCTCT